>CM021106.1:478577694-479212243 GCA_007115665.2 Sequoiadendron giganteum
AGAGAGAGAGAGGGGGGAAAGATATAATATTTAAATATTTTATATATTAGTAATATTAATTAGTTATATAATATTTTATTTATTAACTTATATATATATATAAATATTTATACATTAACTAAAATATAAAAATAATATGTAAATATTATACATAATAATATAATATATTATATATTATACATAATTTTGTAAGAGATTATCATAAATTATATATTATATATTAAATTATAAACTATATTGTATATTCTAAACTAGATATATTAAAATAAACTATAAACTATTTATTCCATTTTTTAAACTCATATATTAAAAACTATATTACATTTTTGAAAATTATATATAAAATAAATCGGATATCCGATTTGGATCGGATATCCGATATGTCTGACACAAACCCTACTACTTAGGTATTAGCCTCGGGCTTGCTTCGGAATTTGGCTAGGACATGCCAATCCTAAAAAGTCAACACAAAAAATGTGTTTAACAACTTAACTTGCTTTTCTAGACTTTTCCCATGTGGCTGATGACTTTTTTTTTACCCTAAATTGATGAAACGAAAAGGGTTTTTAAAGGATATTCTCAACTTTCCACCAATATAAATTATACTTTACTTTGAATTTAATAAATAATTATTATTCATTTTCTATTTGAATTATGACTAAAGTCTTGATTGATAGGCTGATTGAAAAACATCTATAGCTTTCAAACGACATCATATTTTTTGAATTTGAAACATGCATCACATTCTCTACTTCACATACTATAGGATTAAAAAAAATGAATTTCATGAAGTTTTGACCAAGTTAAGGTGGTCAGACATACAATTTTTTATATTTTTTAAAAGTTGTAATAAAAAATTCATAATTAATTATTTACTTGGAAAAAAATTACAAAAAAATATGCATCACATCGAGATATGATTCCTTTACTTATATCTAAAATATTATAAAAAAATATTATCATTTTATTGTGGTTAGGGTGGTTAGACACACACCTACTTCTTATTTTTTCCCTGAAATTTAAGTACTATTGCATTGAAATTTCAAATTTTCACCAAATAGATTTTTCTTTTTTTAAATTAACCTAGTAGTTTAGAAACTAGATTCAATTTGCTATAGATTCTATTCGTACATATTTTTGAAATAATATAGATAACTTACTCAAATTTTTACGTCAAGTTGTCTAACTGTGATTTTTCTAAATTTTCATCACCACTTAAGGGCCTATTTTTTCCATGATGATCCTACACATACCCTTATGAAATATGTTGATTTTATATAGAAGATCATAGAGAGGTTTGATAAGAGAGATCAGGAGGTGTATTTTAGGGAGTCGACAATTTTGTGACATCATGGTTTAATGTAGGATTACGTAGAGAAAACTTAGCATGTTTCAGTGATGGTTTTAGATGTGATAGAAAAAGAGGGTGATATTATCATTTATTGAGGTTTCACAAGTCACTTTGAGTTTTGGTGAGATCCTTTGAGTCAACATATTTAGAGGATGCTATCTAAAGGTCCTTGAATTTGGAGGATTCCACAGCTAGAAAATTCCACCTCAAGAGTGCACCATTAGGACATCATAAGAGACCATTTCACTACAACTTTCCACAACCTAAGGAATCATGTCATAACCCAATTTTATTGCATTTAAATTTAAAATATGATAAATTGGATTATTGAGGAAATTCAATATGTTGACTGAAATTTTGATATTTTGAAATGTTTGAAAGAAGTTGACTATCTTTTGACCATGTGATCTTTTGAACTATCTTATATTTTATCATGATTGAACATTAATAATGAATTGTGTAAGTGCAAGTGTGTGAAAATGCAAGAAAACAGGTTGAAGGATGGGAACACGGTTGAGGCAGGATCATTTAGTCGGATTGAATAGTAAGCTTGATGAAATTTGGGTGCACACACCACAAAACAACATGATTTTTGCATTTAAAATTTCATATAAGAGATTATATTACTAATTCAAAATGATTCAATGATGGAAAAAGTAGGCTTGTGGAATTCAATATACATGTGATTTGTTATTTAATTGTCTATTTTGATGTTGTATTTTGAAAATTTTGAAAAGAAAATGATAGCATGATTAAACATATATGTATGTATTAAAATGACATGCTTGAAAGATAAGGAAATCACTTCATTTAAAAACTATTATTCGAATAATAATAAAATTTGCTTCTTTGCTTGAAAGAGATTTCATGCTATATTGTTATAAACATAAAATAGTGATAAATATAAATATATATATACATATATACATATATATGCACGTATATATATAAACATATGCAAACTCTTTGAAAAATGAATATGATTTTGAATCCATCGAATATTATTGTTAAAACTCTGATAATAAATTAAAAGAGAATAAACTATGTAATAATATCATAGTGGCTTGCATTTAAATGAAGGCAAGATATTCAAATTTCAATGTGGGGTGGCTAAAAATTAATGTCAATTATGAAATGAAACAACCCCCTCAACAATGCGAATAGATAAGAGAAGAATGGATACCATTTTGGGATAGCATGATTTTCTCTAACAGTGATTGAAGGGAGATGGATTGTGGCAATGAAAGGAGAGGAAAAAGCAGGGAAAGAAGATCGAAATAGATGGGAAAAGAGGGAAAAGTGATAGAGGAAAAGCCACGACTCCGAGGAAACTCGATGCATATGAAATATTCTCAATTTTAGTTTAGTTAAGGGTAGGTGCAAAAAGATGGGGTGGCAAATTGTGGCCAAATTTCAAAAAATAAATTGATAGGATATAACATGAGCACGTTATAACATGAGTGCATTATAACCCTAATGGCCACGTCGAGGAGGAGGTCTAAGAGGTAATGATTGTTTGTTGTTTGTTGTGAATTTGTTAGTTTTAGGTTGTTTTTTATATTTATTTGTTGAATTTGAAGGAGATGTTAATGAACCTACAAACCCTCCTCAAAATCCTCAACAAGTAGAGAAACAACAAGAAAAAAATACTCAACAAGAAGACAACAACAACATCAAAAAAATCCTCAAATTGAACAACCACAACAATAATCTCCTCCACCAATCCCTCAACATCCTCTTGGAACTCAACAAAATTTAATGAGTGAAATTAAAAACAATAAAAAAAAATTGAGGAGTTAATCATGAGGTTGAATGATCTAGCAGGTTCAACCATGGAGAGAAGAACACTTGCAAATTATCTTAAAGAATTGTAAGAACATGTAGATGAAATCAACAAACAATTAAGTGGTTGGCAATAGGAGGCAAGCGGCTAGGAATTTTTACTAGGATAAATTATCATATAAAGATGTAAAATATGAAAAAATTACCAAATTAGATTTGTGCTCATTATTCACCGACCCACACACAAATCAAGATTTTGGGCTCAATGTGAAGATGTTTCATATCCATTGGTGACACCATGAAGGGGTTAGGAACCATTTTTGGGATAGGTGGTACATGATTTTTGATTACTCACCATGCAACAATTGCAAAATCCCACAATATTTCCTAAGGAAACTATACTTTGAGTTCATCTTGAACAAAATCCAAAATTATTTTGATATGAGGGACTTCCAAGGGAGAAGTGGGGGGTCAACTCAAGATAGACACGGTGCACAACTGGATCCTATGCGACAAGCAAGACGATATCTCACTAGGCCGGATCATGAGCACATTGTTATCCCTTCCATCACAAAGGAGAGTGTCAAGGTAGAAACTTTGCAGGCTATCACCTCTTTGACCTAGAGTGTCATTCAACATGCCATTCCTATAGTATAGTGCCATAGAGGGGAGTCTTTGAGTGTTGGGCTTCCATCCCATTTGTGTCAGATTTGCGGGGCAACTTGTACATATGAACCCACCAACACTGAGGAGGTTGCTACACAGGATACGTCTACAGCTACGGAGATGGCGAGGGCAGCTGACATTTTGAATTAGGATTATGGCATCGATACTCAAGTAAAAGTTAGTATGTTCATTGAATTTAATCTATTAAATTTCATTTTTGTAATACGAGATTAACTAATTTATTTTTATGATTGTAATAAAATTTTAGGGTCATAGTGTTGATACTAGATACATCGGTGCTATACCTTCTTATTACTCCATTGCATCTACTATTGAGGTATGTAACTAGTAAACAATTATAAATTTATTACATGTTAATAGTATTGTTATATGAATGATATTCTAATATCTGATTTTGGATGTTGAATAGGCTAATATTGGAGGTTTTATGGGAACACCTTCGAGTGCCAGTGGAGCTAGACAAACCTTCACGTAGATAATAGAATGAAAATTTTAACTAATGAATTATATTTAATAGATTTGTGTGGCTTATATTCATATCGTTAATTACATTGCATTGCATTATTTCAAAGTGAAAGAATTACTTCACATTCCATACCTAATAACTAGATGTTGATAGATGACAAAATTTCAACTACAATATAGTCATGTTTAGAAAGTCAACGTAAGCAGTGATGTAATTACTTCACATAGCATAAGTAATAACTAGGAGTAGCTGCCAATTGTGTTTTCTTGTCATGGAATTTCGTGAGACCACTTTTTATTAAGGCATCTTTTCAAACAGTTCACTGCTTTGTCTATGCTATGGATGCTTGGAAGAAATATATGAAAGAATAATAATAAGCAATAGCATAGACAAGGCAATGAGTTGTTTGAAAAAATTCCTCAAAGAAATGTGGTCTCATGGTGATGTTCATCATCATGAGACCCAATTTCTTTGAGGCATTTTTTCAAACAGCTCACCGCCTTTTCTATGCTACCACATTTTCCATACATTTCTACAAAAGCATTTTATCAAACAGTTCACTTCCTTGCTGCTATGGCTAAAAGCCTAAAAAAGGTTCTTTCCAACAAACTATGGGTTCATAGAAAAAAACTATGAAAGAATAATAGTAAGCAATAGCATAGACAAGGCAGTGAGTAGTTTGAAAAAATTCCTCGAAGAAATGTGGTCTCATGGTGATGGAATGCCATTCCATCACCATGAGACTAGATTTCCTTGAGGCATTTTTTAAAACAACTCACCACCTTTTGTATGCTACCAAATTTTCCATACATGTCTACCAAAGCATTTAATCAATCTACTCACTTCCTTGTTGCTATGGCTAAAATCCTAAATTAGGTGCTTTCCAACAAACTACAGATTCTTGGAAAAAATCTATCAAAGCATGATAGTAATCAATAACATAGACAAGGCAGTGAGTAGTTTGAAAAAATCCTCAAAGAAATGTGGTCTCATGGTGATGGAATGCCATTCCATCACCATGAGACCACATTTCTTTGAGGTATTTTTTCAAACAACTCACCGCCTTTTCTATGCTACCACATTTTCCATACATGTCTACCAAAGAATTTTATCAAACTACTTGAACTTCCTTGCTGCTATGGCTAAAAGCCTAAAAAAGTTGCTTTCCAAAAAACTATGGATGCTTGGAAAAAATCTATCAAAGCATAACAATAAGCAATAGAAAAGACAAGGCAGTGAGTATTTTGAAAAAATGCCTCGAAGAAATGCGGTCTCATGGTGATGGAATGCCGCCTTGTCTTTTCTATTGCTTATTGTTATGCATTTCTTCAAGGCATTTTTTCAAATAGCTCACTGCCTTTTCTATTCTACCACATTTTGCATACATGTAGATAGCAAATAATTTTATCAAACTAATCACTTCCTTGTTGCTATGGCTAAAATCCTAAAATAGGTGCTTTCTAACAAACTATGGATGCTTGGAAAAAATCTATCAAAGCATAATAGTAAGTAATATCATAGTCAAGGTAGTGAGTAGTTTGAAAAAATTCCTTGAAGAAATATGGTCACATGGTGATGGAATGCCGTGACACATTTGTTTGTAATGCCATTCCATCACCATGAGACCCCATTTCTTTGAGGCATTTTTTCAAATAGCTCATTGCCTTCTCTATGCTACCACAATTATCATACATGTCTACCAAAGCATTTTATCAAATGGTTCAATGCCTTGCTGCTATGGATAAAATCCTAAAAGTAGGTGCTTTTGAAGAAGCTATGGGTAGGGAAAATAGTAAGCATGATAGTAAAAAATATATAGTTTAATAAGTACTCAAAATTTTGTTCATTCTCATACATTATAAGCCATGACATGCATCACTATTCTAGTTTTCATGATTGAATAATTTGTTGTTTTATGTCTAGTTGTTGGAAGTGGACACACCTTCAAATGTTCATAGGGAAATAGAGATTGGTGTTTTGTCTACTATAGAATCCTTGATGCCCCTCATGGAGGTATGAGGCAAATTACTAAATTTCAATTTACATTCTTTGTTATAGTTGTTAGTTAGTGAAAAATGAAACCATTAATGATTCGTAGTTTAATTTCTCTTTGGATGGTTTCTATAGGGCTTCAACATGCCTCAACATGGGAATTTGAATATTTCCCTTTGAGGAGAGTGATCGTTAGATGGTGGTAAGTGATTATTTTGTTAAATATATCATTATTTATAATGTAATTTCTATATATCAAAGTATTTACTTCTTATTGTAATAGATAAAGCTTGACCAATAACTAAACCCTAGGAGAAGCACCAGGAGCACTCCTCAACCTTAGAACAAAAAAGTGACAGATCTATCACCATCCGGTTGATAAGCAAAGGGCAAGAATTTGTTTTCAGGGCATGTAGAGCAATGGCTTTTGATTCTAGAGCCCTTTGTTGTATGCCTATGTGGCATTTTTGTACATATTTTGTATTGGATATATTTGACATCGTATGACTATATGGCATTCTCGTAACCCTTTATGGCTATTTTTTATATATTTTATACTTATATCGACATATATGTATGTATGCCTACATGGCTATTTGGTTAATACAAATCATTTTTATCGATGGTGTCCATATTTGCATTATAAATCCATGGTTCAATAGATATGAGTTATGTGTATTCAAGTGTATACTTTACAACTTACATGTATACTTTGTGGCTTACGTGTATTCCAATGTATACTTCGCGACTTATGTGTTTTAATGTGTATACCTTGTATTCATGCATATACTTTTTATTAATTTGCATATACTATGTATTCATGTGTATACTTGGCTTACGTGTTTTTGAGTATTTGTGCTTCCCTTATTCACATGTATGCTTGAATTATTCACATGTATACTTATTAATTGGTTATCTATAGAATTGATCATTGTTGTCCTTCATGGTTTGTGTTGAATATTTATTGATTGATGCTAAAAAAAATTATTAGTTGATGCTAAACAACTTCAATATTTCTAGGAATACTAGTAGAGTTAAATATTACAAAATTGCACAAATTGAAAAGAAAATATTAACTGTAAATAAATGCACTGATTATTAACTTGATAATTGATTAAGAATGAGTATAATATATATATCAAGAGATGAGCCTTCTATAATGGCAACTGCCAACTAGAAAGTAGGCAAAGCATTCTCAATACTTTGAAAGCAATAATCCACCCAAAATTGAAGTAGGAGAAGGCTTATTTAAGATCCTTCAGTAATGTATTTCTTAATGCTCCCTTGTTCTTACATGTATCTCAATTTAGTTTAAGCCAAAGAGTTCCCTCAAATGCTTTATTTAAAATTAAAAAACACATTTTTAATTGGTATTCCATGAGATGTTTTATAAAAAGATTCCAGTATATTTAATCTTTTGATTGGAACAACTCAATTAAGCAAAGGATACATAATCTTCACAACACTTGAAAAACATAATATTCATAGTAGATGATGAGTAGTTAACTTCTTGACACATTATCATACAAGAATTTATCTTGAATAGTCTTTAAACATTTTCATAGGCTAATCCTCATAGTATAGAATGAATTGTTATGTTCTTGATCCATCACCATATAAACACGTCAAAAGATGTATATGTCAACTTTTTTCAATATTATTTCTTATATAGGAAATGGACTTGGGAGAATGCTTTATAATTTATAATAGGTTAATAAGAAATGGACTCAAGGGTGAAATATTTATTTATCACACCAAATAATAAATGTATGTGAGAGCATCACTTGTTTCTCTTAAACTCCAATTTTCAAGCATAGCAAATCATTTCAAATGAAAATGACAAAATGCTTCACAACCAAAGTTTTTAATTGAGGAAAAATAAAATGTTTCCAAGTTCCACCAGTGTACGCATTTACAATTGGTTGTATATTGTTTTTAGGGTGAGGAGGATAATTAAAAAATGTCTTTCACTTGCTAGACTTGAGGATGATCATATGATTTTTGTGTGGAAAACTCATACTTCTCAACTATCATGTGAATGTTTCTCTTTTCAATTATTTTGCATGCCATCATAAGGGATCGAGCCAGTTGAACATAGCTCGGAGCGATTCGGTGTGTTTGGGTGTGAAAGAGGACCATGCTTAGCATAAACATACCTATCAGGATGCATTGTAATAGTTCATTTGGTCACACAAGTTGTATAATGAAAGTTGCACCACTTTACAACTTTACACTGCTTGCATTTGACACTTTTTCCATCAAGTGAAAATTGGACACCACGAGAAGATGAATTTGAGATAACAAAAACTGAGAGAGGTTATTGTAGAGGGGCCCAACATGATCCTATAGGCTCAAATGGAGAGGTTTTAAATGTCACGGTTTTTGAGTAATAGCCCTTCAAATATTGTTGCCCTTTTGCACTTTGGACCCTTAAGGGATCAAGTCGGTTGAACGTAGCTTGGAGTGATTCGGCATGTTTGGGTATGAAAGAGGACCATGCCTAGCATAAACGTACCCACTCAGATGTGTTAGAATAGTCTGTTTGGTCACTCGAGTTGCAGAAGCACCACTTTGCAACTTTTTACAAGTTGCATTTGATAACCTTTTCCCAAAGCGAAAAGTTGCCACCATGGGAAAATGCCTCTGATATAGAAAAACCTAAGAAAGGTTATTATAGAGGGGCCCAAAGTGATCCCATAGGCTTAGACAAGAAGTTTCTAAGCATCATGGTGTCTGAATAACAACATGTTGAAGATTGCAACCATTTTGCACTTTGGACTCATAAGGGATTTTGTCGATTGAATGTAGCTCAAAGTGATTCGACATGTTTGGGTACTAAATAGGACTATGCATAGCATAAAAATACCCACTCGAATGTGTTAGAATAGTTCATTTTGTCACTCGACTTGTAGAATGAAATTTGCACCACTTTGCATCTTTACACTACTTACATTTGACACTTTTTCGATCAAGTGAAAATTGGAAACCATGGGAAAATGACTTTGAGATAACAAAAACTAAGAGATTTTATTGTAAAGGGGCCCAATTTGATCCTATAGGTTCAGATGGAGAGTTTATAAGCATCATAGTTTTTGAGTAATAGCCTGTTAAAGATTGCTACCCTTTTGTACTTTGGACCCTTAAGGGATTGAGCGGGTTGAACGTAGCTCAAAGTGATTCGGCGTGTTTGGGTGTAAAAGAGGACCATTCCTAACGTAAAAATACCCACCCAGATGCATTGGAACAATTCATTTGGTCACTCGAGCTACAGAACGAAAGTTGCACCACTTTGCAACTTTGCACAATTTGTATTTGACATCTTTTTCCCCAAGCAAAAAGTCGCGACCACGAGAAAACGCCTCCGAGATAGAGAAAACTAAGAGAGGTTATTGTAGAGAGGTTCAACACGATCCCATAGGCTTAGATGAGAAATTTCTAAGCATCACGGTGTCTAAGTAACATCATGCTAAAGATTGTTGCCATTTTGCACTTTGGACTCATAAGGGATTTTGTTGGTTGAATGTAGCTTGAAGTGATTCGGCATGTTTGGGTGTGAAAGAGGACCATTCCGAGTATAAATGTAACTACCTAGATACATTGGAATAGTTCATTTGTCACTCAAGTTGCAGAACCAAAGCTGCACCACTTTGCATCTTTATAATGCTTGCATTTGATACTTTTTCCATTAAGTGAAAACTAGACACCATGAGAAAATGACTTTGAGATAACAAAAAAAGAGAGAGGTTATTGTAGAGGGGGCCAATGTGATCCCATAGGCTTAGAAAAATATTTTTTAACCATCATGGTTTTTGAGTAATAGCCCATCAAAGATTGCTACCCTTTTGCACTTTGGACCCTTAAGGGATTGAGCTGGTTGAATGTAGCTCAGAGCGATTTGACATGTTTGAGTACAAAAGAGGACCATGCCTAGAATAAATGTACCCATCTAGATGCATTGGAATATTCCATTTGGTCACTCAAGTTGCAAAACAAAAGTTGCACCACTTTGCAACTTTGCACAACTTGCATTTGACAACTTTTCCCCAAGCGAAAAGTCACCACCACGGGAAAACACCTCTGAGTAACAACATGTTGAAGATTGCATCCATTTTTCACTTTGGACTTATAAGGGATTATGTCGATTGAATGTAGCTCAAAGCGATTCGGCATGTTTGGATGAAAAAGAGGACCATTCCTAGGATAAATGTACCCACTCACATGTATTGGAATAGTTTTTTTGGTCACTCAAGTTGCAAAACCAAAGTTGCACCACTTTGTATCTTTACACTGCTTGCACTTGACACTTTTTCCATCAAGTGAAAACTAGACACCACGGGAAAGAGACTCTGAGATAAAAAAATCCGAGAGAGGTTATTGTAGAGGAGACCAACATGATCTCATAGGATCATACGGGGAGTTTGTAAGTGTCACAATTTCTGAGTAATATCCCATCAAATATTGTTTCCCTTTTGCACTTTGAACCCTTAAGGGATTGAGCTAGTTGAACATAGCTCAGAGCAATTCAACATGTTTTGGTCTGAAAGAGGACCATTCCTAGTGTAAATCCACCCATCCATATGCATTGGAATAGTCCGTTTGGTCATTCAAGTTACAGAATGAAAGTTGCACCACTTTGCAACTCTACACTACTTGCAATTGACACTTTTTCCATCAAGTCAAAACTGGACACCATGGGAAAATGACTCTGAGATAAAAAAAAACCAAGAGAGGTTATTTTAGAGGTGCCCTACATGATCCCAATTCCTTAGACGGAATGGCCATTACTGACATGATATCCGGGTAACATGTCATCAAAGATTTCCGCCCTTTTGCAATTTGGATTGTTAAGGGATTATGTTGCATGAATTACAAATGTTTTAGGGCAGCAATATATTTCAAAATTTGGGTAAATATCAGTACAAGTGTTTTTTTGAATAGAATATATGCTATATTGATATTGATATATAATCATTAGGTTTATTTGTTTAAAAAAAAGAAGTTTTTATAATAAGTTAGTCAATTGGTGCTAGTTATAATAGGGAGAGAATAAAAGAAGAAGAAATAATGATTAGTAACTATCAATGGTTATTACACTCACTATATTAATAATATGATGTCTATAATAAAATGAGATTTATTTGGTTGTCATAATTCTTCTGTTTGTGCTATAATTGTCTAATATGCTTCATACACCATTCTGAAACCCAAGTGCTTGTACTTGTAGGCCCAATGCCTTAGGTACTTTGTTCTCACATAATTTTTACAATATCATTCATACATTTTAGATTTTCTTATAATGTCTAGATCATAGGTGCTCATGATGAGGTTAACTTCAAATGAATAACTTTAGATTCCCTCACTAAGTTTCACACGCTCTTTTATAATGGCTTCAAATCAAAATTGAGATTTGTCAAGATCATCAAAATAAGGATGTTGCATTTCTTTTTTGGTTGAGATTCTCTTGGATGGCTCATAAATCAAAATTTTTGGCAAGAGGACACCAATCAATTTTTAGTAGGTTACTTACAAATAGGCAAATTAAAAGAAGAAAAAGAAAGAGCATCCAAAATGGAAATGAAATGAAAATAGATGGAAGGCACTTATAGACAACAAATCCACACCATTTGGTTCCAACTCTGGAACAACAAGGCTTAAATCTCAATGCTTCCATTGAGGATATGCATGCCACTCTCTCAACTTAGTTACTCCTAGCCATACATCTTCATTGGGAGTTTCGAGATACCTAGTGCACACAAGAACCTCTCATGAATAGAACATGATTAGAATGTAACCAAAATTTTACTTTCCAACCTTTTTGAAACTTGTAACCTATTAATGTTACCTATTTAATCTTCCACTTAGTTTACTTATCTATTGAGAATATCATACATCATTTTTTTGCATATTTTTGAGAAAAAATAAAATACCATTGAACTTTGTATCCTTTGCCACAGTTCTAAACATAAAGTGTGCTACATTTTCAAGTCTGATAACTTCATCAATCACCTACATACATGATATAAACATTAAATGATATCATTTGAATCATAGCATTGGAATCATACAAAATAATGTGTATAAAAGTATAAATTATTAAGAACCATTGTGCATACTTAAAAATTAATCCAACGAACCATACAGGTCTGCTCTACTCTTTATTGTGTCAAGTATTGCCTCATGGTTAGACTCATAGACCTTCCACAAGGTCTTGTTCAAAGGTCTACCCCCATATTTGGTCAAATGAACATTGGATGCCACAAAAAGATTCAAGTAATGAATAATCTTCCTATGCATGCCAAAGTCCTGAAACATCCAATATTTAACACTCTTATGTGGGTACCTTCTAAGCCACATTCTAGTAACAACAACTAATCCTATAGGGTATTCAATGTTTTCTCCATCTATAACTTGGGCCTCCAATTTATTTTTGGCCTCAACACAATGACAAAATTAAAAGTTCATTCCCTCTTCATTGTATTCATCTATAATAACTGCATAAACATGCCCTGGATCGATATGTGCAACAAATCTCTTGAAATTAGTCAACATTACAAATACACTACAAAGTAAGATAACAATAATAATTTCAAAAACTGTGCAAGTAGATATATTACCTAGTTGAACTAGATCTGATATATGGTCAAATTCAACCGATGAATCCATCTGTGTTAGTTCTAATGTCATCAGGAGGTGATACGTGTGAAGTGGGCTAAGATAACTTAACAACCATTTCCCAACCCACTCCTTTGACTCATAATCATCCCAAGCTTGCATTGTACATGAAGAACAAAAGCATGCCATCGTCTGTGTATTGATACTCCATGAACCTACATTCGAGATAAGAAAAGAGTGTATCTCACTCGATCCTATCAATGTACAAAAATCCTCGTATGATGCAATGTTAGTATCATCCATCAACCAAAAAAATCTATGAACTAAAGACGTACCTTCATTACCTAGACCCATCAAAGCATTACACCACTCAATGATTGATTTTGCATCTGCCAACTTTGCATTGTATTTATACTATAACTCTTCTCATGCTAATGCTCTTTTCACACATGCTCCCCCTTTCCATGCCTGGCCTCACAAAATTTCAACATATGTTGAACACCTATAATGAAATGCATCTTGCACAACCAGTAGAACATGCACGAGTTATTGAACTATGCTGCACAGTTATCCAACTATATTATATGTCGATCGTATGCTATGTCCCTCTAAGCCAAATCATTGTGGAACATATGGAAGAAACCTTGCATGAACTCTGGAGAATGTGTGTGATCATCACTAATATAAAAGCGATACTCCCTCAATACCTTCCTTTGATCCTTTGTACTATCAACAACATGAATGAATGCTATGTGCACCAATATCAAAACCTGTGTGGAGCTGTAATATTGTGACTGCACCTCATGCTATGGTTGTAGAGTGTAGTTCTCTACAAATTCAACCACTGAATCTATGCTACCAACTGGAAAGGTGTCCTTGCATAACTTGAATTATGTGTCGATCCATCGGGCTCTATGGGTATGCCTTGCATACTCATACACTATATTAACATGAAACATGTGCATAAACTGATAGACTAGAATATTCTGAATAACCAAATCACACCTTTTTGCTTGATTACCATCTTTTGTAACATATGCCATTGTTCTATACTTCTCAAACTCTACTAGTTTTTGTCCCACCTCATCTGTGCTTTCCATATTTTGACATACTGGAATATGTTGCAAGCCACTGCAATGTTGACATGAACCCTCCAAGCATACTGTCCTTTAGAATATTTGGCCATCCTCTATTTCACATAAAAAAGTTGATAAGTGAACCACAAAATTTTTGGGAGAAGGGGGTTCTCTTGCACTTCTAGGGTTTTTAACCTAAAAGGAGAGAAGTCTTTCTACCGAAAACTTGGAGGTTAATTCAAGATTATTGTAAATATGATTGAAATGTGTCTAGATGAAATGACCTAAATGCAATAAACTGATAAAAGAAACTAACTAAAAATGTGAAACTAATGAAATACAAGATGTTTGAAACATAATGTAAAATGACCTAATAATACATGTAAACTATAATAGGAAGGAAAAGGATGAAGAGGTGTACCTAGAAATTGAATCTTGATGTGAAGAGGCTCTAGAATCCCACATAAATTATTGTTGAAGCCAACTGGGACACTTATGCCAAGCTAGGAAACTTATTCCTGTTTTGAGGAGATTTTTCTAGAACAGGTTTCAGGAAAATGGGTATCCAAAACTACAGAAAACACTTTTCAAGCCCAACAGTGGGACTAATTCGCCATTGGTGGTGGTTGAGTCCACCTTCAGCTTTTGGGAATCTCGAAGATGCAACCTGTAGGTTTTGGTTTGTACTTTAACTCCTAACAAGAATCTGGATCTGAATCTGCAGACTTTAACCTACAGGGGATCTCCAAGCTTCTTTTAGGGTTTTGTTGACTTTGAATGATGTTGATACCCTTTAACACCTTGCTCTTTGACAAATCTACATACAAGACCTGCAAAAAATAGATGCAAAGAGGGGAAAAGGGTTAAGGTTAGATAATAGGGGTTTTCCTTAGTTAAACCTCATTTTGGTAATCAAACCCTTGAAAATGAAATGAAATGGAAAGAGAATGATGAATGAACAACATGCAATGCTACAACTCATCAAACCCTTGAAGTAGAAATCTGAAGATATGTAAGCAAAAACTCCAATGGATGAATGCTTGAAGTGCCTAGAATGCTTGAAGATTGCTTGATTAGGAAGATAGCTTGATCATGAAAGAATGAAGGTTGAAAATGAGGGGAAAACCCTTTATTTATACATGATTTTCCCTAATTCTCGAAAATACCTCATCACAAGCCAACATCAAGGTATAGAGAATAATATCTCACCAGAAAATTAAAATAATTTTAATTTTTAAGTCAGATGGAACTAAGTCACCCCAAGTGGCTACTTGGTCCCACCAGGGAAATTTTACTGGGTGTTAGAAATTAAAGTGCATTTAATGATGTTTAACAGGATTATTCTCCAAAACATACTTAAGTATGACCTGTAAGTGCATTAAGGGACCTTTTAAACATAAGAAAGGGTCAAATTATTGATGACAAGCCTAGAAAAGTGTGAGAGTTTGTTACAACTCTTTACAACACTTTGAAATAAGGCTTGGTAAGAGGTTATTTATGTGAATTATAATGAAAGGGTCTTAGAAATGTGTGAAAGTGGGTTACAACACTTCACAACACCTTTGCAAGGCATCATAAGGTTTTTACTGATTTGCAAGAGTTCAAGGACTAATGTGAATGTGTTGGCCACATTACAACATTGAATCTAGGAAAAATTGGGCCAAAATCCATAAGAAAGACCCAAATGAGCGTAAAAATGTCCAAAGATACATTTTTTGTGACACATTTAGCCCCCACTTTAGTGAGAGGATGAACTTGCTTCAAACTCACACTAAAGTAGCCCAACATGTATATTGAGAGGGATCCAAATGCACCCATGCTTGCAAGATGAGACAACAAAAATCAAGAGGGATGATCAAGCCCCCAGGATCAAGATCCCATGGAAAACCAAACATTAGCACAAAGGAGCACACAAGAAAGTGATGTGAAAGAATGAAAGGGAAAGGAAAATAAAAATTCGTATTAGGTTCGGTCATTTTTCCATCTTGTTGTGGATCATATCTAGGTTGTTTGTCTAGGAAGATGCATTCTCACTCTGAGGCGGCGAAACTCATGGCTATCCGCCGGGTGAGAAGGCCAAAAAGGTGAGAAACATACACTCATGGATGGTATGCACTCACACACAGATAGGTGTTTATGGGGAAAATCATGCTGCTAGTTGGGCTTCCCGCTCAAACCATACCAAATTTATACCTCTTGATAACTTTAATAAGGTGCCACAAAAGAAAATGACATTTTGAGCTTCATGAGACAAGAAAAACTTCACGTGCTTGGAGCTCATGAACAGAAAAGATGGCACCATAGGAATGAAAGCTATGTTATGCAAGGTGGCCATATAAAAAATGTAAAATGCAACATGAGAATGTCTAAAGGAGTTTTGTTTAGTTCATGTGAGGTCTTTAACTTAGGGAACATTGTGTCTAATGTCTCCAAGAGAGGACCAATCAAAGAATAGAAAATTTTCAACTTAGGGGATGTAGTGCGTCGCATCAGGCCACCAAGAGGAATGTAATATGCTAAGATAGATCACACTTATGAATGAAATTACACCCAATTTCATCCAAAAAGTGACAAATGCATCATATGAAATAACAAGGCTACACTAAGAACCAAGAAAAAGAGAAAAATGTAAAAAATAAAATGCCAATGTATGCCCTCACTTTAAAGGAATCGCTAAACACCGTACTATGAGCAACTACTTTAAAGTAGAAAAATGAAAAATGCAAAAAGAAAGAAAGTACACGAGATCCAACTTGGAAATCCCAATGTCAAGTCATATTTTTTCGAGTAAGGTTGTGTCATGCAAAGAAAAAAAATGGAAGGGGGTTTCCCCCAAAATGAAAACACCAAACACATAAGGGATCTATGGATTTGGGGTCAATATGTTCATTGTTGCAATGTTTTTCAGAGAGCTCAGAATTGTCATCATCCCCCAAATACATAGAACTACAAGAATGACACAAAGAGTGTGAAAGAAAAGAAAAAGAAAGATCATTTTGGGTCAACATGGAAGATACATAGGGTGTCTTGATGCTTTGTATCATCCCCAAAAGGAAAAAAAAATCCAAAAGAGAAAAGGAAAAGGAAAAATGAAGAGAAAATTCCTTTTGGGTCAACATGAATGAGACATTTTTGTCTTAATGCCTTACATCATCCCCAAAAGGAGAATACAAGAAAAAGGAAAAAGAAAAAGAAAAGGGGGCCTTTTGGGTCAACATGAAAGGGACATTTCAGTCTCAATGCCTTGCATCATCCCCAAAAGGACAAAAAAACAAAAGCAAAAAGAGAAAAAGTAAAAGAAAGGCACGAAATATAAAAGAATGAAGGTACAAATAGATGAATGGTAGGATGAGAGAGAACATTAAATAGAACATCACGGGAGAACACGTTACACACATGCAAACACACAAAAGAAAAAGAAAAGGTAAAATACTAGTAAGGCAAATGTAAATCAACCATGTAACAAGTCATCCACCTCCCAATCTTGTTTAGTGTATAGTGAGGGCGGGCGACTGGCTAGAGGGACAACAACAATTGTAGAACTAGTATCAAAGTCAATACTCGTCCTAGGAGAGTTGTCATGCAAGATCATGGAAGAGAAAAACAATGTGTTCAAATCATTATGCGCATCTTCATCAATTTTAGCAATCTCATCATCGTCATCCATATTAATCACAATAGGAGGACGAATGATGGTGTATGTTGAATAATGTAACTCTGGTTGTGATGGATGTATAGGATCAGTTTGTTGTGGTTGGGGAGGAGGATCATCATGCATTGCTTTTGTCAAGTGTGGATTATTATTTTCTCTATTATCTTCTTCATGCAACTTGTGAGAAAGGGAACGACGTCTATGCCTATGCTCCCTAGAGCCTCTGTTTATTTTGATTCTATTGTCAAGTTGTATTTGTGAAGGAGTGGGTTGATCAACCATAGGTTGCTCATCATCCCTAAGGGGAGGAATAAAAGGAACCATGGAAGGTTGGTCATCCACTTTCTCCTTTGCTTTGTAAACTTGTTTTATGCAAGGAGGCATGACAAAGTTACTTTCACAATCTCGTGGTCTCTTGGATGATGTCGGGGAAGTGTCAACTGTTGGTTGAGATTGGTTGTATGGTTCTTGTTCAGGTTGGAGCATTGTTTCATCTAGGATGGGAGTGCCTAAAGTGGATGGGGACATGTTACAGATAGATAGTTTGGCTTTTTTCTTTGCTTTAAATTATTGGTAAGCAATGAAATTTTTTTTTTTTGAGGTGTTATGGGTTCCATAGGTTTGGGCCAAAAGGATTCTGAGGAAAAATTTCCTTTGGAAGACAAGGGGCTAAAGCCGCTATGGTGGATAGTTAATATTTCATTGTCAAATGGAAACTTTAAGCAATTATGAATAACCGAAGGGACAACTTTCATTGAGTGAAGCCATGGGTTGCCTAGCCTCAAACAAAACTGGTTTGACTATGGGATGATGGAGAATGTAACATCCAATGTTTTAGGTCCTATTTGTAAAGGAAGGATGATCGATCCTATTGTAGGGAAATAAAAACCATTGTGTGTTTTGATCCATGTCGTGGGTTTATCATAGTCATCTTGATAAAGATCATGTAATACCAAAAATTCCTCTATGATCACATTCTCGCAACAGGTGGGATCTATTAGTATCCGACTGGTGGTCTTGTCATAGATATGACCGACTATGTAGAGAGGACCATCAGGGATGTTTTTAAGTATGTCCTAAGAGGAGAAAGTAGTATCAAGAGATTTCTTAGGTTGGCCCTTACGAGGGATGACATCTATCACACCTACCATTTCATCCATAGGATTAACATGGGTCACATGTGGGATAGGATCAAAATGTGTACCATCTTTAGCAACATTCATCACATCATTCTTTGTAGTTTCACTAGCTTTGACAAATGAAATATTATGTTTGGGCATTGGATTAGTGAAAATTTGCAAGTTTTGATTTGGAGGGGCAATAGACTTATTGCCTTGATCATTAACACCTGCAACAGATAGACAACCATAATCAATGAGGTCTTGCACAAGATATTTAAGACGCTCAAAATGTTCCATGTCATGTCCATTTTTTCCATGAAAATGGCAATAAGCATTGGATTTAAAGCTTGGATATAAAGGCTTAGTAGGATTAGGTGCATTAATGGCAGGTAAGTTAATCATTTGTTGTTATAAAAGTTGAGACATTGTGTTATGAAGGGTGTCTAGTAAAGGTGTGAAGTGTATTTTTAGATCTCCATAACTAAAAGGCACCATGGTTTTAACAACTACTACCTGGTTGTTGACGGGTGGAGTTGTTTGTTGAGGGGGGTTGAACTGTAAGAACCCTTTGTTTTTCTTTCTAAATGGTTGGGAATTGTTTTGGTTGGCAGATTTAGATTTCCCAATTCAACTAGAAGTTGACCTTGTATCTCAACTACTAATCGAATTGTGGTAATCACAAAGGGTCATGCATAAATGCATGAAAGAGGGGAATTTCATCATAGCGAGTTTATCCTGAAGTTGAGTTTGCAAGTTTTCAATAAACATATTTTGAAGATATGGGTTAGGGATCTTGACATCGATTTGGGAATAAAGTGATTGATAGCATGAGATAAAATCAGTTATCTTTTCATCATTATTTTTCTTGTATCACATAAAATCATCTAAGGTCTTCTTGGGAGTCATATGCACTTGTAAATGATTGATAAATACATCAATAAGTTCATTAAATGAATGAATTGAATTGTTCAATAAAGAAGAGAACCATTCCAAGGTTGTGTCTTTTAAATTCCTAGGAAACAATTTTGCTAACAATTTATCATCAAGGACAAAGTCACTACATAAATCAATGTAGGCATTAACATGGTTAGAAGGATCTCCCTTCCCTCCATATTTCTCAAATCTAGACATCTCTACTCCTTGTGGCATCGAGGTTCACAATATTTCCAAGGAAAATGGGCTGATGCGAACATAATATGTGGGTGGTCCATTCTGATTTTGGTTGATGGTAGATATTTTTTGTTGCATGGATGAGACAGTTTGGAAAATTTGTGTTATGAGAGGGTCAGTGTAAGTGGTAAGAGGTGGAAGAGAAAGTGGTGATGGAGTGTATGTAGTGGTAGGGAAAGTGAATGGAATGTTGATGGATGGTATGATAGAAGAGGATAAAATATGTGATGCCACATATGAGTTAGGAATGCTAGTAGGAATATCGTAGGAAGGAATCACATTACTAACTGATTCCATTGTGGTGGTGACATAAGGAGAGGTATAGGTAGGTATGGAGGTTACTATTGAGGAAGGAGGAGTTTGAGGCTCTCCTTGGCTAATCACAGTGTTTTCTAGTAGAGAGACACTAGAGGTGGAAAGAACATGTTTTTGATATATCTCCACTATTTGTTTCACAACATCTAGGCCTTCGTCACTGTCAAGCATGTGATGGATGTTTTCTATAGTTGGAATTGCAGTGGCTGAAATGTTTTCAAGACTCACTTGATGTTGCAAGTGTGCTAAGTCCTCATGTATTTGAATGATCTTGTCTTGTGGGATATCATCAAGCTTATGTTGAATATGAATACTCCCTAAATGCAAAGAGTTACTAAGGGTATTTTCTATGCCTAGTGTACTATTATGAATACTAGGAGTGGAAGCTCTAGATAACCCAAGATCTACAACGAGTGTGTTATCGTGAGATGCCCTGAGTCTCAAAATTCTTCTCACTAAGGTATTAGCAATAGGACACCAAACACTCATGCAAAGGTTTCTAAATGTAGGGTGGATACAAATGCAATGCAAACGAAGAGCGCTAAAATGTTGATAACTAGAATTCTAGAAAGCAACACAAAAATGCAGAAATAACAAGCATAAATATAGAAATAGCAAAGTAAATCCTAGAAAATGCAATAATAAATATGCAACTAGACTAAGTCTCCTTGGGTGGCAAATTAATTCAAGCAATGCTTTTTTTAACAATTTTCAAAAAATTTAAATGGAATTTTATGATTTTTAGGTTTTTGGATGCATATGCAGTATGAAAATACATAATTTTTTGTTTGAATATTTAATGAAATACAATGCAAAAATGCAATCTATATGAGCTTTTCACTAATGCAATTTTGGAAATCTTAGAATGAAAAGCAATGCAAAACCTAATGCAATTTTGATGCAAGCTATTCCTAGGATGCAAATGCACTTGAAATCAGAAGTAAAGACGTTATAAAGGTGGGATCACCAAAATGAACTACAAATTTTTGGGTAGAAGGGGTTCTCTTGCACTTCTAGGGTTTTTCACCTAAAAGGAGAGAGGTATTTCTACCCAAAACTTGGAGGTTCATTCAAGGTTATTGTAAATATGATTGAAATGTGTCTAGATGAAATGCCCTAAATGCAGTAAAATGATAAAAGAAACTAACTAATAATGTGAAACTAATTAAATGCAAGATGTTTGAAACACAATGTAAAATGACCTAATAATGTATGTAAACTGTAATAGAAAGGAAAGGGATTGGAGAGGTGTACCTAGAAACTAAAGCTTGATACAAAGAGGCTTTGAAATCTTGTAGAAATTTTTGTTGAAGCCAATTAGGACACTTACACCAAGCTAGGCGACTTAGTCTTGTTTCAGGGAGATTCTATTGGAACAAGTTTTGGGAAACTGGGTATCCAAAACTGCAGAAAACACTTTCCAGGCCCATCAGTGGGACTAGTTCACCACTGATGGTGACCTATTCCACCTTTAGCTTTCGAGAATCTTGAAGATGCAACATGTAGCTTTCGGTCTATAATTCAACTCCTAACAAGAATCTGGATCCAAATCTATTGACTTTGACCTGTAGGGGATCTCCAAGATTCTTTTAGGGTTTTATTGATTTTGAATGATGTTGACATCTTTTAACACCTTTCTCTTTGACAAATCTGCATAGAAGACCTACAAAACACACATGCAAAGAGGGGAAAAGGGTTAAGGGTTGGAGAATAGGGGTTTGCCTTAGTGAAACCCCATTTTGGTAATCAAACCCTTGAAAATGAAATGAAATGGAAAGAGAATGATGACTGAACAACATGCAATGCTACAAGTCACCAAACCCTTGAAGTAGAAATCTAGAGATATGCAAGCAACAAATCCAATGGATGAATGCTTGAAGTGCCTAGAATGCTTGAAGATTGCTTGATTAGGAAGATAGATAGCTTGATCATGAGATAATGAGGGTTGAAAATGAGGGGAAAACCCTTTATTTATACATGATTTTCCCTAATTCCCAAAAATACCTCATCACAGGCCAACCTCAAGGTCTAGAGAATAATATCCCACCAGAAAAATCAAATAATTTTGATTTTTAAGTTAGATAGGACTAAGTCAACCCAAGTGGTGACTTGCTCCCACCAGAGAAATTTTACTGTGTCAAAAATTAAAGTGCATTTAATGATGTTTAACGAGATTATTCTCTGAAACATACTTAAGTATGACCTGTAAGTGCATTAAGGGACCTTTTAAACATAAGAAAGGGTCAAATTATTGATGAAAATCCTAGAAAAGTGTGAGAGTTTGTTACAACTCTTTACAACACTTTGAAATGAGGCTTGGTAAGAGGTTATTTAAGTGAATTGTAATTAAAGGGTCCTAGAAAAGTGAAAGTGTGTTACAACACTTCACAACACCTTTGCAAGGCATCATAAGGTTTTTATTGATTTGAAAGAGTTCAAGGTCTAATGTGAATGTGTTGGCCACATTACAACATTGAATCTAGGCAAAATAAAGCCAAAATCCATAAGAAAGGCCCAAATGAGCGTGAAAATCTCCAAGGATACATTTTTTTGTGACACTATAAGAACTCTCTTGAAGATGTTGGTGGGGCTTTATGCCACAATCTTTTAAAACATCAGTAGTATGCAAATCTAAACATATATAAAGATAAACATCATAATGGTTAGAGAATTCAATATGTAGTCTACAAAAAGTAGTGTGTGTGTGATTTATCTTGACATAAAAAGGTTTAATCATTTCAAAATATATTTGAAAAATACTAATTTGCAGATAATCTTGTTGAAATTTATGAAATTTTTTGGTTTGAGGCGTATCCAAAAAATGCTTTGGATGTGGCTCACGGTTCCAACTACCGGTTCTCCTTCTTACCACATACCTTTGATTCAGAGATGGTCTTGTGTTATTCTTCCTATACTCTTCAGTTTGTGTTCTCAATGCTTCAACAAATTTTTTATCTTTTTGTGGTAGTCTCCTTGAGAATGCCCATAATTTATTTGAATTGGTGCCCTCAATTATTTTCCACCTTTGAATGGCTCTTGATAAATTTTTTCTATTAATTCTCATTTGTTCACTCATCTTTCTAATGAGATGACCTATGTTTGTTTGACTACTTACCAGAGTTGATGTAATGACACATTGGGTGACATTACTATCCTTTGAGAGTGAGGTCTTACCCACACTCTCATAAGCATCCATTAGATTCTTCATAATAGTGTTTTCACTGGAAGAATTCAATGTTCTCAACCCAAGAGTCTTCATGATGTTTCTATACTTTATACCCCACATCATTTCAACAAATAGTTGACATCTTGTGGTCTCATTTAGCCTTTCAAAGAATGATTTCCAAATCTTATCAGTATATCTTCTACAAGTGCATGCTAGAATCTTACCTTCCATGTGCTACAAAATATCCTCATCAATATTAATCAAATACTTTGGCTTTCTACACAAAATTCTAGGTGGTGTTCTCCTAGGAACATACTCCTCAACATTAGGAGCTTCATCTATATTTAAGTGAGGTGGGCTAGATTACATACCTTAGATTGAGGGTGGGATAGATGACATACCTTAAGGTTGACATGGGGATGATGGCGTACCTTCTTCGTAAAATCCGAGTGATGATGTACTCTCAATTTGAGGTGTGGTGGATGGTGTCCCTTCATATTCACTTGTGGTAGATGGTGTCCATCCATATTCACTTGTGGTAGATGGTGTCCCTCCATATTCACTTGTGCTTAATGGCGCCCCTTCATATTCACTTGCAATAGAGGGTGTGTCTCAGTATCTGAATCTTTCTTATCATGATGCTTTTGCATTCATGCCCTTTGTGCTGCCAATGCCTTTTCTCTTTTTGATGGTTGAGTTTCCTCTTCAATTGGATTTTTTTCATCAATCATATCCAATTTATTCTTCTCAAAATATGTCCTCAACTATTCTCTCTCCTTTGCTTTATTTGTTTCATAATCTACATTTGTTAGTTTATTCCTTGTTCATTTCCTCAACATGGCAGATAATTTCATCTGTAGCATGGTAATGAGACAAATATTATTTCCTAAAAATTGAATCCACACAAATAAATGAAATATATGTCATTCAAGGATTCATACAAAATACTTACAATCATGGTATGCCACATTACCACATTACTTTAAGGCATTCCATCATAAAAATCATGTGAGCAAGGCAAGCTAGTGAGATCACAAGCTTGTCATTTCTATGAGGCATACATTGCCCCTACCTTGTCAACCCTACCGCATTTCCAAACTAGTGGATCATTGCCAAGCTAGTGGAGCATTGGCAAGCTTCTGGTGCTTCACTATCTTGGAAATGTAGTACGGTTGACAAGGTAGGAGCAACGCATGCCTCACAAAAATGGGGACTAACAGTGATGTATATCACTGTGAGTGCCCATTTCTATGAGGCATATGCTGCCTCTACCTTGTCAACCCTACCACATTTCCAAGCTAGTGGAGCATTGGCAAGCTACTGGTGCTCCACTAGTGTGGCAATGTGGTAGGGTTGACAAGGTAGGGGCAGCGTATGCCTCATAGAAATGGGGTCTTACAGTGATGCATCACTGCAAGACCCCATTTCTATGAGGCATACGCTGCCCCTACCTTGTCAATCCTACCATATTACAAGCTAGTGGAGCATTGGCAATGTGGTAGGGCTGACAAGGTAGGGGAAATGTATTCCTTATAGAAATGGGGACACATGGTGATATAAATCACAGTGAGACCGCATTTCTATGAGGCATACGCATCATCATGAGTCCCTATTTCTATGAGGCATATTTTTCCCCTACCTTGTCAACCCTACTGCATTGCCAAGCTAGTGGAGCATTGGAAAGCTAGTGGTGCTCCACTAGCTTGGCAATGTGGTAGGGTTGACAAGGTAGGGGTAGTGTATGCCTCATAGAAATGGGGACTCACAGTGATCAATGCGGTAGGGTTGAAAAGTTAGGGGAAGTGTATTCCTCATAGAAATGGGAACTCATGGTGATGTATATCACCGTGAGTCCCCATATCTATGAGGCATATGTTGCGCCTACCTTGTCAACCCTACCGCATTACCAAGCTAGTGGAGAATTGGAAAGCTACTAGTGCTCCACTAGCTTGGCAATGTGGTAGGGTTGATAGGGTAGGGGCAGCGTATGCCTCATAGAAATGGGGACTCATGGTGATGTATATCATCATGATACCCCATTTCTATGAGGCATAATCTTCCCCTACCCTATCAACCCTACCAAATTTCCAAGCTAGTGGAGCATTATCACCATGAGTCCCCATTTCTATGAGGCATACGCTACCCCTACCTTGTCAACCCTACCGCATTACCAAGCTAGTGGAGCATTATCATCATGAGACTCCATTTCTATGAGGCATATGTTGCCCCTACCCTTTCAACCCTACTGCATTGCCAAGCTAGTGGAGCACCACTAGTTTGGCAATACACTAGGGTTGACAAGGTAGGGGCAGTGTATGCCTCATAGAAATGGGGTATACATCACCGTGAGACCCCATTTCTATGAGGCATACGCTGCCCCTTCCTTGTCAACCCTACCACATTGCCAAGCTAGTGGAGCTCACTAGCTTGCCAAGCTCACTACCTTGTCAATGCTACTACATTTTTCATACATTTATATGAAAACATTATTGTCAAACAATTCAAATGCCTTGTCTATGGTTCCATTTTGAGCCATGTTTTCAAGATAGGCTACAAATTTCCCCATGTTGCTAACTTAGCCTTGAATAAAGAGTCTTGAAACAGTGGAGAGAAGGGTTATAATCCCTTGTAGGTAGACTAATCAAGGAAACATTTAAAATATATCACAACATTAGTGATGAGGTAAGTTTAGTGATGAGGTAAATTTAGAAATAGAGATGAAAACCAAAATAGATTCAAAGATCTATCAATGTTGGAGGAGTATATTCCAATTTTTTAGGTACATGTATGGAAAATTGGGTAGCATAGACAAGGAAATCATCTGCTTGGTATAACTGTTTGAAAAAATACACAATGAGATATGTCCTTGTGGACTATAATGATTGCACGATATGCAAAAAATAGATTTATTGAGAAGGCTTTAGAAAATTTCAAGAATATGCAAATTGGAGGTGTAAAACCAAATTCAACTACATTTTCCAACATGCCCCTTGCCTATACCAAAATTAAACCTTTGGAGAGTGGTATGCACATCCATAGTAAAGGATTGATAAATGATGTATTATTTTACTTCCTTATAACTTATGTCATATATATGTGTATACAAAATGTGGAAGCATACACAAGGTAAGTCAATTATTTAACAAAATGCCTCAAAGAGATGTCCTTTAAAAATGTAATTGGCAAGTGTAAAGAATTGTGTAATTTAAAATGTGCATTGACAAGCTAAGTTTGTAATGAAAAAAAAACAATTATCAACATGGAATATGAAAAATAATAAAAATGAATGCAAGCCATAATAGAATGCAAGAAAATGTATAAAGACTTCACATACCTAAAAAACTAGAGTTTCAAATGGAGGAGTTCTACCCAATTATGTAGCCTTTGCTTCTTCTCTCTTCAAACTCTTCAAGAATTTGACCTTTTCAAAAGTTTTTTTCCCTCCAAACTTAAATTTTATATCATTCTTGAATGGAATTTAGACTTTAATTGATATTATATGCCTTTCAACATGAAAACTCTGCTATTTCATGCAAAGGTGGTGGAAAGAGCATGAAAAATGTGGTGGAATGTGAAAAACATGCATGCACACTTCACAAAATCATGATATTTTTTTTTTGTTGGAGCGTGCACAAAACCAAGAGAATATGTAGAATGTGGGCCTTGAGATCACAGGTATATTGAGTTTTTTACAATATTTAGAGCAAGACAAAACATGCTCACATTATAATGCGAGCGCAATATGTCTTACTAAAAAACAACCATATCGCTACTACTTCAAAATGCGCTCTCATTATGAGAAAGTTTATTTTTTATAGGTTTATTTTCTCTCTCTTTCTCTCTATCATATAACCTCTATCTCTCTCCCACTCTACCCTCTACCCTTAAATCCTAAACCCTAAGCCCTCAATACTAAACCCTTAAACCCTCTACCCTCTACCCTGAACCCACAACCCTTAATCCCTCTACCCTTAAACCATCAACCCTATACCCTAAACCCTAAACCCTCTTCCCTCAACCCTCAACCCTAAACCCTAAACCCTAAACACTTAAACCCTAAACCCTAAACCCTCTACCCTCTACCCTCTACCCTCTACCCTAAACCCTCAACCCTCAATTCTCAACCCTCAATTCTCAACCCTCAACCCTTAATCCCTCAATCATCATCCATCAAACCCTAAACCCTAAACCCTGATACCCTCTACCCTATACATTGGACCCTCAACCCTAATCCTTCAACCATATGTAACCTCAACCCTAATCCCTCTACCCAATACCCTAATCACTCAACCCTATACCCTCAATTCTTAACCCTCTACCCTATACATTGGATCATCAACCCTCATATATCTTTGTCCCTCCCTCATATTCTATCCTTCTCTATCTCACTTCTCCATCCATCTCTCCATCCATCAATCCCTCCCTCTCTACCCTAATCCCTCAAACCTAAACTCTCAACCCTCAACCCCTATACCTTCTAACCTATACATTGGACCCTCAACCCTAATCCATCAACCCTATACCCTCAATCCTCTACCCTCAACCTTAAACCCTCAACCTTCAACACTTAAACCCTAAACCCTTAAACCCTCTACCCTATACATTAAACCCTCAACCCTCAATTTTCAACCCTCAACCCTTAATCCATCAACCCTCAACCCTTAATTCCTAAACCCTCAACCCCTATACCCTCTACCCTTTACATTGGACCCTCAACCTAATCCCTCAACCATATACCCTCAAACCTATACCCTAAACCCTAAACCCTCAACTCTAAACCCTCTACCCTCATCCCTCAACCCTATATTCTCAACCCAATACCCTAAACCATCAACCCTATAGATCCTCAACCCAATACCCTCAATTCTCAATCATCTACCCTCAACCTTAAACCCTAAACCCTCAACCCTGATACCTCTACCCTATACATTGGACCCTCAACCCTAATCCCTCAAACCTATACCCTCAACCCAATACCCTAAACCATCAACCCTATACCCTCAATTCTCAACCCTCTACCCTATACATTGGATCATCAACCCTTATATATCTCTATCCCTCCCTCCTCTTCTCTCCTTCTCTCTATCTCACTTATCCCTCCCTATCTCCCTCCCTCCATCCCTCCCTCTCTACCCTAATCCCTCAACCCTTAAACCCACTTAGTAAATTGTCCACCCTAATCCCTCAAGCCTCTTGACCCTTAATCCCTCAACCCTCAACCCTCAACCCTCAACCCTCAACCCTCAACCCTTATACCCTCTACCCTATACATTGGACCCTCAACCCTAATCCCCCAACCCTATAACCTCAATCCTCTACCCTCAACCTTAAACCATCAACCCTCAACCGTTAAACCCTAAACCCTTAAACCCTCTACCCTCTACCCTCTACCCTTTACCTTATACATTAAACCCTTAACCCTCAATTCTCAACCCTTAAACCCTAATCCATTAGCCCCTATACCCTCTACCCTATACATTGGACCCTCAACCCTAATCCCTCAACCCTATACCCTCGATCCTCTACCCTCAACCTTAAACCCTCAACCCTAAACCCTCAACCCTTAAACCCTAAACACTCTACCCTCTACCCTCTACCCTCTACCCTCTACCCTATACATTAAACCCTCAACCCTCAATTATCAACCCTCAAACCTTAATCCCTCAACCCTCAACACCTATACCCTCTACCCTTTATATTGGACCCTCAACCTAATCCTTCAACCATATACCCTAAACCCTCTACCCTCAACCCTAAACCATTTAACCCTAAACCCTTAAACCTTCTACCCTCTACCCTCAACCCTCAACCCTTAAACCCTAATACCCTAAACTATCAACCCTTTAGGTCCTCAACCCCTATCCCTTTCTATCTATCTATACATCTCACCTCTCTCTCCCTCCCTCTCTCCTACCCTCTCTAATTGTCTTTATCTACCCTCTCCCTCTTTCTATGTACCTCTCGCTCAATCAATCCCTACCACCCTCTCTTGCTCCCTCTATCTATCTCTCTCTATCTGCCTCCCCTTACCTCTCTATCACTCCTGCTCTCTCCCACTCCCTCTCTCTCCCTCTCTCTCAGGTCTCTCCCTCCCACCCCCTCTCTCTCAGGTCTATTCCTTTGGCACCCTACCTAGGTAGCTCTCTCTCTCTCTCTCTTTCTCTCTCCCCTCTCTCTATCTATCCCTCCCACCCTACCTAGATAATCCCCTCTCACTCCACCCCCCTATATCTCTCCCTCTCTCAGGTCACTCCCTCCCTCTCCCTCTCCCTCTCTTAGGTCTCTCACTCTCACATGCCCTCTCTCGCCCACTCCCTCTCACTCACACTCCCTCTCACTACAAGCATACATGTACATACAAATATATACATACATTCAATAGAGTATCATTTAATATAAATCAAGATATAGAGCACACTTACTATGTCTGTCTAGACATTTCCCACACAAATTAAAAAAACCATGTCAAAACTAAGATATACCGTGAGCTCATTATAATGCACGTACGTTATATTGTGCTTTGGGAATCCCCAAGCCTTATGCTTGGTATTTTCCTTGGAATACCAACCCAAAGGCTTGGAGGGCCTTCCCAATGACTAGAGACGTGTTTTTGCAAATTCTACAATATTTCACATAATCAGGTCCGTGCTCACCATCAGGATTGCATGTGTTTCAATGCCAAACAAATCGAACACGTAGGTAATGTTAAGTTCTCTCTTAGCTATCCAACAATGTAATTTTTTTCACTTTTTGACAATGTTAAGCCTTCCATCTTTAATTTCTTTTGTTTGTGTCTCTTTTTTGGAAAAAAATAGTGTTTGGTGGTTTTTTCGTTATAAATTAACCATTCATCAAAATTTCAAATAAATTACATTTTTAGAAACTAGAATCCATTCTAAAATTTTTAAAAAATAAAGAAAAAAATTCAATTAGTTTCCAAAATTTGTAGGGGTAGCATGGCCAAATTTTCTTTTTTAGGAAGTGCCCACTTAGAAAATTAGTAAAAAAATTAAATATTCATTAAAAAATTATCAGAAAAATTGAACATCAACTACATACTATTAGCTAATTTCTTACCAAAGTGATTTTAAAAATACTAAAAAAAAGTTCACTATGCTAGGGATGTACAAAAGTTGCTATGTTATGTTTTTCTGAAAAAAACAACACCAATTTATGTATGTTCCTGTTTTGAACCCCTTAATCTCAACCATTTTCAAAATAAATTAGTATTTTGGAAAGTAGACTCAGAGCACTTCAATCCTTGTTTTTGTTTCATCTCAAAATTTTGAGTGTAACTATCCTCAATTTCATGTCCAAGGTTAGTATTTCCTGATTTCAGAAAAAAAGTGGCCACTTACGTCCCCTTTTTGGCTCCCCATATTTTTGGACTTACCCTTAGCCTATATAAAATTGTATTTTCTTCCCATAGTGTTGACCTCTTTTGAAATGGTGTAAAACCATAGATAGACATTATTCTATAAATACATTTATTTTCATTTAATGTCTAGGAGACATTGAAGTATTTGATAGTGATCTATATTTGTCGTTTGAGCCGAATCAATCTTTTTCTTATATGTATTTCTATTTGATTGAATAACCAATCATGTAATACCCCATGTGTTGTGTAATAGCTCTCCCTATTGTTTTATTATTTACATGTGAAATGCATAGCCATTTTCATGGCTATACGATACAATCTAATGGTCAGGGTATTTAAAATTGTATGATTCTTTTATTTGTCATTGTACCCTTATGGGTAGCGACAACTCTCTAATGTTATCTTCTTCATTTATGATGTTCTCTATGATGGCATGGTCGAGCGGGCTTACTGATCCAAAAGGGTGTGATGCCCTTAGATATCATTCATAGAATGAAAGGTGGCTATCAGTATACATTATCCATGTTTCCTTGTTCACAGTGAATGAAGGTAGAACATTTATATCATTTATTTTTACCGAATGTTAAGATCAGATGTTAGAATGCTATTAGAATAAGAATTTAATCATTCACTAGAATGATTTTCTTTTTATTGTGGCTTTCATGTGGTGGTTGAAATGTTATCACTAGACCATATTGCATGCACATATCATTCCTAGAATGATGCTCAAATCATTCCATAGAATGATCACTATGAATGAGTCTTTCTAGTCGGTTGTCGAACAATGTAAGCCGATGATCGACCATTCTTCAAGTTTTGACTAATGATAATGTTAGTGATTAAATCAAACAGTCATTTGCTTGTTAGTCAATTTTTTAAGCAATATTAACTTGAACTTATATCCATAAGAAACACCAATAGAAATGCGGGTCTTTCTTAACTTGAAATAGTAAAATGAATGTTTTGACATTGTATGTGATTAGAAATGACAAGCATGTAGTTCAATACCTTGTTTGCACAAAAAGGATACTAGTGTTGTTTAGATAATTTACAATATCTAGAATGATAGAACATTGATCATTTACATCATAAACTGGATAACTTAAAACTATTAACGAGACATATTGGCATAGTAATTTGTAAACTTTTGCAAAAAACATTGTTATGATACAAAGAGAACATCACTTTGCATAAACTATTCTTCTTTCTTTGAAAAAGGAAATTTACATCTTATATTACTGTTAGACAATGTGGTAATCTGTAGCATTATTTTGAATGAAGTAAATTGTTATAATGGTTTTTATTTCAGAATGTATGCACAAATTTAATAAATTTTGAGTTGGCACATATATGTGTATGCATATAGACCTTCATCTACATACATACACATACTTGTGGCATACCTTATTTTGTTAATTCATTTTTGAAGAATACTAAATTATGTTGAATGTAATCATGTGGCATGTGTATGAATTGAATGGTTAATGCATTGAAAAGATCCTCTTAAATCATTTTCTAAATTTATTTAAGTAGGGGAATAAGTAGACTAAATTACTTTTCCATCGATATTTGTGTAAATATTATTCTCTTTGTTTAGTAGAAAAACAACACCTAAGAAGACTAGAGCACCTCAAGGTAGATGCTGCTAGAGGGTAGATAGTTGCTAAGGAATAAACTATGATGTTGAAAGTTAGCTTTTGGGATGGGTGCCGAAATGGAGTATGAAGAGTATATTTTTTTGCTTTATCCAAAACCTATCTTTTGTTTTTTCAACTTAATTCAATGCTTGGCCAAGTAATTAGCCCATTATGTATGTATGGAATTTGTGATTACACTCTCTACCATTCCTAGCATAGATCTTGCATTTTTTTCTAATCATAGATAGAGATGCATGTTGATGTTTGGTCATGCACAAGATTCCACCTTTCAGATTGTTCTCTTGCTAAAATTTCATGTAGGGTCAGTTATTCTTCAAGTAGGAAAAATTCTAGGGAAGCGTAAGCTTCGTGGTTGGGTAGTAAAGCACTTTAGCCATGTTCTCGTCTTCCAGTGGAGATGAGCATCAAACAAAATCCTTGGATGTTTTCAAGTCATCAAAATACTATGATGTAACCTTGATGTGAAATTTGTATATTGTATCAAATATGTGGAAAATGAGCCAAGTCAACTTGGATATTGTAATTGACATTCGGAAATGAATATATATTATGGCTCACATTTTTATTAGACATGTGTTGCTATGATTGAAAATATCTGCTTAAGTTATGTCTTTTTAAAATTTAATATTCATAATGGCATTTGAAAATTTAATATTTAAGTAATAACTAGAATGGGTTATTCCACATCACCTCCAAATCCTAGCAAGGTATAGGAGTCCAACAATGAGCTTCAAAGGAAAAAACTATGCTTTTATTGCAAAGAGTGATAGGAACTAGATCATAGGTTCTTAGGAAAGCGACAAGTACACTATATAGAGGTAATTTTTGATGATAATTTTGAGGAATAAAATTCTAAACCTAAGGTTGTTGGGGAGGAGGTTGACCATGAGGATTAGAGAGTACATTCAAGTGGCATACTTGGCTACACTTTTAGAAACACCTAGGTATCATTTTATTTGAGTCAAAGGAGTCTTACATGGATATAGAGTGACAATATTGATTGATATTGGGGCCACACACAAATCCATTGATGAGGGATTGATGGCTAAGATGGGTTTGATGATATAATATTTTAAGTATCCAATGTTACAATGGCTTATTGGCTTACTATTCTATGCAAGAAGAAAAATCAACAACTTGAGTTGACCCTAGAGAGGCATAAGATGCAAGATGATATAGATCTCACTCTATAATTCTAACATTAATTTGATGGATGTTAGATACATTCAATTCCAATATTTTATCATGTATGGAAAAATAGATTGAGAGATATGAGTAACAAAGTTTAGCCTGGCTTTTACAATTGCTTTATGTATAGTGTGTCTATGTGGAAGATTTTGTACTTCTTTGCAAATGAGTCTTTGGATTTGCAATGTTGAAGTTAAGTTTCTAGATGTCATTAGAGCATGAATGTTTTTAGGTCCACGTGTTGAGATGTGGATACACAAATGAAGGTTTTTTTCTTTTAAGTCTTATTTGGAACTGACCTAACATGTTTGATGTTGTGCGAAGGATGAACAAGTATTTATATCTTATGTGGGATCTAGTATAGGTCCATGTCAACCTATATTAATGTTTTTTGAGTTTTGAATGGTGGCACATTGTATGGATGAAATATTTTGGAGCCGACAAGTTATATTTTGGGTATTAAATCTAATTACGCCAACCTAATTGATGTTATACTTGATGTGGATATATAAGTTGGATTATTTTTAATGTATATGGTGTAATGAATGCAAAATTGTAATGTATATGATGTGAACTTGATCAGAGTAGGAAAAATTGAGTTGTGGAATATTAGTGTAGTACAAATGAAGAGCATTGTAGAGTGTTGAATTAGAATCAGTGTGAAGATTGTAAGTGTGCTTCATTGTAATTTTATTCATGCATATGTAAGATGCAAATTGTAACAGTTCAAAATAGGCTATAAGCCACCTCCTTTCTTCTTCACCAAAAAAATTTATCCCAATATCCTTCTCTCTTGTATCCTTTTGTTTCAATCTTCTCTTTATGGGGGTAGCAGGAGGTATGGCGATGGTGGTTTTCTTCTCTACCCTAGTGGAATGAACAATCAGAGGGGATTTCTCCCTTACTAGAGGATTTATGGTTGTTTTTCTTTTCTCTACTGTAGACAATAAATCCCTTGAGGAATTCTAGATAGAGGGAGGTGTGGTAATAGTTCTACCTGATCTTCTTTCAAACTCCCAGATGCTTCTCCAGAACTCATATATGCTCTTTCTCTTTCTCTATAATACCACACCTTTTCCTTTGAAATGCCACATTCTTGTGCATATATATCAACTATTTTATCAACATTCTTCTTCATAATAGGTTTCTTTTTTTCTAAATGGACTTCTATGGAATTTCCCTCATAAGTCCCATACCTTGGTTTGTTGGTATCTATAGGACTCTTCAATAAAATGTCTGCATAGCCATTAAGATCTACTTTTTTCACTTCATAACCCAATTTTGGAAACCAAACTAATCTCGGCTCCATTGCCTCCATAATGCAATGATCTATGGAAACCAAAAATGTGATATCACTTTTGTTCTTTTCCATAATGGAACTAGGAATCCTCTCTCTCTCTCTCATCCATTCTTCTCTAAAATACTGCAAAGAAGGTAGTAAGAGCATCATCTTGTGCATTGGTTTCTCCAAGGCTCCTCATGTAGTTTGAAATTTGGTGTGCAATGGGCCTTCCACTTATCTAGCTAACCTTTCCAATTATAGGAACCTCCTTCAAAAAGTAGAAGAGAAAGCACATAACCAATGTGTCATACTTAAACACATATTTATTCTTTTTGATCTCCTTTAGATTCTCCATCAATTGTTGCCTAAGCAACTCACACAAGTCATAGTCTACACCATTCTCTGTAATCTCATGTGCCACATTGATTGCGATGTTAGAAATTGAGTTATCCCTATTGGTATAGTAAATCTTGTAGCCAATAACCATAGCAACATACCTAACAACAAGGTTTATAATAGGATTTATAGCAAGGGCTCTTTGATATAATGTAGTACCTTTTTTATCCATTACATATTTATTTTTGATAGATTTAAACATGGGAACCAGTCTAGTGGAGCATGGACTAGTGACTTCTCTTATCATCTCTTTTATGATCATGTGAGGCATATAATTCTAGATGAATTGATCATGAATTCTTCTTGGATCCATTATAATAAACTTAATATCATAGAAGAAATTGGGGGACCACTACCACACATCAAGTTTTTTTTTTACTAAGTTTTTTGTATTTTGGTTTCTGGGAAAAATCCTCACTAGTTAATTCATTTTCTCATACATTAGTTAACTTAGTGGGGGAATTATCTTCCATATTTCCATGAATGTATTCCCTAATATCCTCAATTGGTAGGATCCCATATGTTATGTGCAAAAAATCACTTTGTGGGCCATCTTCTATAGATTTCGAAAGGTACCTTTTAAATTTAGGTTGGGGTTTCTCTATAACTTATATAACCTTTGATGTAGCCATTGTAATTTAGATTCAAATTTATTCTAAACACAAATTTTTGAAAACTAGGGCATGCAAGATTCACAAAATACCTTTTTAACTAGTTCACTGCAATAGGGTTTAGATGTTCTGCAACACAAATTGTCTTCAAATCCTTGAATTCTCTTCTTGCTACTCTACTCCTCTTTGAATTCTTTTGGTGAAATTAATTTTCCTTGGCAAGTTTTCTTATAACCCTTTGATCTACCAAAATTCTATAATAAATGCTTCAATTCATAAAGCTAGCAACCCTCAAATTGTATGCATGGTCAACTTTCAAAGCTCCACAATCTTTAACATTGACATATTTTCTTCCACAATCTTCACCAATAGATCAAACATGTTGGTGTTTATCTCATAACTTCATGCTCAAACTGCAACACTTCTTTTCTTATTGGGGAAAAAATGTATCCATTAAAGCTCCCCCACAAGTCAAAGCATTTGGATTAGTTTTTGAAGAAAACATCTACACCAGAGGATGGTACAAATTCTTCCTTAACTTTCGTCTCTTCTTTCTTTCTCCAAATCTTTCCATTTCCTTCTTTGTTTCTACAGGATCCACCTTTTAACTAGTTCATTCCAAGTTCTTACCGAATTATCCTTCCTTGTATTTCTGCTTTTGTAAAACTTAGCAATATGTCAAGGTCTACTCCAATTGTGACATACAACATTCTTTTGAACAATATTCCCTCCATTTGTTCTAGATCTGCATTGATTATCTTTGTGTCCAAAACTATAACATGTATAATAGTAACCATTGAAAGATTGAATCATTCTACCATTTCTATATGCATTCATCATTTGACTTCTGCATTCACTTGATCTATGTCCAATTATTTTTCATGTAAAGCATTGACCAATAAAGGATGGAACATTACGATTTATTGCAGGATAAACAAAAACCATTGAAATATGGGTACCTTTGTGTATTTGGTTGTCTTATCAAAGGTCTTCTAGCTTCATTTCTTTGACTCTAGATCTTTCCATTGTTCATATTTTCCCCAGTCTTCTCTAGTGTATTGATCTTCTTTTCTGCATTAGGTACCTAATATGCTTTTGAGCTTTCAACTTTTTCAAATCCCAAACCACCTTTATCTTTGGATTCTTTTTGATTTGTAATCATCTCATCAATCATTATATAATTCATCTTGAACTTTTCTTAATGACTTCTTTCTTTCTCCAAATCTGATCTATTTACCACTTCTTGTTCAAGCCTTGTGCATTCATTAGATTTTATTTTCACCATTGCATTCATACATTCATCAACTCTTTTCTTTTCTTCAACTTGTTCTTTTAAACCAATAATGGAATCATTTTATTGTTTCAATTGCTCATTTAATTCATTATGCCTTTCTCTAAACTTCTTGATTTTCTCTCTCAATTTTTTGATGCATTCATTTCCTTCTTTGACATTTACTTTCAAATATCTATTTTCATCTTCAATTTTTCTAGATCTTCAAGAGAAACTTTGAGTTCTCCATCTTTTTCAAGCATGCAATCTTCTTCTATGTATCCAAGAGAAAGAATCTCTTCTGGAGGAATAAGAAATTTCCTATCATCCATGTGTTCAATCTCCAAGACCTTCTCAAAGCAATTAATCGCCTTCCAAGGAACCAAGCTCTGATACTAATTGTTGAACACATGAAATACTAATAAGGGGGGTGAATCAATATTCTATTAAACCATCCAAACATTAACCATCCAATCACCAAAGAATATTCAACTATAGTAAAGAAAGAAAACATGAAACATCCAAAAGATTACATAACACATGAACACCAAGATTTTTACATGCAAAACACAAAATGGGAAAAACCACGGTGAGGGTTAGCTCATAATATATTATAATTGGTTATAGTATATTACAAAAAATTCTCACTATAGGTGAACTCACTGTCCAAGTGGACTCAGTAAATACAAAGAAAAATATAGAAGAAATGAGGTGGCTTACAACCTATTTTGAAATATTACAATTTTCATCTTACATATGCATGAATTTAGTTCCAATGAAGCACAATTACAATCTTTTCACTGATTCGGATTCAACACTCTACAATGCTCTTTGCTCGCACTACATTGATCTTCCACAACTCAATTTGCATTTCTTTGATTAAATTTGTATCACATACATTATATTTTGCATTCATTACATGTCCTCTACATCAAAAATAATCTAACATATATATCCACATCAAGTATAACATCAATTAGGTTGGCCTAATTAGATGTAATACCTAAACTATAAATTCTCAGCTCCAAAACATTTCATCCATACAATGAGCCATAATTCAAAACTCAAAAAACCTTAAGATAGGTCAACATGGACCTATAATAGATCCCACATAAGATATAAATACTTGTTCATCCTTCGTACAACATCAAACATCTTAGGTCGGCCCCAAATAAGACTTAAAAGAAAAAACCTTTATTTGTGTATCCACATATCAACACGTTGACCTAAAAAATAAATACCATCTAGAATTCATGCTCTATTGAAATTTGGAAACTTAACTTTAACATCACAAATCCAAAGAATCGGTCACAGAGAAGTGCAGAATCTCTAAAAGCAACTATAAAATCCAAACTGAACTCTACTCATATCTCTCAATCTTCTTTACCAAACATGATAAAATCTTGGAATTGAATGTATCTAACATCCATCAAATTATTGTTAGAATAACAAAGTGATATCTTCATTTGCGAAGTAGTGTGGGCCCAAAAAGTGACGCACTGTGACACTGAATTGGTAGATTTGACACTTAGTCAAATTTCTATGCAACTAAAATTTCCATACCAACACAACTTGAAAAAGTGTCTTCCATAACACCTCAAATTTTTTTTAGGATAAATCAAATTAGTCCACAACAATGTTGACATCAATGAAAACAGTGTATTGTATCGATATGTACATTCCATGCTCATGTTTCCAAATAGCATCATCAATGACAAACTTCAACAATCTCCTCAAACTTCTAGTATTCTCCCCCTTTGTCATTGATGGAAACATGCCAAAAATGTCTAAAAATAAAGAGAGCACCGAAAGGAAGAGATTTGATATTATTGATACATAGAGTGAAGAGGAGATTGAAAAGGATAAAGAGGCATTTTTAATTCATATGAGGGAAAATAAGAAAGAAGCCAAGAAGGCTTCTTCGGAGAAGAAAAAGAGTCTAGAAGCTAAGAAGAATCTGATGAAAAGTAAAAAGAAAAAATAATCTGAACCAAAAAGGCCTCACTCTTTGATGAAAATTGAGGTAATGTGTAATAGTATTGTGCATAATGAGATGTTAAAGGAGACTACAAATCTGTACAAGGAAGCGAATGAGCTGGACAAGGCCACCATCATTAAAGCCATAGTCAAGTATATTGTTATACTTGAAGCTGGCATGTGGAATATTAGGAAGGATAAACTTGATGATGTTTGGAACATCTTATTGGAAAGAAGAGAAGAATCTATAATGGAACATAAAGGGTTAAGAGATGAAACCTTGGAAAGAGTTAGTGATTCGTTATATGACCATGATGGAGCCACATTAGTTACTGTATTTAGTAAGGAGTTGAGGACCAAACAAATGGTTACTACCCTTATGGGTAAAGACAAAGATGCCCTTGAAAGGAGATTGTACATAAGCTAGGATTTCTTCTAGTAGCAGAAGAAGAAATGAATGTTGATACTAGTGCTTTAGAACCAAATGTGGAAAAAAAAGTACAAATAGATGATGCTCAACATGAGTAGGATACTAATGATGAAGGTGCACAAGATAAAACCCCTTTGAAAGTGGAGGATATGACAAAAGATTATGATAAAGGTGCAATGATCAAAGAAGACATTGTAAAGGAATCTACTAAGATTTCTTTGATACAACAAGATGCTACTCCTCCTCTAGTATAAAATGATGAAACTTCTCCTCTGATAAACACATAAGACATTGTAGAATATAAAAACAAGGATGATAATGCAGATGCGGAAGTAGAAGGAGAGCAAGAAAAGAGAGATGAAGTGAATTCTGATGAGGAAAATAAAGAAGAGGGTAAAAAGAAAGTTGAAGAAATGAACAAGACTACATTCAAAGATATAAAAAAAGATGAACAAGTTGACTTTGGTATTGTAGATGATAAGGGAAAGGTTGTGGAGACAACAAAGACTCCTGGTGAATCTTTTGGCTCCTTTAGAGATTCTCTGAGAAATCTATTGAGTATAAAACCTAACTTTCAATCAGTTATTTCTTCACAGTTGTTATAGTTGCCAATGAATAAGGGAAATGTGGACTTGAAAAATATATATCCTATTCACAAGCTTCAACTAGGAGACATGTTGCATGCATCCACAAGGAAAGAGATAATTGAATCACATCAAAGGAGTGGAGAATTAATGGATGAAGTAGTTAAGGAATTGCAAGAGATCATACTTGGATGAAATATAGAAACATCTCTCTTTAGTATGGATAATGTCAAACTATTGATTGATTCCTTCAAAAAATATGCATCTAGATTGAAGGTAGAAGCTGAGAAAGAGGTCAAGAAGAGGATTATTAACAAAAGGATGCTGGAAATAATAGAGAAATATGCTATTGCACATAATAAATTCTAAGAATTACTAAAGGATGTTGAAGGGTGTGTAGATGAGGCTAAGCCATTATACCAATAAAACATGAGGTGGCCCAAAGCCACACAAAGTATAAATAAAGAGATGGACTATATTAGGTCTCAAGTTGTTGCTACCTCTAGTGCATATGACTCGATTGTTGACCTCACTAGAGACACAAGGAGAAATATTGAAGATCTTCATAAGAAGTTTTTCTAGTTGCAAGCATAAAGAGAAACTATTATTTCATAGTTTGGAGATGTAAGGGATCTAGTCAATCCAAAAATTACAATTGTTTCAAGCGCTCTTCTTAGTTTTGGAAAAGCAAAGAAGATGAATCTGGTACTTGCTACTCTAGAAGAGGGAGAAGAATTATTGCTTGAGCTAGGAATGTAGAATAGGTTGCTTGCGAAGGCTAAGAAAGAATGGGAAAATGGAAGGAAAGCTTGGGAAGATCAGTAGAAGAAGTAACAAGCATCAACCAACTCTAGTTGACATATCTTTTATGCATTTATATTCAGATTGTTTGTACATATGTGGACCATATAGAATAAATTACAAGTATAATTTTAGTTTTTACTCTGATATATGACTTAAGGAGAGTCAACACAAAGTTTTCAACTTGTATATATGGATACATCACTTAGGGGGAGTTTCGGTAAGATTCAGAACAATTTTTTATTGGCACCCTTTGCCCTTGATGTCAAAGAGGGAGAGTATATTTGGATATTGTTGGAATTTTTCCATCAATGACAAAGAGGGATATTGTTGAAGTTTTTCATTTATGATGGCATTTAGTAACATGAGCATGGAATGTATATATCAATGCAATACAATGTTTTCATTTATGTTTAAACATTGTTGTAGATTAATCTAATTTATCCTAATAGGTTTTTGAGGTGGTGTGGAAGACATTTTTGCAAGTTTTGTTGGTTCAGAAAGTTTAGTTGCATACAAATTTGACTACTTGTGTCAAATATGCTAGTTCAATGTCATAGTGTGTCAGTTTTTAGGTTCTCACTACTTCACAAATGAAGACATCACTCTGAGATTCTAACATTAATTTGATGGATGTTAGATACATTCAATTCTAATATTTTATCATGTTTGATAAAGCAGATTGAGAGATATGAGTAACAAAGTTTGGTCAAGATTTTACAGTTACTTTATGTATATTGTGTTTGTTTGGGAGATTCCACACTTCTCTGTGAATGATTCTTTGTCTTTTTGATGTTGAAATTAAGTTTTTAGATGTTAGTAGAGCATGAATTCCAAATGTTATCAAGTTTTGAGGTTCGCATGTTGAGATGTGGATACACAAATGAAGGTTTTTACTTTTAAGTTTTATTTGGAGCTGATCTAACATGTTTGATGTTGTGCAAAGGATGAAAAATTATTTTTATTTTATATGGGATCTATTATAAGTCCATTCCAACCTACCTTAAGTTTTTTTTATTTTTTAATTGTGGCACATCATATGGATGAATTTTTTTGGAGCTGACAAGTTATATTTCAAGTATTACATCTAATTATGCTGACCTAATTGATGTTATACTTGATGTAGATATATATGTTGGATTATTTTTTATGTAGAGGGTGTAATGAATGCAAAATTTAATGTATGTGATGTTAATTTGATCAAATCAATACGAATTGAGTTGTGGAAGATCAATTTAGTGTGAATAAAGAGCATTGCAACTTGTGTTGAATCAAAATCAGTGTGAATATTGTAATTGTGCTTCATTGGAGCTATATTCATGCATATGTAAGATACAAATTGTAACAATTCAAAATAGGTTGTAAGCCACCTCCTTTCTTCTATCTTTTTCTTTGTGAATAGTGAGTCTACTTGGAAAATGAGTCCACCTACAATGAGAATTTTTGTAATATACTATAACTCATTATAATATATTATGAGCTAAACCTCATGGTGGTTTTCCCATTTTAGTTTTTCCACATAAAAATCTTGGTGCTCATGTGTTATGTGATCTTGTGGATGTTTCATGCTTTCTTTCCTTACTATAGTTGAATATTCTTTGGTGATTTGATGGTTAATGTTTGAATATTTTAATAGAATACTAACTCATCCCCCTCTTAGTATTTTGGGTGTTCAATGACTGTAACTCCACTCAAAGTTGTACCTTTCACTATTTGAATAATAAACAACACTACAACTCCATTCAACCTTAGTATTTTTGTCACAATTATAAAATTCATTTCACTATGGGTGGCTATGGATATACTCCTTCCACCTAGAAGAAGATCTTCGACACCATAGAGAGGAAGAGTCTAATTTTAGGACAAGGGATGATTTATCTTAAAAGAGAATGCATTTGACAAGATTTTACCTAAAAGGGATGACATTATAAATCCACATGCAATCAAGTTATCTACACCTCTCAAAATATTCTCTTGAGCCCACCTAAGTCTTATTGAGATTGTATTTCCAAGAACCAAGATCTTGATTATTTTATGCTGGGTTCAAATCACATTAATAATGATAGCTTTAGTGTTGATGATTTTTCCATCTATAGGTGGGATCCATTTGTAGCTACACTACCTATCACAATATCAATGATTTTGTAATATCATCTGGTGCAAAACCAATTAAGAGTAATCTAAAGATAGGCTGGTATGATATGGTAGATCAAGTTGAGGAAAGAAACTCAATATCTTATTGATTGGGAGAGAAATTTGAAAAAACCATTTCTAAATACATTGATTGATTTGGCTTAGCATTTCAACTTATAATCAATAAAATAAGAGTTGTTTTTATTGAGAATGTGACAATTCCATTTGATTGAGAGAGTTTTGTTGTAGTCCAACTTTGTATGTTCATATATTAATTTTAACATGGCCTTTGTTATAATATATGCTTAGTTTATTCTTTCTAATACTTTCATTTTCAATCATATTCTTTGTAATACACTAAAACTTGAATTATAATCCTGAACTTGAACCTAACCCTAACCCTAATTGTAACCTAACTCTTTCTCCCAAAACCCCAACTCTCACCTTTATCCTATCATTATAACACTAAACCTAACCCTAAACCTAACCCTAACTCAAACCCTAACCCCAATCTTAACCCTAACCCTAACCCAAACCTTAACTCTAACCCTAACCAAACCCCTAATCCTAACGCTTCTTCTCATAAATCCAACCCTAATCCTAAACCTAACAATTGTTGAATTCACAAGACAACTAAGAGTGGGTTTGAATCAATTTTTCATTAAAACCATTAAACCCTCATAAACATTCAGATCTTATTAGCCCTTAAAATGTTAATCACATTAGTATGAAAGTAAATAGGAAAAACTGAAACACATCAACATAATGCACAAGAAAACACTGGATTTACATAAAAAAACACAAGAAGGGAAAAACCACGGTGAGGATTAGCTCACAATATAAAGTTATATCAAAACTGGATACAATAGGGATCACTATCAGAGGACTCACTATCCAAAAGAAGAAGGGCTCATTGCTAAGGGCTCACTGTCTAAATAGAAAGAATAAAGAATAAAGAATGTTACAATGAGAAAATTATCTCACAACAATAGAAAGATCCAACACAATTCTCTCACAACATTCGAAACCTCTCTAAAATATCAAGAAACCTTCTACTCATTGCTTCTAGTTATCTTGCATTAAAGCTCTGATTGCATTTTGCACCTCTACACTTTACATCTTTGAATTTTGCACAACACTTCAACACACTTCATCTCTCAATAATCTACCTTACATTTATACCATTCGCAACTTGAAAACATCTTCAAGTCAACTATAAACAAACATATGCACCTCAAGCATACAAATTCAAATTAGGTCAGCACTAAGCATTCTTGTGGTGGAAATGAATGAAAATTGACCACATCTCAACTTACCTCAAACCCAAAATAACCTCTACATGCCACACCACATATCCACAAACACTGAAACACCTTCACAATTAAGTACACACTTCCTTTTTCTCCAAGATGATATCCAAACTGCATACAACACTTTTGCATGATCTGAAACATTTCCATAAGCCACTTGAAAACCAACAATCCTTTGCAACTACTCACACTGGAAGAACACATACATCCTATAAGCCCAGTTAACCTTCCACAAACATCATCACATGAAACCAACCTTGAAAACCAACAAATCATGAATAGCTCAAAATAATGATAGCTATTCAATATAAGCATCTTCCCAAATCCGCAAGACCAAAAGCCAAAACACAGAGAAATGTAGAGCAAATAAATTTCTCCCAAACACCACTGTATACATAGTTCACATATAGGTGAACAAAAATTGCTTTGCACAATGATCCAGAAGCCCAAATTCTAGACATAACACCTCCCAACACCTCTAATCAACATATATATTGCACAAGCATATAATCAACAAAGAAGAAATATGGAGCACACTCTAAACACATCTCTAGCACACTATTTTTTCTTTTCTTTAATTTTCTCAAAAGAACTTGGAAACCAAGCACCAAAAGAATCAACTCAACATATACACAACATCACACATCATCTGCAAGCTTCACAACACCATTCTAGCTCCATATACTCAACAACACTTCCTCAATATCTCAACCATTCAAGAACAAGATTCTCAAAGCAACATTGTTAGCAACACAATCATCAAAGCTTATCAAAGAAACACTAGAGGTTGACACCAGAGAGAAAACTACAGACAACATAATGCAACCAACCAAATTAACTCTACCACAATATTAATGTAACAACATGTATCACACAACTTAGCTTCCAATCATATCCAACACATAGATTAGTTGACACTAATGACAACACATGTTGTTGACATCAATGACAACACCAAATGCACATACTTCCAACAACCATAATCATAATCCTAATTCTAACCCCAACCATTTCACTAATCGTACCTCAAATATTTCCATACAACCCTAACCCTAACCAACATGAAACATATCTCTAACCCTTTCCTTTTTAAACTAATTGAACATTAATCCTAACCCTAAATAATAATATAATAATATTATATATTAATGATAACATCATAATAATAATAATAATATTCTAAAATTGAAGATAATATAAATATAAATATTAATATTTTAATAATTATAATACTATAATTATAAAATTAGTAATAAGAAGAATAATTTAATATAAAAAAAATGAAATATAATACTGTTATAATAATACACTAATTATAATTTAATAATAAAAATAATTCAATAATAGTATAATAGTAATATTATATATATTAATAATAAGATTTTAAAATTACATTACTAATATTTATAATGATTTTAAAATAATATAATACTAATATTAATAATAATATATTATTATTTAATATAATCAATTAATATATCTATTAAATCAAATATATATAATCTTACTTAATATTTAATATAATATTAAATATTAATGTAAATATAATCTTAAATATCAAGACATATTTTTATATAGATTAATGTTGATGGTGTTTTTAGCACTGCAACAACTCAGACAGAATACAAGTATCCTATCTCTCTTGAAAGGTAAATCTCTATTAGAAAGCCTCAAGAAATAACCCCAAGGTCTCTAATGTTAGGTCTTGACAATGCAAAACAACTAAGTGATAAATGTGAAAATGTTGGTAATCATAAGGGACCTTACAAACAAAATGATAGAAGCTTGAAATTCATCAAATGTGACAATAATGGTGATGCTTTGTGAATCTTGCTCTAATAATATCAAAGAAACAAAAAAATATAATATTTTAAAAGAGATATCTAATCTAAACCCTAAAAACAATTGTGCAAATAACAGTGTTTAAGATGGACCAACCTTCCAAAAAGAAAATCTTCACTTAACCAAGATTAGATCTACATTTTCACAAATATAATGCAATCTCCAAAGGAATCAAAAGATTTTCAAATTGCAAATATTCAAACATTCACAATTGAACTTGGATGCAAAATAGAGTAGGTCCAAGCTAACTTTACACAACAATCCACAATCAATAGATCACTAAAAGTATGGATCGAAGATTCCTCAACACCTCAAACAGTTTTTCATAAACACAAATGAACCACAACTAGTTCTAAGATTAATCATAAAATATTTACTTAAAAGATAATAAACCAAAGTCACAAGAACTATGCACATATGAAATAACACAAATAAGAGCACCAAAAGTCCATGTCTTCACTTGTATTCACTTCACCAATAATTTGCAAAAATTCAAGCTCCTCGGAATATAACAACTTAGCATCTATTCACTATCAGTTCACTATCCACTATCAGCTATCAACGTTACAAATGAGGAGGCCTCAATTTATAGAAATCTTCAAGTCATGTCAGCCTAAGATGAATAGAAATTAGGGTTTTTGCATTAGGTAGGCCAGATAGGTCGACCTTGACACTTTTTGTCTACCCTAATTTGAATTTACAATTAAATAATACAAGGTCGACCTCGAAAGGAAATTTTATGATTAAATAAAATCCTGGCACATAATTCTAAGCATGACCAACTTGCATCCTTGGTAAGCTCGATGTAGAAGGTGCATTCTCTTAGGTAGTTGATTCAAGTCATCCCCTTTGTCTTTATCTTCTTCCCCTCTAGAAAGTTCCTTAACTTTTTCAAGTACATCCTCAAGGTCGGCTAGATCAGGAACTCAGATGAATTTTATTCTCAACTTAATTGATGTTAACTCATCTTCATATTTAACCAAATATTTCTTCCAATCTATTTGCTATCCTTGGTATTTGTCTAGATCAGATATGTAGATGGCCGCATCCTCAAGCTGGTCTTTGACAATTGGCCCATTGCTAGCTGGAGATTAAACTTCATGCCACCATTTCTACAACTGATTGACATTTAAATTCTTTAGCCCAAATTTTCTCCTTCCACTGAAAATCTCCAAAAATGCAACACAACCATCATATATTTCTTTTATCTTGCCCTAGATCTTTGTCATCTTCTTAAGGGCTTTCATTATTAACTCCTTTCCTATAATTCCTTACCTCCATCCACTCCATTGATTTGGCTATATCATCTGAGGTAAATATGTTCTTCTTGATGAGTTCTTCCTTGGGAGGTTCTACAATATTTTTCAATTCATCAATAGTAGTGTACTCCAACTTCTGAGAATCTACTGCAAACTAAGATGTTTCCTCCAAAAATGTTGCAGCTTTCTCATAAGTGTGCAAATTTTTTTCAATCACCTCATCTCCTCTCTTGATCACACTATCCAACCATTCCTAAGGGGCCTATGTAGATGCTCTCATCTTCTCAATCTCAAAAACAACATCCTTTGATAACAACCCTTCTAAAAATGAAGATCCCTCACTACTTTGTGCTTGTAGAGGTTTTACCAAATGCTGAGCATATCTATACACTTCTCTTAGTTTCCTTTGTAGCTCTTCCTTTTCTTTGGTTTCACTGTCCAACATTTTAAGGATTGTTTTTATTGATCCTTGAAGATCCTCCTTCTCATATTCTTTTGTAGAAGGTCCAAGATTAATAGTTTCTACTTTGTAATCGAAGGGCCTTACCTCATCTTTGTATTTATCACATGCAAGAGTAGCAACATGAACAATTCTATTATTAAATTCATCTCTTGAAAAATTTGAATTTTTTTTGTCTTTTTTCCTTTCTTTGGGCTATCCCCAACTCTCCAAAAAATTGTCCCAGTTAGGAGTTTCATCTTCCACAATGATGGACTTTTGTTTTAGCCTCTTCTCCAACCATTTTGGGGCAACTGATTGTTCTATTTATGCATTCTCCTGGGAAACATCATGTTCTTGCTGACTATTGGAAGGATTATCTTCAATATTCTCTACATCCTTATTGTCCTCCTCTTTCTTTTGTTGTTCATTTGCATCATGCTCATTCTCATTATTATCCTTTACATGTGATATATCTAAATGTTCTTTCATTGGTGGTTGGGAAGGCATTTCTAGTGTCACTTTTGATGTTGCCTCCTTACTTTGTACTTCTTTATCTTCTAACTACCTCCTGAAATCACTTAACTTCCCACCCTTGGGTTTGGGTACTTCTTCATTTTCCATCTCCTCTTCAGGATTCCTTTTAACATTCTCCTCTTCATGCACAACCTCCTCACCTAGAGGCATATTTTGGAAAGAAGAGGTAGGAGGGGGGTTATTTCTTGTATCTACTCTCTTTATCTCTTCTAAAATAACATCAGTAGGTGAATCTTCATTCCTTTTAGGTTCATTTTTCATTACATCCACATTCTCTAAAGGAGGATCCTTTTGTTTGAGAGAGCTTCTCCTCACATATACTTGTGGATTCTCTCCCAAGCTTTCTAGTTCTACCACCTTGATAGGGGCAGTTCCTTCTTCACTTTCCTTTAGTTTCTTTGATTTTGCAATCCTCTGACCTTTAGTGACAATATTTATCTTCTTTTTGGAAGGCTGATTTTTTTTTGTGCCTTCTTTAGTAATTTATTTTGAGGGCCTCCTATCCTTGGCAATAGGTTGCCTCTTCTCCTTACCCTCTATTTGGATCCTAGTCCTTATTTTAATGAGGAATTATGTTTCCTCCACATCTTCTTCTTAAAGGAGCTCAATAGTATCATCCTTAGTTGTTTGTGTTTCTTCTTCTGAATGGGATTCAAGATCCCCCATCAAATCATATATAAACTTGGTGCCATTTTCCTCCAAGTCTAAAATTTTTTTCTTTACCAACAACTTGGAGTACTTTAACACGGGAAAATTAAGTACATTCAGGTCGACCACTTCTTCCTTAGACCAATGGACAGTAGGAAGTGGTTTATCTTTATATTGCTCATAATAATAATGTTGTAGAAGGTCCTCCTCATTATCCACTTGATTAGGAACATTGGCTATCTTGTATAATTAGATCCATCTCAAAGACAACCTAGAACATTTTCTCTTGATTACCTCAAACTCATCTCTATAGTTAGCCCAATAATCCTCTATGTGAATCTTGTGCCAGTACTTTCTACATGCTAGCTTTTGAGAAATTCCATTGGGATCAAATTTATTTTTGTTTGTATGTAAATATAAATGAAATGACACCATCTCCTTCTCAAAATAATAGGCACTTTGAATGGAGGGGAAGGCTTCCAGGACTCCAATTCTTAATGGGAATTCAGCTCCAAGTATTGTCTTGTGCATATCTTTTACAACTGTATCAAAGGCCACAAATTGCCTAGCTTATTATAGAAAAATGAGCTTATTGGTTGGATACCTTGGCAATCTAATAGGAACCACTGGTGATCCTTGAACTCTAATATAAGAAAACCTTGGAAACTAAATAAATCACTAACTATACTTCCTTATTAATTCCATTGCCTCTACTGAAATTCTGAAATGTAGTGCATCCTGTAACAATCTTCTGATATACATAAAAAAGGAATCCTTTACCCTTCTATAATTGGAAGTATTAAATTGGAGTTGAGGGTAAATGTCACATATCCTATTGTTACTAAGGAATCCCTTGCAACTCAAACCTTTGTACTTATTCTTCCTAGCTAACAAGTATACAAGGTAGGAGGTCATGGTGAATTTATTGGTATCTTGCACATTCCTCAATTGAATGTCTAGGTTGTCACTCAAGATACATGCCTAGTGATAATGGTCTCCCTTCATAATTAATGAAAAAACATAAAAAATCCAATTCTTGAATATGAAATCCTCCTCTAATACCATTATTCTACCCAAGAGGGTAATCATATCATTGTATTCCAACTTGAAATCACTCTCGTGCAATTGCTTTAGCAACTATGAGTAGTGTGATTTTGGCTTAGCAATCCAAGTACTATTCATCATGGATAAAGCTTTATCAAGATCCTTTGCATAAAAGTCATCAACTTCCTTTATATTCATCTTTACTAGCTTGTGATGTGATCCAATGTTGAAAGTATCTGTTATAGATTCTTAAATCAAATTATCCATAATCCACCCTTAAGCACCAACAATCATCCTCTTATCAGAATCATAGTGCTTGGCACACTCCAAAACTAACTCTGAATATTGTAGTGTGGGTGGAAATCCTACAGCTTGAGCCAGTCTTGTATGGGTGATGATCTCAACAAGCTTGGAAGGTGCATCCCTAAACATCGTCTATTTAAAATCATCATAATCTACATGTCCCATGTTGGGATCACTGATCTTGCTCCATGTTGAAAGAATCTTAGATTCAGGCAAAATACCCTTGAAATCATACTTCATTCTTTTAGCCTTGCTTTGAGGCTCTTTCGGACTAGGTTTACATGTCTTTGCCTTAAATCCCTTCCCTTGACTAGACTTGGCCTACACCTATGAGAAAGAAACAACAATTACCATGATATTAAGCATAACCAAGTATTGAATCCAAACATATCATCAAGATAACCATGAGAGTTTATAAACATTACACAATTAACTTCAAACTATCATGGAAACCTTAAAAAAACCTTATCACAAGACCTTAAAATGACATATCAAATAACTTCAAGATTTTCATACCTTCGAGGATTTTGATCATGGATGGATTTTTGGGAATCCACCACTAGGTGGATTCTTTGAAGAAATGTGAGCTCAAGGAATCTAGAGGATAATGAATTTTTTGAAGAGGTCAACTCAATTCAAACTTAAGTCATCACTCCTTTGCTAACATCATACAACTATTTCATCGAAATGATAAGATCAAATCCAAGCACTCACTCTCAGCATATAAAAATTTGGGATTTTCAAGCCTTGGATTCAGAGAATCCGAGAGCAGGCAAATTTTCTAAAGGAACTAACACTCAGAGAATTTGTTGCATGATGGAATTTTTGAAGGATGGAACTTCATTCAAAATGAAATTGCTAAAGGCCTATAAGATTCATGCAATCATCTCTAATTCCTCACCAAGGCTGAACTTAGGCATCAATCCAACTCTCATATGACTTTAGTATTTTTATGCTCCAACGAATTTGGAGAATCCATCCACAAGTGAATTTTTTGAAGGAAACAATTCTCAAAAATTATAGGGCTCGCGGATTCTACAAAGTTCTTGATTCATCATTATTCCTTTGACTTCACAAAATTAACCAAGTATGGGTTCATGTTCTAAATCAAACTCATGATCTTTGAGGTGTTCAAGCCAAAATTCAAACATAGAAATGCAAAATAACCTCAAGCCTTCTATAAAGCACTCACATTGATATCAAAGCCTCATAAAAATAAACTAGGGTTCCAAAAGGGTATAATTAAGGGTTTATAAATGGTTTATTATATCATCCATGTACATACACACAAAAAATCAACTTAGCTTAAGGCTCAAACCCTAACCACATGAGAAACTAAAAAACCTTATTTGTTGCAATAGAAAACTCAAAAAAACCTAAGTGAATACAGTGCCCTAACTCATTTGAGCTTGCAAACATGACTAGAATCACAAAATAACTCAAGAAAACTCAAAACACTAACCTTTCCCATCAATCACCAAATGAAACCAAATGAAAAGGTAGAATGAATGCAACCACAACTCTCAAAATCAAAAGGTGATAGAAACAATGAAGGAATAGACCATTCAATTGCTGAAGACAATCATGGAACCAAATTAAAATCACCAAGATTTGTGAAACTTACCTTTCAAATTGATAAGTCAATGTTATTGCACTAAATGCACCTGATGATCAATCAAGAGCCCTAAATATTGATACCCAAATCACTTGGTTAAAGGGGTTCTTCAATCGTAGCACACAATGCATAATAAGAATTAAAAAGGTTAAAACCATAAATAACACCACAAAATGACATTAAACACACCCCAGTATGATGACTGACAAAGAAATCAGTGAAGTGAAATGAACCTTTGAAGCTTGGAAATACGACGAAGAGGCGGATTCAGGGAATCTTGTAGGGGCCAGATTCTTCGAGAGGACAAACCTTTGGGGAATCCATGATGGGGCATATTCTCCGAGAGACACGCACTCTGGAAAATATAGGAGGGAATGGATTCTCTGAAACTACCCCTAACTTGCATAATTTTATGCTTTAATGAAATTTGCATGAAAACTTGAGGTTCAAGACATCACTTGAGGACAAAATGTTGCAAAAAAGGCACCTAAAGTGCAGATGGATCATTAATTCAACTAGGTGAAGCAAGCCCAAAACCCAAGGGACTTAACCCTTAAGGGGAAAAGGTCAAACCTAAAGAAAAAGCAAGAAAAAAGAGGGTCCCTGCGTCTAGTAGGGCGTGTGTGTGAAAAGTGCACAACAAATGGTGACTCCACTAGGAAATGCTCCAGAGCATTTCGATGATAAACTGGAATCGAGAACCTAGAATCTCTGGTTTCCATCCTCACATCAGGTCAACTTATAAACTAAAGGTTCAAAACCATTGAACAAGCTAGCCATTCCTTTGTTGGAAATCCAAGTGTGTGCCAGTGTGTTAATTTCCTTCCCTCAGTTACCGCAAAGAAACCAAGTTCAATCAACTTAAGCTACATAAAATATTCTAACTTCAAAGAAACCTGAATAGAGCGCCGCTTCCAATCAGGTGTCCATAGCCCTGACGAGGTTATCATTGTGATTCTCCTGAACATAGATCTACTATCGGATAGGCATTCATAGCCCTGGTAGAGATATTCGGATCCTCTTGATAAGTTGAATTTTATTTCTTTTGATATTCAATACTTTCTTTTATTTTTTTCTTTTTGATATTTCTTTTCGCTTCTTTTCATTTTCAACTTGTAAGAAATGAAGCTCACACCCAAGGCTGAGAATTAAAATGGCATTGAAGCAAAAATATAAGATAATTCACTAAACAAGACCTCACAAGGAACCTTACAACAACTTCAAGACTCTTAAGATGTGTGTAAGATGTAAGATTTGAGCACATTTAGAAACTACCTCAATTCAATTACTTATCCACTTTAAACACATGTGAGATTGAATAGATTACTTTTACCAACCCATCCAGAAAAAAGATTAGAGTTTGTAAAAGAAATACTTAAAACAGTCCCAAATAAAGGACTATTTCTATGCAAGTAAGACACTTCCCTAGCCAAGAGATTGAGAAAACCTCAAAACCAAAAAAAATAAATCAAAACAACCTACACTAACCAAAACAAAGGAAATAATGCTTCAAATATTTCCCATTGATTGGAAATGGGACATCTTCTCCAATGAGAGTCTTAAGATGGAAAGCATTATCTCCTAGGATTTTAGAAATCCAAAAAGGGCCCAACCATAACTTGTCAAAATTTATCGTGATCCCCTTTCTTTTCATGTGCTTTATCCCAATACAAAACTAGGTCATAAATTTTGAAAGCTTTAACTTTAGCCTTGCGATCAACCCATGTTTTAACAATACCCTGGTTCTTATCAAATTTTTCTAGGGCTACATCTCTTTTGTCTTCTAGTTGTAACAACTTAGCTAGGTAGACCTCTAAAAATGCTCCTTCCTCATCATACTCATTGATAAATTAGAGAGTAGGGATTCTCAACTAGATGGGAAAGACAAGCTCAATTCAATAAACAATGTGGTTAGGAGAGGTCCCTAGTGAAGCTTTTTGTTAGGTACAATCAACCCACAAAGCAAATCTTAACTGAGTATGCTATTCTTTTGGATTTTGATCAATTAACTTGTGAATGATGATGAGCAAGTTCTTATTGGTGGATTCTACTAAACCATTTCCCTAGAGATAGTAGTTAGATGCAAAATTAATTATGATGCCATGATCAAATGCCCACCCAGATAATTTTAATGATGAAAAAGTAGGTCCATTATCACACACAATAGCAAACGGGTGTTGAATTGGGTCATCTTAGAATGAAACATCTAAGAATAGCAGTGCCTTCGATGATTTTAATTCCTTCAAATTACCTCAAAGACACATACTACTATGCCATAAAGCAGAAACTGGAACAATTGATTTCCCTCATTAACCCTTCTGAGAAAAGCACATGCAACTTAACCAGATTAAACAATTGTGCATAGATTCAAATTTCAGAATCAAACAACATGGAAGACAAACAAATGAACACACATATTTACATGGGGAAAACCCTTTCGGGTGAAAAACCCCACCCTCCAAAGCACTCAGCTCAATTGTATTAATCAATAATAACAACAGTTACAATACAATTTCAGAGCTATGCTCTTCAGGAGTTTACATCTTGTCCATCTGGAGAATACAAGCAACAATATTATTCAGAACCCTCACACTGTTCCAATGTTCTCACACAACATACAATGCAGATTCATTTCCAATCGAATCACTTAGCCAACCTCTTGGCCAACATAGCCTCATGACCACCACAAGTTCACATCCTTCTCCGTTCTATGTGTCTCAGTGTTCATGGTTACAATTCTCTATGCATACCACTGAAACACACACTCTGATCATTTGATCATACAACCATTGCACCCATAGCAGTTACAGTACATTGCAATGTATAGCAATAATCATAATCGATTCATTCTTTGTATAGATGGTTCAGTTCAGTTTCCTCTATTGAGCAACTGTCAAACTTCTCAGTCATTGAACAACCATCTCCAAGTCAACAATCATCCTCCACTATTCGACATACACCTCAACAGTCAACCAAGTCCACGCTCATTCTCCCATCCACCTCACTACCACTTGACATCCAAAAGGATCTCATGGGGTGGCGGTATACCGTGCTACCACTAGACAATTTGGAGACTCTCACGGTATAGCGGTATACACCGCACTACCACACCTCAGTGAGAAGGCACCCTCAGTATCACGATGCCATCGCACTACCACATCTCTGTATGAAGAGTCCCACGGTATGGTGGTAACACCACACTATCGCACCTAAACCAAAAATCTCCCGTGGTATAGCGGTAACCATGCTACCGCACCTCTCTTGCCATTACCTAGCAGTACAGAGGTACAATCATGAATGTAACAATTATGAAATTCAACTAGACATATCAGCAGTCACACCGAAATTTCTCTCTCAAAGGTTTAGGCTAGTGGGATTGAGGCACACAATTCCAACAAAGGGAAACCAAAATGATTGATAATCCAAGCTTTAAGAAAGTTTATAACTACCTCTCTCATACATTACTTTCAAGGAATTTCTTTAGTCCACCTAGTGAAGTAATCGGTAGTAGTTAAAACATACTTGTGTCCAGTTGAAGATGGTGGATTAGTAGGACCAATAAAGTCTAGTCCCCACTAAGCATAGGGTCTTACCTCAATCACCGATTGTAATGGTAAAGCAACATTCTTTTTCCCTAGTGGTAGAGGTTTGACGAAAATGATAAGACCTTACATGATTGTGTGTGTCCTTGAATATGGTAGGCCAATAACACCCAACACACATAATTCGAGCTGTCCTAGCCATACCAGATCCATGGCCTATTCCATACCATTCATGAAACTATTCCATAACCTTGGTGGCCTCTTCCTTTCCAAGGCATCGAAGATATATTCCCTTATGATTCTTCTTATATATAATTTCCCCCTTAATCATGTAGCTAGCACTCTTCAAGCGTAACACTCTTTGTTGTGTTGGATTCAAATGATCAAAGCATTTCTACTTCAGCCAATAATAAACCAAGTCATCATACCATTCATCAGGCAAGACATCTTAGAGATGATAATGTTGTGCTACAATCATGGGGATATTTCAACCATTTTCCTTGTTAAATATTTCCCTCTTACTAACTTCATTGGTTGAATCTCAATGTCATATTCTTGTAAAATAGTGACCCACTTAGCTCTGCTTTCACCCATCTCATTTTTCATTAATAGGAGTTTCACCAGTAGGTCGGGCATGATCGTATAGACCTCATTTTTTAGAATGTAATGCCTGAATTTATTGACTCCCCTAACTAGTCTGTAAGCTTTTTTACCACATTTGGGTATTTCAGTTCTGCATCCCTAAGAGGAACACTCATGAAGGCTATTGGATGCTCATTTACCTCATCTAACTTTTGGGTCAACATGCAAGCACATGAATGATCTGATGCAAATGAATATATACAAAAGGGATTTGTATAACTAGGACTCACCAAGATAGGAGCAGTGACTATGGCCCTCTTGATTTCATCAAATTCCTTCTTAGCTTCAGCATTCCACTCCACTTTTGCATCTTGTTTTAGAATTGCATTTGATGGATTTACTATTTATGCAAACCTAGTGATGAATTTTTTAACAAAATTGATCTTCCCAAAGAAATACTTCATCTCTCTTTTGCTAGCAGGGGGTTGTATCTTTAGGATAGCTTGGATTCTTTCAGGATCAATCAAAATTCCATGCTCAGAGATCACATGTCCCAAGATCTTTCTTTTTGTTACCCAAAATATACATTTCTTGGGCTTGAGGGAGATGCCAAATTCTCTGCATCTTTGGAATACCTTGCAAAGGTCTGAAATATGATCTCCCCTATTCTTAGAGAAAATAGTCAAAACCATCCATGTAGATAATAATGAATTTACCAATTATATCCTTGAAGGCAATATCCATAGCTCTTTGGAAAGTCGCTCCTATGTTGATTAATCCAAAAGGCATTCTTCTGTATGTAAATGTCCCCCATTTGGTTGTAAAGTTAGTATTGTGCATATCCTCGTATTGCACCATGACTTGGTTGTAGCTTGAATAACCATCCAAAAAGGACATCATTTGGGATCCATTAACAATCTATAAAACCTCGTCCAATGAAGGTATGGATAGTTTTCCTTTTTTGAAGCATGGTTAAGGTTCCTAAAATCCACACATAACCTTATCTCTCCATTCTTCTTGTGAACTGGGACTGGATTGGCTACCCATGTTGAATGTTTGAATAGGAAAATGATGTAGGTAGACAATATTTTTTACACTTCCTTCTAAATAATAGGCCTCTATCTTTGTTAGAATGGCTTTGCATCAAGCTTCAAAGGAATAGTGTGTGTGATTATTGACGTATCATAAGTCTTCATGTCTTCATAACTCGAGGCTATAATATCTTGATATGCATGTAACACATATATTAATCATTTCCTTTCCTCTGGAGCACATATTTTACCTATGAACACATTCTTGACATCATCAGGAGTGTCCATATTATATGCCTTGCATTGAATGGCTATTGAGTTCTTCTTTGTTTGTTGATCCCGATCCCTTATTATTTCTAGGTCAAAGATACTTTCAAGCTACACCGTCTCTCTGGGAATTGTATTTGTCTTCAAGTCAGTAATCCCTCCCATATCTATTTCTATCTCTTGAGGTTTTGTTTCATCGATTATCTGAGAAGTAAACACACTAGAACTAGTGATAAAGTCTAGAATATGCTTGTCATCTTCTAACACTTGAAAATTTGTTACATTATTTGGTACAAAAGGAATTGGAGTAAGTTCAACCATGAATCTTTTCAATACAAATAAGGATAATGGCTCCATACTGCTAGCTACCTATGCTAAAGCATCTTTAGTATGATTCTTTCTTCTAGGGATCAGCTGAATATTAAATGCATTGAATCCTTCTATTAGATCCCATACTCTATGCCTATAATTCGTCATTCTCCTATCATGGCAAGAGTATTGCTTCCCAACTTGCTTGACCACTAGCTTAGAATCTCCAAAAACTTGCAAGGCCTTGACCTTCTTTCTTAGAGCCATGAGTAACCTATGTATTAGTGCCTCATATTCAACAACATTATTAGTGCATTGGAATTGTAATCTATGTGTTGCAAAGAATGTTTTACCTGTTGAGCTTATTAACTCAAATCCACACCTACTCCTTGTTTATACTTAGAGCTATCAAACCATAAAGTCCATAATTTAGTAGAGGACATACCTCTAGAATCCCTTGTGCTCTTACTATTGCTAGATGAGGGATCTTCTTACACAACCGGTTGTTTACCTTTTTTATCTTTCTGTATTTCCTATAGTTCAAGTCTGACTACTAGAGAAGGATTAATACATCTCTTAATCTATTCTATAGTAGTCTGATAGAGACAACATTTGATCTTAGGATGAGAGGCATTGTGAACTCTATACCAATTAGGTAGTAAAAGCTCCTCAAAATTCATTTTCCTTCCCAAATTTACTTGATCTTCAATACACTTTTGAATGAACTCCTGAAAATTATCAAGTAGACCAAGATTTCCATCACCTTGGTTATAATCCTCATTTGACTCTACAATTGCCTCCATACTACTGGAACACTAAGTCAGATCCTTAGGCATTTCATACATCATTAACACTTCCTCTACTTCTAATTCATCAATAGTCGCTGCTAGCATATAATTTCCTAAACTTTCCTCAGAAACCAATACTTCATTTGATGCATTTTGATACTAAGTGATTAGGCACTTCAATCTTGGCTCTCTTTCAATCCTAATCTGATTGGGAACTCCCTTCCATGGAAACCATATATGAGAGTAATCCATAGAGTTGTATCCATTAAGTACTTTCATGAATTCCCTTCCTAGAATCATCCCATAGGCATCTGGTATATCAGCCACCTAGATATTAATGACTTGTTGCACACCTAGATCTGATGCAACCTAAATTGGGATCATATTTAATTCTCCTACTACACTTACCTTAGTTTTGTCTAACTAAAGTCACCTTATGCTAGGAAGGAGCGGAGGTGATGCCTAGAGATTTTCAAACTGAGAATGACATAACATTTGTTGATGCTCTAGAATCCAATAAGCAATTGTGTAGCTTCTTGCCAAATATACGAATGGAAATTAAGAAAGGAGGAGTTTCCAACTTAGCTTTAAATAGACTTACAAGAGAATCAACATGAGCCACTTGATTTTTACCCTTTTCTTTACTCCTATCCATTGTCTATGTTTTAGCTTGATCTTTAGCATGCTGATTAGTTTGATTTTGGACTGGTTGAGAATTATGTGTCTTTCTAGCCACCTCCTTGGCCAATGGTTCAGAAAAACTAGCTCTCTTGACAGTAGTATCTTGTGAAGACTTTCAGGGTACATTCTCATTTAAAGAACCAAATACAACACTTCTAATGGTTGTAACTCTTAATAACTCAAAAACTGAAAGATTCACCTTTACCTTCTTGAGTTCCTCAGCCACATATTCACCCATTTGAGTCATGGTCATGCCATTCTGAGTGTTCCTCTTAGTTTTCCCTAGCAATGACAACATACCCTCCTTTGGAGGCATCAGTAGACCCCCCTTTAGAAAAGTATTAATTTGGCACATGAGGATAGGAAGGGTTGTTGCTTTCATTTGGATCAGGTGGTGTGCTGAAATTAATTAGAGTGTGGATATGGTAAAGGGCCCACTAGCCTTCCTATTCCTCAAATAATATGGCCTGATTCTTTGATGGAACATTTGTACTTCATCTATTCTATGTTCATGTTTATCTAGAGGACCATTATCAATGGTATCATTATCTTCAAATAATTGAGATATATAATCTCCATTACACACCTGATTAGAGTTGTTACCTTGCCCAACTAATTCCTCCTCTGGTCCATTTTCCTCACCCCTTGGAAATGGAGCATGATTTAACACCAGTACTGGAGAATCATAAGGATCAAATGGCACAATCTCCTACCCAATTGCATCGGTACCAACAACATGTTGGACCTCCATCTAGAATATGGCTACTGCTATTTAGAATTTAGGACAATCAAATTCAAAATGTTGTGTTGTCTTATGGAGTTTATAGTATCCAGTTAAGGTAGCTTCAGCCAAGAGGATTGTACTTGTTGATTTCTCTTGATTACAGGGTTGGTCCAGTGGTGTAGGAACTCCTCCATTATTGGGTTTGGTGTTCTAGGCCCTATTCTATCTTGGGGGTTAAATTCTATTAAAATTATATCTCGATGATTGACCCCTATAAAAACCTTGTCCCTGACCTTGACCTCTTTCAAAGCTTTGTCCTTGACCTTGAGCAAAGTCCTTATTTTCTCTACTGTAATTGGATTGTATGCCTCTTTGTGCATCCTGCAATTGACTATTTTGATTTCTCAAGTAGGTGAATTTAGTAGATAACTTCTTAACTTGCTCTGCTAACTCATCTAGTCTTTCCTTATTTGTATTACCTTATGTTGGTACATAATTTTGTGATTGATTCAGTACCTTGAAATGCTACAAGTAAGTTGCATTGTTGGATTATCGCTAGGGAAATATTCTCTGACCTAAATTCTACAAATAGGGAGGAAGTGGATGGGCTTGATTTAATGGAGGACTTGGGTGAGGTACCAAAGACATCTAAGGGACCAGGTTCAACATAGGAGTTTGGTTAGATAGAGCTTGGTTCAAACCTTGGACTTGTCTTGGATGGGAAACAAGTCCTAATGAAGGCAAGGGTTCAAACAAATGTTGCCTTAAATCTGTGCTAGCTTGACTACCTCAACATATGCATCTATTTTTGAATTTGGAGGTTGATGTTTCCACTTAATGAATGTAGAGGTGAGGCTATCCAATGCTTCATAATAGACCTCTTTAGCTGATGCATCATCTATAGCATAAGGTGGGTACAATCGGGAGTAGGCATGATGAAACATATTGTTAAATGAGCCTATGGGTTCATTAAATTCCCTCTTGATTGATATGAAGTGGAGGTACAAGTCATTGGGACTAACTAGAATTCTGAACTTCTGTAAGAAGGCAGTTTCCAGTTGATGCCAACTAGTGACAAAATCAAGTGATAAATGATTGTACTAATAGAATGCCTCCTCTCCCAATCAATAGGGAAAGAGTATGCATGCCACACATTCATGGTTAATTATTCTATCTATTAGGGAAGTCTATAAAATCTTGATATGTTCCTCAATATTCCTATTGGGATCATTTACATGGAACTTAGAACAAAAATGCTCATGATTCTTGGGCATGACATTATAGTTGTTGAAGGATAGAGGTGAGGGGTTGTTTTCTAGAAAAGCCATTAATGGTGGTGGAGGTGGTAATAGATGATTAGGGATTGGTTGAGGTTGTTGAAAGGGGGTAGAATTAGGCTCAAAAGGTTCAATGGGAGTAGGTTTAGTGGGAATGGCCTCAGAATTAGATGATGAAGAGATGGATGAAGAAGATGGCTAGATGGGTGAAGATGATGATGCCTTCCCTTTCTTGGTCCTCCTTGACCTAGTATGGGCTCATATCTCTTGAAAATATCCTTTTTTTGTAGATCTAGTATGTCTTTTGAATCTCTATGAAGATATGGATGATAGAAAACACTCTAGCTTTGTTGAATCATCCATCCTTCTAGCACCAATTTTTTGATGGTTTTTTTAGCACAACCACAATTTAGATAGAATACAAGTATCACATCTCTCTTGAAAGGTAAATCTCTATCAGAAAGCCTCAAGAAATAACCCCAAGGTCTCTAATGTTAGGTCTTGACAATGCAAAACAACTCAGTGATAAATCAAAAAATATTGTTAATCACAAGGGACCTTACAAGAAAAATGTTAGAAGCTTGAAATTCATAAAATGTGACAATAATGGTGATTCTTTGTGAATATTTCTCCAATAATATCAAATAAATAGAAAAAGATAAGGGTTTAAGAGAGATATAATCTAAACCCTAAGAAAAATTAGGCAAATAACAATGTTTAAGATGGACCAATCTTTGCTTAACCAAGATAAGATTTACAATATCACAAACAAAGTGTAATCTCCAAAGGAATCAAAATATTTTTAGATTGTAAATATTCAAAAATTCATTTGAACATTCAAAATTGAACTTGGATACAAAATAGATTAGGCCCAAGATAACTTTACACAAAAATACACAATCAGTAGATCACTAAAAGTATGGGCCGAAGATTCCTCAACACCTCAAACACTTTTTCATAAACACAAATGAACTGCAACTAGTTCTAAGATCAATCATAAAACAATTACTTAAAAGATAATAAACTAGAGTCACAAGAACCATGCATAGATGAAATAGCACAAAGAAGAGCACCAAAATATAATATCTTCACTTGTATTCACTTCACCAATAATTTGGAACAATTCAAGTTCCTCAAAATATAACAACTTAGCAATTATTCACTATTAGTTCACTATCCACTATTATCTATCAACCTTACAAATGAGGAGGAGGCCTCAATTTATAGAAATATTGAAGTCATGTTGCCCTAAGAGGAACAAAAATTAGGGTTTTAACATTAGGTCATCCAAATAGGTCAGCCTTGACACTTTTTATCTACCCTAATTTGAATTTACAACAAAATAATACAAGCTTGACCTCAAAAGGAAATTTTATAATTAAATAAAATCCTGGCACAAAATTTTTAGCATGTCCGACTTCCATCCTTGGTAAGCTCGATGTAGAAGGCACATTCTCTTAGGTAGCTAAGCCGATTCATCCCATTTTTCTTTATCTTCTTCCCCTCTAGAAATTTCGTTAAATTTTGCAAGTACATCCTCAAGGTCGGCTAGATCAGGAATTAGGATGAATTTTATTCTCAACTTAATTGATTTTAACTCATCTTCTTATTTAACCAAATATTTCTCCCACTTTATTTGTGATACTTGGTATTTTTATAGATTAGATATGTAGATGGCCCCATCCTCAAGTTGGTCTTTGAAAATTGGCCCATTGCTAGCTAGAGAGTAAACTTCATGCCACCATTTTTACAACTGGTTGACATTTGAATTATTTTACCCAAATTTTCTCCTTCCACTGACAATCTCCAAAAATAGAACACAACCATCATATATTTCTTTTATCATGCCTTGGATCTTTGTCATCTTCTTAAGGGCTTTCATCATTAACTCCTTTTTGTAATTTCTTACCTCCATCCACTCCATTGATTCGGCTATATCATATGAGGTAAAGGTGTTATTCTTGATGAGTTCTTCATTGGGAGTTTCTAAAATATTTTTCAATTCATCAATAATAGTGTCATCTAGCTTTTGATAATCTACTAAAAATTGAGATGTGTCCTCTAAAAATGTTGTAGCGTTCTCATGAGTGTACAATTTTTTATCAATCAGCTCATCTCCTCTCTTGCTCAAACTATCCAACCATTCTTGAGTGGCTTGTGTAGATGCTCTCATATTCTCAATCTTAGAAAAAACATCCTTTGATAGCAACCCTTTTGAAAAATGGAGATCCCTCACTACTTTGTGCTTGTAGAATTTTTTCCAAATGTTGAACATATCTGTGCACTTCTCTTAGTTTCCTTTGCAACTCTTCCTTTTCTTTGGTTTCACTATCCAATCTTTTGAAGACTTTTTGTACTAATTCTTGAAGATCCTCCTTCTCCTATTCTTTTGTAGAAGGGCCAAGATTAATAGTTTATACTTTTTAATCAAAGGGCCTTACCTCATCTTTGTATTTATCACATGTAGGAGTAGCAACATGCACAATTCTATTATTATATTCATCTCTTGCAAACTATGAAATTTTTCTAGCTCTTTTCCTCTCTTTGGGTTGTCCCCAACTCTCCAAAAACTTGTCCTAGTTAGGAGTTTCATCCTCCACAATTATGGAATTTTGTTTCAACCTCTTCTCCAACCATTCTAGGGAAATTGATTGTTCTATTTATGCATTCTCCTGGGAAACATCCTATTCTTGTTGACTATTGGAATGATTATTTTCAACATTATCTGCATCCTTGTTGTCCTCCTCTTGCTTTTTTTGTTCTTCATCCACTTTATGCTCATCCTCATTCTTATCCTCTTCATGTGATATATTTATATGTTCTTTCACTAGAGGCTAGGAAGGCATTTCTACTGTCACTTCTGATGTTTCCTCCTTACTTTGTACTTCTTTCTCTTCTAATTTCCTCCTAAAATCACTTAACTACCCACTCTTGGGTGTGGGTATATCTTCATTTTCCATCTCCTCTTCAAGATTCCTTGTAACTTTCTCCTCTTCATGCACAACTTCCTCATCCAAGGGGATATTTTGGAAAGGCGAGGTAGGAGGGGAGTTATTTCCTATATCTTCTCTCTTTATCTCTTCTAGAATATCATTAGTAGGTGCCTCTTCATTCCCTTTAGGTTAATTTTTCATTTCATCGACATTCTCTGCAGGGGGAGCCTTTTTTTTGGGAGAAATTCTCCACACATATACTTGTGGCTTTTCTCTCGAGCTTTCTATTTCTACCACCTTGAAAGGGGATCTTCTTTGCTTGACTTTGATTTCTTTGATTTGGAAATCCTCTAACCTTCAGTGATAATCTTTCTCTTTATTTTGGAAGGTTGAGTTTCTTCAGTGCTTTTTTCAGTAATTTATTTTGAGGGCCTCTTAGCCTTGGAAATAGGTTGCCTCTTCTCCTTACAGTTTGCCTAGCTCCTAGTCTTTCTTTTAATGAGGAATTGTTTTTCCTCCACATCTTCTTTTGAAAGGAGCTCAGTAGTATCATCCTTAGTTGTTTTTGTTTCTTCTTCTAAATGGGATTCAAGATCCCCCATCAAATCATATATAAACTTGGTGCCATTTGCCTCCAAGTTTAGAATCTTGTGCTTTACCCACAACTTGGAGTACTTTAACACATGAGCATTAAGTATGTTTAGGTTGAACACTTCTTCCTTAGACCAATTGATAGTAGGAAGTGGTTTATCTTTATATTTCTCATAATCATGATGCTACAGAAGGTCCTCCTCGTCATCCACTTGATCATTAACATTGGCTATCTTGTACAATCTGATCCATCTCAAAGACAACCTAGCACATTTTTTCTTGATTACCTCAAACCAATCTCTGTAGTTAGCCCAATAATCCTCTATATGAATCTTGTGCCTGTACTCTTTGCTTGCTAAATTTTGAGAAATTCCATTGGGATCAAAGTTATTTCTATTTGTATGTGAATATAAATGAAACTATACCATATCCTCCTCAAAATATTAGGCACTTTGAATGGAGGGGAAGGCTTCCAAGACTCCAATTCTTAATGGGAATTTACCTCCAAGTCCTATCGTGTGCTTATATTTTACAACTATATCAAAGGCCACCAATTTCCTAGCTAATTCTATCAAAATGAGCTTATTGGTTGGATACCTTGGAAATCTAATGGGCACTGTTGGTGATCCTTGCACTCTAATATAAGAAAACCTTGGAAATTGAATAAACCATTGAAACTAATTCCTTATTAATTCCATGGCCTCTGCTAAAATTCTGTCATGTAGTGCATCCTGTCATAATCTTCTAATATACATAAAAAAGGCATCATTTTCCCTCCTATAATTGGAAGTATTAAATTGGCGCTGAGGGTAAACATCACATATCCTATCCTTACCAAGGACTCCCTTGCAGCTCAAACCTTTGTACTTAATCTTCCTGGCCAACTATAATACAAGGTAGGAGGTCATGGTGAATTTATTGGTATCTTGCACATTCCTCAATTTCATGTCCAAGTTGTCACTCAAGATACCTACCCAATGATAATGGGTTCCCTTCACAATTTGTGAAATAACATAAAACATCCAATTTTTGAATATGAAAGCCTCATCTAATCCCATTATTCTACCCAAGAGGGTAATCATATCATTATATTCCAACTTGAAATGACTCCTTTGCAATTGCTTGGGAAACTTTGAGTAGTGTGATTTTGGCATAGCAATCCAAGTACTATTCATCATGGTCAAAGCCTTATCAAGATCCTTTGCATAAAATTCCTCTACTTGCTTTATATTCACCTTTACTAGCTTGTGATGTGATCCGATGTTGAAAGTATCTGCTATAGATTCTTCATTCCAATTGGCTATAATCCTCCCTTGAGGACCAACAATCACCCTCTTATCTTAATCATAGTGCTTGGCACACTCCAAAACTAACTTTGGATACTATAGTGTGGGTGGAAATCCTATAGCTTGAGCCAGTCCTATATGGGTGATGATCTCAGCAAGCTTGGAAGGTGCATCCCTAAACATCCTATGTTTAAAATCATCATAATCTACATGGCCCATGTTGGTATCACTGATCTTGCTCCATGTTGAAAGAATATTAGATTCAAGCCAAATACCCTTGAAATCATACTTCGTTCTTTCAGCCCTACTTTGAGGCTCTTCTGGACTAGGTTCAGATGTGTTTGCCTTAGATCCCTTCCCTTTACTGTATTCAGCCTGCATCTATGAGAAAGAAACAAAAATTACCATGATATTAAGCATAATCAAGCATTGAATCCGAACATATCATCAAGATAACCATGAGAGTCTATAAACATTATACAATTAACTTCAAACTATCATGGAAACCTTAAAAAAACCTCATCACAAAACCTTAAAATGACATATCAAATAACTTCAGGATTTTCATAACTTCAAGGATTTTGGTCATGGACGGATTTTGGGGAATCCACCCCTAGGTAGATTCTCTGAAGATATGTGAGCTCAGGGAATCTAGAGGATAACAATTTTTTTGAAGAGTTCAATTCAATTCAAACTTAATTCATCACTCCCTTGCTAACATCATGCAACCATTTTATCCTAATGAGAAGATCGAATCCAAGAAATCACTCTCAACATATAAAAGTTTAGGATTTTCAAGCCTTGAAGGCTTTGGAGAATTTGTGAGTAGGCATATTTTCTAAAGGAACTAAAACTTGGAGAATCTGTGGTATGATGCAATTTTCGAAGGATGGAACTTCATTCAAAATCAAACTCCTAAAGGCCTATAAGATTCATGCAATCATCTCTAATTCCTCACCAAGGCCAAACTCAGGCATCAATGCAATTCTCATATGACTTCAAAAAATTTATGCTCCAACGGATTCGGAGAATCTGTCTGTAGGAAATTTTTTTTGAAGGAAACAATGCTCGAAAAATCCATGAGCATGCATATTCCATAAAGTTCTTGATTCATGAATGTTGCTTCAACTTCACAAAATCAACCAAGTTTGGGTTCATGTTCTAAATCAAACTCATGATCTTTGAGGTGTTTGAGCCAGAATTCAAACATAGTAATGCAAAAAAACCTCAAGCATTCTATAAAGAACTCACATTGATATAAAATTCTCATAAAAACAAAGTAGGATTCCAAAAGGGTATAATTAATGGTTTATAAATGATTTATCAAATCATCCATATACATTCACACAAAAATCAACATAGCTTCAAGCTCAAACCCTAACCGCATGAGAAACTAAAAAACTCTAATTCGCTGCAACAACAAACTCAAAGAAACCTAAGTGAATCTGGGTCCCTAACTCGTTCAAGCTTGAAAACACAACTAGAATCACAAAAGAACTAAAGAACACCCAAAACATCAACCTTTCCTATCAATCATTAAATGAAACCAGATGAAAAGGTAGAAGGAATGCAACCACAACTCTTGAAATCAAATGGTAATAGAAATGATGAAGGAATAAACCATTTAATTGTTGAAGACAATCATGGAACTAAATTTAAATCACCGGGGTTTGTGAAACTTACCTTTCAAATTTAGAAGACAATGTTATTGTATTGAATGCACCTGATGATCAATCAAGAGCCCTAAATGTTGATACCCAAATCCCCAATATCGAATGTTGGATGGTTAAAGGGGTTATTGAATCATAGAACACAATGCATAATGAGAATTAAAAAGGTTAAAACCATAAATAACACCCCAAAATGACATTAAACACACCCTAGTATGATGATTGACAGAGTAATCAATGAAGTGAAATGACCCTTCAAAGCTCAAAAATACAACCAGGAGGCAGATTCGGGGAATTCGGTAGGGGACGGATTCTTTAAGAGGAAATTCCTTCGGTAAATCCATGATGGGGTGGATTCTTTGAGAGACAAGCACTTTGGAAAATCTGGGAGGGAACAGATTCTCTAAAACTTCCCCTAACTTGCATAATTTGACACCTTAATAAAATTTGCATGAAAACTTGAGGTTCAAGATTTCACTTGATGACCAAATATTACAAACAAAGGCACCTAAAGTGTATATGGATCATTAATTCAACCTGGTGAAGTAAGTCCAAAACCCGAGGGACCTAACCCTTAAGGGTAAAAGGTCAAACCTAAAGCAAAAAGCAAAAAAGCAAAAGCAAGAAAAAAGAGGGTCCCTGCCTCTGGTGGGGCATGTGTGCAAAAAGTGCACAACAATTAATATTTAGGATATATATATGCTAATTATAATTATGCTCAAACATATATGTTTAGTTTATTCTTTATAATAAATATGTTGTAAGAGTATGTACATTGTTCCATACAATACCTTGGAAAAAATATTCACGTACGTTTAGGAAATCTGATCTTGTATCTCCCTTCATTTTGGGTTTGAGATTTTTTTTTAGTAAAGAAATCAAAAGGAAACTTCTTTTTTGGAAAACATCAGCCCCCCAAAAAACTATTTATAGGTGAGAAAATAAATAGTCACGTAGATGAGTCAATCTAAAATAGTAAACCTTACAGTTTCTCATACTTTGGACCATGGACATCATGGTTTAATAATTACGGACCCCAAGGTAATTCTTCAACTGGGAAATGATTTAGAAATTTGGGTAATTCCATGGGAAATCTTGTTTAAGTTGAGGAATGAAGATTTGTCTGGGCTAGCCACTTTAATTGTTTCCTCCTTAAATTTTAGAACTCATTGCCTAACCTCTTCACATTTCATAATCCTCATCACCCATTCTCCACCTCTGTATAAATATTTTCTGATTTATTGATCAAGGAGGATAATTCTTAAATCAATGGACAAACCTAATGTAGATAGTGGAGTCAATACTTTCTAGAGTTCATTACTAATGGCTACTCTACAAGATCTGTTGCTTAATCTCAAAGCATGAATAAGTTCTGAAATGGATTCATATTGAAGGTAAATGATTATGAACTAGCCAAAGAATAGATAGAGCTTATAAGTGATATCTTGAAGTCACACATACCCATTGTGTGCCCTTCCTATCATTCTTTAGAACATTGTAGCTTTTGTTATCTCAATAATAAGAATCATGCAACCATAATTCAACCCTGCTTTTCTTGTCACAAGTGCAAGCAATATTTTACTCTGGGTGGGAAAAAGAGAAAGAATTCTACTACAAAGAATGGTATTAAACTCCAAAAAAAATCCATGGATAACATTGCAAGTTGTTCTAATCCAAATCAATTCAAAGAGATGTCATTCCTACTCCTTATATAGAAATATTAAGCAACCTGTTCTCATATCTCCATGTGCCTCCAACAGACCATCATTAGAATGCAAATAGTTGGCATGATATTGAAGTGGAAATATTAGAGGATCCATTCTCACATTTCTCTATGTTTTCAACAGATTCTTCTTTGAATATCCAAGAAGTATATGATAGAAATGGGTAGTCTAAAGAAGGAAATATTGAAGAACATAATCTATTTCTAGTCCTAATGTGGAAATATTAGAAGATCCATTCTCATTTTTCCCTATGTTTACAACAAATTCTTCTATAAATACTAAAGTTTATAATAGAAATGGATGCTCTGATGAAGAAATATTGATGATATTGTCATCTCTAATCCTGATGTGGAAATATTGGAGATCCATTCTCATATTTATCTAACAGAAATTGGTGGCTTGATGATGATTTATTTAATATGGAATAGTTACTTCTTGATATTTTTTACACCTATGATCTCTATTGAAATAAGGATGAAACAACTTTGAGGAGAGAAAAAGAAAAACAAGAAGTTCTAATATCTTCATTTCAAATGGACAAGCTTGATTAGAGCAGTGAGTACTTTTGAGGGTGGACACAACTTTCCCTTTTTAGTGTTGTAAACTTTATTGAATCCACTGCTAAATATTCATTTCTAATTGGCCTTCAACAGTTAAATAGTGTTGAGATCTATTTTTGAACACCACCTCAAATCCAATGAAGTTAAAATTTTGTATGATCAATTAAATACTTGCATTAAATTAATAAGATATTTACACTAAACCAAAACTAATTATATATCTAGATGACTTTAAGCCTATTAGAAATTTGCATTGAAATAATTAGATATTTGTATTAAATTAATCCGATTAGATGCGCATGCATTGGTAGGTGAGAACAAAGATAAAATAATAACTAGTTATACATTCTAAAATATATTTAAATTTTTTTTGTTGGTCTTCAATAGTTATCCAAATCAACAACTTAAAGCAATCTAATGACTAACACATAGACAAACTATTCAAATGGGAAAGAAAAATTGAGCTATCATTTGATTTGACATAGATTGGTTGGTTAAGATATGGGTTTTCATCCAATTTTGACATGTCCTTGTTGATTAAGGAAGCAATAAATCAAAGAAATATTGAACCAATAAACTAGTGACACTTGGCCTCATAAAATGAGGCTAGGTGCCAATTATATAGTGGCTATTGAAAAACCATTTAAGAAACAACTTTTTGATGTGAAGAATTTAGTCAAAAGTTCCCATGTAGTTGCAACATGGAGTGTCTAGTCAATATTGGACTATAATAAAAGTGCAAGGTGATATAAATGAGATTATGAAAAGTAAGTGACAATTTGTAATAGGGTTTGAATCTGCTGAATCTCACTTTTAACTCAAAAACATAGTCTTCACACATGGTAACATAATCATTTTGTGAAGGTATAATAAAAGTGCAAGGTGCTATAAATGAAATTATGAAAAATAATTTAGGGTTTGTAATAAGGTTTCAATTTTGTGAATCTCACTTTTAACTCAAAAACATAGTCTCGACACATGGTAAATATTTAATATAGTCTTGAAATATGTTAACATAATCATTTTGTGAAGGTAAACATTGTCAAATATTTAAATATTAGGAGCTATTATTTGCAACATCTAAGTATTTGATGTGGAGTTTTATAAAAAGAGGGGGATGGGTTCAAGTCTACAAGAGTTATTTTCCTAATGGGAAACTAGTGCTAGTAAAATTATTGAGTTATTCATCAAATATAGAGGAACATATTATATTGGAATTTGACATCCTATATTAAACCATAATCACATAATCTCACCTTTGGATATTATCTTGAAGGCCATAGATAGATTCTAGTGTACAACACTTTCTCAAAAGGAAACCATGAAAATAATTGAGATGGTATGGATGTATTATAAAGAAGATGATTTTAAGAGCCACACATCTCAGATAGTGAATCTCACTGTAACAATTTCTTCTATTCTTCTTTCTTCTAGGTAGTGAGCCACTCGATAGTGAGCCTTTCTCCTTTTTTTGGTAGTGAGCCCTTGGCAGTGAGCCTAATTGTATTTGGTGTTGTTATTAATATATATGTGAGCTAATACTCACCATGGTTTTTCCCCACTTAGGGTTTTCCACGTAAATCTAGTGTTCTCTTGTGTATGGTTGTGTTTGCATTAGTGTTTCATATGTTTACATTCTTCTATTTCTTAATGAGGGTTTAAATTTTGATAAGGGTTTTAAAGTTAATGAGGGATCAAATATTTTAATGTACAACTAATTCAACCCCCCCTCTCAATTGTCCTATGCATATAACAATCTGTATCAAAGTTGTGGTTCCTCAGAGAAAGATTAATCACTGGAGGTAGATCTAGATGGCCCACATAGGAAGGGTGTCAAAGATCCTATGTTCGATGGAACAAATTATACTTATCAAAAGGCCATGATGGAATCCTTTCTAGTCTCTCTTGGATTTGGATTCTATAAATTAGTTGAAAAAATATATACTATGCCTACTAATGGTATAAAAAGTGATGATAATATCAAGGATTATGAGAACAATAGAAAAGAAAGAAATTCTATTTTGAGTGGTCTCTCTAATTCTGAACTTGGAAAGGTGACAAGTCTTAAATTTACTAAAGAGGTCTAGACAAATTTGGAGAGCATTTATGAAGGAGATGATAAGTTCAAGCAAGCAAAGATGTCAAACTAAAAAGCCAATTTTGAAACCCTGAGGATGTCTGAAGATGAAGATATTAGAACCTACATGCTTAGATTGGATGAAGTTGTTAATGTCATCAATGGTCTTGGTGGTAAGTTGGAAGAAAGAGAAGTTGTAAAAAGGGTACTAAAAAATCATCCTAAAACTTATAGCTCTAAAGTTTCTGCTATTGAGGAAGCTCAAAATTTAGATCAATATTCTAGAGATTAGATATTTGGTGCTTTAATTTCTTATGAATTGAGAGATTTTAGTGAATATACTACAAAGAAAGAAACTGCTTTTAAAGTTTGCAAGGTAGAGAAGGATGTTGAATCAGATCCAAATGATCTTGATGAAGTGGAAGAAAATTTTGTAAGGAGATTGAAAGGGCACTAGAAAAGACAGAGGTAAGTTACCCTTTAAATGTTTCAATTGTGGAAAGATAGGTCATTATGCTTCTAAATGTCCAATCAAAGTTGTAAATGACAAACATAAGGATCATGAAGGTAAATTTGTCAAGAAGAGTTATTATGTTAAAACATATAATGGTGTATCTGATGATGCAAAACTTGACTATCCTAATGAGGATAGTGATGAATGATTGTTCATGTCTCTAAATTTTAGAACTAATTGTGCTAATCCTAAAATATGTGTGAAGGAAAGTGCTTTGGAGATAGGTCACAACATTGAAGTAACTATGGTGACTGATTTTCATGTAAGAGAGGAGAGAAACTATTGGATGATTGATAGTGGATGCTCAAATCATATGACAAGTGATAAGAGTAAGTTTGTTAAACTTCAAAAGTATGATGGTGGTCTTGTTAAATTTGGTGATGATACATCTGCTAAGATCTGTGTAAAAGGTTCAATTAGTTTTGATGGCAAGCCTAAAAAGATGATGTTCTTTATGTCAAAGGTCTCTAGCATAATATTTTAAGTGTAGGAAAAATGTGTAGCAGAGGATACAATTTGGTGTTTTAGGATGATGGTTGTGAAATAAAAAATTAAGGTCTAGAACCTTGGTTGCTACAACCTAACAAGGATAGAAGGAAATGTTTATAAGCTCAAAGGTGGTGGTGTTAAATACTTTATGTCTCAAATCAATGAAATTTGGCTATGGCATAGAAGAATGGGTCACATCAATTTTGATAGCCTAGAAAATATCAGTTTTATTGATGATGTGAAAGATCTACCAAGAATTATAAATCATATCAATGTAATTTGCAAAGAATGACAGTTTGGAAAGCAGACAAAGAAGAGGTTCAAGACTAAATAATATTCTACTATAGGCCTATTGGATTTTTTGCATACAAACCTATGTGTACCCACCAGAATAAGAAGTTCTCAAGGTGACAGGTATTTCATGTTATTAATAGATGATTATTCTAGAATGACTTGGGTGACATTTCTCAAAGAAAAACTAGAAGCTATAGATAAGTTTAAATCCTTTAAATATATGGTTGAGAATGAAATGATTTTGAAAATTAAGTGCTTGAGCTCTAATAGAGATGGTGAGTTTACTTCCAATGATTTTGAAATTTTTTGTGAAGATCATGGAATAAAGAGACATTTGTCAGCTCCTAGAATTCCTCAATAGAATGGATTTTTGCAAAGGAAGAACATGACAATTCAAGAAGTAGCAAGGACTATGATGAAGGAAGCAAATCTACTAGAAGTAAGTCGTACTCTAGTACATATACTTAATAGAGGTCAAGCAAGAGTGAACAATTCAAAGACTCCCTATGAGTTATGGTATGGAAAACCTCCTACTGTGAAATATTTTAGAGTGTTTGGAAGTATTTATTCTATATCAAAAGAGATGAAGAAAACTTAGGAAAGTTTGATGCAAGATCTGATGAAGGAATCTTCATTAGATATTGTGCAAAGAGAAAATATTACCAGTGCTACAATAAAATACTAAAGAATTTTTTTGAGAATGCAAGTGTTAAGGTGGATGAAGAACCACTGTAGAATTTATTCTTCATAAAAGGATATGAATTTGATGAATCCCCTTGCAATGAAGAAGAAAAGGATAAAGAGAAGGAAAAAGAGATGACAATTGAAGAGGAAGAGGAAGAAGCTCCGAAAAAGATACCTAAGAATCCTAAGTAAGTGTTGAAGAATCACTCTAAGGATCATATCATTGGAGATAAAAGAAAAGGTGTGTTTACAAGGAGAAAAGATACTATGACAAAGGAACGGGTAAAATTTTGTTTACTTATAGAGGTAGAATCTAAAACTATAATTGAGGCATTCAAAGATGAGAATTGGATCAAGGCTATGAAAGAAGAGTTGGAATAGATTGAGAAGAATTAGATGTGGGAATTGGTCCCAAGACCTGCAAACAAGAATGTAATAGGAAGTAAGTGGGTTTTTAGAAACAAGTTGAATGAGGATGGAAAAGTTGCCAGAAACAAGGCTAGAATTGTGTGTACGGGATACACACAAGTGAAAGGAATAGATTTTGAAGAGAATTTTTCTCCAGTGGCAAGAATGGAATCCATTAAAATGTTTTTGGCTTTTACAACACATAAAAACTTTAAGGTATATCAGATGATGTCAAGTTTGCATTTTTGAATGGTGAGTTAGAAGAAGAGGTATACATTGAACAACTGGAAGGTTTTTAGTTAATAGATGGTGTTGATATGGTCTATAGGTTAAAGAAGGAATTGTATGGACTCAAAAAAGATCCTAGAGCTTGGTATGAAAAGTTGGATAAGTAATTGTTGCAGAAAGGATTCAAAAAGGGTACTGTAGATAGTAACTGTTACTTCAAGGTTGAGGGATAACAAATATTGATTATGGATGTGTATGTTGATGACATAATATTTGGAGGAAATGAAGGTATGTGTAAGAATTTTGAAAAAGAGATGTAGAAATATTTTGAGATGTCAATGTGTGGGGAGATCAAATTCTTCCTTGGATTACAAATCAACCAATAAAAAAAGGTATTTTCATTTCTTAGTCAAAATATGTTAAGGAAATGTTGAAGAAGTTTGGAATGGAGGATTCTAAACTAGTATGTACTCCTATGGTTATTGGTTTTAAGTTAAGCGAGAATGATGAATCTCCTAAGATTGATCAGAGCAACTATAGATCATTGATTGGTGGACTGCTACATCTAATTGCTACTAGATGGATATCATGCATGCAGTTTTCTCATGGAAAGATTTCAAGAATATCCTAGAGAATAACATGTTGAAGCAGTTAAAAGGATATTTAGATACTTGAAGGGAACTCCAGATTTTGGTTTATGGTATCTTAGGGATAATGATTTTTCTTTGATTACATATAAAGATGTTGATTGGGTAGGTTGTACAAGTGGAGGTGCTTTATTTCTTGGAAGCAGATTGGTTTCATGGTTGAGCAAGAAGAAGGATTTAGTATCATTATAATTTACTGCAGAGGTAGAGTACATTGCAATAGTTTCATGTTGTACGTAGGTGTTTTGGATGAAGTAGACATTGAAGGATATCAGAGTATCATATGATGAAACTATTTCTATTGTGTGTGATAATATAAGTGCTATAAATATTTCAAAGAACTTGGTAATGCGTTCAAGAACAACACGTATCTCTATCTGGTATCACTTTCTAAGGTAGAAAGTTGCAAATAATGAGGTGAAGTTATAGTATGTTCCTACAAAGGATCAAGTTGCATATATTTTCACCAAGCCTCTCCCTAAAGATACTTTTAAGTATCTCTAGCAGAAGTTAGGGGTGGCATCCCCTCCTTTCAACTAGATGCATAAATTGGTGCATCTGTCCAAGTGAGCATTCAAGATACTTTCTTGGTCCTAGACTAATGATGAAGGATGCCTCTTAGGGGGACTAGGTAGTAGTTTTTTTATTGGTGCATTCAGATGGAACATATCTTGTGTCCCTAAGGGGAGTGTACAAAAAAGAGAAAGCAATAGAGGAAGCAATGGAGAATGAGTAGTGCAAAATGTACAGTAGTAATATTTGTATGGAAAAGAGGAATGAAAAGAGATAAGTTGCTTGCTGGTGTTTCCTAAAGATAAGTGTGCAAGTGGTGTCAAAGTGATGTATGTAGATGTCAAAGGGGGAGAGAAAAAAATTCTATGCAAGTGTTTTCAAAGGGAACGATGAGGCCCTTTACCATTGATGTCAAAGGGGGAGAGTATTGCCTAAAAAATAAAGGAAAAAAGGGGGAGAGTGAGAGTGATGTATGAGAAACTCCTCAAGATAGGGGAGTGGACATAAGGAAAATAAGTGTAAGAGATTCCCCAGTAAGGGGGAGTGCTGCTTGATGCAAAGTTGTTGGTGATAGTTGCTTTTGTTGTTGATGGTTTTTCAGAGTTGGTGTTGTCATCAATGAAAAAGGGGGAGATTTTTGCAAGTATGTTGTAGGTGTTTTCATAGATGTAAATAGTTGGTCATTGATTTTAATAGTATGAATATTTTTGGAAGATTATTGGTGTTATCACTGTTGGTGCTAGTATGGATGTGTTGTGGTTTAATAAGAAGTTGTTTTGGTGCTATCATCAGTTTTTTCATTAATTCCATGTATCGTTGTGATGGATGTGTTGTAGTTGCAATAATTTCACTTGGTTTCCAAGTTCTTTTGAGAAAATTTGAATAAAAGAGTGTGTAGCATGACAGAGGTGTGTTCAGTGTTGTGCTCCAAATTTCTTCATGGTTGAAGATGTGCTTGTGTGGTTTGTATGTGATGATCAAAGCTATTCAGAGGTGTTATATCTAGAGTTTCAAGTTATGTATCATGCAATAGAAGAATATGTGTTTGACACTGTGTTTACCTATGCAGATGGCTATCTAGGAGAAATGAGATTGCTCCACATTTCTCTATTTTTTTTTTTATGTCTTGCAGATGTTGGAAAATGTTTATATTATCTGTATTTATCTTCCCTTGGAGTTTCTAGTGTTGAGATGCTCTAAAATCTTAGTTCATATGTTTAATTTTAGTGGTAATGTGGTTGGTTGCACAGAATGTTAGTGTTCTCAGTTGCAGGTGGTTGTGGAAGTGTTGAAAAATATTTTGATGATGTTGGAATATTTTGGGAAGTTGTGGAGATTTAATTTGTGGTTTGCATATTGTTTTCATACTTAGAGAAGTGTGTATGTAACCTAGGTGCTCGCACTAATTGTCGAGGTTGCTTGTTGTTTTTGGAAGTGTGGTAAAGTGTTTTTATGTAGATTTGGGTCCTAGTTAACCCATGGTGTGGTATGCCTTCACTTTGTTCCACTATGGAGGTGTTTGGTTCTAATCTATTTAGTGGATACATGTTTGAGGTGTGAAAATTTCATTAAGGTTGACATAATTCAGGCTGTTTAGGTCATGGATGGTATATATTCAAGGTGAATTGTTGGAGATGTGTGTGGATCTATGTGGCAAGTGTGAGATATGAATTTGACCAAGTGTGGTGATTTGAGTGTGAGATTAATTCCTATGAATCTAGATGTAATTAGTAGAAGGTGTCTATATTTTCAATGTGCTTGAAGTTGCTGGAGGAAATGAGCCAAGGGTTGTAGATGGCATAGAGTTGTAGTGGTAGACTCTTCCTATTGCTCAGAGATAGTGAATCTCTCTATAACATTTTCTTCTATTTTTCTTTCTTTTGGGCAATGAGCCCTTGGTAGTGAGCCACCCAATAGTGAGCCTAATTATATTCATTTTTGTTATTCATATATATGTGAGCTAATCCTCATCATAGTTTTTCCCTAGTTAGGGTTTTCCATGAAAATCTAGTGTTCTCTTGTGTATGGTTGTGTTTGCATTATTATTTCACATGCTTACATTTTTCTAATGCTCAATGATGGTTTAAATTTTGATAAGAGTTTAAAATTTAATGAGGGATTGAATGTTATAATGTACAACTGATTCACCCCCCTTCTCAATTGTCCCGTACATCTAACATTATCCCACTTCTAGGACATCCTTATTTTTTCCTAAAATCACATTATGTTAGAAAATTTAATGATTTATACCTTGAGGGGTTCCGTCTAAAGGGTTTTAATTAAAGAGGATTAGATAATATACCTTTAGATAAAACTTCCTTAGATATAAAACCTCTAGTCTTAAATCATACCCACAATGGAATCTCCTTCACACTTTTCAAAATGTTGACAAAAACCTACTTTTATTTACCTTTTGAGGGATAAAATAAATTCATTTATAAACTATTTTTTTAAGTATGTATCCCTTATTATAAGATTTCCAAAAAGTATGATTTGAATATTTTTAATTTATTATTATATTTATTTTTTATTCTTGTGAGTGCATGTTTTTCATCAAACATCAAGGTATTTGTTTCACACATGCAAAAAATAGAAAAAATATCTAAAAAATATTTCTTCCCTAGGTATTGATGTCCTTGTTTTAGTAAAAAAATTGAAATTTTTGATACATACGAAATAAGTTATGCATTACGACATATACCTATCTCCAAATTATAATTACTTTGACTACAAAAATTAATTAAATAAAAAATGCAACACAAAATTATGGAAAAATATCCATGCACATTATATTGATGTTACAAATATATAGTTTAAAATCATAACTTTATACTATCTATAAAAGAACTACGCATTGTGACATAAACATCACTTTTTAAAAATATTGTTTACTATCAAAAAAGTTATGAAAATTTATGTAGTAAAATTCAAACTTTATTTCCAAATTTTTAAAAGAATATATTTTTAGAATCTACACACAAATCCCTAAAAATCACTAGTTTACATCATCTTTAAATTATTAATGGTTTAGTTGCTATAGGGTTTATAAAGTTAAAATTTGGTGAAAAATACTGATTTGAATGTCGTACTTTAGCCAAAAAGTGGTACAAGGTATTGTGGACTGACCTGGTAGTGGATATGTTTTCATGATATTTGTGGGTTCTTTCAGTTGGATGAGAGAAACAAGCTATAGTCACTTTTTCTATGACAAAAGTAGAGCATATGGAAGCTAATCATGTGTGTAAGGAAATCATTTGGATTAGAAATTTGTGTTCAAATGTTGGGCTTGATGCATGGATTATTACCATTTACATTGTGGCATCCAGAGTACCATTTTCTTAGCAAATAATCCAAATTTTCATGCCAAAACAAAAATGTTGATGTTCAATTCCATTTTATCCATGACATGGTGGAATATGGGAAGGTGAAATTAGAGAAGGCTAACATTTTGATAAATATTATAGATGCATTGTCAAAGCTTGTGAGCATTGATAAGTTTAGATGGTGTTCCAATTACATGGGCCTCAAAACCCCTAATAATTGATTGTTGTTTGGATCTTGAAAGGTCTTCAACAAGTGGGAGAATGTTGGGATTATTGCATCTCAGGATTTACAAGTCCTAGCATTTATTATTTGTTTAATTATTCATTTTATGCTAATACTTTATGTCTACTATGTTGTACCTCTTTGTGGGACCTAATGAGTGAGGTGACATCCTATATGGAGGTGATGTGTATGAAATGGAGGCACACATTATGGATGTAGGTGTCTCACTTGGTGGACCCCATAATGTAACTAACTTGGTGGCATTTTTTATATTGTAAGAGGTCATATGAGTGATTATGATAGTGTTAGAGGTAACTATGATAGGTGGGCCCCATGCACTAGTGGAACCTATACATACAAGGCCTGTGAATACATGTAGGTGCATTTCATGGGAGGGTTCATGAGGAGATAGGTTTTATAAATTGAAGATGCCAATTAGGTGGGTCTTGCTTATGTTTTTGCACTTCATGCAAGGATTTTGCATGCATGCATGCAATGTGCATGTGAAGGAGAATCAAGATAGTTATGCACAAATTGGATCTATTCCATGTAGAAATTCTAAGTTTACGTCTTCTCTCATTGAGTTGTATTTATTTGGTACTTGGTCATTTTGCATTGTTGTACAGGTTTGAAGAAATCATGGGTACCATTACGTTGCAAGAATCACTCCAAAAACCATGTTGTAGTTGAAGACTCTTGAATGAGCTTAGTTATGTGACTATATTGTGACCTTCATTTATATTGATAATATAATTTGGGTTGTGTTTTTGGAGTTTGGTATTTTTCTCTTGAAATTATTTCCTCGCATATAAATTATGTTATGGTTCATTTGTTTATCATGATGCATTTGCATGTTTCATCTCAATTCTTTTGATAGATCAACACTTTTGTATGCATTGTGACACATTTGATAGTAACAAATCAATGCTTCTATACATCATAGCACTTTTGACTAAGATAAATTGGTGCTTATGTTTTGCAATGATACATTTTATTGGTAAAAAGAAGAAAGGTAAATTTTTGGTTTATGTTTGTTGTTTGCTTTCTATTTTTCATCAATTAGCTACCTATTTTATAGTTTTTTGGTTATTGATCTCTATTTTTTAGCTATGTGGCAAATGTTGGGAAAATATATCAATTTAAAGCTACTAATCTAGTTTATTTTAGCTCAATGGATAAAGATATTTTGAAACTATTGAGTAGTTTTTTTGAAGTTCACCTATCAAAGAGTCAAATTTCAAACATTATATCTTCTATTTTTAGATTAGATAACACTTAGTTTAGTTGAGTTTAAAAAGAACTCTATTTTCCATGTTTTGTGCACTTTCACTTGTGTTATCCTGAGCTAGTGTGTTTTTATCTTCTCCCCTCACATACTTATGTGATATTGGGTGTACGATAAACACACAATAGTCTCCCTTTTTATTTTTAGTAAGAGGCCTGCTTGAGGATTTCATCACCTCAGGGTTTGACATCAACCACATTTCCCAGCATGTTATTCAAAGGGGGGAGAGTGAAAGGTGTACCCCATGGAATGGCTAGCATCATTTGAAGTTGAGTTGTGAGATCCTTGGTCCATCCAAACTTGCTTTGGTTAAGAAAGTGGGAGTGGGCCTCCTAGTTCTCAAGGTATTACATATGAGCCCTCTATTCATGGTAGTCCCCCACTATACACCTTTGTTTTTAGAATCTTAGGAGACATTAGTGATTGCTTAGTGTAGTGCAGGGTACAGTATCATGCTCAAAGCTACTTACAATGTACGCCCTTGAGTGGAGATATAAATATTTAGGTTTGGGATTTTGAGTCTCCCAAGGAGAGAGGAAAGGTGATCCTATTATCATATTACACCTCTGCCACTGGACCTCTATCTATTTTCTCTTGAAAGAGAAGTGTTTCACATTGATCTTGGTGTATTAGCACCTTTGGTGTGGTGGGACTACATTAATTTAGCAATACTACTTGAATAATTAAGTTGTTCTTGTCTTCCAGCTGTATTTATTTGTGTTAAACCCATGAAGCCATTGGTCATTTGGCCTTAAACCTTACCCTTTTCAATCCAAATTAAAAGAATAAACTTTTTCTTCCAAGTGTTTTTTGAGTGTATTATGTCATAAAATGAAAAATCACACACAAATAACATCTTTAAACACTCTATTCCTAGGAAGCTAGCCATAGTCTACATTGAGACAAGTTAGGTTATATCCTTTTAGAATCTAGATTTTGGACTTAATTAACCTAGAGACTTAAGACCTATTAAACTCCCCTAGTTTAGCATATAAATTTCTACATTGTCCTTTGCATATCAAATCTTGATTGCATCCCTAGATTAAGGTTTGTTATCCAATTTCATAAACTTGCCCTTGCATCTCAAACTATTAAATTGATCAATCTTAGTTAGACCCTACTTGTCCCTTGACTTTCTTGAATCTGATATCCTTTCAAAATATTCTCTATAGTTTCCCTAAAATCATTAGTCTAGTTTAGGTATGACCCTTATCTCCTCAGTTTATCCTTTTGAGATTTTAGACTTTTCTTATGGCCACTTTGGTCTATCATCATTTACTTCATATCATCATTCATCAATCATACCCCACAATCTTATCCTAGTTAGATTTTTATTCGACCATACTTATCCTTTTGGTTTTTTGATCTCTTATCTTTTTATCAATCTATCAATAGTTAGTCCTAAACTCAATAGTCTATTTTAGGTTTGACTCCTATCAACCATCAATCGTTGGCCTTAAATTCATGTATATTTTAAGGTTAACTCCTATAAACCATCATCCTAACTCTCATCTTTCTGAGATCTAGACATTCCTTTTGATCACTTTGGTCTATCATCATCTTACAAGGAAAAAATTCTAAATCTATAACCATACACCTCAACAATCCAAAGATCTATAGTTATACTTAATTTATCATTTGTCATAATAATCCTTTAAAATAAAAAATTAATCCAAAAACATCACCTCATATCACTTACCATAAGTGCATGCTTTCATAAACCCTCAAAAATCCAAAAAATAAAATAAAATTATAAAATCCAAAAAAAATAGTATTTTAATATATCAGGTCTTATATGGTTGAAACTAGGTCCCAAACAAAGAAAAAGAAAATTCATCCTAAAATAAACCCTATCTTTCATTCCACAAACACCATACAATTTGAGACATCTTCAAGTTTCCAACCCATACCCAGACTAGAATCTACCTTACCTCTTTCTAATGATGAATTTACTCTAACCTATGTTGAACAAAGTTTTACCCAAGAGGAATTTAACAAGGCCTCACAATATCCTAAGTTTCTAGATGTAATGGAGGCAGTCATGGCCAAAGATCCCACCATATACCTTTTAAAACTTGTATGAAATGGAGCTAGGCTTCCCTTTGGTTTTGATTCCTCTACCATAATGAAGTAAACACCTAATGTTGCATCCCAAGATATAGATTCCACTGACATATTACCTTCATCGAATAATCCTACCCCATAATAAGTGAACATTATAATGCCACCTAGTAGTACATATCATAATGTGACAAGGGTACATATACCTAAACCACTCACATTTGATCAAAAAATCATAAATCCAATTTATAAAATTCTACCATATCCTCAATACCAATCACCCACAATCCATAGTAGCCCATCCATCAATCCTCAATACCAATCACCCACAATCCCTAGTCAACCATCCATCTAACCCTCATACCAAAAACCTACAAGCTCTAGTAACCCATCCATCTACCCTCAATATCAAGAACCAATTAACACAATTCATACCATTAATCCTTGAAAAACATCCATTAGTCATCCTTATCCTAACCTTGACAAGGGAATCCAATATTCTATCCAAAGTTGTCCTCAACACCAAACCATATCATAAATCCCCCATCTCCCAAGAATACCCTAAATTTTCATCCCCATCATCTATCAAGATAACTCAAGAGCTTCCTATCCAAAACCTTGAGTACACTCAAGAAAATTTGATCATTATCAGAGATCACATTCCATTTCCTAAACCTTTAGATATATGTTGAGAGAAAATTCCAAAGCATGATGAAATGAACTCCAAGATAAATCAAGATCAAGTTATCCAAAATCCCCTCTAGATGCTTATGACATCCATAATAATCCAATATTTGATCAAGATCCCATTCCTAATCATGACATCCAAGATGAGCCTATATTTGGTCAAGAACCTACCATTGATCAAGAAATCCAAAATAATCCCCTCATTGACCTCCATACCATCCATGATAAAAAACTTGAAGTTGACCCTATCCTAAATGCAATCACCTCCATTTCCCAAGAAGAGACACTTGCCTCCCTTGGACACATATATAATAAATTAAATGACATGGATAAAATCAAAGAACATAAATAAGCTACTATGGATCTAATCAAACAAGAAGATATTTTTGTCACTTTGTTGCACCTAGTGGTACTTGAAAAACTTTACATCTCTATGCAATTTTGGTCTTTTGAAATTTTGAAGAAACCTTTAAATGTGAAAGGAGTGTGAAAATCATGTATTAGGGCTTTCTAAAACCTATGATCTATTCAAAACCCTAGGTCTGAATGAAAACCCTTGTGCTTTTCTTATAATCCTGCATTGATGGCTTACTCCAGTTCCTCATCTTTTAAGTGGCATATTATGGGTCATCTCATTTCTTGACCAGCCCCATTGTGTAAGGATACCACATAGACCTGTTTCTCATTTATAATTTATCCCAAATTAGTAAAATCTTAAGTCTAAATCCTCGTGTATGGTCTATGGCACCATCTTTCCCTAATCACTTCTTTAAAACAATTATTTTGCGCATTCTTAATTGAATCTCTTAAGTGCTAAGAGTCTAGTCGCTCTTAGGACACGTGTCTAGCCATTAGTGCAACACATACCCTCTTCATAGTGTGTTTCCTTACTTCTAGTGAATAACGGAAATACACCGAGTAGTATCTATAAAATGGGGAAACACGTCATCATATTATTACAACATGCTCCCTCTTTGGAGCATATTTTCATAAAGTGAGCTCATAAAATAAATGCATCGAATTGGGATGAATGATGTGAAGACAAGTGTTTTCTTCCCATTTCAACACACTCTCCCTTCAGAGCACAATTTCATGAGTCGAGTACATTTCAAAACTGGATGAGGTAGGTTATCGGAATGGGACATGTGTCATCATGATATTGTAGTGCTAAGTTCCTTTGGAGTGCATTTTTATGAACTAAGCACATTGAAAAACTATGCTAGGCGAGGTGCATGGGATGTCAACATGTTTCATGATTTGATCACAACACAAGCCTTCTTTAGAGCATAATTTCTATCATCGAGCATATAGAAAGATTGTGCTAAGTGATGCAGGTAGTAGATGTTGACACATGTCCAAATATCCTTCCAACACATTTTTTCTTCATAGTGCATTTTCTCTTCCCCAACACAAAGCAGTAATGCAATGAGTAATATAAGTAAAAATGAGGGATGCATGTCAGCTTTAAATTGTAATGTGTTTCTTCTTTGCAACATTTTTTATTTTCCTCAGAACAGAAGAAAAATGTACTATATGGCAACCAACAACAACATGACAAGTGTTGTATTCTCATTTGAGTACATTTTCAAAAGGAATATATTCTCCTTAAAACACATTGATACATGGTAAAATGAAAAGTAAGGGTTACATGGTCGCTTCTTATTAGAGCACAAGTTTCCTTCACATCACATTTTCACCAAAAGGCAATGTTTAATGTTTTGATCTGGTCTTTGGGAATTCACTAACTGTCTCATGATACGTCCTCTAGATCAATGAACAAGATTTAAACCTCTACTGAGAGATAGTGTGACTATTGATTATGACTAATCAACGGTCCAAATTCAAATTTCTTAATAGATAAGCATGCCAATTCTTAGGAGTGCTTGTAGTAATGACCAAGTGACATTTTTCAGCTACTAAGATCAAATTTTCTCACTATAATGTTTATCCTTCATATTTTTCCATGCCATATTCAATGAAAAATCAACACCCATACCTCTTTATGTATGGTAGAGACATTTTTTTCTATTGCGGATCAAATTTATGGCAGACTTTCTAGGAGTTCTCTATTCTATATGTACAAAAAATTCAATGAAAAGGCACGACATGCATGCCAGAGCTATCCATACCTATCTTCAACACAAAATTTGATGTCCAACTCCTTTTCCCTCAATCTAATTAGATTTCTACTGACAACTAACCCTAGTATGGTCAGGGCTTGATCCAATGTCATCTCAGTTATTCTTGAACTATAAAGGAAAGCATTGTATGCATTTTTAGGGGTTATTCCTCTGGCTCCTCTAGGATTTTTCTCTATAGACACTACATTTTTTTCATTCTACAACTATAAAGATTCCTTATAAGCCATATATTAATAAAATTTAACTATTATCACTATTATCTCTTACATGTTTATGTAGATATTCTTTGCTCATGTCTGAGTGAGTGTTTTTGTCATTTCATTGATACATGGTGTTGTTTGAAGAAGGAAGAAACACATTTTTATCTTGGTGTATCACCTCTCATTTCCATTTTTATGCATTCCTTTCCTTTTCCCCTGATAATTATTATAATAGGGTAGTGGTAGGATTTCATGTGTTAGGTTGGACCAACACATTTTCACTTGGATCAAAAGAGGAATTTGGCCCTCTCTAGAGACTTGATCTCAACTTGCAAGGTCCCACACCTTGAGATCATTTTAATTGTGCCATTAGAACATTGATCCTATGTTCTACAGGGTGCAGTTTTATGTGACAACAGTTTTTGGCATGCTCGGTGGGAATAATCAAAGTCCAATGAATTATTTATCTTGTTGAGAAAGTGGTGCTTTTCTCAACACTTCAACCTTTAGAGGCATCCAAAAAATTACTTGACAACTCTGCATTAAGTGGGTGATTAGTTGCAACTAAAAAAAATTGTTCTAGATCAGAGTTGCAAACTCATGCCCATGATTCAAACCAGAGCATCTTCTAGAGGTAATTTTCAATACATTGAGCTATCATATTTTTCTTCTAGAAGAAAAATACACACTCCTTTTCATCTATAAGGAGAAATTTAAGCTCTACCAATCTATCTCTTAGAGCTCAATCTACAACACCATTCAATAGGTTGTTTTAGAATAGAACACCTACTGCTCACAAAAATAAAGCATTATTCCATATGTATACTCCTATAAATTAATGTTTTGTGTCCTTGAAAGGTAGTATCCCTTCGATATTAGCCTAGAGAGATGAAATATCAGTTAATGCCTTAAAGAGTATTCCTCATTTCACTAGTGAAACATCCACAACTCCAACAAAAAATATACTAGATGTGGAAAATATTTGTTATATGCATAATGTAATAGAAGATAATGTAGTTGTTAGAATCCTAGCCACCTCATTGAAAGGAAAAGCATTGAAGTGGCATATAGGTCTACAAACCAACTCCATTCATGATTGGGATGAGTTAGGTAAAAAACTCTAGAAGAATTTTGAAGACAAAAGTGATCATTTGTATCTAGTAGAGCAACTGACCACAATCAAAAGAGCATCCCATGAATTCATGGGAGACTCCAACTATAGATTTCAGAAAAAATAGAATAGAATCCCTGTATTTGTCAAAACTTCTCCAAAATATGCTTTCTTGTACTTCTTAAGGTCACTTAACAATGATATAGCTATTATGATTCAATCCATAGGTGGATTCACTTTTCTAGGTGCATATTATATTGCTACAAGGGTAGAGAATTGCTTAATACAAGCTAGGAAGATAGCTCCAAGGCCACCAATTTCTCTATTTCTAGAGCTTCGTCCTCAACCCACATTGTCTCCTTTTGTAGTGGCAGTTGTTTCTCAATCATTTGTTCTTGTCATATCTCCAAAATAAGTGCAAGAAATGAGAAGCATGATTTGAAGGTTGAGAAATGAGTTAGTGACATCAAAGAGGTAACATGTTCAAAACAACATAACTTATCAACCTAAATTTCAATGTCACCAGTAAAACAAACAATCATACCAAGGGAAAAATCAATGGAATTATGCTAAGCCCTTGAATAGTGTAAATCCAGCTACTACCAACACTTCAAATTTTCTTGTTCTAGTTAAGAATAACTTAGCTTAAGAACATGATTGGTGTTACCTATGCAATTATCCCCATAACCAAAATGCTTGTCAAAATGGAGAGTTTATACAAACTCTGGTGGTTCAAATGAAACCTCCACCTCAAGGCAGTAATTTAATGCAAACTAAACAACTGCTAGTAGGTAGGAACACTTGCATAAGGACTCTTCATTGGTCAATTGGCATAAATAATATTTTGTAGTATGAATCAAGTAGTTTGATACAATTGCACAAAATAAAAGATCAAAGAAAAGAGCATTGGATAATAGTATATCTTCTAGAGTTGTTTAGGCATAAACCTCCCAGCCTCTACAAGCCACTACAACTTTTGGTAAAACTAGTAGGAAAACTATGTTGCAACCAAATCAGCTTACTGATAGAGGGAAACAAACAATATAGCAACCTCATATCACCCAAGCTATAGGTTGGATCTTGCTGCTCTAAAGGTTTTTCCCAAGACCAACTAGCTTCCTTTCAATATAGTTGATAAGATGAAGAATTCTAACCTGAATGTCAACATATGGGAGGCTCTATCCATTCCATATCAAAGGAATCTAGTGTAGCAAGCTTTAAAGGAGCATAATCAACTAAAGTATTTATCTAAAAATGATAAGGATAATCCTCTGATCAGCTTGGTACAACCCAAAGAAGAAGGGAATTCAAATAAAATCATTAAGCCACCTCCCTTCTACCTATCTTTGGTTATTGAAAATCATACAGTGCATAATTATATGATAAATTTAGGGGCTATTGGCTATGTTATGCTCAAAGAGGTGGTTGATAAACATGTCAGCAAGTATGAGCCTATATCCAAGGGTTTTTTATAGTTGGATGACATTGCTATCAAAACAATGGGAGTAATTAAGAACCTAAAATTGAATTTACATGTATTCCCTAGTTGTGTTGTGTTGCAACATATTTTAGCCATAGACCTCCCTACCTATTTTTATATTTTATCTATCTACAAAATTCACTACCAAGATAGGTGAATACCTATCTTCTAATTAGTCCCACATGTTGTTCAGAACTAGATGTGGTGCAATATTTTTACCCCATCTAGAATGCAAGAAATAAAATCAAGCAAGAAGATAAAAACAAAAAAAAACACTCAAGATTGGGCTAAACATGAAACTCAAGAAATAACATGATAATAACACTGATTTCACCTTGTATGAGCTTGATGGAGTTTTTGTCCCTCACCGATGACTTGATATGTGTGCTCTAGGGTGACTTTGGTAGCATAAAAACTTGATTTTTGCTTAATTTAGATGCAAGGATGATGGATTTGGCTATGGATGCAAGATGGTAGTTTGTGAGAGTAGAAGACTTGGATGCATGTGGTTGGAATGGTTGAGAGTGGTTGCATATGGTTAGAATGTATAAGAGAGTCAAAAATGACTAAGTCTTTTAGTCATTAGCAAGAGGGGAGATGAATGAATGGCTAGGATTGATCCTTGGAAGAGGATCAAGGGTTGGGATCAAAGATTTACCAAAGGAATTAAAAATTCCATTTTAATGTGTATGGAAAGGATAAAAGGAATTAAAAATTTTGAGGGAAAGAGAAAAGGAATTTAATATTCCTTGGGGGATGAGGAGAGGAATTAAAAATTCCTCAAAAGGACCTTGGGAAGACAAAAAGGAATTAAAAATTCCTTGGGGGATGGGGAGAGTTCACCAATGGGTAGGTTAGGATATCTAATCAATGATTAGGTTGTGTAAGTAAGGGATTAGGCAAATTATTAGGTGGGTGATGAGGATTAATGATCCACTTGCATATTATGGAGGATGTGACACCTCCCTAATCAATGATTATAAATGTGTGCATCCTTAATATAGGATTATGCAAATTAATCAAGATTAGAAAAAGGTTGTTGAGGATGTGACATGAGAGGAATTAAATAAATAGATTATTTATTTAATTCTTTAGAGGAAAGGGATAAGGGATGGGAGTAAATAATTAAAGGTAACTATTTACTTTAGGCTAGGATCTAAAGATGATAGAAGAAAGAGATTAGGATGAAGGGATAAGGGCTAATGAATACTAATTAAAAAATAGGGTATTATTTAATTAATATGGAGGATATGACATTGGTTGAATTAGGGGTAAATTGACCAAATTAAAGTGGTCAATTTTCAGTGTCTACATTTTTCCCCTCTTTGAGATGGTGTTACGAAGTAACATCATTTCAAAGAAGATTAAAATATAGCTCCTGGAAGAAGATGGTTAGATTATGGAAGATGCCCAGTCATTCAAAGGAGTGACTAGGAAGAAAATTAATGGGAGAGAAGATGAAGATTAGCGATTGAGGACAGCCCCTCGAGAGGACATGTGAGTTCAAGAGAACATGGGTGTGCTCTCGAAATAGATGAGATGATGAAAGGGTAGATGGGGAAGATGATAGGAGATGATAGATAGAAGATGATGGAAGAGATGAAGAGATAACAAAATGCACAAATGGATTCAAGGGAAAATATGATGTTGCCTCGATCAAGCTACAAGCCAAGATGGATTGATGATGGATGGAGTGTTGTTGATGAGGGAACGATATATCCTAAAACAACACAAGGATAGGGAAGGATACATCCCAATGATGATGATGAGAGTGTTTTTGATGAGGGAAGGATACATCCCAAAACAACAAAAAAGGATAGGGAAGGATACATGATGATGATGATGATGATGATGATGATGATGATGATGATGAGTGGATCAAGTCTTGTAGTAGGGCGGGGAACAAGACCAAGGATGTGATTAAATGCTTTGTGTGAGATTGGATGGATAAGGATTGGATTGAGATGTGAGATTGTTGAAAATAATGAAGATAATGGAAGAAAAGACGCTTAGAATAACAAATCTTATTATCCTAAGAAGATTGAAAAGATGATGATATGATGAGGATGAAGATAGTGAAGTGATAAAAAAGATAGGATAGATAGATGAGGGAGAGTGATGAAGGATGAATGAATAATAACCAAATCAAGTAAGTTAATTGTTATATGTTATGCTGCCATGTAATGAGCACTTAATTTGATATAGCATGAGATACTATGCACCAGGGTATGAGGAACCAAGGTGATGTCGTATCGCATGCATATGACTAACACAACAAACAAAAGGTTAGTCCAACATCCCAAAGTCACAAGGGCTTTGGTAGGGTCAATGCTAGAAAACCATAAACACAAAGGATGCCCCAGCATAATATAAGACCATAGGGATCTCGATGGGTGCCATGCGAGACAACCAAGAAGATAGAAATAGACAAAAAGATCAAGATATCTCCTATGTTTACCAATCAAAGCACACCATGATATGATAGATTGTGGTGACCCCGACGAGATATAATAGGGAGCTTAAATGATAAAAAAATCCAAAAGAATCAAAAGATCACAATAAATTTCAAACATCCTTTTCCATAGGATCAAAAGGGTGGATGGGATTAATGCAGTCTGTTAGGAAGGATGCATCCTATTAAGACCAAATATGGAGACAAAACTAGATGATCGACGTGACACGAGATATTTGAAACCGATTGAACCTCATGATACTGATGACCTTTGTTATTAAGTACTAGCTAGATAGGGACATACTTGATGATGTGACAAGATAACAAGACACACCCTAAAGACCTAGGGGCTTAGGGGTTGATCAAAGATCAACCTTGCCTATGTAAAAGCGCAAAGCCCTCATAGTTTGATAAAAGAATGACAACTGACCATGGATAAAAGTGGAAAGAGGAGAATGGAGACCTCAATGGATGACCAAGACTAGATGGACAAATGCCATGGGGGTGGATTAAATGATTGACCTTGCCTATGTGAAACTGTAGGGGCAACGTAGTTCGAACAAGGACCAATGACATACAATGGATAAGTGATGAGGAGATACAATGATGGAGCTGATATGATGAGCTAGGATAGGCCATGTAGATGGGATGGTCAATATGAATAAGATGTGGATTATATGAAGCTCAGGGATGGGATAGTTATCCAAATCATCAAAATATGAATTGGGAGGATGAGACAATGGATAGATGAGTGATGAAAAGTGATAGGAGATTATGAAGATGTAGGAAATAGATAGGAGTGATGATAGTGAGATGAATGGAATTGGGGGGCATGGGGGTATCCTATAGCTAGATACCAATGAAAAGGGATTATAAGATGGAATGAAAATAGAAATAAATGGATGGATAGATAAAGATAGGGAGATGGAAAGATGCTAGGATGGATGGAGAGAAGGACAAGGATTTGGAAAGATGGAAGGGATTACTGGATGGATAGAGAGCTAAGGATGGGGAGATGAAAGGGATTGTTTGGATGGGTAGGGGGATAAGGATGAGGAGATGGAAGTATTTTCTCTTGGATGGATAAGGAGATAAGGATGAGGAGATGAAAGAGATGATAGGATCGATGAATGATCTCTCCAAGGACTATGTGACAAAGAAGGAGAACATGCCCCACTGTAGATATGTCATGTATGATGAGGTAGGAGGGATGAAAGATAAAAGGATGGGTAGATAAGGAATGGAGATGGGTTGTAGCATGATGAGTGGACAAGAAAGGTGGATGGAGAGGATAAGGAATAGGATAGTGTATGGATGAGGGGAATGTATGCCAAGAGGTGTCCAAAACATGTATAAATAGGTTCCCCTATCTTTATCAAGATCACAAGGAGGATGGAGGGATTTGAGATAAATGGGATATGATGGGTAGGATGTGGAAGATAGGTGGGATGGAGGAGATGGATGAAGGGGAGGCATAGCATGAAGTTGCTTCCAAGTTTGGAAAGAAAATGGATGGGGATTTATGCATGATTCCTATTTTCTAGGTTTTCATTAGGGTACTTATCCAAGGTGCTTGTTTTCCAATTTTTCACCATTAGACGGATTTTTCTCTTTACCTTTTCTTTTTTTTCCTTCTTTTTTTTCTTTTTTTTCTTTTTTTGATTTTTTTGATAGGATGTGGATGGAGATGGATAAGGATAGGGATGTGGATAAATGGATTTGGAAGGCATGTGATAAGGATATGGATGAAGGACTCAAGGATCAAGTTCCATATGAGGTAGTAAAGATCCCATGGATGAAGTGACCATTGGATGTTGGTACAACCTTATTAGAATGGGCGGATTATGCAAGAGAATGCATTAAAGGGATTTTATGGGGGAGATATTGGGGATAATGGATGGTTTATTGTAAAGTGTATGTATGGAATGATGGAGTGGATGTGTGATGCGGGAAATTCTTCAGGACCAACATGGGCACATATGGTGGTGGATGTGAAATGATAGGAGGATGAATGGATGGAGAGTGTGGGGATAATGGAGGAGTTGGGATAGTGAATTTTGAGACATAAGGACCCAAAATAGATTTAGGAGATGGAGGATGTGAATTGTTAGCTTTTGGATTAGCAACTTTGGATGTTGTTATGGATTTTTTAGTTGAATGCACTATATCTTTTTTCTTTGGGATCCACATGGTTTTGATTTTTTCTTTGGTGGGCCTTTGTGGCCTATGGGTTTGATTTGGACTTTGGATTGGATTTTTATTTTCTTCAACATGTATTTTGAAGGGGACATGAGGAGCTTTAGATTCATGTGGATGTTTGGATTTATGCATTTTTACTTTAGCATCCAAAGTGCTTTTAATAGCAATGGGGTAGGTATGAGGAGATGGATGATGTGGAGGAAACATGAATGAAGTGATAGAGGTGGGATTTTGGAGGAAATGTGTGGATGGAGGGGTGCCTTTGTTGATCCTGATCAGGGATTATGAAGTTAGGATTTGTATGATGTGTGCTAGGGATAGGTGATGGATGGATGAGAGGATGAAGAGGATAAGATGGATGAGGTGATTTTGGGATATAAGGGCCCAAAATGGACTTTGTACATGGAGGACATATTATGGTGGATGGAGGTACGTAGGGACCCAAAATGGATTTAAAGGATGAAGGAGGAATATGGATGATTGATTTGAGGCAACATAATGGAGAAGGGGGGATGGCGACAAATGGTTTGGTGGAGCGATGGGAAGTGCCTCTTATTCCTTTAGAAGAGGATCATTGAGGATGTATGGAGGTTGCACCAACATTTTTGGATTGTGAGTCTTGAGAGATATATCCAAGACCACCTATACACGGATGTTCTTTGACCTGGATGGGCTCTAAAATAAATTTCTCATGAGGGCCTAAACCTTTTCCTTGATAGTTCATGATCTTGAGCATTCGATCTATAGTAGGATGCTTGCTATTTTTCCAAAAACATGATGTGAGTCCATTATTAGGTGGAGGAGGATGGGTGGTGTATATGCTTTGTTTCTCTTCTGCAAGAAAACCACCATGGATGAGTGTAATGTTACCAAGGTGATATAAAAGTGGTGTTGGTATGGTAGGGCTAGGCGGCAATGAAAGATCATGAGATGGAGATGATGGGATAACAACATATTGATCGGGAGGAATGAGTGATAAAGGATCAGGAGAGGTATTAGGTGGTATGATAGGATCTGGATTTGTGGCAGTGGTTGATAAGGGCTCATGAGATGGAGTGATTGGAGCTTGAATACCAAGGGGATCATGGGATGGAGTAGATGAGCTAGTGTGATCTTGAGATGGGGTAGATGGGATGGTGGGAACATGATTTGGTTGAGAGGGATCATGAGATGTAATGGATTGGGGACTATGATCTTGAGATGGAGTAGATAGCATGGCCAAATCCTAATGTGAAGGAGGGGATATGTTGGTATGCTTTGGATTAAGCTCTTTGCATGACTCACTTTGTGTGGGATGCATGATGATGGAGGAGTTTTGGAGGGACTCCTCAAGTGGGGGAGATAGAAGGATGGAGGATTCATGAATGTTATGGGATTGGATTTTAGTTGATATTAGGTGTAGGGGGAGCGGATTGGATCTGGGTGTCTTCAATGGATTGGGTGGTGCCAGGAGTAGGAGATGGGGATTCAATGGTTTTGATGGGTTTGATGGTTTCAACGATTTTGGTGGTGCTAGGAGTGGTAATAGTAATGATAGGTGTGGGATGGAGAAGGGTTTCATCACTAGTGACCATACATGATGGAGTGGTATGGCATGGTCCCACAACATCAATATGTGGATTTGGGGGTGTCTTCTCTGTCATGAGTCCTTGGATGACATCTGGAATGAGGTCTTTAGGAATTGTGGGGTTTAGGTGGGGTGATGGGAATGGATGAAGGATTATGGATGGGTGGAGGAATAGGATTAGGGATTGGTGGATTAGAATTAGATGAGGGGATGGGATTGGATGTAGGACTAAGAGGAGGTGGAGGATTAGGATTAGAGATTGGTGGATTAGGATTAGATGGATGATTAAGGTATGATGAATTGGAGGGAGGATTAAAATATAATGGAGTGGAAGATGGAGTGATATAGGAGGATGTGGATGATGAATTAAGATAGGAGGATATGGATGCTAGATTAGGTTGGGATGATTGGGATGTGGAATTAAGGTAGGATATTGGGATGGTGGATTAAGATAAGAGGATGTGGATGTGGAATTAAGGTAGGAGGGTGTGGATGTTAGATTAGGATGGGAAGATTGGGATGGTGGATTAAGATAGGAGGGTGTGGATGTTGGATTAGGATAGGAGGATGTGGATGTTGGATTAGGTTGGGAAGATTGGGATGGTGGATTAGGAGGGAAAGACTGGAATGGTCGATTAGGATAAGAGGGTGTGGGTGGTGGATTAGTATAGGAGGACATGGATGGAGGATTAGGATAGCAATATGTGGATGGTGGATTAAGATAGGGGTATTGGGATGGTGGATTAAGATAGAAATATTGGGATGGTGGATTAAGATAGGAGGATATGGATGTTGGATTAGGAGGAAAACATTGGGATGGCCAGTTAGAGAGAGGTGTAGATGAAGGATATGATGAATATGTAGATGGGGAAGAAATTGGATAGACCTTTTCAAAGGAAGCATAAGGATTGTTATTAGGTGTGGATGAAGGTGTGATAGGATAGCTTGGAGGAGTGATTAGATTTTAGAAGATGGTTGGGGAAAGCTTGATAGTAATGATAGAATCAAGGGGATCTATTTCATACTCATCTTGATCAACAAGAATTTTGTTATCATCATCGACATAATTGGGATTTCTCTTGACTACTATTTTTGGTTGGGTGGGACGAGGATAAGGATTCATGACATTGAACCAGGTGAAGGTGGATTGAAAATATGGGAATAGATGATTAGAAGAAGAAAAAAGATGATGAAGAGGTAAATAGGATGGATTAGAAGAACATGGAAGAATGGATCTTAAGATTTGTTTCGGTATTTGAAGATCTTGGATGTGGATGGACTAAAGCTCAAATTGGGATGTAAATTAAGGTCAAATTGGGATTCGATATAAGCTCAACTTGGGATTGGATTTAAGCTCAGATTAGGATGATGGTATTAAAGCTCAGATTAGAATTGGATTGGAGCTCAGATTAGGACTAGATTGAAGCTCAAATTATGGTCTGGGACAGTCAAGGAGTGACAAGATTGAGAAAAACCAAAAAATCAAAATTTTCAATTTTTTTTCGGTTTTTTCTATGTTGTAGTAAATTGCATTTTTAGAGGTCTTTAGAGTAGAATTTGGGGTTGAAACATGCATCGGTCCTTCAAAATGGGTTGCCGAAGGCACATCTTTTTAGGGATTGAATTAGTACTCTTGGAGACCTTTCCAACTATGTAAACGGTTTTGAATTCTAAGCACCGAGTAGAAAGTTATGACCCCAACAAGTCAGGGTAAATAAATTCCTAGTTTTTTTTGAAAATTTGATAGTTTGGGGGTGAATAGGAAGAGGAGAAATGATTGGATTATGATTTTGGACTGAGGAAGATGCAGGTTAATTGTGATGAGAAGGATTGACTCTTTGTATTTTGTATGGGAAGTAGATTCACCTTTGTATGTCACAAATTTTCCTCTGTAGGTTTCAAGTTTGCCCATCCAGACTGAGAAAATTCGCTTGTTCTGAGTGGAAAATTTTCTCAAGACCTAGGTGACATAGGAAATAGGTGAATTTGCTAAGAAAATTCACCTATTCGGGGAAGCAGGTTCGCCCAAGACATGACTGGCATAGGAAATAGGAAAATTTGCTAAGAAAATTCACCTATCCAGGGAAGCAAGTTCCCCCAAGACTTGACTGGCATAGGAAACAGGTGAATTTGCTAAGAAATTCCACCTATTAGGAAGCAGGTTCACCCAAACAGATAGAAAAATCACCCAAACAACTGTCACATTCACCTAAACAACTAACAAGTTCACCTAAAAATTTGGCAAGCTCGCCTAAGACCTTGAAATCATTGAAGAATAGGTAGATTTGACTTTTAGGATCACCTAACAAGATGACAACTTCGCCTATTTCATGAATAGTATGGATGGGAAAATACTCGCCTAAAAATGGGATCGCCTAACGGACAAACAAATTCACCTAAATGGACCCAAATGGGGACTCGGGCGAAGAACGAGATCACAAATGGATAAATGGATTCACCTAAATGGACCTGCATTGGGAATCAGATGGAAAATGGGATAACGAATGGACAAACGGTCACCTAAATGGTAAAGAAAATTTGCCTATCCTAAGAGAACGGGTGAATTTAATGGACGGGGTGATGAATGGAAGACTTGAACGGGAGACAAAATCACCCCTATAGTGAGAAAATTTGCCCAACTGAGGAGAAAATTTGCCTATGCATCAAGATTGGGCAAATTTGATGAAGGGGATTACGGGAAAGAATGGAGCAGAAAAGTAGGATCGCCCCTATGAGTCGAAAATTTGTCCAATAGATTAGAAAATTCTCCTAACAGGGGTGCAAATTCACCTGTTCTTGGGGAATGGATGAATTTGATGAAAAAAAGACTCGCCTAAGGGATGGATAGACTTGCCTATTTAGGGAATGGGTTAAAATAGGGTCACCCAAGAGGGTAACCCATAGGAAACATTGACTCTGAGAAAGGAAAATTTTCCTAAATGGATGACCTGGACTAAACCGAGACACAAAATCACCCTTTTGCAGGGAAAAATCGCCTGTCTACAGTGAAAATTCACCTCTGAAGGTAGGGGCTAACTATGGCAAAGGACAACAAACATGGAAAAAAATAGACAGAAGGTTGGACTGAATCAACTAAAACTAAAAGCATTAGTATCACACAAAGAAGACACGACAAATAGGACGATCCTAAAATTAGTGATATGGGTTTGCAAACTTAATGTAGGCCCACCACCTTGAGCGAACAACCCAAGGTTAATAATCTGTGATATCGAGGTGGTTCTCTCGAGCACCCTTTCTCACGAAGGTGGATAGCTAGCGTTCCAATGGCATAGGGTCATCAACGAACGCCACGGGCTCACCTTCACGCTCTCACTCAAGGACTATCATAGTCCAACATGAAGAGTCTTATATCAACCCAAGGGAGTACATGGTGAGTAACTTCAAGGTATGGTCCGCATCCCCTGCACTACACCAAGCCACGACTAAAACATAGGTCTCTATCTAGGCTATACAAGGAAATCTCGTCATCCTCGATATATGCAAGGTACGTGAGACACAACCGTGAACACCAACCCATCACAAGCATGTGTTAGGAGCCCCAGCGAGGTACTAGAAACTTGGACCAACTCTACACATCTTATTTTGGTATCACCCTAGCTTTGATGCTTCACTAAACACGACGTGATTGGATTGGGGTACAACTTTCATTCTCCCCCCTTTATATACGCTATCGCTAACACTTGGTTGGAATCGTTCCCTGGGTGATGAAATCCCAAGTAGGTCCTGCTAAAGGAAGAAGATAATATATGCTTCGACTGGTCCGCAGGCTCGCACGTAGCACAAGGGGAGAGCTTAGATGCACTAGCACTTCCTAGGTAGACTCGATTGGACTAGAATGAACTGTAATTTATCGTCAACCAGGATCGCCAAATGGTGCAAGGGGATTGGATACGTCAACAGTCCACTCACAAGCACGACAAACAAGTTAATTGACCCTTTAATTAATCTGTGTGTCTAGCTAGTATGGAAAAATGATAGAAAAACTAACTAAAAGATCTTGGACCGATCGTTCTATAGAAAATGTGTTAGTAGTTTTCAACCACCAGTCTTAGACAAACAAGAAACAACTACACAAAGCATTAGAAAAACCCATGGACACTCAAAAATAGACAAGTTAGCGGGTCAATACGTAAAATCGAAACCAATACGATGCTGAAAATTGAAGATCAAAGTCTCAAGTTCACCTTAGATTCGCCTCTATGTGAGGCAAATTCGCCTGTCTGGATGAGCAAATTTACCCCTATAAGGTGCAAACTCACCTGTTCTCACTAGTCAACTTCACTTGTCTCTTAGGGTCATGGCAAGTTCGCTTTTGATTGAAGAAAATTCACCCCAGATAGAAAATTCACCCCTGTAAGGAGCAAGTCCGTATGGGTGATCAAACTCACCCCTATTAGCAAATTCACCCCTCTGGCTGAGCAAATTCACCCCTATAAGGAGAAATTTCACTCGTTAAGTCAATTTTTCCTTTGTAAGTAAAGTCTGAACCTGCAAAACTCAAACAACAAAGAAAGTAAAATATTGGACCCATGATGTGGGTCCCACCAGGCGTGCCAGAAATGTGGTGCAGTGTTTTTACCCCATTTAGAATGCAAGAAATAAATTCAAGCAAGAAGATAAAAACAAAAAAAAACACTCAAGATTAGGCTAAAGATGAAACTCAAACAAGAACATGAGAATAACACTGATTTCACCTTGTATGAGCTTGATGGATTTTTTTTCCCTCATCAATGACTTGATATGTGTGCTCTAGGATGACTTCGGCAGCATAGCGACTTGAGTTTTGCTTGATTTAGATGCAAGGATGATGGATTTGGCTATGGATGCAAGATGGTAGTGTGTGAGAGAAGAAGACTTGGATGCATGTGGTTGGAATGGTTGAGAGTGGTTGCATATGGTTAGAATGTATGAGAGAGCCAAAAACAACTAAGTCTTTTAGTAATTAGCAAGAGGGGAGATGAATGAATGACTAGGATTGATCCTTGGAAGAGGATCAAGGGTTGGGATTAAATATTTACCAAAGGAATTAAAAATTCCTTTTTAATGTGCATGGGAAGGATAAAAGGAATTAAAAATTCCTTGGGAAAGAGAAAAAGAACTTAATATTCCTTGGGGGATGGGGAGAGGAATTAAAAATTCCTCAAAAGGACCTTGGGAAGACAAAAAGGAATTAAAAATTCCTTGGGGGATGGGGAGAGTTGACCAAGGGGTAGGTTAGGATAGCTAATCAATGATTAGGCTGTGTAAGTAAGGGATTAGGAAAATGATTAGGTGGGTGATAAGGATTAATGATCGACTTGCATATTATGGAGGATGTGACACCTCCCTAATCAAGGATTAGGAATGTCCACATCCTTAATCTAGGATTATGCAAATTAATCAAGATTAGAAAAAGGTTGTGGAGGATGTGACATGAGGGGATTATTTATTTTTCTTTAGAGGAAAAGGGATAAGGGATGGGAGTAAATAATAAAGGTAATTATTTAATTTAGGCTAGGATTTAAAGATGATAGAAGAAATAGATTAGGATGAAGAGATAAGGGCTAATGAATATTAATTAAATAATAGGATATTATTTAATTAATATAAAGGATATGACATTGGTTGAATTATGGGTAAATTGACCAAATTAAAGTGATCAATTTTCAGTGTCTACACTAGATATGGTGCCAAAGAGACCATCAAATCTAAGCCTATAGAAAAAGATAACCTTGAACCTTACACTCCTAGTCCCATAAACATGAACTACACATTGCATGATCAAGAAGATGATTGTTTTGTTCATGAGCCTACTACTCTTTTAGAAGAGACTCCTAATTGCTTGTTTCATGAATGGGGTAATGCTTTAAAATTTGATCCCCTCACCATAGATGAAGTAGAGGAGACTAGTCTTGGAACCTATTGCATCCATGAGGAATATTCTCCTATCCATAATCTCATAAAAACTCAAGGAGAGTTGGAGGGATTATGGTAGCTTTTCTTTGATGGCTTAAGAAATAGAAATGGTGCAGGTTTTGGTGTAATGCTAGTATCTCTAAGTGAGGAGAAATACTACCTTTTTTTCAAGCTCTAGTTTATTTGCACTACTAATGTGGCTGAGTATGAATCCCTAATCCAACATCTCCACATTGCATAGAAAAGGAACATCAAATTGCTACAAGTATTTGGTGATAGTGAATTGGTTGTTCATCAGGTCAAAACTCAAAACTCAATCAATAATGATATTCTCAAATCCTATAAACATAGGTTTTGGGATTTGATTGAGGGTTTTGAAGGTTTTAACATCCAAACTATCCCTAGAAACTAGAATAAGCATGCATATAGGATTGTAGAAATTGGTCCATAATTTGATATCCTAACTCACACTCCAAACAAAAGGGAACTATAAGGAAGCTAAGGTAGTGGAACAACTTACTACACTAATCTTCATAGAAGGATAATGCACAAATTTTATAGATCTTTAACAGTTACATAAACTTAAACATAAATAAATATAAGTATCACATGCATACCACAACACGGTGATTTATGTGGGGAAAACCCTTTTGGGAGAAAAACTCCACACTCTAAAATATTCCCAATATATTATTCAAAAATCACAAAGATTACAATATACTTGTAAATCAATCTTCTCAAAGGAGTATCACCAACTAGAGATCCAAAGGCAACACAACCACTATTAGACTCTTAGAATATATCACAATACATGACCATAATACAACACCCTCATCAAATAGGGTTTCCTTCTAGGGAAAGTCAAGCCAACAAAAAATATTGATCATCAAATATGAGACATAATGATGAATGAGACCCCCATGTGCCCCCTTGTCATCATCATATGAACAATACCTTATGTATCAATAGTAACTTATGTAATTTCAAGGTTGAGACACATTTTCCCAAGAAATCTCCCACTTGTCAAACACCTTACAAAAGTAACGAGAGGGTGTATAGACATCATCTCTTAATTGATAGGGGCTGAAAGGCCCATAGCCTTTGAACACCATCTGAACTTCTCTATGCTCACATGTTTAGTTAAAGAATCAACAACATTCATCAAATTCTCTACCTTAACCAACTTTACCCTGCCATCTTCGACCATATCTCTAATAAAATGATATTGTACATTAATGTGCTTGGTCCTAACATAAAATGTCAGGTTCTTGGCTAGACATATCACAATCTAACTACCACAATAAATTGTCATTGCATCCCCCCTCATGGCCCCCATTGTCATTGTATGAACAATACCTTATGTATCAACAATAACTCATGTAATTGTAAGGTTGAGACACATTTTCCCAAGAAGAACAACATATCAGACTTGTTGTAAGGCCTACTATTCCAGACAATCAAGACCATTGCAAAGTCTTTGAAAGTGACCAACAAATTATAATGTTTCTCCAAGAAGAGGATTTTCTTTTGGAAAGAATCAATCCAAGCTACAAAATCAATATGGTGATAAAATCATGTAGTTAAGTAGCAACAAGTTACCCAAGGTCTCATCACCCTTGAAGGTATCTTCAATTCAAATGACCAATTGAAGAAAAAAAGATAAACCTAGCTGAAAAGAAAGGTGACTTCAAGCTGATTACTATTGCAAAAGGGAGATCTTTAAACTTGGAAAAGGTATGCACTACATCGGAACATGAAATTTTAATTGATCTTTGCAATAGATATAGTGATATTGTTGCATGGACTTATGAAGACCTAAAGGGTTTTGACCTAAACCTTTCCCAACATATTATTGAATTAGATCCAGATGCAACCTTGTAAGGAAAAAAAAAACTCATATAAACACCAAGATCGAAATTTTAATGAGGAAATAGTTACCTAAAATTATTAAGGCTAACATAATATTTCCTATTAAATATTTTTCATGGGTGATGAACTTAGTCCTTTTTAGAAAGAAGAAAGGGGAAATAATACTTTGTGTGGATTTTAAAGATCTAAATAAGGACTCTTTAAAGGATTACTATCCCCTTCCTTCCATGGATTAGATTCTACAAAGGGTTGTTGGTAGGGAAAACTTTAGTGGCCAATCTTCACCAATTGGTGAATAATAGAAATCAGGAGCTCCAAAAATGGCTAATAGTACAAGCTAAAATGAAGACTGAATCGCCAGGTTTTTACAAAAAAAATAATTTTGTCTCGATTAATTCACCATGTAAACGATGCGTCATTGGCACTGATTTTCCTGTAGTTTATATAGTAATTAAAAATATTAATTATATTTGCCAGTAATATTATATTCCTTCGATTAATTTTGGGGCAATATCACCATTAATAATAAATTACAATTTAATTTTAGGGGTATTTTAGCCTTGAATAGGGCAGCAGGCTTTTATCTATCTGCTTATCATCCTGATGATGGATCATGGAGTATGATCCAAAACATTGATGAAAAAACTTACACACAGTTATTCTAGAAATCTTGCTCATAGGATTTTATCTATTACCATCGATTAGCTTTTGAATTGGACGGTTGCAAGTTCATTCTGTGACCTAATACGCATGCGCATTTTAAAAAAAATTTGTCCCTGGACTTTGTGAGGGGGCATTTCCCCCTCGACCCCTAGAAAGGGGCTCTGCCCCCTTGATCCCTGCAAGGGGCACTGCCCCTTGACCCTGCTAGTGGCTGCCGCCCCAGGCCCCTACTTCAATATTAAAAAAAACAAAAAAATATATGGGGCAACTGCGTCGACCAAATATGTAAATTTTTAAAGGAGAGATTCAGCTTTGTAATTAATATTTTTAGTGATTATTCCCTAGGATTCGCCATTGTGACTATTATTTTTACCAATTATTCATTAAGATTCGCCAAGATTTTACAATTTTTTTAATACTATGCATAAGATTCGCCACCAAAATTAATATTTTTTCAAATAAAAGGAAAGATTCACTAGGATTTTACACCTTTTCCAAGGGGGTGTTTCTTAAAGTTATCCCTGGTTGTTGGTCTATAAAGGTTTTCTTTCTTGGATGGTTATTCAAGCTACAATCATATTTGAATAACTTGGTCTTGACTAGTTTTAGGGACTTCTACTTGATGCTTTGGATAGTATTCTTGATATAGATCGGGCTCGGATAATGTGGTAGGAATAAATGAATCTTGAGTAGTCTCAATATGTAAGGAAGCTAAGGTAGTGGAACAACTTCCTACACTAATCTTGAGAGGAGGATAATGCACAAATTTTACAGATATTTAACAATTACAGAAAATTAAACATAAATAAACATAAATATCATGCATACCACAACATGATTATTTATGTGGGGAAAACCCTTTTGAGAGAAAAACCCCACACTCCAAAAGCCACCCAATATATTATTCAAAAATAACAAAGATTAAGATATACTTACAAAGCAAGCTTCTCATATGGGCATCACCAACCAGAGATCTAGAGGCAACACGACCACTATCAGACTCTCATAATACATCACAATACATAGTCATAATACAACACCCTCATAAAATAGGGTTGCCTTCTAGGGAAATTCAATCCAACAAAAAATATTGATCATCAAATATGAGACATAATGATGAATGAGACCCCCTGCTCCCCCTTGTCGTCATCATATGAAAAATACCTTATGTATCAATAGTAACTTATGTAATTGCAAGGTTGAGACACATTTTCCCAAAAAATCTCCCACTTGTCGAATACCTTGCAAAAGAAATGAGAGGGTGTATAATCATCATCTCTTAATTGATAGGGGCCAAAAGTCCCATCGTCTCTGAAAACCATTTGAACTTCTCTATTCTCACATGTTTAGTTAAATAATCAACAACATTCATCAAAGTCTCTACCTTAACTAGCTTTACCCTATCATCTTCGATCATATCTCTAACAAAATGATATTATACGTTAATGTGCTTTATCCTAACATAAAATGTTGGGTTCTTGGCTAGACATATCACAATCTAACTGTCACAATAAATTGTCATTACACCCTCCGTGCCCCCCATTGTCATTGTATGAACAATACCTTATGTATCAACAGTAACTTATGTAATTATAAGGTTGAGACACATTTCCCCAACACGAACAACATATCAAAATTGTTGTAAGGCCTACTATTCTAGACAATCAAGACCATTGTAAAGTCTTTGAAAGTGACCAACAAATTATAAATTTTCTCCAAGAAGAGGATTTTTCTTTGGAAAGAATCAATCCAAGCTACAAAATCAATATGGTGATCAAATCATGTAGTTAAGTAGCAACAAGTTACCCAAGGGTCTCATCACCCTTGAGGCCGGTATCTTCAATTCAAATGACAAATTGAAGAAAAATAAGATAAACCTAGCTACAAAGAAAGGGAAATTCAAGCCAATTACTATTGCAAAAGGGAGATCTTTAAACTTGGAAAAGGTATGCTCTACATCTGAACATGAAATTTTCATTGACCTTTGTAATAGATATAGTGATATAGTTGCATGGACTTATGAAGACCTAAAGGGTTTTGAACCAAACCTTTCCCAACATACCATTGAATTAGATCCATATGCCAAGCTTGTAAGGAAAAAACAAAGTCCTATAAACCCCAAGATCAAGCTTTTAATGAGGAAAAAGATACCTAAAATTATTAAGGCTAACATAACATTTCCTATCAAACATTTTTTATGGGCGGTGAACTTAGTCCTTGTTAGTAAGAAGAAAGAGGAATAAGATGTTAGAACACAATGATCTACTGAGAGGGGGGTGAATCAATAGATATAAAAACTTTTAGACTTGAAAACCTACTTGTAGATTCAACCTTACAGCCCATATGTACAGATTAAAACAAAAACTAATTTGACAATCTCATGCACATGAAACAACAACTCATAACACTAGATATACATGGAAAACCCAATAAGGGAAAAACCACAGTGACAAAATTTGCTTGAGTCTTCTGAAATCCAGCGTCACAAATGAAAAATTTGTTACAATGTTTAGGGTTGCAACCCAAGGAAGCTACAACTCCCTAATTTAGAGGCCAAAACTTCAAGGATGCTACTACACCCTATTTTAGGAGCTACAACCCAGTTCAATGAGGCTACAACCTCAACAAGATTATAGGTTCATATGTGCATACAATTAGGTTCTACTCAACCTGAAAATGCACCATTACATACAATGAATTGTTGCACACCCTGCAACTTACACTACTGCTATTGAAACTACACTCTCAACAACACTCCCCTTCTCTACACTCTCTTCTATTTTGCACTCTCTTCTCTACTACATTCTCAGATATACATCACTCTATTAAGCACTTTGTGCATTTGCAAACTCTTCACACTTATCCTTACTTCTAGATTTGACACATCACCCACAACTCCAACAACACTTAGACATTTTCCCAAATTATCTTTTATCATCAACCTACATTCAATGCCTCAAGATTCTCACACATGATCATATCATCTCAAATATTATGTTAGGGTTTTCTTCACTTGTACAATTCACCAACAAGCTACCTATTCATCGAGCTACATGCCATCATTCCACTGACCATTAAGGCATTTGATAGGGTTTATTAGATATCACCATCCCTCTGTATCGATCCACACAACATTTAATTTAGATACAGAGAATTTTCCTTCATTCTCTCTATCAAACCCTAAGATCTGATTATGCATTAAATGTATTCACTTATTAGTATGATTAGATTCAATCTTGATCACTTTTCCATTATGCATTGCTTCCTTGAAGATCAAATCTTTATTGACATTGGTCATAGGTACAGTTGGACCAATTAATTCTTCCTCCTATGTCAATTACTAGTCAAAACCCTATTTACACAGACATAGCTATCTTTATCTTTGAATTTGGGTAGTTGATCTCTTTCTTCATGCCATGATCCTACAATCCTCACACACTTTCATATCTTTAAAACCCAACCATTCTATTAGCTACTTCAAATTTGTTCTGTTGATCCATTACTTACTAGCGATCACCATTAGATCTCTGCCTTTTGATCTCCACTATTGATCACATTTGTATACCATTCTCCATATGCGGGGTCCACCAAGATACATGTCCAAAATCTGCTCATCCTGCGAGCTTGAAAACGGGCCCACACAAACCTTGCGGGTTTAGCGGGCTGCTGCCATTTTCCATCCATGTCATCACCACCTAATTCACAACAATGATGTGAATTAGCATATCGAGTAATCATTCTTCGCCACCTATTCATCTCTATCACAATCTATCAGTGTATCGAGTCCCACTAGATTCACTACAGGAATTGTCAGATCAACAAGGGATAATCTACACTGTTCCCCACTGACCTTATGGGTCTTGATCAGGCCCCACCAAAATTCTAGCGGGGTGCATGGGATTTTGCCATCTATCCACTGTGACATCACTTTCCACTACCTGCAATTGCTGCTTTCATAGGTCCCACCATGCATCGATGGTCAATATCCACCCATCGTGGATTAATCTCCATTGCTCCTCGCTGACCCCACTAGTCTTTGAGTAGGCTCCACTAACATCTCAGTGGGTTATGCGGGCACTGTTAGATCCCATAGCATCAACCACAACCGTCGATCAAAAGATATATCATCACACCTTCAAGACACCACCAACCTAGGCGATGGGGTCGGTCACCAACATGGAACGAATGAGATAAGTTATCACTTAAATGACCTACTACCTGCAATACCAAGTTACCAATGAAATAGAAAACATTTGAATGTTGTGACTGTAAACTCCTACACACTTAGGGTTTAACTAATAAACCCTAGACCGAGAGCATGAACAAATGAAAACTGACATCTCCATTGACATCAAGACCTACAAAATACCTTTCTGAAAGTCTCTCAAGAAACCCAGATTGAATCTAGCATTTGTTTTCACTTTCAGTTATCTACAATACTCTCTTGTCATCAATGACACATATTAATCCTTTTTGACATGAATGAAAACATTTTCCAACATAATACTTTATGTAGATTTTAAAGATCTAAATAGGGACTCTTTAAAGGATTACTATCCCCTTCCTTCCATGGATTAGATTCTACAGAGGGTCATTGGTTTAGAAAGGTTTTCTTTCTTAGATGGTTATTTGAGCTACAATCAGATTCTAGTTCAAGAATCTGATCAACACAAGACAACCCTTACTACAAAGTGGGGAACCTATGCTTATTGCATGATGCCTTTTGGGTTAACCAATGTTGGATCTACTTTTCAGAGGGCCATGGACATGGCATTTAAAGGTGTATTTAGATAGTTTGTATTTTTCTACTTAGATGATATCATAGTGTTTTTAAAACATGCAAGAGACCATTTCAACCACCTTGAGAAATTCTTTCAAAAATGTAGGGAGTATAGTATTTCCCTGAATCCAAACAAGTGTGTCTTTCCCACTGGCCAAGGTAAATTACTTGGACACATTGTTTCCAAAAATGGTTTTTATAGAGCTTCTTGGGTACAATCAATTTTGTGAGAAGATTCATCCCAAACCTTGTTTCTTTGGTAAAGCCTCTCACTTCCATGCTTAAGAAAATAATGGTATTGAAATGGACCAAATAAGGTAAGGATAGATTTGAGGCCATTAAACAAGAGATTTCTCAAGATCCTACCCTTGTCAATCCCAATTATGGAAAGGATTCTATTCTCTACACCTTTGGAGGTGAAACAAGCATATAACCTATCCTAACCCAGCTAAATAATGAAAATTTGGAGCATCCAATTACCTTCTTCAGTGAAGGAATCAAGGAATATGAGGTCAAATACAACTATGTTGAAATGAAGGTTCTTGCTTTCGTTAGGGAAATGAAGAATTTTAGACACATTTTTACTAACAATAGGATCCAACTGATGATTCCCCATGCTATCATTAAAGAATTTTTGTTGAGAAAAGGTATCAATGAAAAGAGAGATGAATGGATTACTAAGGTGATGGAATATGATGTTGATATCAGAATCACCAAGCTAGTGAGAGGCAAGGGGTTGTGTGAACAACTTGTATTAAATTTTGAGACACCTTCAGAGACTACCCTTGTGCTAAAAGAACATCAAACATCAAATGTAAAAACTCAAAAAACTTGGGTGAGTGATATGTCTATCTTCTTGAAAGACGGTAGATATCCTCCAAGTTTGAATATGACCAAAAGGAGGAATTTCAATGTTGGGATATGGTGTTGTACACCATTACATAAAATATTATATTATAATGTTGTAATTAAATAATTATTTAGTTCTGATGCACCTAGGAGGTGTGGTTAACCACACTAAGTAATTACTTGGGGACCACTTGTATGTTGTATTGTAACATTGGATTATTATTTAATGTGTGAGAGATATGAGATAATATTTTAATATTAGGGAAAGCATTTAATAAATTGTAAAATTAGTACCCAATATCAAATGAGGGTTTAGTGGTTTTGTATTAACATTGTTTTGTGGTACATGGTTTTATCTTACCACTTGGTTGTATTTGTGTAAGATCGAGTCTATAAAAGGAAGCACATGTTTAGAGGTTAAGGTTGGTTGGGTGAGTGGATTGTCATTATTGAGTTGTTCTGAGGAGTGTATATGTGAATCATGGCATGGGATGTGTGGATTCATGCTTAGACACATGGAGGATGTAATGGAGAGGCTTGATGCTTCATAAATTTTCATTGTAACTCTATAAGTTCATGTATTATTTTATTGTTGAATAATAGATGGCATATGGATAATTTTAGAGGCTAGGTTTTTCCCTCTTGAGGTTTTTCACAAGCTATATCTTGTTTTATCTTATATCTTATCTATTTGATCTATGCATTATAGTTATTTTATAAGCTTTCATGCATTCTTTTCTCTAATGGGGTTATGTAGGAAATAGATTAAGAATGTGGGTATGATGCATTCTTTCCTAACATTCAGGTTGCAATCCATTCGCTATGTTATAGTGGATGGCATAATTTTCATAAAGGATCTCAATGAGGTCCTATTAAGATGCATAGAGATATATCGGGTCAGTAGACTATTAGAATAATTTCATGATGGTCCTTTAGGTGGTCATTTTTTTGCAAGGACTACTATAGCTAGGGTTATGAGAGCTGGATACTGTTGATGGTGTTTTCATGCACTTCTCAACACAGATAATGCATAGGTGCATCACCTCTCTTGAAAGACAATCTTCCACAATCAAATTGCAGAACACTATCCCAAGGTCTCTCGGATGTTAGGTCTTGATGATGCTTGGAATATATCAGTTGTTTGTGTGATTTGCTGGAATCACAATGTAGCCTTACGTGGTCTAAGTTGTAGGAGAATTGGGTTGATAAATGGAGTTCTAGAGGTCTCGAATTGATATGCATTGCTGTAGGCTTAGGTAGTAGTCTTAAACTCCATTATTTCATTGGATTTGGCTTTACAATGTGCAATGAACCTTGGCACAAGTTGTTTCTAGAAAAAAGGAAAAAAGAAGGGCGAGGAAGAAAGTTGTTTCCTGGACCTGCAACTACCGATGAACAGTGATCATGGAGGTTCCTGCTGTGGATAGTTTCCTTAAACTAGATTTCATTTCATCAGAATTCTCACAATATCATGAAATCTATGCTATCTTCTAGGGACTGCAAATGTTCATCATTCATTCATTATGGAAACATGAATAAAGATAAAGTTTAATGAGCAGCAATGGAATCAAAGTCCAGACTAACTTTGCATAGTCATCTACCTTCAACAAATGACCAAAAGTATTGACAAGGAAAGCATACACACAGCAACTATCTCCAAAACCAGAAATAACATACTAAATCTACCAAGTTTAAACTGAAGATGCTAGAACAGCAAAGTAACTTAAAGCAAACCTATAACTAAAAGGGAGAGGAATCATGAAACATATTGAGAAACCCAAAAAATACACCAAAATTGATTGTATTTGCTATTTATAATTTCTGCAGCATGCCTTTACAATAACTCAAGTCTCTCAAAATGAGAGGAGGAGAGCCCTATTTATAGTTTTCAAAAAACAAAATGAGTGGTCAAGATTCGATTTCATTATGTGGCCAAGATTCATTTTACATTAGGGTTTCACCTACCCCCACAATATATTACATTAATAAATACTTTCTTGTCTCTTCCCTATTTCGTCATCTAGTGACAACACTGTAGCAACTTTGTCTTTTAGTGATTTTCCCTCTTCTGTAGCTATTCTTCAAGGAACTATTCATCGATGACTGGGTTGCCCTCTTGCTTCTTCAATGTGGCATACTCCATGAAACTCAAGATTAGAGACTGAAACTTCTCCACCTCCAGGATGTCAGCCTTCAATATTTGGTAACTCCATTCCTGGGAACTGTTGCCAAGCTTCTCCCAGTCTGCCTCATACTTAGCATCATTTTCTTTGTAAACTTCTGATTGTGCAAAGGCTCGAGCTGCAACACATGAACTCAGTGGTGATTTCGGCGGACATCCCATCTTCCATAATCTTCAAGAAGTGGGGCTTGATGTTCTCGGGATTGATCTCGACTGTGGGCACCTCATACCCTGTCATCAATTTGAGGTACTGAGTACACTCCTCCTGGACTCCCTTTCCCATTCAATGTCAAGCACTATCCATTCCAAAATCTGCTCCAGCCTTCTCTTTCGATGGTTATAATCTCATTTCTAGGTATCCACCAGCCAGTGGTCGTCGTCCTTGAAGGCAAGGTCCTTCTCCCAGATATCACTCGGCAACGCGAGAATGGCCTCAATCTTTAGGTAGGATGCATTGTACTTCCTAGAGAACTTCTCACAGATCTGCCTTGTGTCCTCGAGAGTTCTTTGAGCCTCTAGGAACCTATTTGCTGCCCAAACAACCACGTTGATACCTATGTTCCCTATGTCCAAAACCTCCCGAAACCAATTTTTCGTAGTTTTGTCCAAGTTCCACCTCTTTTCTAGTTTGTCAATTTGAGCTCTGGACAACAACTGAGGCGGGGCTGATGATGTTGTACGCTGATCATCCGAAGATGACCACTACTGAATATAAGTTGTTAGGTCAGCCACCTGCTCCTTTAATTCCTCTTTGGAGATTTTATCCTACTAGATAAGGTGCACCACCGTGGCGACCGATTCCTGAAGATGCTCAACTTTCTGCTCCCTTGTGGCTACTCCTAGATTGATGGTGGAGACGTTATAAGTTATGCCTTGTTCCCCAACCATTGGTGTTGCTATCTGGACTACCCTTGATCCTGAGACATCCATGGTTATCTTCAATCTAACCCTTGGCTTCTTGTCCTTTCTGGTGCTTATTCGTGCTCTGTCCATGATGGCTTCCAGCCTTGCTTTGGGATCCTTCGATGTGGGATTCTTCTGCTTGAGTTGCCTTTGCAGCCAATTAGGCATTTGGGGTTCTTCCCTTGGTGGTTCACTTTGAGTCCTGCTGTCCTCCTTTTCAAGTTCGGCAGTTCTCACAATAAGAGCCTTCTCATTTACTCCCGTATCTTCCTTTCCTTCATCAAAACCTTGCTCGGATGTCTCATGTTTAGCAGGGGACTTAGTACGTTGCTGCTCCTTGGGTGAATCCTTCTTCTTAGTATCCTCCTCCTCGTTTAAAGCATCATGATGGTCCTTGGGGCTCTCTGCTTGTTTTTCCTCATGGAGGAAAGTTTCCTTATCATGCTCTGGAGTCTGGCCATGTTCCCCAGTTGGAGAGCTATCACCTTCCATCTCTGGAGCAGCAGTCTCCTCTTCCTGCACAAGCCGGTCGTCAGCCTCCTTGTCCTCAATTTCCTTGAGTTGCTTTCCCCACTTCGCATTGAGCCCAGGATCATTCGATTCTTAGATTAGTTTAGCATCAAGGTTCTCACTACCCTCATTGGACTCATTGGAAGACTCATAGACCACCTTATCAATCTTTTGACGCTCGAACAAGGGATGTTCGTGATATTCAAACTCTTCATACCCTGACGCCTTCTCAGCCTCTAACTGATGTCGTTCACGCTCATCTGATATCTGCATGGTCGCCTTCATCTTTGGTGATTCAGTAAAGGGGGATGTTGGAGTGGTGGCCATAGCCTGAGCTATCATAGCCTGGACTATTGGATTGGTGAGCATCCCCAAAAGCTCAGAAGGCACATTCTACATATACTTCATCAAAGACTCTGGAAGGCTTGGGGTTGGCATTGTGTCAGCGGAAATGGAAGGAAGGGAAGGAGACATGGAGGGAGAGGTCATTGGTGAGGTGGCGGCGGATGATGAATCCATGGGAATGACCTGTGATACTAGAGGAGATTGAGCAAGGTGGACAGAGATATCCACCGCAGGCAGGGAGGAAGTAGAAGCTGGAATTGAGGCAAGTGAGGTGGCAGCGGTGATTATAATGGGTGGAGTTCCAAATGAGCTAGATCCTTTGCTTTTGATCCCGAGGGGAGAACCCTTGGACATCACCGTTGTCCCCGTGCCTCCTGTTGTTTTTCGTTTCTTCTTAGAGGGCTCTGGCTCGGAAGACTTACGAGCATAGAATTTTGGTTTGGGCAGTTGTTGGCTAGCCTCCTTTCTTTTCTTGGTCTTATGAGGTGGTGGGGCTTTAGATGTCTCCCCAGTTGCAGCAGCGGCTTCCCCACCCTTGGAGCCACTTGGCTCACTTACATGTTCACTTGCAAGCTCGGTGTATGTCAGGATGAACCCTTGTTGTTTTAATTGGGCCACCTTCTCATCAATCCATGTCCTTGTTTGGGCTTTGATGGATCTAGTAAGCACACTGATATCATTGAGCTCCGGTGCATTCCAGTTGATGGCAGGCAGCGGCTGGTTGGAAACTGCATCGTAAACTGGATCCACAATTGCTTCCTCATCTTCCTCTAGCTGATCAGGTACCGGGCATAAGTTCACCCTTCGTACAAGGATGACGGTCATGTGCATATAATATCGCAACTGTACCTCAAGATCATCTCTGCAATTGGCCCAAAAGTCCTCGATTTTGTGGAGGTGGGCATATCCACGCTCCAGTGCCTTTCTAACATGGCCATAGGGATCCATCCGTGGCCTTGCTGTATATTGTTCAAAATTATATTCTACCAACTCCCTTTCTAAATATCCTATGCACTAGGAAGTGTGGACCTTATACATCCCCTATCCAAGGTTCATGGGGTAGACGGGGCCTACCAAATGCTTTTCACTCAAGACACTGTGAATGTGTCGCAGCTGCCGAGTCAGCTCCAAGAGAACGATCCAGTCATTTGGGTACCGGGGCAGCTTGTTTGGTTTATCCGAGAAGCCTTCGGCGCGGATGTATGTGAACCTTGGGAATTGAATATATTAGAAGGTGTATATTTTGAGGAGGACCCTGCCACTGTGGGATGTCCTTCTATGAAAATCTCCTCCTACTGATTAGATTACGTGGGCAATGAATGCATCATTCACCCTGCAATAGTTTGTTTTGAAATTCCTAAACTGCAACTGAGGGTACTTGTCATATGGTTTAAGCTCTGGCCCTAATGGATCACTTGGCATCACTATCAAATCTTAATAATGTCACTGATTGGCGAGGGAATACACCAAGTGAGAGGTCATAAAGAATTTGTTAGTTTTCTTTACAGTGGTAAACTGCTCGTGGAAACAGTTGTTGATTATCTCGCCCCAATAGAAGGCGGTACCCTTACCTCGGAGAATCTGTTCTATGAAATAGAACATCCATTCTTGAAAGAAAACCATGCTAGGAAGGCCCCTAATTCAGCTGAGTAGTGTTACAAGATCCTGGTAGGCTTCGAAGAAGTCACTATGGTAGAGCTCCTGAGGAAGCTTCCCAGCACTAGCCTGTTTGTCTTTCAACCAACACTGGTTGATGAGCCTTTTACAATCCAATGGGTCCTATTCCCACACCTCCTTATAGTCTTCCAAGGTGGGGACCTCCATGCTCTCAAAGGCAGGAATGTGGAAGGTCTCAGTTATACCCGATGGAGACATATCTGCAAGGATATTCCCCTCGTGATCCACGATTGTTCTGGTATCAGATTGGTATGCCTCCACACATGCCATCACCAGCTCTAGGGCGACTAGGGCTGGTGGGAAACCTACAGCCTTAGCAAGTCCACTGCTCTTTATCAATTTGGCATTTGCAGTTTTCGGGTTCATTCTGACCCTCTGCGTGAATTCATCAACATCGACTTGCCCAATGTTGGTATCTGAGACATCCCTCCAAAGGGTAGTGATCTTGGATTGAATAGGGACCCCTTGGAACTTGTATTTCATCAGGTCTTTATCCTCCTTTCCCCTTGGTGGCTTAGCTGTTCCTTTCCCTTTTCTAGAAGCACTGGAAGTCTCTAGACCAGATTCCATAAATCCTACACAACAGACGAGAATCAGTAACGATGAACTTGACAAAATGGTCAGTGGAAAACCCCTGCATGTCAAGATTATTCTGGCAATCATCATTTATATTTAATAATCATGGAAGCAAGATATTTCATCATTAGAGGGAAAAATGAGAATGGAATTCCCATATGCACTTCTCGAAGTTGGATTTCAAGTTTTGAGGTTGGAAATGAAAGAAAACCAAATTCAAGCAAGTGGGTTGAAATCCATTTTGGATTTGGAGGTCATTTGATGCCCCATTTGGAGGTTTGGGCATCATCTATAAGGAAACCGTCTAAAACAGCGTAGAGGAAACGAAATTCCGGGCGACAGAATTCGGATCTCGGATTGCCGTTGCCGGGAAGCAGCTATGAGTTGGCCATGTGGAATGGTGAAACGCAAGAGGAAACCCAGGGAAGGCAACCCAGGAGGAAGTTTTCAGAAGCAATCAGAGGGTTCGAGACAACCGGACAGCGAACGAGGCACTGGGACCTAGAGGTCGGGAAGACGCTCGGGCGGGGCCGTTTAGAATGGTGGAGGACGAACGGAATTCCGAGAAGGGCATTCTGGCGACCAGAATCCGAAAGAAGATCAGAGGAAAAAACACCAAAGGCTTCAAGTTTCGGCAGTTAGCAGACCGGGGTCCGAGATCTGGGAAGATGCTCGGACGGGGCTCTTAGGACCGGCAAAATCACCACAGAATCCCGAGAAGGGAATTCTGGAGGCGAAAGTCCTAGGGGAAGAAAATGTCGAGGGTTTTGACCAGGAGAAGGAAGATTTTGCGGCTGGGAAATGAAGTCTGGGAAAATGCAAGGTGGAAGCCATTTGAAATGGCGAAATGGGGACGAAATCCTGGGGACGGAATTTCGGAAACCAAACTCCGAGGATGGATTTGAAGAGATTGGGAAGTTTAAAATGGACGAACTTCAATGGTTTGGGATCCGAGGGTTGGGAAGACGCTCGGATGGGGCCATTAGGAATGGCGAAGACACAACGAAATCCTGAGAAGGGAATTTCGGAGGTGGAAATCCAAAGAAGAAAAGAGCAAGATCGAAAATTCGAAAGATGAAGGTAAAGACGACCGCAGGAAGACGTCAATGTCGTTCCGAAGAATAGCCGCGATGCGGGAAGGTTCCAGATTGATTTTTAGGTGATCTAATGGTGGATTTCTGGATTTCTAAAACATGGGTTGTGTGCGAAGGGGGCAAATTAATCTAGTTTGGGCTTTATTTTGCATTTTACCTTGAAGAAAATTTGAAAAAAAGCGAAACAAAAATGAGGGCGCACGGATCGAAAACCCTACCTCGAGAATCCGAAGAACAAACTGTCGGATGCACGGACATCATCGGGAAAACACTTCAAAATCTGACAGGAGGAAAACCAAATTCACTGGGATCTTTTCAATCTTATCTATCACTCGAGCCTTTGATAATGATGGCCAAAAAATTAGATTTTATAGCAAAAGACAGCCATTAATGCGGCATTAACTCCTCCGTACAGTTACAAGTTTGGTTGGTGAGCTCAGAAAATGCAGAGGCGGTGGAAGGTCTGGGGTCTGGGGCCCGAAAAGCCATCCCAGGACAGCCGTTCTGAAATAGCAAAGCTCGAGGGGAAACCTAGCTAGGGAAACCCGAAGAGGAAATTCGACAAGGGAAACCCGGAAGAGGAAACTCGGAAGAGTAAATCCAAAAAGGGAAACTTAGAAGGGGAAACCTGAAAATTTCCATAGATGCCAAAATCTCGACAAGGAAAACCTGAACAACCCGAGACTCAAAATATGACATTGGGAAACGTGCCACCCATTAATTTTTGGGCACAAAAAAGGGGGTATGCAAAATGAGGCGAAACGAAAGGAGCCAAAAAAGGAGAGAGGGAAAAGAGGGTCCCCGTTCCCAACAGGGTGTGCGTGCAAAAGGCACAATAGATACTATTGGACAACCCTATTTAATGATGCTCACAAATGGGTAATAAATTGCAAAAAAATATGTTTCTTCTCTAGAAAGAAAAGTTTGGATGCCCTACCCCTCCATCCAATTTAGGTTGATTAGTCATTCACACAATGGGGACCATATTTTATTGGCATGATAAATCCACCATCAAGTGTTGGACATAAATGGAGTTTTGTAGCCACAAACTACTTCACCAGGTGGACAAAGGAAGTTTCCCTAAAGGATGCCATTGATGCTTCAATTTTGGAATTCCTTGATGGAATTATTACAATGTTTGATACCCATTCCACCATCATCTCTAATAATGCTAAGGTTTTTGTTATTGCCCAAATTATTGATTAGGTAGTCAGGAATGGTATATATTTAAAAACCTCATCTAATTATTACCCTTAGGGTAATGGCCTAGTCAATTCTTCAAATAAGAACCTCATCAAGATTATTAGGACCATTGAGGATAATCAAAGAGTTTGGCATAGAAAACGAAAAACAACCCTTTGGGAATATAAATAACTCCTAAAAGAAAAATGGGAAATTCTCCTTTTATGCTAGTTTATGGAAGGGAAGCAAGGTTACCATTATCATTGGAGTTGCCCTCTCTTAAGTTGGCAGATGAGTTAGAATTGGAAGAAAATGACATTATGATAGTGAAGTTGGTTGAGCTAATGGAGTCAAAAGAAGCTAGGAGAAAAGTCATGTAAGTCTTGTAGACTCATCAAGCATAGGTCAAAATAATTTTCAATAAGAAAGTTGTCTAGAGAGTGTTTTAAGAAGGAGATTTAGTGCTGAAGTGGGATGCTGATAGAGCCAAAGCTAGAAGACACACCAAGTTTTATGCTATCTATAGTGTCCCATATATCATTACCATCTATAAAGATGACAATGCATTTCATCTGGCTAGGATGGATGACAAGGCTCTTCCAGTATTAGTTAATGGGATTCACCTCAAACCTTATTTTTTAAAGGCTCTGAGTTTTATGCATATATTAGTTAGTTTTTTAAAATTTCAAGAAGTGTTCTTACACACCTTGCATTATCTTTAAGGGAATGCATGATTCTAGTTTTCTTGCTTTCATCCAAGTGCAGATTGCATATGTTTTCTTTTTCTTTTGGGAGGCCTAGTTGCTGAAAAATTCTCTTATGAATCAATGCCCTATAGTCTGATAATGCCTCTGGATTCCATGATCAGTAGACAATCATCCCACATAAATCACTAAAATTTTGTCACTTTATGCCACCTAGTGTTACTTGCAAAATTTTACCTCTATGGAATTTTGGTCTTTTGAAATGTTGAAGAAGCCTTTAAATGTGCAAGGAAGAGTGTGAAAATCATGTATTAGGGCTTCTTAAACCCTATGCTATGTTCAAAACCATAGGCATGAACGAAAACCCTTGTTCTTTTCTGATAATCCTGCATTGATATATTACTCTAGTTACCCATATTTTAAGTGACATCTTATGGGTCCTCATCCCATGTCTTGATCAACCCCATTGCATAAGGCTACCACATAGCCCCATCATTCATTTATACTCTATCCCAAATTATTAAAATATTAAGTCTAAGTCCCCAGTATGGTCTATGGCCCCATCTTTCCCAAAGCACATATTTAAAATAACTATTTTGTAAATGTTTAATTAAATATCTTAACTGCTAAGAGCTTAGCCCCACTTAGGACACATGTATAGCTATTAGTGCAGTGCATACCCTCTTTGCAATTCATTTCCTTACTTATAGCACATACCATAAATGTGTCAAGAAGTATATATAAAATTGGGTTATGTGTCATCATATTATTGAAGTGCACTTCCTCTTTAGAGTGTATTTTTATAAAGCAAGTGAATAAAAGAAATGCATCAGACCAAGATGAATGATATGAAGAAAAGTGGTAGCTTCCCATTACAATGTGCTCTCCCTTCAGAGTGCATTTTTCATGAGATGAGCGCATTGCAAACTACCCTAGGCAAGTTATCGAGATAGGTGTCATCATGATATTGTAATGCTAAGTTCCTTTATAAAACATTTTTATGAGTTGAGACATTGAAAAACTATGTTATGTGGGGTGCATGGGATGACAACATGTGTCATGATTTGATCATAGCACAAGGATTCTTTAGAGTGAAATTTCTATCATCAAGCACATAGAAATAATGTGTTGAGCAGTGGAGGTAGCAGATGCTAACGCATGTCCATATCTCCTTCCAACATGTTTTTTCTTTGTAGTGCATTTTCTCTTACCCAACAAAAAGAAGGAATGCACTAAGAAATATAGGCACAAATGAAGGACAAGTGTCAGATTCAAATTACAACACATTTTCTATTCCTTGACATGGAAGAAAAATGTGCTATATGGCAAGCAATTGTAGCATGACAAGTGGTAGCTTCTCATTTCAGAGCATTTTTAGAAGGTGAGTATTCTCCCCAAAGTGCACTAATACAAGGGTGAATAAAAAGTAAGGGTTGCATGGTCACTTCCTATTAGAGCGCATGTTTCCTTCACATCTCGTTTTCACCACAATGCAATGTTTAATGTTTTGCATTGGTCTTTGGGAACATGTTGATCATTTGATGATACATCCTCTAGATTGGTGAATAGGTTTTAAACCTCTAGTGAGAGATGGTGTGATCATTGATTGTGGTTGATCAATGGTCCAAATTCAAATTTCTCAATGGTTAAGCATGCCATTTCATGGGAGAACTTGCAGTAATGATTGAGCGGAAATTTCAGCTACCAGGATCAAACTTTCTCACTGTAGGGGTTATCCCTCATAGTTTTCCATGCAAAAGCGATGCCCATACCTCTTTATGTATGGCAGAGACATTTTTTTTGTTTTAGACTAGATTTCATGGCAGATTTTGTGGGAGTTATCTACTCTACACTTATAGAACATTCAATGCTAAGGCTTTGCATACATGTTAAGGCTATCCAATCCTATCTTCAGCACAAAGTTTGATGGCCAACTCCTCTACCCTCAATCTAATTGGTTTTTTATTGACTTCTAACCCTAGTAGGGTTATAATTTGATCTAGATCCATCTCAATTACACTCGAACTATAAAGGCAAGCATTTTATGTATTTTTAGGATTTCTTCCTATAGCTCCTCTAGGGTTTTTCTCTGGCAGATAATGCATTTTTTGCATTCTACAACTATAAATATTTCGTCTAAGTTGTATGTTAATGATTTTTTTTTTTTTTTGGATGAATTTTCTAGTTATCTATATTAAAAGAGATAAAATTACAAAATTCACAAAAAAGGGGCGGGTGGTAAGAAAGCACACCCTGAAAGTCACATGGGCCCAACCCAGCAAAACCAACAAGTCAAGAGTCACATGGGCCTAGCCCAAAAATTAAACAATAGAATGAAAACTAAGCAACTAAAGCAGTACCAGTAGATCCTGGGGGATCCTGGTCATCCAGATGTTTCCCCCATACATCAGCGGGGTTAGGAGTGACGTCAAGAGGAGAACCCCAACCATCATCATTCTTTTCTTCTTCTTTATCTTTATCCTCGTGCCGAGGCAAGATTGCGAGAGCAAACTGTAAAAATATTTTGCCAGTGGAGGGCCAACCAGAGCCAGAAATAGGAGGAGCATCTGAAGGTCTTCCAAAACCACCACCACTGTTCATCACTATTATATTTTGCATTGTAGTGTATACCTTCTTTTCCTTCATGTCTGAGCGAGTGTTTTGGTCATTTTATTGATACATGGTGTTTTTTAAAGTAAGAAGAAACACATTTCTATCTTGTTTATCACCTCCCATTTCCCTTTTTATGCATTCCTTTTATCCCTTTTTCCTTGATAATTGTTAGAGTAGGGTAGTGGTAGGATTTCATGTGTTGGGTTGGACCAACCAATTTGCACTTGGATCAGAAGAGGAAGTTGACCTTTTCCTGAGACTTGACCTCAACTTGCAAGGTCTACACCTTGAGGTCATTTGAATTATGTCATTAGAATAGTGGGGCTATGTTTAGTAGGGTGCAATTTTATGTGACAATAGATATCAAAGATACCATGGATTAAATTGACATCCCAAAAAATCAAGTAACAAGCATGATGAAGGAGAAAGCTTCAATATCCTTGTAAGATTAGAAAATGGACATTAAAGGAAATGAAGAATCAAAGCAAGAAAGCACTAAACCTTCTATTCTCAATTCAATCTAATATAATCTACCTATGAATTACAAACAACACAACGAAATCAGAATAAATGCAACATTACCTTCATCGTGTTGAAATGATTTACCTCCATATTATTCGTTTATTTTTCTTTGCTCTCATATTTGTGTGTACTTCTTCGCTTCAAGCTTAAGAATGTGGGATGATCACAATGATACAAAATTATAGAATTTATGATTAGCCGTAAGTACAAAGAAGCTTGCTTTTATAGATTTTATTGATTCAGATGAATGATCTAGATTAAGACGTGTTGATTTGAGATCAAAGGTTGAGAATGAATGAGAGGAATTGATTGCCTAATTAACTAACTACAAGTGGTTGCATAATTCCAATTAACTAGTTGCATGAGATATTTATTGAAGAGTGAAGTCAATTGGTTGATCAAAAGAGTGGTCGTTCAATTATCAGTTTTTTGAGAGAGAATGTTAGTTAAGATTTGAGGGAATAATGCATGATATCATTAATTAAATAATTAATTAATTATTAGAGGAACTCACAAGATAAGATTGATTAATAAATAAAATGTTTATTTATTAATGGATGATGTTTGAGATAAAAGAGGAGAATTAAATAATTAATGTAATTACTTAATTTAGAAGAAGTGTGACTGTGAGGGATTACTAATTAAAGTAATTATTTAATTTATGCATGATAGTGAATGTTTAATTAAACAATTATTGGTAATTATTTAATTAGAATAGAGGAATAAGTGAAGTTAGTGACATAATTAAATAATTAATATTTATTTAATTAATTAGGAGGAATGGGGTTGAATTATCCCTTTATTAAATAAATATTATTTATTTATTTAATTAATTGGGAGAATAATGTTAAATAACTTAATTAATAGAAGAATATAAAATTTGATAATAATTAAATAATAATGTATTATTTAATAATTTAGGAGAAGAAGGGTGAGATTTAGTCAAAAAGTGTTGTTCATGGGTCACGATAATTTAGGGTATTTACATTTTTCCCCTCTTTTCAATATAATGCATTTTTACAGCGTTATGTCAAAGAAAATTAAAAATCTACAGTTCAGGAGATGCCTTGGTATGCCCTGAGGACAACAAGCTAGCATGGTGCCCCCTTGGGAAATTTGGTGAAACTTCTAGATAATGAGCTGAATTTTCTGACAAGATGATATGATGTGTTTAAGTGCAAGGATTGAAAAAAGAAATATTGACTTAGAATAAAATTTTAGTAAGGAGTGAAGAAGCGTTAGATGGATCATTCATCTAAACCAATATTGATGATTGATAGTACTTGAGCTTTTAGCAATTCATGTTTTATCATCATAGAGTTTTTTACTATGGGACATGAAACAAGTAGATGTATGCATACCTAAGCATGAGTTACGAAGGTAGATTTTTTTTCTATTTGTTGAAGATATGATATATGGACAAGTGGAATGTGTACACCAATTTGAGACAAACCTTGGTGATAAAATTATCCATTTTTCAAAGATTCAAACACATCAGACAAGGAGTGCCTTGATTCCAATTAGCAACAATAGAACATTGTAGGAACATGTGAGAAAATTACTATTGAGCATGTTTATTCAAATGCAAGAAAGTGTTATATTGGCTTTTAACTTGTATGGGATGTTTATATTATGCTAAATAGAATCCCAATCACACACAAGGACCTTAGTTGCCCCAGTCATGTTATCAATACAAACCACAAACATAAATCAAGAGAAAAAGATGTGATGATCCTTCATCACTTCTCTAATCACTTATGGATATCCTTGAGTAGCTTAGGAACATGAAATAAGATAAATCAGTTAAAAAAGATAAGACTTAACAAATACAAAATGAGTTAACAATCATCTAGATCTTCATGCCTAAAGTGAAGGTGTTTTGATAGGATAGTGTCTAGTTTCAGGACTGACATACATTTTATAAGACGTTGGGTCTGGTGTCAAGGATACAACAACCTATATAAGATAAATGATATCTGATAAAGATAAATTATGCTAATAGATGATTAGAAAATCGATTGACCAAATTGATGGCTATTTTGGTAGTTTTATCTTGTTTGTTCATGATTTGTTTGAGCTCAATTATGTATAGGATATCTTGTTTGTTTGTCCAACATGTTGGTTCTTGACAAAGGCATAGTTTTATTGTGAGATATGGATTGTGATGAAAAGATGATTGGTCATGATGGACCCTAAGGGGACTGACCTAATACCTCAGGGGCTCATTGATGATGGCCTTGCCTATGTGATGAATGCAGAGACATCATAGTTTGATGTATTGATGACCAATGATACCTTATTTATGAGACTTGGACTAAGATAAAGACTTGATTTTTGACGGACCCTAAAGGATAGACCTAATGCCTCGGGGGCTCATTGATGACGGACTTTCCTACATGATAACACAAAGACAACATAGTTTGACTATATTGATTGACATTGTTTTTGGCTTTTTTGAAATTTTATGAATGTTTTTGGAATTTTCAAAGGATATTTGAGTGTTTTAGGGATTTTTGATTGATTTTTTGATGTTTTTGGCTTTTGATTATTTTTTTTGTTTTAGGATTTTGAGTTTCTCAATGTTTTTGGATTTTTGGAATGGATTTTTTTCAATTTTTTTGATGATGATCATATGGATGAATGATAAAGAGATATCAGTGTAGGGATATCAATAATCTTTTGAGATTTTGTTGATTGGCAAGCTAAAATCGAATAATCTGATTGAGTAATTATCAATAATGATAACATTGTTGAGGATACACAACAATATAAGGATAGTGTTTTAAAGTTAGGAACAACATGAGGATTGGGAAGGATACATCCTATTGGTATGTGGCGACTGATCATTATGTCCTACTTTTTTGCAAAATTACTGAAAAAGGGAAAAATCACAAAAAGGAAAAAAACCCTGATTTTGTATAACCCTAATTTATAAAGGGTTTAGGATAGAGTTACAGTATCATAAGAAACAAGCGATTATTTACGATATTGTAATAGGGTTTTGCACTGGTTAATAATATCATTGAATGGCTGCGGTTTGGTGGATGTAGCCCACATTGGTTGAACCACGTTAAAGTCTCTGTGTTAATTTTATGTGTGATTTTATTTCTGGTTTATTTGATAAAATCTACGTTTAGCTTTTAGATATCTTCTTTTGAAAACCTAACACATCCCAATATGATGATTGATTGATCAAATAACGATTGTTCAAAATTTGTAGCCAAGATAGGAACAAGATTGTTGAATTTTTTGATACCATGTTGAAGTTTCAACAAGATGCAACTAATATGGATTGTTTGAATTGTTTGGGTGATGTATATATCAAAACGTGAAATAGAAGACATAGATCAAGTTTTATTAAAAATGAAGAAGTACCTACTCCAAGTGTCTAGCAATGTAGGGAATGCAATGGGAATGTATATGTGAAGGATATGCATTGTTCCAATAGATCTAGGACAAAGTATTTACTTCCCAAGGCTATCTCATAATAGAATAACATGTTTTACCCAAATTTTTGGATAGTGCTATGTAGGTGAGGGTATGATGTAGGATAGTATATGGTCAAAGGAAAATGGCCATGTCAATATTTTCCAAAAGCATGTTTTGAAGTATGTGCCCCTAGTCTTTATCAAGATCAAGGTGGATAGGGAAGATGAATGTAAGTGAAATGGATGGATAGTAGATTTATTATTGATAAGATAAGTTGATTCCAATTGGAATGATGCACATTGATGATTGATTGTTACACATGACACCTATTTTCTAGGTTTTCACCATGGTACTTGCCCAAAGCAACATATGAATGGTTTTCACTATTCTTTTTTTTCTTTTTTTTTGTATTTTTGAATGATCATCAATCATGCTGAACCACTTGGTGGTGTTGATGTAGATGTTGTTGTCATAGTGTGCCAATAATGGGATCATGATCAAGGATAAGATGTGATAGCAGGATTTGAATATCTTGGCCTTGATTAGTTTCAGGGACTTCTACTTGATGCTTTGGATAGTATTCTTGATATAGACCGGGTTTAGATAATGTGGTAGGAATAAACAACTCTTGGGTAGTCTCAATATGTTGGGATGGTGGTAATAAATTTTAATAGGAATATCTGGAGTGCATGATGGTATTTGGTCTAGAATTTCATGATTATAGATTAGATATGTATCAAATAGTTGTTCATTTATTGTGGATAGCCCTTGGGGGAAATCCTAAAAGGTGTTATTAGTGGATGATTTGGTTTATGGGGATGATATGGGTTGATGTTGTAAAGGTTCCAATGATGAAGGAATGAAAGAAGAGATGGCGTCTTCTTGTGGGAATGCTTCTTCAAGATATCCTATCATGAAGTCAAATGAGGTGGACATGCTATGACCATTGCTATACATTGGTAATTGGTTTTGATCTTGCTTGGGAAAATTATCTTGATACATGTCTAATTTCTCATCATGTGAGCTATAGATACTGTCGATGTGATTATTATTAGATGGGTTGGGATTTTGGAGAGGAAGCTCTTGAGTTAGCTTGATAGGTGATGGAGGACATGATTGTGGAAGAGGTTTGGATGATTTAGGATTAGCCATATGATGGGATTTCTTAGATTTGTTTTCATATTGGAGTTTAACATTCCATTTTATGCTTCTTAGAAGATCATTGACTAATGTTCTTTTCTTGAATGGATTTTTGGATTGGGATAGAGTTGATGGAAATGACTTAGTGGATGAAGGATTACAAGAGGAGGTCGAGGCTATAGTAATAGGGCTATGTGATATGGTTTGGTATTGAGGAACCCTTTAGATGGAAGATTGGTTTCTCTCATCAAGGTTGGGATAAGAATGACCCATGGATGTTTGTTAGGGATTAATGTTATGGATGGTGTTAAATGGTTGTTGATATTGAGGGTAGATGGATGGTTGAGTAGAGCTTATGGGTTGTTGGTAAGAAGGTTGGAATGTTGTGGATTGTTGGTATGGATAAGAGATGGAGGGGTCACTAGAGCTTGTAGACTATTGGTATGAGGGATAGATGGATGCCTGAGTATGGATCGTGGGTGATTAGTATTGACACAATGTGAGGTTTTCAATTTAATTATGAAAAATATCAAGGTAAAAGGAATACATGGTTGTAAGATTAGAAATAGACATTAGACATAAAGGAAGTGAAGAATCAAAGCAAGCAACCACTAAACCTGTTAAATCTGCTATCCTCAATTCAATCTAATCTAATCTACCTATGAAGTACAAATAACACAACAAAATCAAACTAAATGCAACATTACCTTCACCGTGTTGACATGATTTACCTCCATAGTATTCCTTCGTCTTTTTTTTCTCTTAGATTTGTGTGTACTTCTTTGCTTCAAACCAAGAATGTGTGATGATCATAATGACAAAAAATGCTAGAATTCATGATTAGTCATGAACATGCAAAGAGGCTTGATTTAATAGATTTGATTGATTTAGATGAATTATTTGGATTAAGAGGTGCTTATTTGAGATCAAAGGATGAGAATGAATGAGAGGAATTGATTGTCCGGTTAATTGACTGCAACTAGTTGCATGATTCCAATTAATTGGTTGCATGAGATATTGATTGAAGAGTTAAGTCAATTGATTGATTAGAAGAGTGGTCACTCAATATCAGTTGAATGAGAGAGAGTGTCAGTTAAGATTTTAGGGAATAATGCATGATATAATTAATTAATAAATAAAATATATTTATTAATAGATGATGTTTGAGATAAAAGAGGAGAATTAAATGATTAATGTAATTACTTAATTTAGAAGAAGTGTGAATGTAAGGGATTAATAATTAAAGTACTTTTTTAATCTAGAGGTGGGAGAATAGATTAATTAAATAATTAAAGATAATTTTAATTTATGCATGATGGTGAATGTTTAGTTAAACAATTTTTTGTAATTATTTAATTAGAATAGAGGAATAAGTGAAGTTAGTGATATAATTAAACAATTAATGTTTATTTAATTAATCAGGAGGAATGATGTTGAATTAGCCCTTTATTAAATAAATATGATTTATTTAATTAATTGGGAGAATAATGTTAAATCACTTAATTAATAGAAGAATATAAAATTGATATAATTAAATAATAATGTATTATTTAATCATTTAGGAGAAGAAGGGTGAGAGTTAGTCAAAAAGTGTTATTCACAGGTTAGAAAATTTTAGGGTATCTACAATCCTATCAATTAGGATCATCTACTTTTATCAAAATATGCTTTCTTTCAAATGAGAAAATACCAAACATTAATGGTTTCCAACTACACAATGATGGGTTAGCATCTTTCTTCCAAAACCAAAAATACCCCATCATAAATAGAATATTTTAGAGCATGAAGTATCAAGGAAGAGGACTAGGCCTCCTACATGAGCAAGGCATTCTAGAACTAGTACAATTTCATAAAAATCTTCAACACCAAGGTTTTTGTTATCCATCAATCAAAAAAATAAATGATGTTAATGATACCTCCATAATATATGGGGCTAATTTATCCAATACAAACATCAAATTGGGGAGCATGAGTAGTCCTTACCAGAAGGTTGATGCCAATATTCCTTCTATCCCAATTCTAAGTACACCTACCATTTGGAACCAACAGAAAAAATCTTACAAATACAAAGTCCAAAATCAAAGGTTGAAATAAATTGAATCAAACAAAAATCCAAATGGATAAATGAAGTTAAATGAATCCCAAAGAAATATGGATCAAGTAAAAAATAGTCCAAATCCAATATTCAATAAAAATATGGAGCCCCAAGAAAAGAGGTCTTTCAGATATAACAAATTTACACCTCCTTCAAAATGGTCATCACACAAGGCATATAAAAGTGTTGGTTTCAATCACTATCCCAGTCCAAAATCTAAACTCCATCATCCACCACCCCAAGTTTGGAAAATAAAAATTCCTACATCCAAACTTCCAAATAATTCATCCATATCTACCATCACTGATCATAATCCAACATCTCACCTAAAGTCTAAAAATCCTACTTCATAATTAATCCATCGCATCTTGGCAGAAACACTTTATCATAAGGACTCCCATTTAACTCTATCACGATGTACATATCTCGATAAGGCCAACCCCAATATCAGAAAGGATCACAATGACATCCATCAGTTGTATGCAAGCACCATGATCTTGACAAGACAACTACTCCACAAAGGTCACTATTGGAATATCATGGAACCAATCTCTACATTAGAAGCATTAAAGAATTCAAAAAAATTAGTGATCTAAACATCAAAGCCATCCAAAAATATAAAAATAAATAAATAAATACAAAAATACAAAAAAGAAAAAAAATATCACCTTGATGAAAATCTGGCAAACATGCATCTTGTGTGACATCAAAAATACAAAAAAAAAAAGAAAAAATGAAAAGAAAATAGTAAAGAGAATTTATTTGTTCAATAGTGAAACCCATTTTTATGGCACTTTGGATAAGTGCCATGATGAAAACTTGGAAAATAGGTGTCATGTATAAGACTAATTATCTATGTGGATCATTATACTTGGGGGAAAGTTGTCTCATCCTCCATGCCTTTATTATTATGTTTCCACCTATCTATCCAATCCATGTCGTTTCCACCCATCTTCCCTACCTACCTTGATCTTGATAAGGACTAGGACACAAACATAAATCATGCTTTGGAAAAGTATTGACATGTCTAACCTTTTGTCATACACTATCCATAAAATATCATGCCATTTCCTATATAGCCTTAACAACCCCATATATCAAATAAAATAGGGTTATTCATATGTGACATAGTCCTTGGACATCATATACTAAATCCTCCATCCAATAATCCTCATGTCTCCTATCCTTTATTGAAGCAATCCATTATCCTTTCATACCAATCACAAGACTTGGTTTTCCCTTGTCATTGGTTCTAAGCTTCCAATCCTCTTATCCAACATTCCTCCATAATCACATATAGTTCTAAGGTTATGCCATTCAAATGCAAAAATACCAATCCATAAAATCTTATTATGAAATCTAGCACATAATCCAAAACATTCAGTTTTTCTCATAGCCTTGATACAAACATTGATCCTTTAATCACATTATCATCACCAAGATATGTCTTACCCAGTCATCACATTATTTTTGGGATGTGTCCTTCCCATATCAACAATTTTATCATCATCATCATCATCACCAATCAATTGGTTTTCAACTTGACTAGGGGCAAGATCATGTTTGTCTTTGTATCCTTGTGTATGTGTGCTTGCTTTCTTGTGTGTATCTTTCACATCCATTTATAATTATACTTATAATATACCATCCAAAATAAAATCTCACCTTCCATACAAATTCATAATAAATAATTCACCTTCCATAGCAACCTATCCATAATTCATAATAAGCTTTTATCACACCTATTATAATCCACCCTCTATAATAAATTTTCTCTTGCTGAGACTGACACCTTGATCAGATACAAATAGACCATTCTTCAAACACCAAGCTTAACAAATCATGAAACAATAGATAAACTATCAAACTAGCCTTCAAGCCTAACCGATCAATTTCATATAAACATAATCTATCTTCATCGCCTATCATCATCGTCTATATTCATCATCTAATACTTGTCTTATACAAGTTGTTTCATCTTTAAAACCAAACTAGGTGTCTTATATGAGATGTACCATTCCTGAAACCAGACACCATCTTTTGAATCTTATCAAAACCATTCTATCTTTGGAAAAAAGATCTAAATAGCTATTGACTTGTTTGGTCCAATGAGTCAGATTATCTTTTATCTTATTTATCTTTTGTCATGTTCCTATGCTACTTGAGGATATCCGTAAGTAATTGGAGGAGCAAGGATAGATAATTATTTTTTCTTATTTTTATTTTGTTTGAGGTTTGTCTTGACAATATTCCTAGGGTAATTAAATTCTTAGTATGAGTCATAACACTCCTTGTTTTCAATGTGTCTATCTATCAAAGGGATAATATTTCGCACCTTGGTTTTCCCATAACTTGGAGTATGTTATTAATTTACAAAATAAAAAGAACTCTATAATGATATTTGTGCACTAATGAAAGTTCAAGGTCCATCCTATAAGTCCATTTCCAATAAAATTCATGCTATCTATTCTACCTAATCAATCTTTTCCACATCTGATAATGATCAATCTAATCATTCTTCACTTCTTATAAACCTTTTCTTTTGGCTTATTGATAAATTTGGCTCACTTTTTGGATTTTTTACCCAATTTCCCAAGGGGGCATCATAATCCCGCTTTTGCCAAGGCATGTTGGGGAAAGGTATCTAGTCATATTATTTCTTTATTTTTTCTTTGAAACAATGTTACGTCGAACATTGTCTCAAAGAGGGGCAAAATGTAGACATTCAAAATTGTCCTAATCCTACAACAACATTTTCTGACTAATTTTCCATCTAACCCTAATTTTCATCTAAACCTAATTCTATTTTTTATCACATGTTATAATTAAATATTTTTAATTATTAAATTATCCTAATTCTTCTTTCTCATCATTTCTTCGGATTAAATAATTAGTTTTAATTATCTAATTCTTAACCTAATCTCATTTTTTATTAAATAAATATTTTTATTTGTTTGATCATTTTAAGCTAAAGTTCTAAAATTAATTAAATTATTTAATTTAATTAATTATTCAAATGACATAAAAATAAATGATTTATTTATTTATTTATTTTTGAATTTTTTCTCTATCTCACTTTCCATTAACTACCCCTTTCTTCCACTTAACTCTTATGTTTCCCTTGATTTTCTCCACTTAACTCTTCCACTCTCCATGATTTTCTCCACTTAACTCTTACTTGTTTCTATTTTTCTCTCCACTCAACTCTTCCATTTCTCTTCCATTTTTCATTTTAAAAATGAGCAACTTTCCCATGCAAATTGTCTCTTTCAATCTTGACCATCGATCACCTATTCAATCTCATCCTTTGATCATGCCAACCTTTCCTATAAATTAAACTTTCATTTCTTCATGTTTTGAATCACAATCTTCAAATTTTTGTCACATTATTATTGTCTTGAGATAAACATATTTGTGCACTTAGAAATCTAAGAGCCACATTCTAAAACTTCAAAAGTGAAAAGGAGAAGAGCAATAGAGGTGAACCAACATTGACATAAGAAGGTATAATTTTTTCTTACTTTTTTTATTCAATTTCTTATGTCATTTTGTTCTCTATTGTTTGGATTGATTTTTTATGCTTAAATCTAACAGTTTGTGGTTGTTGTTTAGGATTTGATCCCACAACCAATTTTCCTAATCTTACAATCTAAGTTAAATTAATGGGAATCTAAATCTATAAATAATAAGGGTTGAAAATAATATTTTACATTCTCTCCCCCACTTAGATTTTTGTAACAAGCTTCTTTTGTTTACCCAACTTCCTTTCATATATATTGGTCACTATATGCAACCTCTTTGCACACCATGAATAATTCCTTGACATGCTTTCTAGGGTCTGATTTCTCTTTGTATTTATCAAATTTTGTAATTTCAAAGTGTTGGAGTAAAGGAACCATTATCATCAATTTATGAAATAGTTAGAGACAATGTTCTTCAAACTTGTAATGATTCTTTGATTTCCTTGTTTGTAAATTATAAAGAGATTTTTTCATTGCCTCCAATTCTTGGTCAAATTAAGTTGGGAGATTTGTGGAAATCGATGTTCCCATTGTAGGAGGTGAAACTTTGTATGTAGCATGATGATTTTTTTTTGGGAGGATGGAGTATTGTTGGTTAGAAGCTATGAGGTTTTGGAATGAATAGAGTTAATAAGTGGAATGACATTGAGATATTTGGTGGGAATATGAAGTGACAGGTACATGAGATATCTAAGGAATGTAAGAAGAAGATACTTGGGGAATATTAGGAAGAAGAGGTTTAGGGGATATAGGAAGTGTTGGAGTTGAGAAGATACAACACCACAAAAGCCCAAAAGATCTTTGCAAGCAAATAACCTATTACAAGGAGAAACAAAGAGAAGTAACAAAGGAAATTCTCAAGAATGTGGAGCCTTGAATTCACACAAAATGTAAAATGAATTAATGATACAAAAGATAGTTTTCAACTACATATAGATGAAAACCCTAGGCTTGCACAATAATAATTAATAAAGTAATTAATTATTATGCATCTAATGTTAGCTTAAGTGAAAAGAGGTAAAAGGGAACTTTACGTAATTAAACAAATATTGTTTAATTAATAAAGTAAATACCCAATTACTCTAACAAGATGTTTGTGGGATGTAAGAAGAGGATGATTGTGGGATATATGAAGAATAAGGTTGGGGGATATAAGAGGAATATGGTTGTAGGATGTATGATGGAGAAGGTTTTGGGATGTAAGAGGAATATGATTGGGGGGAAAATGTAGAAAAAGTTTGTGAAATAGGTAGGTATGTGTAGAAGTGAGATGAGATTATTGTTGGTAAATTTTGTCTCAACCTTGCAATTACATAAGGTTTATTGTTGATAGGTAAGAATAGGGGGTGCAAGGGGTACCCCCTTGTGGGGTTTGGGGGGCTTATCCCCCCGGTGAGGGGTTTGGGCATTGCACACCCTAGTGGAGGTTTGGGGTTAGTGCCCCCAACATCCACATTTTGTGTAAATTTTATTATTATAAATTTGGACCATTCATCATTAGGTCTCAGCTTTGATGGTAGATATTTTGTTGGCTTGAATTTCCCTACAAGACAACCCTATTTTATGAGAATATTATATTACAATTATGTATTATGATGTATTCTAAGAGTCTAATAATGGTCGTGTTGCCTCTCAATCTCTAGTTGGTGATACTCTTGTGAGAAGCTTGTTGTACAAGTATATTATAATTTTTGTGATTTTTGAATAATTTTTTGGGTGGCTTTTGGAGTGTGAGATTTTTCTCCCAAAAGGGTTTTCCCCACATAAATCACTATGTTGTTGTATGCATGATATTTATATTTATTTATGTTTAAGTTTTAGTAATTGTTGTAAAGATTTGTAAAGTTTTGCATTATCCTCCTCTCAAGATTAGTATAGGAAGTTGTTCAGCTACCTTAGCTTCCTTACAATTGTGTTATGGGAATCGAGGATGGTATAGATTGGATGGAGGAAGGGAGAGATGCACTAGTTTAGATAGTGAGATTTAAAATATGTGCCATATTAAGTGGCATTGTAGGACGAGTGGAAGTAGATGGCATGTTGAGATTTACTTTAAGGAGAATGGATATGCCAAGAAGGCAATAAAAGAGGAGTAAGTGATAAGATGGAATTTTTGATAGAATTTAATTATTGGGGAGTGGGTCTTATGAAGCAAAATCAACCCATGTATTTTCAAAGATAGTCTCAAGTATCTCCTAGCATACTAAGTCTCTTGATACCGAGATGTCAAAATGGGGAGGAAGTTTGGCACCCTCATTTATGTTTTTTTCTTAAATGGCATCAATATTTAAGGTGATAAACTTATTCAATAGGTCCAATTTTTAAGGATTTAAAAAAATAACAAATCCTAGGAGAAATTTCATGTTATGAAACAATGGTTTCTTGTTCATCTAGTGGTTCTTGTGAGGTAGGTTGGCTAGATGACCCTCCTAGGATGGAAAATTCATGATACTCATAACTAGACATACCATTAGTGAAAAGGTAATTGTTGCTCCATCTTCATTCATGTCTATATACATGTAATGGGCATACAATTTTAGTTTATGTGGTTTAGGGGGTTATTGTGAGGGGTTTTTATGTTGGGTATATGCTATCTTAGAGTTAAAGACTTAGTTTTTTTTGAAGTGAGATATAATTATAGCTAGGTGAATGTATATGTTACCTTTTATACTATAAACCATCATCTTAGGTTAATTCTTATATTCAATGGAGGCATCCTGCTTGAGATAGGCTATATTCTCAAGAAAAAATACATGGATTCCAAACTATGTCTTTGGCTCAAGATGAATAGCTTGGGTTGAGGATTTCCAACTTGAGATAGACAAAGTTCTCAAGAAAGAAAGGTTTAGGATTTAAGATCTTAAGTTTTCAAAGAATGATTAGTGGTTTGGATTGTATGGATGTTTGTAGGATGGTGTGTTTGTACTTTTTCCTTGTCAAATTATGTTTGGTGTTGGATTTTATATTTGTGATAGGAATGGAAATTTTATTGGATGTTTTGGTACTCTTTAGAGCTTTGTTTGAGTTCAATTTTCAAGGATAGTAGTTTTATAGTTTTATATGTAAGATCAAACCACTAAATAACACAACTATTAGGTGTCAAATATAATTAAAATTTAGGATAAATTTGAATAACTAGAGTGTTAAAATAGGACCACTAAAATATAGTATAGAACTAATGTTTGATTAAAAAAATCATTAAAACATAAACTAATTTTATTTTTTATAAGGTAAACTAAGTGAATGAAATCACTGAGTTACAAAGTAGAATTGCTATTTTATGGATAAGACTGTTAATTTTGATATATGGTTTTTGTTTTGTTAGAAATATTATGACAACAAAATTGTTGGCTTACAACACATAACCATTGAGGTATGGATAGGAATACTAAATAGTAGAGATTTGATAGTTTTTGACGTTACAATTTTGTTAAGATTGGATCATTGAAATGTAGTATGAACATTGAGGGTTATATAGGACCATTGAAATAGAGGATTAAAAAGTTTTGATAGATAAAATATAAATTTAATAGTTTCAAGATAATTTATATGGAGACAAAACTATTTATTTATAGTATAATACCACTAAAAGTTAGATAAAACTATTAAATAGGGATAGATACTATTTAGGATGAATGACTATATGGAGACAAAACCATTGATTTATAGTATAGAACTGACTAAAGAGTGATAGACCCGCTAAAAAATATATTGGCTTAGAGACTAGATTGTAGTGTGATAGGATAGAACCATTAGTTTATGTGATAGAATCATTGGACTATTTATAGAATTTTTGTTTCAATGTCTAGATCCATGGACTATGATTTGATTAGACAAAAAAATCCATTGAGATATGTGACTAAAATGTTGGGATGTGATCAAGTTCATTGGAATGAGTAGGATTTTGGCTAAAAGTAATACTTTAAGGTGATTTTGGATATTTTTTAAATAATAGACAAATTATCTTGACTTTATGAAGTTTTATGGTTTTTTGGAAATTATTGGTTTATTATATAAAGAAATGTCAAATAGGCATTCAAAAGCCTAAAAATTATTTAGGCAAGTGTGACACTTGATGTGGGTCCTTAGTAGAGTTAACTACTTACCATCTACCATATAAGGCATAGCTAGGGTGTCACATTGCATAAAATTCCCTTACCAAGGATGTCCAAAGGCTTCACCCAAGGATAGTTCTATCTCAATACATGGAGGTGTTCATGAGTAAATTCAGGGGGAAATTTTTTTCCTGTGAACCACACTAAATGATATCCAAAGGTCTTAAACTCAAGGTTGATAAGGATTCCATGAACTAAGGGTTTGTCTCCATGCATGAAACTATGAGGCTCTCTCCTTGTCTCTTCACCTCACAAGTCTTGGTGGACCAAGGGTCTCAAAGCTATATCAAACATGATGAGGACTCCTTTTTGAGGTAAAATTTCACTCTCCCCTTTTATATACCCCATCGAGACATGTGGTTGAGTTCATCCTATAGGGTCATGAAATCCCTCGACAAGCCTCCTAAAGTGAAAGGGAATGTTAGGTGTGTTTGGTCACCTAAGGTTGCATAGAGCATAAGGGGAGAGCATACAAAATAACACACCTTAGGTTTTAATCCAAACACAAAATGAGACTATGAAAATTTTGATATGTAAGGTCAATCAAAGTACAAGGAAAGAGCATAAAATTCACAATCACCAAAGACACATCAATAAATTATTTCCTACTATTTTAATTTAATACAACTATTTCTAGTGATAAGATAGATATTTGACCATAGTGTTACAAATAAATCATTAGTAAATTTTTAATTTGAAGTCTTTGGCTTAAGTTGGGAAGCTACAAAACATATTTTTAAAGGAAATTATAACAAACCAAACATATGAGTTAGCATTTTATAATGATAAACTAAAAATAGAAAGTGATAAAAATATTGAAAAGAAGAAACTACTAAAAACTAGGGTGCAACTATTATTTGAGATATATAGGACTACTAAATGCGTAAATATACAAAAATACCAAAAGCTATACAAATTGGTTGATTCAAATGTTTTGCATAGGAAATAAACTCAAGTCAAAGTAAAAGGGACTATACTACCTTGTTGTCATCCTTATGTGATTTGGGAAACATGAAACCCTATAAAATGAAATACTAGTAGAAAATCGAGTTAATGTTAGAAAAAATACTAAAAATATAATGTAAATATACAATCTAACATATACTGTTAAAGTAATATGCAACCATAGATTTATGGTATGTAATTGTTGATTTATAATGGGACTGCTAAAATACAACCCAAAGGTTGGGATACTTAAATCCTAGAAAAATAAGGTTAATCTACAAAATTAAAATTTATGGATGAAATCTAATAGAGTATCAACCTATAAAATCAAAATTCTATCAAAAATTAAATGTTAGATAATCCAAAAATGTCAAGAAATGTGTTAGTAGCCTAAAACATGAAACTATTGAATCCAAACACAAAATTACTGAAAAGTAAAATGCTATTTCCGAACCTAAAACACAATTTTTAAATTATGACTTATGTATCCAAAAAAACTAAAAACAAACAAAATTTTGATCAGAAGTCAAAGGATGCATGTCCCATTGAACATGCTAGAAATGTGTGTAACAAATTCTGATATTAAAGAACAACTTAAAAGAAAATAAGGATTGATTAATTGTAACTAACTACAAACAATCAGTTAAGGCATTTAGAAGATATAAAAATTATTAATCACTCCACAGAAACCCATGTTAAATCTTCCAAGTTGTAAAAATTGGATTTTCTTCTTGATATAAAAATGTGAGTGCTCAAAATACTATCATAACTTTGCATTCTGATTGATTGACTAATAGTGTCTTACGATGCAAAGATTTTATAGAATTGGGAAGATTTTGATGGGGAGACAAGGGGTACTTGTGGTATAACAAACACCCCTTTAGGTTACACTTGTCACACCCATGTAAGAGAAGTGACACTTCCATGTGCATTAGATTTGCGATTAATTAAAAAATAATGAGAATTAGAAAATAGGTTTTAGAGTGGGGGAATTAAATAAATGTTTATATTTATTTAATTTTTTTGGAAAAGATGGGGTAAGGTTAGGAATGAATAACTATTAAATAATTATTCGAATGGTTTTGGGTGATGAAGGGGGATTGTAATGCCCTACCAAGAAACCTTAAAGGAAGTTGCAATTAACATTATAAGCGAACCAATTTTTCTTTATAAAGTGCATTTAACATACACATTCACTTACTAGTTAACAACAACCTCTAAGGCTACAAGGTTAGGATTACTTAAACCCACACATACATATTACATATAACCATAGCCTTATGAACTTTATGAAATAACCATCATACATCATAAGAATACCACATAACATAGTAACATAATCAACCAAGATACAATCTCATAATCATTATCTTAATCCAATAGTTACATCACTTAATAGTAACGATCAAAACATCATAACAAAATGTATCTAGTATCAAAGTAAATGCAACCAAACATAGCATAAAGCAACTTGAACAAGAAACAAAATGAAGGGGTATTACATTCTCCCCCCCAAAGATTAGGCTTACTCCTGGAAGCCTACAAAAACTCATAGTGCAAACTCCACACAATCACATGAAACCAAGGATTCCAAACTGAACCACTCCATACCTCAACACATAAACAACAACAACCCATGCTGTAAACAACTCAGCCAAGAACACTATAAATCCAACCAAGACAACATGGTGAAACAACCATCAACCAAATCTCCAAAAACACATAACTATGGATTATCATACACAATACACATATGTACCAATACACAACACCAACAACCATCACAAGACTACACAAGGGTCCGCCTAGACACCAGAAAGCAACACACCAATCCATGATAGAAGAGTCCATGAATCAATAACATAAACTAGCTCAACTAAATCTAACATCAAACCAGTGGCTTGATAGAGTTAGGTCATACATAAAGTGAGACCATCCAAACAAGACCACAACGACCCATCTCTTATTGAGTAAGGTGATCAACCTCTAAGAGATAGTCATCACACAAAGGGGAGTAGTGGGTTCTAGCTACGTCCAGCCTCACATACCCCCATTCTCAACGTTTTCCTGCATCTACTTCCTTGTACACACTCACCAAGTTTTCCTCAAACAACCTTGGAGAGGAATCACAATACGACACATAGCCGACATTGAAAACAACAAAGATAACTAGCTTAGCCACCAAGTTCATAAAGAAGATCAAATTAAAGTTCCATTTCAACAATAAAAATAAATAAATACGCGTAATTTCAACATTGAATCAAATTCATAACCACTAGGGTTATAAGAAAATAAGATCACAAATTATGGCTAAACCTTCACAATCAAATATAAACAAAGTGTCAAATCTCACAATCAACTAAAAAGAATCATCAATAACCAAAAGAAAGTTCACAATTTTTAAATTCCACTATACAACAACTATGTGACTAGATACTAGCCACCAAACGAGGAAGGAGGAAAGAACATCCAACAAGAATGATAAATACCCTCATGTGATGCATCCATGACTAAAGAAGACATCATCACTCTACCAGGTCATCGCCTCTACGAACGTCTAGGCATAACTAACAACCATGCTGCTATACCCAAATTCGAGGAATAAGGCTAACACATATAGATCAAGTATCCTGATCTAGCATAAGGGAAAATAGTGGTTACGTTTCCTTAGGATTGGTTGAGCTAAGATGCTCTACGCCACAACATGCATACGCTACACACTCCACCCAAGAAAACTTGTGATTACTACTATCCCTTCACGGATTGAGGATGCAATTAATTTGATATTGGATACATTTTGTTATGATGTTTTGATCGTTACTATTGAGTGATGTAACTATTGGATTAAGATAATGATTATGAGATTGTATCTTGGTTGATTATGTTATTATGTTATGTGGTATTCTTATGATGTATGATGGTTATTTCATAAAGTTCATAAGGCTATGGTTATATGTAATATGTATGTGTGGGTTTAAGTAATCCTAACCTTGTAGCCTTAGAGGTTGTTGTTAACTAGTAAGTGAATGTGTATGTTAAATGCACTTTATAAAAAAAAATTGGTTCGCTTAGAATGTTCATTGCAACTTCCTTTAAGGTTTCTTGGCGGGGCATTACAGGGATGATGAGAATTAGGAATATTAATTAACTAATATAAATATGATTTAATTAACAAAGTAATTTAAGAGGAATAATGAGAATTAGGGGAATATTAATTTAATAGTAAAAATATTATTTAATTATTATAGGAATTTGGAATATGGATAATCAATCAAATGTAATTGATCATTTTTTAGAGGAATAATGAGAATTGATGAATTGCCAATTTAGGTATCTATTGAAAAGAGGAAAATTGTGTGCTCTCTTTTTCACCTTTAGGGTTTAGGACCTAAAAGGAGAGAGACAATCTTCACTCAATTCACTCAAGAAAAAACCTTTGAGATCTCTTTGCAAAGGAGAAAGAGATATTGCAAAGGGGTTGTCCTATGGGTTGAATGACATCTAATGAGGGGCTCACCACTAGGTTTAAACTTGGAAAATATAATGACATACAAGATGAAATGCAAAACCCTAATATAATGTAATGACCTAAAAATGTAAATAAAACAACACAAAAAATTGTAAAATAGAATGTGTGCATGTGGAAATGTGTTGAAGACTGGAAACAACTCTGAAAATGTTGAAATCACTAAATTTTTTACCTAGTGGGACTCATTCGCCATTCTGGGTGAATTAGTCCCAGTTCTAGATTTCTGCACTAGAGTAGGTTTGAGAAAGTGGGTATCCAAATCTGCAATGATCTCTAAAAAACACCTATAGTCCAGGACTCATTCGCCACTTGTGGTGAATGAGTCTAGTTTGGCTTTTCTAGAAATTCAAAGTTTTGATCTGCACCTCTCAGTCTATTCAATCTATTCCTCCAAGTTCTCAGATCAGAAACTCTAATTTCGGGGTTGTAGATGACCTTTCTAGTGAAGATTATGACCTTGCAAATGGGGAGATAGCTCCAACAAGCTTGTAACTTAGTCTTCAATGATCGTCAAGTATTCAAAGCACCTAGATCTGCAATCACACAAAGAGAGAGAGAGAGAGAGAGAGAGAGAGAGAGAGAGAGAGAGAGAGAGAGAGAGAGAGAGAGTTGATTGTTAGGGAATAGGGGTTTGCCTTGGTCAAACCCCTCTTAAGTAATTAAACCAAATGATGAGACAATGAAATGAAGGCATGAAACATGGAACAAAGAACATGAATCATGGACAATGATATCTTGAATGATGCCTTGTAGATGATGTCTTGTAAATTTGCATTTCAACATGAAATGGAAATGAAGGATGTAGATCCCAATCTTTGAAAATAGGAGTAGAACAATGCTTGATACACTTGACATGATGGATCTTGAATTTTTGCAACAATTGCTAGAGAATTCTACCCTTGAATGATCTTGAAAGCTATCTTGATGAACTTTGAATGCTTAACCCTTGCTTGCTTGACTTGATAACATGTAGACTTATGTTTCTTATGTGAAATAATGATTTGAAAGCTTGTTTATATAGGAAAGCCACTCAAATGACCATTAATTTTATCCCCAAGGCCAAGATAGAAGAAATTTAAACTTAAACCTGGTTTTTCTCGCTCAAACCTCAAAAATAGTTCAAATGTGACTCATTCGCCATCTTGGGTGAATGAGTCCCACCTGGATGGGATGTATTCACCCAAGGTAGCGAATGGGTCCTACAAGGGCTATTTTGCCTACTACAATGTCAGGGAGTGAAGAAATTAAGCTTATGTGTTTATTTTATCAGTTTTTTGGTTAAAATATGCCTTAGGATGCATAATATGGGGTCATAGGGGCCTATTAATGATGATATAAAGGTCATAAATGCAACAGGGCCCAAAATCCAATGTGAAAGCATAAATAAATACACTTTACAACACTAAATTAAGGCAAAATTGGGTCTATTTAGCTTAGAAGGGCCCTAAATCCCATGTGAATGTGTAAAACACATTACAACATTAGATTGGGTCCACTTTAGTTTACAAGCCCCTTTAATTTAATGTGAAAGTGTAAATAAATACATTTTACAACATTTTAAATTAGGGAAAATTTAGGTTAATTTAGATTAAAAAGGGCCGAAGACCTAATGTGGATTTGTAAAATACCTCACAACACTAGATCAAGGTGACATTAAGTCTAGTTTATCATTAATTATTCCCAAATCAAGCAAGGGGTCATTTTTTCTACACTACATTTAGCCCTCACTTTAGTGAGAGGATGAACTTGCTTCAAACTCACACTAAAGTAGACATTCAAGAGGGGTCCAATCATACCAATGTGGATGAAAAAGGATGACAAAGATCGAGGAGGTGGTCAAGCCTCTAGGATCCAAGATCCTAAGTCAAACCAATATAAGCACAAAAGGACATGCACAAGGGTGTATAATATGCAACATCAAGATACACGATCATGCAATTTCAATAACTAAAAGAAAGAAGAGCAAGAATAAAAAAAATACAAAGTTGGATCAAGCTTCGACTGTTTGTCCAACACAATGTGGATCAGATCTAGGTTGTTTTTCCAAAAATGCATTCTCACTTTGAGGAAATGGAACTCTTGGTTGTTCATTGGGTGATAAGTCCTAAAAAGGTGAGACACATACACTCATGGCTGGTATGTGCTCACACACACATGCAAGTGGCTATGGGGAAATTCATGCCTCAATCGAGTTTCCCACTCAAACCATACCAAATTTATACCTCCTAATAACTTTAATAAGGTGCCACACAAAAATTATTTTCGAGCTTCATGAGGAAAGAAAAACTATGTATGCTTGGAGCTCATGAACAGGTGGGATGGCTCCACATGCATGCAAACTGTGTTATGCAAGGTGGCCATATAACTAAAATTATAAATGCGTAATAGTGTAAGGAATGTTCAAAGGTATTTTTCTTAGTTCATGCGAGGTCTCTTCTTAGGGAACACCGTGCTTAATATTTCCAAGAGAGAATAAGTCAAAGAAATATCACACTCTTGGAGGAAATCAAACCCAATGATGCCACCAAGAAAAGGACACATCACAAGAAAAATGAAAATTACATAGTGAAACATGAGCATCGATGTATACCCCCACTTTAAAGTGGTTGCTAACACCATTACTATGAGAAATTTCTTTAAATTAGAAGAAGACACAAGAGCTTATTCAGAAAGCTCTATGCCAAGTCATATGTTTCTGAATCGAACTACATCATGAATAAGTATGTCGCATGCAATTCAACTTAAGGCATGTCATCCAAATCCCAATCTTTCTCTTATGTTCATGAAAGGTGATCAACTAGCCAAAAGAGATAATGAAAAGTGACATACGAGGACAAGGCTAACTCACCCATTGCCCTCACTTAGTGCATGACAAGGATGAGCTAAATAGGATGAAAATAAGTTTCAATTAGAGGAACTAGGTGCTTCAATCCAAGGAAGAGCACCATAGTCCTTAAGATGTTGAATTTTGTTACTTAAAGCCTTACATTCATTAGTAGCATGACCATGAACTCTATGATATGCACAAAATGAATTCTTGTAGTAGAATTTATTTTATGTTCTTGGAGGAAGGGATATAAAATGATCTTGGAGGAGTCTTGACAAGATACCTTTTTGACCCAAAGTAGAGGATGTTTCATTATTTTGCAACAAAGATATCTCTTGCTTAGTATTAGTTGTCATACCTATGCAAGACTCTTTAGATTATGAGATTTTGTTCTCTCCTTGAAAGGAGGATGTAAAATCTAACGAATTCAAATCATTAGCATTTTGCGAGATGACATTAATATTAAGTGAAGATTTCTTTGTTTCTTGCAAATGATAACAATCAAGACCACTAGTGTTTATCAATTCAAGATGCACTACTATTAAGGACAGCTTAGAAGAATCTTTTGTTAGAGTGTTGATATTAAGTGAAGGTTTGTTTGATGGTTTGGTTTCTATGAAAGGAAAATAACCAAGAGCTCGAGTCGTTTCTTGCATGTTAGGCTCTATAGGGTTGTGGATACCTTGTTCTCTAGCACCACATCCTTTTCCACTATACCCAAGTTGTTTCATAAGCTCATAACCTTTTCCATAAAGCTTCTTCATCTCTTTTGGATTCGATGGTTGTTCATGGTTGAGTTCATCAAAGTTTGTTGTGTAATCTGTTGTCTTTTTTTCAAAAGTCGTTAAGGTCGATGCTTTCGAAGGGTCTTCTAAATTTTGTGTTGGCATTACCACTTTTTCTTTTCCCTTTTCAGAGTCTTTTTGTATGATCTTGTATTCTCCCATGAATGTTGGTGTGAAGTTGAAGGAACCCCAATCATTTTCTAATAGCTTCGTGACTTCCACAATGTGTTTTTATTTGTCTTTATGTTGTGCAGGTTCCACTTGTGTGGTTGGTGTTAAATCTTCCCAAGGATTTTCCTTTCCTTTCTCAATGTCTAAACAATTGTTTGGTTTAGGTTCTACTTTGAGTATGTACACTTTGTTGTTGTAGACATACTTCATTATATGATGAAGAGTAGAAGGCACCCCATTCATTGTATGAATCCACAGTCTACCTAAAAGAAGATTATATGAAAGATCATGAGGCATAACATGGATTGGTGTTTCTAATGTGGCCTTTCCAGTTGTAATAGGTAAAGTGATCATACCAAGCATTTTTTTGCTTATATTGTCAAATCCTGTAATAGATAAAGAATCAGGTTGAATGTTTGATCTATTGACACCAAGCCTATCCAAAAGGGTCACACTACACACATTAAGGGTGGAGCCTTTATCCACAAGGGTTCTCTTTATCCCTTTTCTTTTGTATTGAGATATTATTATGAAAGCTTCATTTTGTTTTCACACTTCCAAAGGGGGAGTTCACTTTGGTGGAAAACAATGTCAGCATTTATTCCTTGAATCAAGACTGCTATGTCATTTGGTTGCACATTAGAAGGGATAGGAACCTGTTGTAAATAATTTTGAATCATTTTGTGATAGTGAGGGGATGCTTGAATAAGGTCCCATAAGGATATCTTAGCAGGAGTATTCTTTAGTTGTTCGACAGGATCATACTCCTTTCCATGAGGAGGACCCGATAATCTATAGGATTAGGTAGGATAGGATTAGGCCATGGGAGGGATGTTGGGTTTGGTTGTCTTGGTTGTAGATTTTTTCTAGTGTTATATGTATGAGCAATGGTATTATGACCCGGTTATTGTGAAACATTATTCTTAGGTGGGTAGAGGATGAATTCAGGTTTGTTTTGATTTTTCAATTTGTGTGATCTGGTGGGTAAAGAATTAGAGGATTCTTAGGATGTCCCATAGGGTATGTAGGAGGTCCATTTATCAAAGGGGATCTAATGGAAACTTGCGTATTCATAACCTCAACAGTATTGGTTTGATTTATTTCTAATAAAGGGCAATCTAGAATCACCTTTTTACCATCACCCAAGGAAGACACATTACTATTGTTGTCATTTTCTTGCACCATGATAGCCTCCCTAGGAGGAGATTTTTTAGTAGAACTACAAACCAAATGTTTTGGAAATTCAAGGATTGGTTCTTCCAAAAGGACTTCATTGCAAGTAAGGAATTTATCAATGGTTGGATTGCCTTGTTTATCAATAGTGGGGATATTAGGAGAAGGATCTATTTGATTTTCCTTTTTCTCTAAGGTCTCATTCTCTTGTGCCATATTATCTACCCTAGTAGGAGAGCTTGTAAGTTGTTCATCATATTCCATGGTTAGGTTTTGTAAAGTAGCTTCATCACAACTAAGGGAGACATGAATAGAAGGAGAATCATGCTTGCCAATGATTGGATCCTTCCATTCAAATGGATCTTGTCAAATGGTAGGAGCATTAGGAAAGGGAGAAATGAGATTGTCATGACTTTCAAGTATATCTTCTAACAAAAAACTATCATCTTCATTACGATGAAGGATATTAGGAGAAGATCCAATGTGATTATCATGATTATCTACAATTAAACCCTTATGCCCTATAATGTCTTCCCAAGTGGGAAAAGTAGGATTGTCAAACCTCTCAATTATTAGATCTCCTAACACCAACATGTCTTCCTCACAAATGTCATTTTCATTATTATTCATGATTGTAGCATTGTCACAAGTAGGAGAAATGTTGGGAGAGGAATATAAGCTAAGTAAGGTGGTGGCAATGATTTCGTCTTCTATTATTATACTATCTTGCTAAGGGGAATGAAGAGAAGAGAAAACAAGACCTTCATGATTCTCAATGATTGCATCTTCTTTCACCAAGATACCATCGTTACTAAAAGGAGAGGTATCGGGAGAAGAACAATTAAGATCATCATGAATGTTCATGCTTATATATTATTCTATCCCATTATTCCCACAAATAGGATAGATAAGAGGGGGTGTAGGTTTATGGAAAGCGTGAATATGTCCACTCTTTCGCATTAAGAGACTCTCAAAGCTAGGGAATGCATTGAATGAATGACTAACATATGTATTTACTAACTTTTTCTTTGCAAACTTGGAAAAGACCAAAGCTAACATTTTTGAACAATAATCTATGCAAACTCAAAATTTAATGCAAAGACCTAGGATGAAATGCAATTTTCAAATTTCAAATAAGGTAATTTACTGATTACACTATGCAATGATCTGAAAATGAAATGTTATGAATGCAAATTTGAAATTAAGCAATACATGAAATGGACCAATTTAAGCTAGATTTTGTAAAATGCATGAAATAGAAAGTCAACCAACTGAAATATATAATCAATGGCAACAAATAGAAGCTTAAAAACAAGGTTTTCAGTGCTATAAAAGGTAGTTTCAGATGTCTACAGAGACTAATTCGCCCAAGGTGGCGAATGAGTCCCAATAATGATTTATTTCAAAAAAAAATAAAAAATTTAATTGATTTTTATGCTTTTTAGTTGTATGATTTGTAAACTAAGTGTAAATGTAGTTTTAAGATGATTTGAGATGATTTGAGATGCAAAAATGCAACCTATGTGCACTTTCACTAATGAAAAAATTAGAAACCCTAGAATGCAAATTAACCAATACAAATCCTAATGCAATGTTAATGCAAGCCAAATCTAGGATGATGATGGGCTCCAAATTAGAAAAAAAGGCATTCTAAATGCAGGTTCACCAAAATGAAAAGAGGAAAATTGTGTTCTCTCTTTTTCACCTTTAGGGTTTAGGACTTAAAAGGAGAGAGACAATCTTCACTCAATTCACTCAAGAACAAACCCTTGAGATCTCTTTGCAAAAGAGAAAGAGATCTTGCAAAGGTGTTGTCCTAGGGGCTGAATGATATCTAATGAGGGGTTCACCACCAAGTTTAAACTTGGAAAAGATAATGACATGCAAGATGAAATGCAAAACCCTAATATAATGTAATGACCTATTAAATGACATAAAACTTTAAATGAAACAACATAGAAAATTGTAAAACAGAATGTGTGCACCTAGAAATGTGTTGAAGAATGGAAACAACTCTGAAAATGTTGAAATTGTTGACTTTTTGACCTAGTGAGACTCATTCACCATTCTAGGCGAATTAGTCCCGGTTCTAGGTTTATGCACCAAAGCAGGTTTTAGGCAAATGGGCATCCAAATCTGCAACGATCTTTGAAAAAAACCTACAATGGGTCTCATTTTCCACTTGTGGCAAATGATTCTAGTTTGGCTTTTTTGGAAATTCAAAATTCTGATATGCACCTCTTAGTTTGCTCAATCTATTCCTCAAGTCTTCAAAGCACCTAGATCTACAATCACACAAAGAGAGAGAAAAAGTGTTGATTGTTAGGGAATAGGGGTTTGCCTTGGTCAAACCCCTTTTAAGTAATTAAACCAAATGATGATACAATGAAATGAAGGCATGAAACATGTAACAAAGAACACGAATCGTGAACAATGACACCTTGAACAATGCCTTGTAGATGATATCTTGTAAATCTACAATTCAACATGAAATAGCCATGAAGGATGTAGATCTTGATCTTTGACAATAGGAGTAGAACAATGCTTGATATTGGATCTTCAATGCTACATCACAACACTAGCTCACTAACATTATTGATGCTTGATATGCTTGCCATGATGATGGATCTTGAATTGCTGCAATAATTGATGGAGAATTCTACCCTTGAATGATCTTGAAAGCTATCTTGATGACCTTGGAATGCTTAACCCTTGCTTGCTTGACTTGATAACATTTAGGCTTATGTTTCTTATGTGAAATAATGATTTGAAAGCTTTTTTATATAGGCAAGCCACTCAAATGACCATTAATTTGATCCCCAAGGCTGACATAGAAGAAATTTAAACTCAAAACCCAGTTTTTTCCGCTCAAACCTCAAAAATAGCTCAAATGGGACTCATTCGCCATCCTGGGTGAATGAGTCCCACCTGGATGGGACTCATTTTCTCAAGGTGGCGAATGGGTCCCACAGGGGCTATTTTGCCTGCTAGAATATCGGGGAGTGAATAAATTAAGCTTATATGTTGATTTTGTCAGGTTTTTGGTTAAAATATACCTTAGGATGCACAATATGGGGTCATAGGGACCTATTAATAATTATATAAAGTTCATAAATTCAATAGGGCCCAAAATCCAATGTGACAGTGTAAATAAATACACTTTACAACACCATATTAAGGAAAAATTGGGTCTATTTAGCTTAGAAGGGCCCTAAATCCTATGTGAATGTGTAGAACACATTAAAACATTAGATTAGGTCCACTTTAGTTTACAAGCCCCTTAAATTTAATGTGAAAGTGTAAATAAACATATTTTACAACATTAAATTAGGGAAAAGTTATATTAATTTAGCTTAAAAAGGGCCCAAGACCTAATGTGGATGTGTAAAACACCTCACAACACTAGATCAAGGTGACATTAAGTCTATTTTATCCTTAATTATTCTCAAATCAATTAAGGGATGTAATTTTCTCTACACTACATCTATAATAAAATACACTAAAAAATCTATATTTCATTAGTTGACATCATTTCAAAATTTAAAACATATATGTCCACTTTCTAGTGATTTGAGTTGAAATTTTAAATTAGTATTGGTTGTTTTCTTTATAAAAGTGTGACATAGATTTAGACTTTCACACCTTTCTCATTTTTATTATTTTATTCAAGGATATTTTGTAAGAATTCATAGGAGGTTAGGACTTACGAACTTAAGTTAGATGTCCCAATCTCTAGACTAACTCTACAACTTTGCATGTTTCAACTTATTTTTCTCATGAAATTTAATCACATAAGATTCTATATGTGGGGTTTTAAGTAGTCTTAGAACTTATGGACCAAAATTTTATATTAGAAAGTCCTTATCTCCAAGCCAGTCCCATAAACTTTCCTTTGTGACTCTTTTGAACATTTAATATTATTTTCTAGGAAATGCAAAAATCTAGAAGACATTTGGATCTCCTAACTAGGAGATAGAAGTCTCTAAGTCCAAACATGAAGTAAAGTTCTATAATTCTTATTTTCATGAGAAATTTAATTATGTGTTGATTTATCTCTTGAAATGATCAATATAGATATTTGTATAACTTTAGAACCTTAGTAAGAAAATCTCATTGTCTAGTCCTCCATGCAAATCTCACATTCTTGCTATTTTATGATTTAATAAATTTTAAATTTTTCAACATTTTGGAGGGTTTTAATGTTAGTCGAGATATTTTTATACTTAGTTAATTTTCACATAGGGCATTACTAATTTTAATTCAACTTTTCTTCTCTTATATTCCTAGTCTAATATTTCAACCATTTATACACTAGATAACCTAAGGTTAGGGTTCAAAAGGTAAATCCTATGGTTTGAAACAAATAGTAAATATTTTATGTTCTAAACTAGATGTTTCAAATCAATGTTAAACTTAAAAATTAGGGAAAAATAATAATTAAAATGTATTTAGAGCATAAATCTTAATTTATTGTCAAATATAACACATGGAATTTTAAATTCAAGAAGTTGATTTGGGTAATAAAATATTTGATTGGACTATGACCTAGTTAGTTCTATGATCTCATTGATGAACACTACATGTAAAATGGTTTATTGTCAAGCTTATGAGTGCTACATATACAATAAAATTAATTTTGAGGTTGAAAAGAGCTATGGATTACAAGAAGGGATAATTATGTTGAATGCAAATTATGAAAATTATGGTAAAAGAATATTTTATAGTCCTTTCATTTCTCATGAGGTCAAAACTATTGTAGTAATAACTAGGTTCCAAGTTGGTGCAAAAAAATGGGAAACAAGGTACCAAATATAAAATTGAGAATTCATTACTAATTTTTCTATAACCTTTGGAAATGGCTCATATTTTTTAGTACGGTTGCAATAGACTACCACATCTTTATACTTCAGTGATAAATGAAAGAAGTCCCAAGGAATTCTACAAGCCAAAATGACAATATTAACGAAACACTTTTCTTTGGTAAGAATGTGGGGATCTTACAATGGTTAGGACATTAGGACCAAAATTTGATATCCAAAATTCTTCAAGAATCCCACAACTATGCAAAATATATGAAAATTTTAAATTTTCTTAAGGGAATTTCCTCCAAAATTTCTTAATAAAATATTTCATCCTTATCTAAGCTTGTCAAGACTTTTCAAAACATAAAATCATCAACATGAAGTCCAAAAGTGTGGGAATGAAGACTATAGAGAAGAAGACTCAACCAAACCAACTTAAAACTAAATTGAAGCAAAAGAGGAGATCCAAATTTTTATAAATAAAAATGTGCATATATGTAAGGCACAAAACTCTCTCCACAATCTACTGCCTCTTAGCATAAGTATGACCTCCCTCACTGACATGATACTAAAAGGCTTCCTTGACTCAACCTTGCTATTTCACCTATTCACATAGATCTTGTTGATCCAAAAGAAAAAAATGACAAAGATAACACCATCACAAGTTAGGAGCTAATTCCTAATGGCTAGGATCTCTTAGATGGATGGGGTAAAGCACTTAATAATAACCCTTTTCTCTTAACAATATCTCTTATTAGTTAATGGTGCTTCTATTTTTATTATTTTTAGATTCTGAAATTAAATTTTGTACATATAATTCTATTCCACTTGTCTTTTGTGTAAATTTATATATAATATAAAAATTCATAGTTTATCATTAGGAAAAAAAACCACAAACTATTAGTTTTCAGCATAAAATCATATAAATATCTATGAACATCATCCCGAACACTTGGTTATCCCATGAGAAGTGGGCTCATACAAAAGATATAGTCTTCTAGTTGATTTTGTTTTGGCTATTGCAAAAATATAACTTAGTGGGTAGTTTGAATAGACAATAATCAAAGAGTCTTTAATCAAGACTCAATTGATATTATTTTTATTCATGCATCTTATCAAATATATTGATTGTAATAGAAGTACTACCAAATCATACACGGTGCTTATATTTAAATGTCTATAGTACAAAATGTATATTGTACACAAAGTATATGATATGAAAATATAAATAGACTTATCTTATGGTGTCTAGGCAATTGTGTAAAAAAAATTCTTTATGGTATGAATGTATTCTATACTACATTTTTTTGGTTGGCTTCCTATTACCTCACCTTGGAATTATTTTATTTGGCATAAATCATCTATACCTTAGGCCTATATTTTGTTGTCAACAAGAATTAAAAAAATAAGAAAATTGGAGAGTGATTTTGTAAGGAAAGACTCTAGTATAGAATGCAAGGGTTTGGGAAAATGGGTGTAGGTTATAATCCCACGAAAGAGTAGGAAAGGAGAAATCTAGTGCTTTAATGAGGAGACAAAAATGATCAAATAAGAGAGAAATGTATGGAGAGAGATTACATGAGGACTATGAAGTTAAAAAAGTTAGTTTGATTAAAATTTATTAATTAATTTTTCTTGTTAAACTATTAAATAATATAAGGTTACTAGCTTGGAAGGGCATTAGCCCTTCCACTTCCATATAGGCTTCCTCAAGGGAATGACTATCACGAGGATGTCACATGTGTTGATGTCATTCATGTTGGCGAAGCCTTTTATAACATATAATATGTCATGAAAGGACATTTGCAACCTATCATTGCAATAATCTATTAATCTCTTCCTTTCGCTTGCACATTAATATGTATTTTCAACATGTGTTCAATTTCATGACAAACATTACTACCATGTGAGAATGATAGATGTAAGAAACAAAATTAAGTTGTGTTTTATGTCTTTTGTCCATATTAAATTTTTGACACTGTATAATAAGTCTTTAGATGCTCCATAACAAGATGTTTGATCATTATATATTTAAATAAATAATATCTATGTATATCATAGTCATCTAATTATAACTTTCTAAATATGAAAAAAGTAAAAGAAATCATAAAAGAATAAACAGCCTGCACATATGCCATAGAGAGTGGTCTCGTACAGAATTTATCGACTTTTCGTCGATTTTGATTTGGCAATTGTGGAAATCCAGCTCAGCGACAGTCGAGTCATATTATTTCTTGATTCCCACGTCGTATTAAACATTGACATCTCTTTCCCTGCATTTGCCAGTCTTGGTCCATTTCGTCGTCTGCCATGCAAAAGAAAGAAACACGTAAATTTCTATCAATTAGTTGTCACGACTTCGACAAAGAAGATGGTGGCCTTACATGTTTCCTTCCACTTCGTTTGGTTTGAAAATTCCAAAGGGAAGGACCCACACGGAGAACCTTCCATCCTCAATAACTCCATGGTGGCCCTGGGAAAGAACTGTGCACTTTTAAGTTCTCACCCACATGGAACATTAAATTCCACAACATTATCTGTCCTTTCAACAAACATGTTCCTAGTTTCTTAGAAAGCGTTTTGAGGAGTCAAAGCAGACAAATCATTGTACATTCAAGATTAATGGGATTGGAATGTTCAACTTTATAGGCCAAGGTTAGCCATGCTTTTTCCACTTGGGCAAATCAGGAATTGATGGAGTAGGGAGAATCCCCCTACTAAGCATTCATAGGACCATGGGGGAGATGGTTTCCTTGCAAACCCAAGAAAAGGACCATCTAATTTAGCTCGTTTTCCCTATTTCTTGATCAAACTGATATTGTTTTCTATTGTAGTTGTTTCCTCAATCACAAATATTTAGTACATTACTATTTAGAAATATTGGTGTGGTGGTTTTCAGATTAGAATAGATAGAATTCAACTTAAAAATGTGGGTAGTTGTTTTAGGTATGTAGGTCTTTTTGTTCTTGTAGTTATATCAAATTTTTAATAATTGTTTATCTTGAGGTTTCATTCACATTCTTCTCTTTTTTTTAGGGATTACGACTCGTATATTCATAAAGGTGAGGGGTTAAAAGAAAAAAAAAGGTGTAATAGAGGATAATGTATTCATGATATAATATAAGTGTGTTAAGATTTAGGCATAGTATGAATGGGAGTGGATTTAAGTTGGGTTAATTTGAACATAAATTTGTTCATGTTATAACATGAGTGTGTTATGTTTGATTAAAAATAAAAATAAAAAGTTGTGTCTCAACTATGAATATCAGGTCTAGAAATGGAATGCAAGAAAAAGATTGACAAGAATTTCATAAGCTGAAAAATATATAGAGATCTACAATTTTGAAAAAGGTGTTTCCTAATTAATAGCTTGTACCCTTTTATAGTTTTTCAAGAACAGAGACATAGACTTGGCAAAGACCTAAGTTTATATTCTCGAGTTGAGTTAACTTTCTATGATGTTATATCCAATTTTGATAGACTACACCTTTTTTTTAGAAATAATTCACTACCATTTTTTATTATGAGTGATGAATTTAATAGAAAAATATTGTTCAACTTTTATCTCTATTACTTCTATCTTTGAAAACCAGAAAAAACCCAATTGATTGCACTCATTAGTAATTCAAAAATGTGCCAACTACATAATGTTGCCTTAAAACTAGATAGCCCAAGCTAAAGTGCCCATGAGTAGTCCAAAAGTGCATTGAAGCATTCACTGAATGACCTTAATTTTTGTCAAGGTAAAAATTGAACCACTTTTTGTCCATGGTGTTGTCAAATGAAGACACATATCGACATAGAAAAAAATATAGTGTTAAAAAAGAAGGCATATGATGATCTTATTGTATGCATAGTCATCAAAAATCAAAATGAAGAAGAAGTTGAACATTACTTTCTAAGATGTTGTAGTGATATGTGGTAATATGCTACGATGGTAAGTCCTCAATAGATAATGTGAGAAATCTCTTTGAACCATGCTCAAAGAGCTCAAAATATGAATCTTGATGTGTCTCCAAGTAACTTGCTCAAACAACTTCGAATCTAAATCTTAATGTTTCTCCAAGTACCATGCGCAAAGAAATAAAATTTGAATTTGAATGATCCCCCTATAAGATGATAGTGTGGAGTGTTGCCACTTTGTGCCTCCCCTTTTATTTCCCATTAGTTATAATTGATCTGAGAAATCTTAATGGGCTTATAATGCTAAAATATGCCTCAAGTAGTTGTATTAAATCCCTTTCCCAGACTTCAGATAAATACCCATTTGAAAATCTCAAAGGCAGCTAAATTCCCCCTTTTTTTAAAAAATGTTTCATTGGGACTTTTAGTTCCCTTTGGACATTTTGGTCCTTTCAATATTTTGGGTTCCCTTTGGACATTTGGACAAAGTATAAATGTCCACCAAATGTCCAAATCTGTTCTTGGTTCCCCATTCCCATTTTTCTTCAAAAATTATGTTCTGTCGAGACTTTTTGTTCCCTTTGGACATTTTGGTCCATTCAAGATTTTAGGTTCCCTTTGGACATTTGGACAAAGTCTAAATGTCCACCAAATGTCCAAATCCGTTCTCGACTCCCCATTCCCATTTTTCTTCAAAAATGTCCCATCGATACTTTTAGTTCCCTTTGGAAATTTTGGTCCTTTCAAAATTTTGGGTTCCCTTCAAGGACACTTGGACAAAGTCCAAATCCCTTCTTTGTTCCCCATCCCCCTTTTTTCTTCAAAAATTTCATAACGGGACTTTTAGTTCCCTATGGAAATCTTGGTCCATTTGAGATTTTGGGTTCCCTTTGGACATTTGGACATCCAAACGTCCAAATTCGTTCCACATTCCCCACTCATGTTGCCTAATGGATTTTAATGTTTTGACCAAAAAATCACCATTAATGCTGCATCGACTTCTCCAACTACCAAATCTGATTCTTGGAGCTACAAAATTATTTTAAATATATTTTTACCAACTCCAACTGGAAGAAATGACGTGCATGCTTCATTTATTGTTTGTAGAATACTTTTTTGTTAGAGGGCCATCCTTAGCTATGATTGTTTTTCAAATTTTGTGGGATTTTTTGTACTTTATCCATATATTCATTAATGTGGAGGCATGGCTATGGTGTTAGGTCCATTATGGTAGGCTTTTAGCTCAAGATTTGAAGTACACATGTCTGCACCTAATTTGTAGGGATTTTGGCTAGGGTTTCATGCTGAGTTAGAGGCCCTATCTCTCTAAAAGAAGATGAATATAAGGCACTTTGGTGCTCATTGTAAGGGTTATTCCCTAGATTTCCTCTAGCATACTTATGTAAACTTTGCATTCTAAAACTATAAAATTGGATTTTATGCCTCTTTATTAATAAAACCACCATTTTACCTCTTCTTAGTGCTTGTATCCTATGTAATATTTGGCACTTCTATACATGCATGAACTCTTATCATTTTTGTAGGCTCTATGATTGTGGTAATTTTTTGTAAGTGTTAATTGTGGGTAATTTGTATCCATTTTATTATCTTTCAGACCTTAGCCTTCATACTTTCCGTAGACACTTTAAAATGTCCTTAATGATATCATACACTCGAATCAAGTATACTAGCATCATTTCATCTTAAAACCCATCCTGTTTTCGCTTAATTGATTAAATTAGCCTAGTTATTTAATTGATTGCATCATTTTCACCTATTAACCTAATTAATCTAATTAGGTTAATTCACCCCCTTCCATGCTAACATTTCATCTCATTAAATTAAATAAATCAAATTATTTAATTTAATCCCTAAGTCTTCTTATTTAATTAAATAACCATAAGTTATTTAATTAAATGTCATATCATATCTCCCCTTTCATTGAATTATTTTATTTAATGAATATCATCTAATTCCCCTTAATTGCATAATTAACATTATTTTTGTAGACATGGAAAATGTACAATTCGATTCGGCACACTTGATCCTGATTACTAACGACATTTCTTTTTGAATCACACTCTCAGCTTATCATCACCTTCTGTCTCTTAATTAAATAAATCATTATTTATTTGATTAGGTCTTTCTCCTGTGTTGATTAAATTAATTAATTTAATTTAATTAACCTTATATCTTTGTTTATTTAAATAATTCATTTTATTTAAATTAAGTCTCTAAAGTCTTCTTATTAAATTGAATAAATTAAACCTTATTTAATTTAATCTAACATTATCCCCTTCAATTAAATAAATCAAATCATTTATTTAATTAAATCTTTCTTCTCAATTCTTGATTTAAATCAACTCATAAATTTGAGCCAAAATTGTCAAATCACCTAACCTCTCATTAAATTAATCAAATCTTGATTAAGTTAATCTCAATCACTAAAATCCTCTAGAGAATGCAATTTGCACAATAAATCAATTACTTTGATTTATTTAATTGCCTATTTTCTCTCAACAAGGAATAAAGAAGGAATATTCTCTCAAGTTTGAATTCAAAAAGTCCAAGTGGATGGGTACTTCCAACAAAGCATTCACTTCTCTTACATGTCCTTGTGCATTGAGCTAAGTGGCATTTATTTCATTCATTTTTCCCTCTCACATGTGATTTCCTCAAATTCAAATTCCACCTAATTACATTTATTGGCACTTTGGCCAAAATGTGCCCAACCATAAACCATTCACATCTTGACAAGTGACACTTGGCCACTGGATGTTAAATGATCCCACATTTCTCAATTTCACTCTCTTCCATTTTGGAAATCTATAAATGAAAGGGTCTTCCTCTCATTCATCATCCACAATCTCATGCAAAGTTAATCTCTTCACATTGAGAGCCAATTTTTCCCATTCCTCTTCAAGTATTCATAGTTTTCATAATTCCATAGCTAGGTTATGATAAAATCTCATCAAGGAGATTGAACTATCCACACATCATCAACATTTGCAACTAAGGAGTTGGGAAAGGGCCAATTTTGACACATCAATTGGCACCAATTCCCCCATGGGATCAAGAGTTTTCTTAGCTTACATAGATTAAATTTGGTTTATTGCATTGTTCTTCATTTTCATTTCTATCTAAGTTTTGTAAATGGATTTCATGGGGAATCCTTCTTTCATCTTGCATTTTGATCTAATAACATGTTTCTTTGTTGTGTTTGTGTAGGTATGAAACTAGGGTTCACATTTTGGCGCTAGAGAGAGGGAAAATCTCAAGCATTTCATCACGTTTTACAAAAAAAATCGTGTTTTTTTTTTAACATTTTTGTGTACACAAGAAATTGCATCGCACACAGGCCCGCGACGCTATATTGCACCGCTTCCAAAGGTGCAGCGCTATATCGCACTACTTTGAATCCAAACTGCACTGCACTTGTTTCTTGCGCCAAAATTTTAAAATTCCAAAATCCGTCGTGGATCTGAGTCCAAACTACGCCGCACATAGTCCCACGACGCAATATTGCACCGCTTTTAGAGCCGTGGTGATATATCGCACCGCACTTAGTCCAAACTGTGCCCCACCTGCGTTGCCACTCAAAATATTTAAAATTTTAAACTCAGCTGCAAATTATTTGAGTTGCAAACTGTGTTGCCTGACAAAACTCCGCCACACCCACGCTCTTTGTTTCTGCAGAGCGTCGCATTTTTTCTAAACTGCGCCGCATTCGCTAACTGCGCCGCTAAAAAATAGTCAGAAATTCAAAATTAAATTTTCAACATGTGCCTTTTTTGTTTTTAGATTTTTGAGTTATTGACCTGTTTGTTGTTTTTGTATCCTCTGCTTTTTATCATCTTGCAGGTCAGGACAAGGAAGAAAGTGAAATGGAAGGTTACATAATGGCATCATTCCCATCTTATACTAAGTGTTTTTGAACACTATAGTGTTTTTTAACACTTTAGAGAATTCTCAATCTCTTTCAAGGATTTGTTACCTTCCTTGCTTTAGAAAACACTAAATTTTCTTTTGGGCTCTAAAAAGAACAACACAAATTTTCTTTTCAAAAGTTGCAAAACAAAGAGACTTAAAAAGAACCTTAGAAACAATCTTATTAGATTTGGTTGAGGTTTAAAAATTGAACAAGGCAACTTCCACATTTGAATTGGTGCTTTAAAAAGAATTCATTTTTCTTTGAGGGTTTAAAATGAACAAGTTCTATTTTGTTTTGTAATTATTTATTCAAGATAATATCATCAAAAAGGGCGTATGTGCTTCTCTCGCGCCTCACGATGATCTTGAGAATCAAAAGTTCTTTTGGTGATCTTAAGTTGAATAAAATAATTGCCTCCACATTTCATTTTTGGAATTAAAATTGAACCAAACTTGCGAGTGTGAGCACGGTATATTGTGAGTGTTCTCCCTTTGTTTTTCAATGAAGGTTGATTGAACTACGGGATATGCTAGCTTTCTTTTGTTTATCTCAGTGGGCCTACCTTGTGGGAAAAAGTAATCACCCAAGGGATCGACCCAACCGGGAACACATTAAAGCCAAGCAACTTCCAACCGGTATATAAGTGTGGCTTATTGAGGGAAGTTCCAGAATCATGAGGATTATTTCGACGAGAAGGGAATAAATGGTCTCGCATGGATAGTCCCCCACGAATGGAATTCCCGCATTAAAACCCTTGTTTAACAAAAAACCAAAATCCTATCTATTTGTTGGTGCAAAAGGTCATGTCCTTTGAAGCCGCCCCACATTATACATGCGGTTCTATTGTAGAGATGAAAAGTATGCCATGGGAGATTCATGGGTACTAATGTTTGATTGACCCAAGAAGTGAGTGCACTGTAAGGGGGATCTTGTGTGGTCAAGCATCTAATCATCCACACTGAATATGCACAGCTGGATTCGTCCAAGTGGGAACCCAACAAATACTATCTTTTCAGCCTAGGGTTGTGCATGTTATTGAAATCAAAACACCTTGCTTGGTTCTAAAACATTGAGAAACAATCATTCACAAAAGCTTTGAAATTTCAAACCCTTTGAAGAAACAAATATCCTTTGACAAATCTAAGTGCTCTTGCTTGCCCTAGGGACTTTATCCTTAGAGGTTTCTAAGTGCTTGGGTTTAATCACCATTTGTCTCACCAAAGTCAACAGTAGGAAACTTTTTCCCTAATTTCCTTGATTTCCACATAATGGACCTTGTGGGATGAAAAGAAAATAGGACATTAGACATGTAGTTTGAAACATAATCAAGAAAGTGCTTTTGGTAAAAAGAACTCACTAAGCAAAGACAAGAACAATTGGACCTCACGAATGTGTTTTCTCAAATGATTTCCCATAAAGTCAAAATCCCAAAACCAAGATTCAAAAGAATTAGTCTAAAAGCTCGTGAGGAGCGTCTTGAAAGGATTTTTGAAGTTAGAGAAAGGTTGGTGTATAATTTCTACAAGAAGGCTTCAAAGAACAACCCAAGTTTGTATGAATTCTATTACCAACAAAATCCAGAGCTTTTTGAAAGGTTTGCTTTTCTCACATAGGAAGTAAGACATGTTCTTCAATACCGAGGTCTGGTAAAAAAGAGTCTTGCCTAGGTCAAAGTCTAGGGTCAAAAATCCTCATTCTCATTCATCTCTCCATCAATCAAATTTCATCTCACCAACAAACTTTTGGGAACTTTGAAACATCATTTATGCTAAACTTAAAGGCAAAACCAACATCACTCTATTTGGCTTAATACACCTAGTCAAATTTATCAATCCTCTTGAAAAAATTTACCTCTAGGATATTGCAACTTCCTAAGGTCTACTAGTTCATGATCACCTTGATTGGCTTAACACACTTAGCCAATTCATTCTCTTGTGCAAGTTTTCTCCTGGATAACACAACTTCCTAGGGTTTACAAGTTCATGATCATCTTGTTTGGCTTAACACACCTAGTCAAACTATCGAAATATCCAAGCCCTAAAATTTTTTAGCATCACCCCTAAAAGTTCTCCAAAAGTTTCACTCATTCACCTCATCCATTTATCTCATTCCCATCATCCCCCTTTTGGTCCTTGGACTCTTCTAGTTCTTCTCCTCTTTTTGGGCCTAAAGATTAAGATCAAACGATCCCTATTTTATGGTCCAAACAAGATCACAACACAAGAGGAACATGGAAAACACCAAAGAAATATCAAGTTCCAGTGACTTAAGTCAAGCAACCACCGAAATAAACCTTGTGGGATCAAGCAATCCCCCAAACAACTCTTCTCTACCATTACAAAATCCTCAAGAGGAAGGCTATGAAGAGGAAATCATCAACGAGGACTTGGGAATGACAGAAAAGGAGATAACTAAAATGATTAAAAATCCAGAGAATCATAGAATTATCAATGCTATGCTTAAACTTAATCCTTCTCTATACATACGCATGTTAATGAAACGAGGGGTCTAGTTCCCTTCTGACCTTGACATAGGCACCAGTATGGAAAGGCCTCTTGCAAGCATACCCCCAATGTCAATTCCAAACATCGCTCAAGAAATTCCCCAAACCATATCGACAATCACATCAACCTCACCAATTGTTAACAGAGGAAGTGTCATGTTTCATGAATTACAAAAGCATCGCCTTGTAAATAGCAGAGAGGTAAATATCAGCACCACATCAGATAGTTCCATCCCAATAAATCCATCACACCCATATGTCCAACTCACTTTCCATAATCATGCAGATTCATCCTCATTCCATGCAACACCAGCCTATCCGTTAAACATACAAAATTCTCTATCTCAAGGAGAAGGTGGTTTGTTCGGAACAACAGGAATCACTGGCCCATTTTCATCATCATTCTTCCAAGGGAACATACCATCATTCCCTCCATTACCGCTCACATCCATATCACCTCTTGGGTTGGGTCTTCCCCCCCTATCCACCGCTAGTTTCTCAAATCAAGGCAATCTGAGCATCACATCGAATCCTCTCCTTTTTCTAGCAGCACCGCAACAACAAGTAGAAACCACTCAAGCCACCATGGTCAATACATCAGTCGGTCCTCAAATCCCTCAAAACATACCTTTTCAAGGACTGAGCATCTCAACCACACCACCAACAACCCAAGTCCCGACTGCCAACACAACCCCTCCGCCCGCCACAATGGTTAGCACCATTCCAAATCCACCACCAATCCCACCAAAAGACAAAGTGACGAATTCATTCATCACCATGATTCGGGCTATCCAAAAGGCTAACCATCAAAGGGTACTTCAAAACCAACAAATTGCACAACAGGCTGCTCACCAAGCGCAAGCACAACTAGCTGCCCAGCAAGCTGCACAAGTTGCACAAGCCCAGCAAGCCGCACAAGCAACCCAACAAGCACAAGCTCAAGCTCAAGCCCAGCACCAGGCTCAGTAGGCGGAAGCACAATACCGAGCACAACTACAAGAAATTCATCAACATGCATACCAACAAGCCCTGCAAGATTTTCAAGCACAGCGGCAAGCTAAACAACAAGCTTTGTTGGCACAATAGCAGCTAGACCAACAATAAGCTTCATTGGAACAACAACATCAATATCAACAACAAGTGTTGTTGACACAAATGCAGGTATATCAATAGGCCTCAAATGCACAACAAAACTTGCAACAAACTCCCACCAGTACCCCTCTCATCAATCAAACACCCCAAACACCTCAAAACACATTCATCCCACCTCCTGATCCATACAACGATGTCGCAATGCAAATCAAACTGCTCTTGCAGTAGGTACTGGACCTCCAAGCAGGGAAAACAACCAGAATGTCAGGAAACTTGTGTCCCTATCCGTTTGACAAAGATCTCACAATGATACCATTCCTAAAGGGATTTGAAATCCCCAAATTCGATAAATATAATGGAATGGGAAACCCTAAAAATAACATCAGGGAATTTCAAGTGCATTGCACGGAGGTTGCATACGATGATAGATATCTAATGTGACTTTTCCCCTGAAGTATGACTGGTCCTACCATAGAATGGTTTTCTCACCTACCCATAGGCATTAAAATATTCCAGGAAATCGTGGAAGCATTCCTTAAAAATTATGCATTCAATATGGGTGCAGACGTTGGTTTGGAGGAACTATCAACACTCAAACAAAGAAAAGGAGAGCTATTCGCATCCTTCTTGCAAAGATGGCGGTCCAAGGCCAATAAGAGCAAGTGGACTATGCCAAAAGAACAACAAGTTTGCACAATCATATCCAATCTAGATGAAAACTTGGCGTTCTACTTAAAAATGCAATGCATCACAGCATATGATTAGTTGATCCCAAAGGTGCTCAATATTGAAAGAGCCCTTACTGCGCGAGGAAGCGCATCAAAATTTCCTCCACCACAGGATAACCACCCATCCAATAATTATAACGATAAAATTTGAACATGGTCGAGGAACAAAAATATCACAAATGATGGCATGGTTGATGCTAAGGTGGTCATAAATGCTCCTAAACAGAACATCCAAACTCATCACCAGCCATAGAATCACAATCGTAATAATGTGCAAACTAACACAATGGCACAACAACAACCACTTCCTAACAACCAAATCAATAACTGTGGCAATCAAGGAGGACCACCTCCTCGAAACAAGTATCCTCCCAAGTAGAAGTTCACAAATCTTGGAGAATCAATTGAATCCATAATGATGAAGTTGGTCAAGGAAAACCTTATCAAAATCTCCAACTCTGAGCAATACATGAAACCCATGACAAAACCACCATGGTACAATGAAAACCTCCTTTGTGATTGTCACAAAATCAAGGGACACACAACCACAAACTATATGAGGTTGAAGAACATCATCCAAGACCTCATTGAGGACAAGATCATAAACTTTGAACAACCAGCTAGAAATCAGGACCTTCAAATATACACAAATCTGATGTCGAATCATAATCAAGGAAATAACCAAGGGAACAACAAAGGGAAGAAAAAGTATGGTAGTGCTAACCTTGTATATGAAGATATTATTGCATGCATAGATGAAATGGTCAGTGTCATTAGCGTCAAAGGAGCCAACACCAATTGTGGAGTCACCACACGTGGTGGCAAGGTCACTATTGTAGGGGCATCACAACCATCTAAGACCCCCATTTCAATTACAAAATTTGTTGCCTATGACTATAGTGTCATTGACCAGCTAAAGAGAACCCCCACCCAAATCTCCATCATGGAATTATTGAAAATTTTTGTTGCCCATAGGAAAATCCTTGATTGTGCATTAGTTACATCCACTATCTCTACCACCCTTGATACAGAACAGTTCCAGACTATGGTTGGTAACATCGTTACCCCAAATCTCCTCACATTATCTAATCAATATTTCCCCGCCCAACCATCTCATAATCGCGCACTTCACCTTCAAGTGCTAATTCACAAAAATAAACTCAAAAGGGTCTTGGTGGATGGAGGTGTAGGCCTTAACATTTGTTGCATCAAACTCATAAAAAAATTGGGACTCTCGGAGGACTCCATTGAAAAAAACAAAGGCATCACCATAAGAGCATATGATGATCAAGAAAGAGTGTCTCAGGGCACTATCAGAATCCCAATCCAAGTTGGGCCAACAACCATGGAAACCACTTGTCAAGTGCTTGATCTCGACCTACCATACAACATCCTCCTAGGATGCCCATGTATCCATGGAATGAAGGTGGTCGCCTCAAGATTCCATCAATGCATCAAATTCCTATACTAGAATGAGGAGGTCACAATACATGGTGATCCCAAACCATTTGCCTATTGCAAAAACTTGGAAGCCAAGTTTTACAAAATCCCCAAGTACCAAAAAATGATGAAGGCCCATCCACTGCATACATAAACCCATCTAACCTTGCCTCCACTTCTATGACAGAGACACCCTCCATCCTTGATATATCCAAAATCAAGCTCATGATCTAGGACAATGGGTGCAGAGACTACAAAATGAAGAAGAGTGCATTTTTTGTAGGAAAGTTACCACAATCTCCTAGGTCGCATGGGCAACCTCGATCAGCCGAAACACCTGTCCACACTCTTAGGGCAGACCCTTCTAGATTCTATCATTGGGGATACCTAAGTCGGGAAAATGCCGATGAGGAAGACATTTCAAGCACGCTATACAATGATGAAGGACCCACACCCACTCTACCCATGGATGAAACCAACAGAGGACTGTAAATAATGTTTGGTATCGGCTACAACATGAATGAAAGCCTGGGAAGAAATAGTGATGGATGACTAGAGCCCATCATTGTAGAAAGAAGAATGAGAAACCTTGGCCTCAGATGTACCCCCCCATTCTAACCGTACGTGGTAGAGGTACTCCCAGTAGGGCAGTCAGGTCCCCTCCTCAAGTATCAACAACCGCCCTTTGACTACCCGTATGCACAGGTCTCCCCCTAGATAATTTCACTTTTGACGTAACTAATGTTTGCACCAGTAGTGATGATGAGGATACCATAGCTGGACTTCCCTTTCTTTTTGAGGATTCCTCCTTACTGATGATTAGTGCCTCACCCATTGAGTCGGACCACCAAACTTATGAATTAAACCTAGTTTACCCACAACTCATCGACTATGACCAATGAGAAACACTGATTCTAGACACATTAAAAAATGATGAGGCACTCTTAGAATTCATGGGACTAAGGGATGCAGTTCCATGCGGGGATCACAAGGCTAGTTTCGACATCACATTAGACACCCAAGCATATTATGGGGAGACAATTGAGTCTTTTAGTCGTAAAATAAAAAGAACGAGAATAAGCTCAAAGTTATTTAGTGAAAACCACACTGTGGCACTCCCTAACCAAAGAATAGTAAAAATAAAGGATGCATCTAATGGTGAAAACCTCTCTGAGGCACCAAAAGATGAAGGATTCAATCTCCCCCCCACTACACTTCATCAGGAGAAATCAACAGTCCTAGAAAAATAGTGTAATCCTATCAACTTGGGAACAGAGGCAACACCACAAATCACTTTCTATGCTGAGTCGCTTCTGACAGAAGATCAAGAACTACTAGTAGCATTTCTAAAGGAAAGGAAGGTAAATTTTGCATGGAAATATGCTGACATGCTAGGTCTAGATCCGGAAGTTGTGGTTCATCATTTGGTTGTTTACCCTGGAGCGAAGCTAGTAAGATAAAAATGAAGGAAAATGCATCCCCAGATAGCCTTGCTAGTCAAGGTAGAATTAAAGAAGCTCCTGGATGTCGGCTTCATATGCCCAATTGACTATCCAGAATGGGTATCCAATCTTGTACCAGGTTCAAAGCCAAATGGGGGCATCCGTATCTGCATAGACTTCAGAGACCTCAACAAAGCATGTCCCAAGGATGATTTTCCACTACCTAACATTGATATGATAGTTAGCATGACAACTGGACATGAGATGCTATCTCTGATGGATGGTTTCTCAAGGCATAACTAGATAATCATTACAATAGAGGACCAGTATAAGACGACAATTACATGTCCATGCGGTACCTATTGTTGGAACATGATGCCATTTGGGATAAAAAATGCAGGGGCTACATATCAGAGGGCCATAACACTAATCTTTCATGACATGATACACAAAACCATTGAATATTATGTGGATGATATGCTGGCCAAATCAAAGAAGAGACAAAATCACATAGCAACCCTAAGTGCCATTTTTGATAGATTGGAGAAATACAAGATCAGGCTCAACCCAAAGAAATGTGTCTTTGGGGTACAATCAAGTAAAATTCTGGGATACATAGTATCAATGAGGGGAATAGAGGTGGATCCCACCAAGGTCAAAGTAATCCTCGACATGGAGGCACCAAGGACACTGAAACAACTCAGAAGCCTACAAGGTAGACTCCAATCCATCCAGAGGTTCATAGAGCAACTAGAAAATAAACATATTGCATATTCACATCTACTCCACAAGGGAGTAGCATACAAGTGGGATGACAAGTGCAATCAAGCATTTGATAAAATCAAAAAATACCCGCTCATGCCACTAGTATTAATGCCACCCATCACAAGAAAACCACTGATACTATACATCTCAACAACAACTGTAGCTCTTGGTGCTCTTTTAGCTCAGCACAATGAAAATGGGATAGAAAGGGCCATCTATTATATCAACAAAACAATGGTCGGCCATGAGTTAAACTAATCATTCATTGAAAAATCCTGTCTAGCAGTAGTGTTTGCTTCACAAAAATTTTGACATTACATGTTGGCACACAAAATCAAACTCATCGCCAAGATAGATCCCTTAAAGTATCTATTGTCAAAGGCTATGCTCACAAGAAGGATGGCTAAGTGGGTCATGATATTATCAGAATATGACATTGAATATGTGGAGTGAAAAGAAATCAAAGGACAAGTCATTGCAAACCAACTGGCAGAAGCTCCCATCTATTCAAAGAATCCACTCATATAAGAATTTCCAAACGAGTCCAATTTTAATCTCAACATAGCTGATCATTGGAAACTCTACTTCGATGGTTCACACAGACAACATGGATCAGGAGCTGGTATTTTCTTCATCACCCCACAGGAGGATTGTATATCTAGATCCTACAAATTGGCATTCCCCTAGACCAATAACATTGTAGAGTACGAGGCTTTAACCATAGGTCTCAAAATTGCAACACAATGGCGAATCATGGCATTAAAGGTCTATGGGGATTCATAGCTTATTATCAACCAAGTCAACGATGAGTACCAAACTACGGATGAAAAGTTGACACCCTATAAGAGTTTAATAGAAAGCCTCAAAGAATCATTTATTGATATCACCTTTGAGCAGATATCGAGGGCTAACAACAAAGTAGCTGATGCCATGGCAACAATTGGATCCTTACTGGATATCCCTCGCAATCTCTCAAAACATGAATTCTTGGTAGAGCAGCTTCTTGTACCCACTTTCGAGGTACCAAAGTTTGGATATGCGTGCAAACTCATTGGTCCTAGTGATCTTTGGTATCATGACATCTACACCTACCTGAGAATAGGAGTCCTCCTAACCGACATTACCCCGAACCTCAAATGAACCTTTGTCAAAAGGTCCTTACGTTTTGTCATCTTAGGAGAAACCCTCTTTCATAAGAGCATTGACGAAACCCTATTACGTTGCTTAAAACTTGAGGAAGCCCTGACTGCTCTGATTGAGGTACATAATGGCACTTGTGGTTCACACTTGAGCAGTATGACCTTGGCCAAAAAGTTACGAAGAATAGGGTACTATTGGCCAACAATGGAAAGAGAGGCACATGAATTTGTCAGAAAATGCATACAATGCCAGCAGCATGGAGACCTTATCCATGCACCATCTCAGGAACTCCATCCTATTGTTACACCATGGCCCTTTTCACAATGGGGGCTCGATCTCATAGGTAAAATCACACCCACCTCATCCAACGGCCACAAGTTCATCATCACTTCCACAGAGTATTTCACAAAGTGGGTCGAAGCAATCCCCATGACCTACATAACAGGAAAGAAGATTTCCAAGTTCATCCTAAAATATCTCATTTGTTGATATGGTGTCCCCCAATCTATTATCTCTGATAACGGGACACCTTTCAAGAATCAGGATGTACGTGACTTATGTGAAAAATTCAAAATCCAACATCGCTTTTCTACTCCATTTTACCCACAAGGCAATGGCCAAGCAGAAGCTACCAACAAAACCATTCTAAAAATCCTTAAGAAAATAGTCAATGACTCTAGTCATGACTGGCATCTGCAGCTAAATCCTACCTTATGGACCTACCACACCAGCATCTGCACACCAACTGGTGCCACCCCCTTCTCCCTGGTCTACGGATCAAAAGCCATCCTCCTAATCAAGATCGAGCTCCCATCACTGAGAATATCTTTGTAAAACCTCATAACAGATGAGGAATACCGGGTTTCAAGATTGAATGAATTGGAGTTATTAGATGAATGACGCATGGATGCCCTCAACCATCTACAAGTCTATTAGAATCGCTTGAAATGCAGCCACAACAAGAAGATAAGGTGACACACCTTCCAAGTCAGTGAACTTGTGCTAAAAGAGAACCAAAGGAATGTGCCAAATCTAGAGAGCAAAGGTAAATTTGAGCCCAACTGGTTAGGACCTTTCATCATCATAGCCAACTATAAATCATGATCCTATCAGCTATCAACACCAGAAGGCGAGCCTCTATAGGAACCTCTGAACAGATCCCATCTCAAAAAGTTTTTTGCCTAAAAGCTTTCAAGGTATAGAACCAAAAATACAAAAAAATCAAGAAAATGTCCTAAAAAAATGGTTACCTTGATGAAAACCTGGCAAACAGGTGTCTTGGTGAAAACAAAAAAAATTAAAAAACACAAAATCCAAAAAAATTACAAAAAGGATTGAAAACAGTAAAGAAAAATCGTCCCTAGTGAAAACCACTTCGGTGGCACTTTGGACAAGTACCTTGGTAAAAACCTAGAAAATAAGTGCCAAACATAAATAAAGCACTCCCCAGCCACCAGGATCTACATGACTCACTCATCCATTCCATCACATTTCATTAATCCTCCATCCATCCACCTATTCGCATCCATACCATAGCTTGAGCTTGTGCTCATATCATATTCCACCATAGTACTACTTGGCATATTCTTAAAGTTAGTTTGTCCTGCCTTTATTGAAGTAGTCTATCGCTTAACGTTGGGGGTATGTTCCTGAAACTGGCACTGGATCAGATTTGTGTATATTTTTTGTGTGCTCTTCCCAAAGCATCAGAAAATCCAAAAACATCCAAATCATCAAAAAATCCAAAATATGTCAAAAATCTCAAAAAAGTCTTCAAAATTTTTATCATAAATCTTTTTAGTCTTTCATCTTGTCTGAACTATGTTGTCTCTGAGGTTGAACATAGGCAAGGTTGATCTTTGATCATCCCCCAAGACATTTTAGGTCAGTCCTTAGGCATCCATCGCAATAAAATGGCAATCCGTTTTCCCATCTATCTTATCATTAAGTCAAGTCTATCATCAGTCAAACTATGTGGTCTCTGTGTACATAACGTAGGCAAGGCTAATCTATGGATCAGCTCTTGAGACCCCTAGGATAGGTCTTTAAGTTAGTCTCTTTGTCATAAGTCTCAAAAATCCAAAAACACCAAAAAATTCAAAAATACCAAAAACAGCCTCAAAATAGCCAAAACACCCAAAATGGTGCTTTCATCTCATCTCGCTTTCACCCACGACAATCATCATTCCTAATAAATCAATTGTCATCCTCATCTATTGGTGAGTCAGTTGGAAGCAAGTCTAGAAAGTTCAAAAGTGAACACCTAATCATCAAAAGTCCTAATGTCTAAATCAGTAAGCAAGCAAGTTGGTCAACTCGGAGTATCAATAGCTTATCATCCAGTCAGTCTCACCAAAACCCGATCACAATATGTCCTAGGATGAATCCTTCCCATGATGGACATAAGCATCAGGTATCTTACAATAGTTTAGTCTTGGCTAGCGGTATGAAGAACATTAGCTTGTTTATATACTTTATTTAGTCTCCTTTGACTTATCCTATTTTATACTCATTTCAAGGACCTCTCAATGATGCCTAAACAAAATAGGTTTAGAGAGAAAGGAATGGGGTGAGGAACATTGTCTCTTTTATCTACTATTCTTGTGGGATACACTTTTAAAATAACTTAGTCATATGTACTTTGTTTGGTTTGTGGAGAGGATGTTTTAGATAGCTTGTTGACCACATAGGAAAGCTTGCTTTCCTGTGTTTTGGTCTGAGATGTTTAGAATATCTAAACTACATCCTGAACAAGGATCTATGTGCTAAGTGTAAACAAGAATACTCCTATCTGATTGTCAAATTCAAATTCCATCACACTGGGTACAACGCCATCCTGGTTCTTTATACCTTGATGCATCATACCTAGGTGTATTATCAAACATAATGTAATTAACCCTTTTAAAAACCTGACTCCTGGTAAGAAAATCACCATCATCCTAACTAATTGATTCTAAGTTCTTCTATCTTCTCTCCATACTAACAGGGTATCATGACACTTAAATCATAACATCGCCAATGCATACACCTTGCATCCACCAAATCATTAGCATAAAATGCATATCATATCATATCATTATCTTAAGTTATGAGGAATAATATAGATTTGTTATTATAAGCATCTTAAGAAATCATATTACATCATACATAATCATTAGCATCCATTACCATTTGCACATCAATACGCCATCATTAGCATACATTACATTCATAGGATCATCATTAAAAATGCATGAAAAAGATACAAAAAGAAGTACATCCATTAGAAACATACATCATAGCGCATGAGCATAAGAAATAGAAACATCTCATAGCATATAAGAAATTAAGAAATGCATATCATACATTGCAAGACATCTCATGAAGCCGAACCATCTCATATATAATTATAAAAAAATTTACTATCATGGTAAAAAAATAGGATCAAGTGTACGATCAAGGTACATAGTACAAAAAGAGGAAAGTAATCGAGGCCCATGAATAAAAAATGGAAAACTGTTTGTGATCAAAAGGGTAGCCCTGCTGGCTACTACCCTCTCCTACCTGCCTCTCACCATGGTACTCTGGCAGCCTCATCCCTGTCTGCTAAGAGAAGTCTGGCACCCATCCTGTTGTTGGCACTGCCTATCTGTAATGCTACCGATAGTACTCGACCTGTCTGACTACCTCTCTGTATGCCCATAGGGAAACTGATCGGCCCTAGGATGATGATGTTGTACTCTCCAGCTGCCTTAGCTGACCAATCTCTTGATCCCTCTCAGATCGAGCCTAGTCTCTCTCAGTAGTAACTGTCACAACCTGTTGCCGAGCCTCATCCCTCTCTGCAGTCAATACCTAAATCTGACCCTGCAACTGCTGGATCAACACATCTCTGTGGTCTAGCTGCATTGGTGGCTATTGTTGTAGGACTGCTCTACCCCCATCTCTCGACTGGTCAACCTGTGCCTCTACCCATGGAGGTGCCTTCTATGCCTAATCTCTGGGAGGTGTCTGACGAGGAGGTGGCCCACCTACTCCCTTGTCTTCATCGCCTCTGCCACCCTGTCCTCTCCCCCTACTAGTTGATCTACCTCTAGGTCTCTGCCGAGGGAGTGCTACACCGGGAACTGTCAATCTCAGGGGAGGCCTGAACCAGACTCTGTACACCAGAGTCACCCCTGCATCCGCTGGTCCCTGATCACACGACCATGGTCGGGCCACTAACTATCTGAAGGAGAAAACTGCCTCAACTATCGGGATGGGTTGTCCCCATGCCATCTCTCTCATAGTATAGGGAAAGATTTCCATGTACTAATCATCGGGCCTATCCTGCATCTCTCTAAACTGATGGGTCACCCTATCCACGAGATACCTCTTTATCATGGTATGCTCTCGGCCCTGCATCCACCTATCCTGCCAAGCAAAAAATAGTTGATTTGCATCATCATATCATGGGCCTATGCCCACCAAGGTCTCTAGAGGAACTCTCCCATCTCATCAAGAACCTGTCGCCAATAAGCAAGGCCACCTGTGCCAATGTCGCTAAAATGAATATGTGCCTCGTCATACCGCTAGACAATAGGATCATCGATATCAAGGACAACTAGTGTGACATATGGACGGAGCACTAGGATTCGCTCCCTTTCCCAAATATATAATAAAGTAACTTCGGCCCCAAGGGCCTAACTATCCAAGTATGCAAACTCATGCAAATATTTGTATAAGGAGGCCAAAAATACTGGTCCCCAGGCAAAGCACTCTCGGCAAATGCACATCCGATGCCATGCCAGTCCCCAGCCTGGACTAAAGTACTGGCCCCACCGATCAGGTGCCATGAGACCTAAAATAATAACATCAACAATCAATCTATAGGTGGGCACTCTACCATGGTATCGCTCGAGGTCAATCTGTCCATCGGAAAGGATAAGCTCATCAATGCCCATGACGTCAAAGCAGGCATCCCTACCCTCCTTTGGATCGTAAATGACTCTGGCTCCATGAATAGGAAATCGGAGAATGCGCAAGACATCCTCAAGAGTGATGGTAGCCTCGCTAGTAGGTAGATGGAAGGAAGAATCCTCACTATGCCATAGCTCAGCCAAAGCTGTCATCATATCCAAATGTGTCCGAACAGGAGGGACTTACGCAATGTACCAGAGACCAAGAATACCAAGCTGCTCCTAAAGGTATACATGCATACCTTGTAATCTGCAGAGCATCAGAAATATGTGCTCCCTCAAATGAAGTATATCAAGCTCCTCCTACGTAAGGGAAATCACCGTGTCAAGTCTCGTAAAAAAAAAATCTGCCTCTCGCATCAGATTTTCGCATTTGAAATAGTAAATGTGGCACTATTTTCAAATGCTGCATAGTTTGGAAAGTTCTAAATTGCATCGCACGATAGACTTTGACAACCCTAAATTCCTAACTGCGTGGCGCGACGCTATTTGTGCACGTGACCAACTTTGACTCTGGAGATCCTAAGTTCCTAGTTGTGTTGTGCGGCGTTCTTTGCATATGCGGTCATATATTAGACCGTGCGGCATCGACCGAGCACTCTTAGTGGCGCTATATAGCACCGCTCGATCTAAATTTTTTTTGAACCCTAATTAATGCACAAAAAATGAGAAATTAAAAGTCGGGATGGGGGTACATACCACGGGTCCTGCAGCGACTGGCCACTGACGTACTCGTACTCTCTTTGACACATGCCTGGGAAGCTGTCGTTGCGACATCTCGATCAAGGATTAGAGCTTAGAATGCAAAAAATTATAAGGGCAAAAGGTGCAAATGTATTGAAAGTGACCCCTCAAGGTCTATATAAGCTTGCAAATTAGGATTTGTTTTACCTAATCTGGCCATCTGGCGAGGGTTTTGGTCACCCGATCCTGTCTTTGTCCAACTGAGGACCATTTCACATATTTTTTGATGTTCTAACATGTTTTTTGGCATCCTGAGACATTTTTGGACCTATTAGGCACCTTGTCATTTTTCTTTCACGAGATCACTGAAAAAATCAAAATAATTGTCCGATCTCTCGAGGGGGTAATATACTAGCATAATCCTTCTACTGGGGCAGTAGTGGGGCATTTGAAAAATCGAGAATTTTTTTTAACTTTGATCACAATAGTTTATTCTTTGAATCAATGCAACAAGTACTTTGCTTCAAAGAAGGGCAAAATGTAGACATGGAAAATGTACAATTCGATTCGGCACACTTGATCCTGATTACTAACAACATTTCTTCCTGAATCACACTCTCAGCTTATCATCACCTTCTGTCTCTTAATTAAATAAATCATTATTTATTTGATTAGGTCTTTCTCCTCTATTGATTAAATTTAATTAATTTAATTTAATTAACCTTATATCTCCGTTTTATTGAAAACATTCATTTTATTTAAATCAAGTCTCTAAAGTCTTCTTATTAAATTGAATAAATTAAACCTTATTTAATTTAATCTAGCATTATCCCCTTTAGTTAAATAAATCAAATTATTTATTTAATTAAATCTTTCTTCTCAATTATTGATTTAAATCAACTCATAAATTTGAGCCAAAATTGTCAAATCACCTAACCTCTCATTAAATTAATCAAATCTTGATTAAGTTAATCTCAATCACTAAAATCCTCTTGAGAATGCAACTTGCACAATAAATAAATTACTTTGATTTATTTAATTGCCTATTTTCTTTCAACAAGGAATAAAGAAGGAATATGCTCTCAAGTTTGAATTCAAAAATTCCAAGTGGATGGGTACTTCCAACAAAGAATTCACTCCTCTTACATGTCCTTGTGCATTGAGCCAAGTGGCATTTATTTCATTCCTTTTTCCCTCTCACGTGTCATTTCCTCAAAATCAAACTCCATCTAATTGAATTTATTGGCACTTTGGCCAAAATGTGCACAACCATCAACCATTCACATCTTGACAAGTGACACTTGGCCATTGGATGTTGAATGATCCCACATTGCTCAATTTCACTCTCTTCCATTTTGAAAATCTATAAATGAAAGGGTCTTCCTCTCATTCATCATCCACAATCTCATGCAAAGTTAATCTCTTCACATTGAGAGCCAATTTTTCCCATTCCTCTTCAAGTATTCATAGTTTTCATAATTCCATAGCTAGGTTATGCTAAAATATCATCAAGGAGATTGAACTATCCACACATCATCAACATTTGCAACTAAGGAGTTGGGAAAGGGCCAATTTTGACACATCAATTGGCACCAATTCCCCATGGGATCAAGAGTTTGCTTAGCTTAGATATATTAAATTTGGTTTATTGTATTGTTCTTCATTTTCCTTTCTATGTAAGTTTTGTAAATGGATTTCATGGGGAATCCTTCTTTCATCTTGCATTTTGATATAATAACATGTTTGTTTGTTGCGTTTGTGCAAGTATAAAACTAGGGTTCATAGTTTTTATTATCAATCACCTAATTAAATCTAATTCCCCCATTTGCAAGGGAATATTCCTCCTTTGCACATTCCTCCAAAAGGAATATTCCCATGGAATTTTCCTTCCCCTTTTGCACAGTTAAACTTTGTTTTAATTTTCTAAAATATCTATTTTCCTCACCCATGAGGATATTAGAAGGAACATTCTTTTTCTAACAAACTTACTTGACTTCTTGTGCAAGTTAAAAGTGTGTTTGTTTGGATTAATGTGATCCCTTGATTAAATATAATCTTGCATTTTCAGCCTTTGATGGGAATCCATGATCCATGCCTCCAACTTCTTCCATCCTTGACCATTGATTAACCTTTTTGATCTCAACCCTTCATTTCTCATTTTTCCTCCTATAAATAGGTCACTATTTGCAAACAAATGGATCCATTTTTTTTAAGAGAAAACTCATGCTGTTGAAATCACTCACACTCACAATCATATTTAGCATTTATTTAATATAATTTTAGCTTAATTACTTGCATTAATTAGCTTAGCTTCCATTAATGGCTTCCATGGTAACATAGATGCATTCATGTAGCTTCTTTATTAATTACCTGGTTTCAATATTTTTAGCTTAAAATCCATTTAGATTATAAATTTCCATTCATATATTTTGATCATCTTAGCATAAATCATGTTAAAATAGCTTACATCATGTTATTTTAGCATTTAAATTATGTTTCATCACACATCTCACAATGGTTTCATCAGTTTTCTTCAATAAAACTGATTGAAACAAGCTCATTATCTAAGGGATTGGGAAAGGGTCGTCGTTCCACATCAACGTGACACCACTCCTCCAATAGGATAAGTTTCAATGTCTTATATTAGAGGTTTTATCAAGCTTTCATGATTTAATATGGTACTAGTTTTAATGGCTTCTTTATCTTTGCATAAATTGAATGATCTTATTGGGATTAATGTTTAGTGGCACAAATATGTTTTGTATCCTCATGGATCAAGAGTAGTCTACCCGTACTAATCCGTCGGTCACATTTTGGTGCTAGAGGGAGGGCTTGAGCTAACTAATCTAACGATTTTCTTGTTAAATCTTTGTTTTCCTTGTGTTTTCAAGTACAACGATGCTATTGATTATTAATCAACACATTCAATGATGCATCATTATACAGTGATGCACATGTGATTTCATTTGGTGATGCATAATTAAAATAGAAATGATTAATTAATTTCATCACCACATTTAAATATAGATATGCTTATTTAATTTTTTGACGTAGAATGAATTTATTTTCAGTGACGCTATCAATTTGGTGACGCTTTTGACTTCACTATTTTCTGTAGAGTGACACGATTAATTTATCAGTATGGTGACACATATCCAATATAGCGATGTTATTGATTAATTTCAGTGATGCAATTGATTTTAGCATCGTGATTTACTGGTAAATAGGATTGAACTAGTTTTTTGACATGTTTTTGAATTTTCTTTGCTTTATCTCACTTCTAACATGCCTCTGACTTTTTTATTTTGTTTTTTAGGCTAATTGGGTTTTGTAGGTTGAACAATACAAATTTGAAGTGAAGAAGCATTCTTTTCTTTAAGTCTTATAATTGTAACAGGTGTTTTGACACTTTTGGTGTAATTATAACCCATTTATCATGCTTTTCATTTTATGCTTTAGGACAACACTAGCTTTCAATTGGGTTTTAAAATGAATGCTCAAATAGGACTGAAATGAACCCTCACATCACATGTTAGTTTGGGTTTAAAATTGAACAATACAACCTTTAACACTTCATTTGGTGCTTAAAATAAACTCACCTTTTCTTTGAGGGTTAAAATTAACAAGTGTTTGCCATGTCTTGTGATTTAAATTTGTGTCATTGAATGTGTATGCTCTTCTCTCACGCCATTTGGTGATCTTGGGAATCAAAAAAATTTCTTCGAAATTTTGTATAATCACCCACATATTTTAATTTGGATTAAAATGAACCCCATGCTAGTGTAGGGAAAAGGTGTTGTGTGTGCTCTCTCCTTGCTTCATGTGATTGGGGAGATTGAAATATGAACACACTTCCTTGCTTTTGTTTATCTTTAGAGAGCTTGCCTCCTTGATTTGAAAGGAGGGAACGACCCAAGTGGTAACAAGCTAAAGCCAAGCTCTTTCGAACCACTATATGAAAAATGTGTTTGTGATGAAAGTCATAAACAACATGTGTAGATGCATCATACCAACAAGTGCCACCCTTAGTTTTTGCATGACACATCAAAATCCTTTCTTAGGAAGGGACTGGGAGGCCTCTTGATTGAAATAATCTTGAGCTAATCTTGCCCCGTGTATGGTCATCTTGAACGAAAGTCCTTACTACAAACCAATTATTTAGAAGCCAAAAACCTTTATGCTTGCTGGTGCAGGAACAAATGTTCTGAAGCTACCCCACATTTTACTATTCATTGTTGAAACAAAAAAATCCTTAGTATATTCAGATCTTTAGTATTTGAGATTTGGTGGTCCCAAGAGGTGTGTGCCATGGAGGGGAGCCAGTGTCATCAAATCTCTAGCTGTTTGCATTGTCTTAGTGTTTGGAGAAATTAAACTAGGGATTCAACAAGTTGTATCTTCTGAACCTAGGTGGTAAATTTTAATGAGTCAGTTTAATACTTTGATTGGTTTCAAAACACTAAAAAAAAACATCAACAAATTCATTTCAAAATTTCAAACCATTTGGTTCTAGTATGGATACCCTTTGACAAAACCTTGATATTAATGCTTGTCCTAAGAATTTATTCTTAGAGACTTCTAAGTATTTTGGTTTATATCTCAATCCATACTTCCCAAAGTTAACATAGGCAACTATAGCTTGAACTTCATCCTTTTCAAAAAATGGGCTTTGTGAAATTTGTGATTTTTTGACATAGACATTCAATTTGAACTTAATCAAGACAAAGTGTTTGTGGTAAAAAGAAACTCACTTAAGAAAGATAACTTGACAAATTGAACCCCACATGACCATTTGGAGACCGATTGATCCTGTTGAACAACCTGACCTTATGCTTGCTATCATTCAACCAAAATTTGAACTCATTGAAAGAGAACAATCTGATATAATTAGTAGTTTGAGAAGCTTCACTTTTAAAATGAAGGGAACACCCATTCAGTGGAGAAACACAACAAACATCTTAGATGAAGAAGAGGAACAAAATGATATTGAGGCTAGAAGGCCCATATTTCCACCACCCGCATGACAATAAATATCTTCTTTTCTTCCATAGACTTAGACTTCTCTAAATGATCTCACAAAAAATCAAAATCCCCAAGAGAATGTCTACAGGTCCCCACTTCAAACTTAAGCATCTTAGTCCAAAAGTTCTTAAAAGATACCTTTTATCACTTCACCAAAATAGAAATTGGTTGGTATACAACTTCTACAAACGTGCTTCAAGGAACAATCTAGACTTGTATGCATTATTTTACAGTCAAAACCTTGGTCTCTTTCACGATATTGAACCTATCTAAATAATTGAGTCTTTATGATTTGAAAACTTTAGAGGTCTAGCATGTTTTTCACTACCTTGGTCTTATCAAACAAAGGTTCACTTTAGGTCAACATTGGGTCAAACATTTCATCCACCCCTTCATCAAATTTCATCCTTCACTTCACCAAACTTTGCAAAAAAATTGAATACACCAAAACTTTTGGACTTAAACATCTATCAAACCAACCCCTAACTTAGCTACTTTGTATGTGAAATGAATCCTTTTCCATGCACTTAGTTAAGTTAGTTATCATCTTTGAACTCATTTATCTTGAAGGTCATGAATCTACCCTAAAGATTTCCATGTTCATAAACATCCTTTTCCAAACATCAAAACAATCATACCTAAGTCAAAGGTGTTGTCCCAAAATGTTTGCAAAGATCACTTTCCATATCATCTCTCCTTTTCATCTCCCATTATCATAATTACTCCCAAAAGACTTAGAGCATCCCTTTTACCTAGATTTGAGTCAACTAGAGAGTTCAAAAATTATAAATCTCAACACAACTCGCCCATAGGTGACCCAAAATTTATGGTAAATACAAGATCACAATACAAGAGAATCATGAAGAAAACCAAAGTCACATTCACCTCAAGTGATCCCAATCCTTCAGAATTTGATCCAAGAAGTCAAGTTACCCCATCAAAACAACCCTCATCTCCATTGGGACCATATGAGATTGAAGACATTATAAACAACCCATTTGGACTTACTAAGGAAGAAATCATGGAGTACAAACAAGAACATCAAGCCTCGGAAAATTTTGCTTTGATTTCCCCATATTTTATTGCACAACCATTGGCGCAAAGCTTGACTTCATCTACCTTGCAAAAAAATCCATTTCTAAATAAAACATCCATTTCTAGTATTGCAGCTAGTTTTTCTATAGACTTTGGACATACTCTCCCATTTGAAAGAAACACACTTGTGGGTACTCTCAACACCAATCCATCCACCACTTGCACACCAACATTTGGTTCTTCTATCATTCTCAAACACCCCCAACATCAACATCAACCTCTCACAATTCATGAATCCACAACAGCATCATCATATTGAGGGTACCCATCTTCGTCCATCCCCACAAGTACCACAAGTGTGCCCAACATCCCGCAAGGAAGTATAGGCCAAATATCTCAAATCGACCCACAAGGGCATGCCAATACCCTAACTCGAATTCAACCTTTAATGCATATAGGGACATCTTTATCCAATCCCTCAACTGGTCCATCCACACCATTGGCTCCACAAAACAAGTCCATCCCATCCATCCTTAACCCAAATCAGAACAATCCCTTGGTTACGAATCCCATTAACCTAGGTAATACTTTGTAGTGCAAGGAAATCCTCAAGACATCAGTCAAGGGAACCTTTTTCATCAATGGACTAAAGGGCCTAGTATGTCATTACCATCAAAAAATCTAATGACACCATCCTCATCTTTCCCCACGGTCCCCTTCACCATGCAAAATCAAATGGGACCTCAAAATTACATTCCTTCATCTCAATTCACTATCCTCCAAGGAATGTTGAACCAAGGGAACCCCAAACCTCTCATCAACAACCTGCAACCCACTCAAAACATCAACACCCACAATCCATCACAGATGTCCCAACAACCACCAGATCCTACATTGCAAACACATGTGTTAGCTTTATATCAAGTACAATAGGCTTATCAAAAAGTTGCCCAGTAGAAACAACAACAACAACAAACCCTAGAAACACAACAACAACAACAACAACAACAACAAGCCTTAGCAGCACAATAACAAAAACAACAAAAAAAATATCCTTAGCACAAAAATAACAATAGCAACAACATAAAGCAGCCTTAGCAGCACACCAAATAGCCTTAACAATAGAAAAACAACAAGCCCTAGTGGCACAACAACAACAACAAGCCCAACATCAAGTAGCCTTAGTATCACAACAACAAGAAGCCCAACAAGTAGCCCTTATGGCTCAACAACAACAACAAGCCTTACTAGCTCAACAGTATGTTGAACAACAACAACAAAAACAACAAAGTTCCTACTATAATCCTTAATAGAACATCATAAATAAAAACACATTATGAACATACACATCAAAACCTCAATCACCTTCACAAAATCCCACACCACCATACACACCATACAACACCTTATCATATCAGAATCCCACATATAATCCATTCGTCATACCACAATATGCAACATGTATTCTGCCACCAAACCCGCAAGACGATCTAGCATCACAACTTAAGACATCATCACAAGAAGTGTGGGATCTTCGGATGGGCAATACAAAGAATCCCCATACACAAAACTTATGTCCATATCCATTTGATAGAAACATCACAATGGTACCATTCCCTCCTAGCTTTGAAATTCCTAAATTTGATAAATACAAAGGGAGAGGAGTTCCTATAGACCATGTCAAAAAGTTTAGTTTGTCATGTGTATGGAGGTTTCTTAAAATGAATCTAATTTAATCTGCCTCTTCCCCCAAAGTTTAATAGGTCTTGCCATGGATTGGTTTTCTCAACTACCGTTGGGTATCAAAAATTTTCAAGAAATCACTAATAAATTCATAGATCATTTCTCCTTTCACCTTTCCATGGACGTAAGCCTAGAATATGTATACTCTCAAACAAAATAAAGGAGAATCTTTCACCAATTTCTTGCAATGATGGAGACAAAGAGCTAGTAAGAGAAAGTGGCCCCTTCCTGATGAACAACAAGTGGGGATCATCATAGAAAATCTAGATCTAGATCTATCCTTCCACTTGAAAATGTAGTGCATTACCTCTTATGATGAGCTTGTCCCTAGAGCCCTTAACATTGAGAGAGCTCTAATATCACAAGGAAATACTCAAGCTTACAAATATAATCACCCATCAACTAGTTCGAATGACAAGCCTTGTGTCTAGGATTAAAAAAATGTAACCAACGATGGCGTGGTAGATGCTAAGGTAGTCCTAAGTTCTCCTAGGCCAAAAAAAATTCAAACAACTAACGTTCAACCAGCTATGAAACAAACAACACCTCCTCAGAACAATTAGATCAACAACACTGAAACGCAACAAAGGTGAACCCCTAACAAAAAAAACTATCCAAAATGCAAGCACACATAGTTATATGAACCTATCAAAACCATCACAAAGAATTTGGTCGAGTCAAACTTGATAACACTTCCCAACTTTGAAAACTACCAAGAACCACAAGAGAAGCCATATTGGTACAATGAGAATGATATTTGTGACTTTTACAAAATCAAAGGACACAAAATGACAAAATACATGAGGCTCAAAAATATTATCCAATACCTTGTAGAGAGCGATACTATATCTATTGAAGTACCAATCGGAAATCAGGATCTTGAGATATACAAAAACCCTATGCCAAATCATAGCAAAGGGAACAACATCGAAAAAGCTAAAGATTACACAAATGTGCAACATACCTATTCCAATGTAGGTGCTTCCTGTGATAGTGTCGTCACCATTGTCACCATCAAAGGTCCTAGTGCGGTGTGTGGAGTCACCACATGACGTGGAAAAATCACCATCCAAGGAGTCCCATCTCAATCTAGGGCACAACCTACTTTGCCAACATCAAATACCAACAAATAGAATATCTTATATCAACTTAAGAATACCTCCGCATAGATATAAATCTTAGAATTATTAAGGCTATCTCCCGCACATAGGGAAATCTTAGAGAAAGCTTTATCAGAATCATCCATCTCTGAGGATATTGATATAGATTGGTTTTAAGCTATGGTAGGGCATATCACTAATCATCTTCTCACCTTCTCATAACAAGACCTACCATCACATCCATCTCATAACCACACCTTACACCTTGAGGTCGTTGTTCATTGTAGTGTAGAAAATTGTGCGCTCTTGAAAGATAGGCAATTTCACACTTAATTTGGACCTATTTTGGCATTCTTGCATTATTCACCCTTTAGAATCATCATGTATAGGCCCCTAAGACCCATTATACTCAAAATTCCATAAAATCACTCAAATCCCAAAAAAATCTGAAAACCCACTTCAAAAAGCTATGGCGGGACTCATTTTCCACCTTAGGCGAATGAGTTCCCTTAGGTGGGACTAGTGCAAGGGCACCTTTAGGCCATATGATCAAATTTCGTCAAATTTTGGTTTTATGTTTTTTTTTGTTGTGTTTGGTTTAAATAAGGTCACTTTTTACCAATATATGTCCTTTAGGACTAATTTTTATGTTTTGGTGCAATTTGGTCAAAAAATGGAAAAGTTGCTAAATTGTTGTTAATGTTGTCAACGTTACTATGACAACTTTCTCAAATGTTTCAAAAAGGTAGTTTTGGGTTGGTTGGTGTTGGGAAAATGGTTGTAAATGTATAAATACACCTTGTAGCCATGAATCCAAAGGTTGGGAAGGTTTGATTGGAATATTTTGAGACATTTTGTGAATGAAACTTCTCTTTTCTTGCAGTTTTCCAATGTTTTCTATTGTTAACTTAAATTGTACAGATATTTATGGCACTATTTTGGCCTGAACATGATTAAATATTTTATATTATTGATTTATGTTTCATTTTATTTTTGTTTCATGAAATTCCATTATGATTTGTGAAAGTTATGATCCAATTAATGATTGCCACTTCTAGACTTTTACTGTTTTATAGGAAGAAAACTGTTTGGTATGGATTTTTACAAACTTTTACGATCAAAGACAGGAATTTGGATGTTAGAGCTAACAAATATAGAACTTTCTGTTTTTATTTGGAGTCATTTTATGAAGTTCTGCAAAAGTTAGAGCATTTTTGGTGAAAACAAGCCCAAACCTTGCCTAGGGTTTCTAGTGGGCATATTTTTGCAATAACTCTCTTTTTCCATGGTGAAAAATTCTAAAAATTGGTAGGAAATTATATTTTCATGCTATCTACAACCCTTAAAAAGGGAAGTTCCTAATTATTTTATTTTCATTCATTATTCTTCACCAATCCGGTCTCTAGACCCTGGAAAACAATCCAAGAACCAATTTTCATGAGGGTTTATGAGCAAATGTTGGGTTTTTTTGTTATTCCAATAGTGTTATTGTTGTGATAAATTCTTGTCATGTTTTAGAAGGTCTTTCAAACCTGTTTTTGTAACTTGGAGAGAAATTTGTTAGTCTATACTTGTAAAGGGCCTAAAAGGGCATGTTTTGGCCTAGGCAATGAAGGAACATCAAAATGGAATTAGTGTGATTGAGTTGTTTTATAGAGTGAATGTTTGTAAGCCATTAAAATATTTTGAGAGTGAAAATGAAAAAAGAACAGCCAAGTTTGGGTATGTTTAAATTGGGGCTTGAAACACATGTATTCACTAGCAACTAAGGGAAAGTAGGATGAGTCTAGCCATGACAACAAAGTATAACAACAAAAAAAACACATATGAGTTGAGAAACGATGGGATGAAATATGTATTAACAGCCTTGAAGGATGAGTGCATAAGAATTGAAATCTTGTTGTTAAGTGAGAAGAAAAAAGTATAGAAGTATGAGGAAAACACAAATGAGGTAATGGTTGAAGTAATAAATTTTAAAAAAAACATGTTTGCGAACTCAGTTGAACAAGAAATGGAAGAAATTTCTTTTGAATTTTCTCAAACTAATGAAAGTGATAGTGATGTTGATGCTGAAGTGGGTGATGTTCAGGAAGAAGAAGAAGAGATAGAAAAATAAGTTATAAAGGACTCAAGGATAGTCCAAAGAGAGAAGAGATTCATGGAGGATAAGAAGATAGCATGGTTCTCAAGAGAAGAACCGAGAGTTGAGAATGTTGGTGTCAAGGAGAATAAAAGAATGGATGAGCAACTCAAAAATAAAAATGAATGGTTGAGTAAGGTTGAGGTGAAGCCAAATGTTTTGGAGCATAATGAAGAGAAAAGGATGTATGGAAAACAACATGAGGTGGATTAGAAAGTGAAGTATAAAAACAAAGAATATGATTTCTTTAATATGTTTATTTCTTATGCAAGTAAGGAAGACAAAGTGGATGACAGTGAAAATAAATTTTCAATTGCAGTCCAAGCTCAAGGTAGACCAAGAAAAAAAAAGAAAAGAGAACATGGCTACAATGTACCAAGTTGGCCTTGGCTCAAGAAGCATGTTATTGGACCGAAAAGCATAGGTGGACCAATTGAAACACGTGTCATTGAGGTCCAACAAATGATAACCATTGCACACATACAAAGGAACTGGAAGACAAGAAAGAAGATTCCTATTTGAGGTGGACCTCAAATTTTCTCTTCCTTGGGAATATGGTGCAGGGGCACCTTCAAGCCATATAATCAAATTTGGTCAAATTTTGGTTTTATGTTTTTTTTTTTGTGTTTCATGTAAATAAGGTCATTTTTGACCAATATGTGTCCTTTAGGACTAATTTTGATGTTTTGGTGCAATCTGGTCAAAAAATGCAAAAGTTACTAAATTGAATGTCAATGTTGTCAATGCCAACTTTCTCAAATGTTGCAAAAAGGTAGTTGTGGGTTGGTTGGTGTTGGGAAAATGGTTGTAAATGTATAAATAAACCTTTTAGCCATGAATACCAAGGTTGTGAAGGTTAGATTGGAATATTTTGTGACATTTTGTGAATGAAACTTCTCTTTTCCCACACTTTTCCAATATTTTATGTTGTTCTCTTGCATTGTACAGATATGCATGGCCCTATTTTGGCCTGAAAATTATTAAATATGTTATATTATTGAGTTATCTTTCATTTTATTTTTGTTTCATGAAATTCTATTATGATTTGCAAAAGTTATGATCCAATTAATGATTGCCACTTCCATATTTTTACTGTTTTACAGAAAGAAAACTGTTTGGTATGGATTTTTTAAAAATTGTACGGTCAAGGGCAGGAATGTGGATGTTAGAGCTAATAAATACATAACTTTTGGTTTTTATTTGGAGTCATTTTATGAATTTTTGAAAAAGTTAGAGCATTTTTGGTGAAAACCAGCCCAAAACCTACCTAAGGTTTCTAGTGGGCATATTTTTGCAATAACTCTATTTTTCCACTGTGAAAATTTCTAAAAATTGGTAAGAAATTGTTTTTTCATGTTATCTACAACCTTTCCAAAGGGAAGTGCCTAATTATTTGACTTGCATGCATTATTCTTCACCAATCCGGTCTTTAGACCCTAGAAAACAGTCCAAGAACCAAGTTTCATGAGGGTTTTTGAGAAAATGTTGGCTTTTTTTGTTATTCCAATAGTGTTATTACTGTTACAAGTTCTTGTCATGCTGTAGAAGGTCTGAAAAACCTATTGTTGGAAGTTGGATACAAAGTTGTTAGTCTATACTTGTAAAGGGCCTAAAAGGGCATGTTTTGGCCTAGGTAATGAAGGAACATCAAAATGGAATTAGTGTTATTGAGTTTTGTGGAGTGAATGTTTGTAAGCCATTAAAATATGTTGAGAGTGAGAAAGAACAACCAAGTCTGGGTATGTTTGAATTGGGGCTTGAAACACATGTATGCACTAGCAACTAACGAAAACTAGGAGGAGTCTAGCCATGGCAACTATTGAGCCATTGTATGAATGTATCACTTTTGTTTATATTGATTAAGCCCTTCCTTTACATTAGGGACCCATTCACCAATGGTGGCGAATGAGTCCCATTTAGGGTCTTTTTTTAATTTTGAGCGAGAAATTCACCAATTTAATTCAAATTTTTGGAGGATGTCGGCCTTTGAGATCTAAATAATGGTCAATTAGGTGTTGATGCCTATAAAATCAAGTTTCTAAGTCATTTTTATCATCTCTAAGCAGTTTGAGCAAGGATTTTCAAGAGTCAAGTGTTGAGAATCTTTCACAAGAGCATTCAAGTTTCAAGAGCAAGTGAAGTTGAAGTTTTGGATCATTAATAAAGTGTTTTTGCAGATCTTCAAGCTCACTTTCATTCAAGATCTAGCATTGTCAAGGGTTGATCATGGTTGTCTATGGTGAATCATGATGGATTCTAGGTTGGGGAGATGCAACTAGCCATCAAGCCAAGCCTAAAGAATTGTTTCCTAAGTGTTTCCATCCTCCATTATCACTCTACATTCAACCTAAGGAAGGTACAAGCATCATAAGGATTCATTCAGGGTGATGAGAGATCACCAAAAGTGAGTCATTCATTTCTACATTTCCATCCTTGCATCATATTCTTACACATTAGAATAGGATTACATCATGTTTTAGATTTCCTAGTCTTAGACACACTTAAGGCTAGGGTTTTCATGCACATTTCATTACTTTTATCAAGGTTTAATTACCAAACTAAGGGTTTGACCAAGATAAAGCCCCCATTAGAAAATCAAGTTGAATTATGTTTTGTAGGTGTTTTTCGTATACTCGGATCCAGAACTCGGATTGGAAAGGAAGGGAAAGTATTGGAGAGTAGATTGGGACTTTCAATTTTCAAAATGCAGAATAGGACTAATTCACCAATGGTGGCGAATGAGTCCCATTGTAGATGTTTTCTAGATTTGTTTATAGATTTTGATAACCTTTTTCCCAAAATAGACTCTTGTGCATAAAACTGGATCTGGGACTCATTCATCCAGGTTGGCGAATGAATCCCATTTGGTCAAAAATTCAGAATTTTAGAGTTGTTTCCAATCACTTCAAGGTTTCCTGGTGCACATTACTTAATTTTTTTATTTTATGTTTTGTTTTGCTTGCATTTATAGGGCATTTTCTAGGTCATTACATTAAATTAGGGTTTTATCTTACAACTTGCATTGTATTGTCTTTTCCAAGTCCTTATTTGGTGGTGAACGCCTCATTAGATCTCATTCATCCCATAGGATAGTCTCTTTGCAAGATTTCAATCTCCTTTGCATTGAAATCTCAAGGGTTTGTTCTTGAGTGAAGAATATGAAGATTGTCTCTCTCCTTTTATGTCCTAAACCCTAAAGGTGAAAGAAAACCAAACAATTTTCTTCTTTTCATTTTGGTGAGCCTGCATTTATAATACTTTCTTTGTTGATTTGGAGTCCATCATCATCCTAGGTTTTTCTTGCTTTAACATTGCTTTAGGATTTGCATTGGTTAATTCACAGTCTAGGGTTTCAAGTTTTTCATTAGTGAAAGCTCATTTAGCTTGCATTTTTGCATTTAATTTCACCGAAAATCAATCAAAATCTGTATTTGCATCTCAGATCTAGGTCATACAACACATAAAACATAAAAATAAATTTAAAAAATTGGAAATTTTTGAAAAAACCCCTACTGGGACTCATTCGCCACCTTGGGTGAATCAATCCTAGTGCAAAATTTGCACTTCTATTTACAAATTAAAATTTCTAGTTTTCAAGCTTCTATTTGTTATCATTACTTTTTTGTTTTAGTTCAGTTGCTTTCTATTATATTGCAATCATTAGAAATAACATCATTTACATTGTGGATAGAACTAGCTTTTTTCAATTCTTATTTTCAGCATTTAGATTAGACTACATTAGACGTAGATCATAAAGTGAAACCAAAAACATTAAACTTAAACAAGCGTAAATGTACGGTTACTTAAGCATGTTAAAACCCTTTTTCAAAGCTAGCTTAACCTTCAAGCCTTTTAGTTGTGATGCCTTTGATATGTTAGATGAAGCTCTTAAGGACTTCATCTCGCAAGGTTCGTCTACTAAGGCTTGTTCAAATAAACTTAAACAAAAAGAATTAAATGTCATCCAATCTCAACTTATTCACAAACAAAATCCTTTTAGTAGCAAGGACTTTGATATGTTAGATGAATGCCTTGAGGAATTCATCTCACAAGGTTCATCCACTAAGGCTTGTTATGAGAAACCAAAACCATGAGAAGTTAATGTGATTCAACCTCAACTCATCCTTAAACCACCTTTGCACAAACTACAACCTAAAAAAAAAACTGAATTTATCCTTTATCCACCTACAAATAATGTTTTGCAGCAACAAAGTCATAAGACTATTTCTCATACATACAACACTAGAATTAATCTGCAACCACAACAACCAACTTTGACACCCTTACCTTTTCCTAATCCCATATTGCCTAGTGCCCCTCGTTTAACTTCACATAGTGGGAAGGAGTATAACATCATCAAACAACTCAAGAATACTCTTGCAAATATATCCTTATAGGACTTAATTCAGAATTCACCAAACTATCACACTATTCTTCAAACAACTTTACAACAAATAGTGGTTCCCCCTAGTACAAATACAAATGATGTAACATCTTTCATACAATGAATGAATACAGTTAATGTAGACATAACCTTTCATCAACATGAGCTACATCCTTTGGAATTGAGAAAGAAAAATGATGCCTTCATGATAATAGCCCAATTCAATAGAATAGGCATAAAAAAGACTCTTGTTGATAATGGCTCAGCCCTTAATGTGTGCAGTGTAAACCTCTTAGATAGATTATGTGTCGATAAATCAAAGATGGAATATAACTCTTTATCAATCTGAGGATTTGACAATGTAGGAAAGCAACTGCTCGGTGTGATTACTTTACCTATTATAGTAAAAAATGTTGACTTAGAAACTCCTATTCATGTTATGCCTCATGACCTTTCATACAATCTTCTTCTCAAAAGACCAGGGATTGATGAGATGCATGTGTTGTCTTTAACCCTTCATCGTATGATGAAGTATGTCTACAAGGTATACCAAGTTGAAATAGACCCCGAACCCAAAAGTTGCATACAAGTTGAAAAAAGAACAACAAGTCCTCTGAGGACATTGATTCCAACATCCAACATAGAATCTTTAAAAGAAGACAAGAAATAAATGGAAATAGTATCAAAGTTGTTAGACAATGATTGGGGTTCCTTAGAGTTCACACCCTCATTTATGGGAGAATACATAATCACAAGAAAAGAATATGAAAAGAAAAAGAAACCAATGGTCATGTCAACTCATAACTTGGAAGAAAATCTAAAAACATCCAACATATCTAATCTTGAAGAAGATACGAGCTACACAACAAACTTTGATGAGATAGATTATCAATAGCCACCAAACCCAAAAGAAATGGAAAGACTTTATGGGAAAGGTTATGAACTTGTGAAACAATTGGGTTACAATGGTAAAGGATGTGGAAAGAAAGAACAAGGCATTCAAATTCCTATAGAGCCTAACATGTAAGAGAAAAATAATGGTTTGGGGTATTGTCCTAAAATTACACAAGAAACAAAGAGACCATTGGTAAACATCAACACTATCATGTGAAAACCAAAAATCAACCTTACTTTGAAGCATCCTGAATTGCTTGATATGGATTCTAAACCATCATGGGAGTGCTTTGAAAATGACGAAGCCTCAAAGAAAATATTAGGAGTTTATGACAAGTCACCTACTAATGCTCAAACAAAAAAGGTCACATGTGCTATGATTAGCACCAAGCAAAAAGATGCAAAAAATGAAAGTAATGACATGGATATAAGTACAAAAGAATACAACCCTGAATTTCCAAAGCCAAGTGCACTTCCTCTAGGAGATACAATTGACATAACAATGGACATTAATTACCCAAATAAATTAATTAAAATAGGGAAGTGCCTTAATGATGAAGAGCAAGATCACACAATTTTACTCCATGACTTTCCCGAAATTTTTTCTTGGAAAAATTCAAACATGCTAGGAATTGATGCTATGATAGTGATGCACAACATAGTCCTTACTAAAAATGCTAAGCTTGTTTGACAAAAGATAAGAAATTTGAATCTTAAGATACCCTTGCTTGTTAAAGGGGAACTTGAAAAACTCCTTGACATTGGTTTCATAAGACCTATAGATTATTCTCCTTGGATCTCAAATATTGCCGCAGTCGCAAAACCTAACAATCATATTAGGATGTGTACAAAATTTTGTGATCTAAATAAGGCATATTTAAAAGAAAATTTTCCCCTTCCTAATATTGATATGATAGTAGAATTGACTGTGGGACATGCTTTGTTGTCATTCATGGATGTATTTTCAGGATACAATCAAATCTTCATCAACCCTCAAGACCAATATAAAACAACATTCAAAACAATTTTGGGAATGTTTTTTTGGTTCTGATGCATTTTGGATTAAAGAATGTGGGCACAACATATTAAGCAAAACATGAAAAAATATCAAAATATAAGGATCTCACAATGCACTTGTTAGAGAAGTTTGAATCATTTACCATTGATAACATCCCATGAAAAGATAATCAAAATGTAGATGCAATGGAAAGTGCAGCTTCTCTTATATCACCACAAGATCCTTCAAAGGATTTCACATTTACAGTTCACCCAATCATGCAATCATCAATCAAGGGTAAAACCGCAAAAGTATTAGAAGCAATCAAGGAAGACTCGAGTGAATGGTATGATACCATATTTAACTATTTGAAAAGTGGTACCTTTCTTGAGCCAACAACAAAGAACACCTGAATTCGCTTGCAAAAACTAGCAGCCAAGTACATCATCCTTGTCAATGTACTGTATTGAAGATCCTTTAACGACATTTTTATTAGATATCTTAAAGAATCTGAAATCCCTATAGCACTCAAAGAGGCCCATGCGGGTGCTTGTGGAGGTCATTTTGGAGGGAGATCCTTAGTGAAAAAACTCATTCGCATGGGATATTACTGGAGACATATGGAGAAAGATTGATTCACGTATGTTAAGAGATGTCATAAATGTCAAGAACATAGCAATTCGATTCATGCTCCTACTTCTAAGCTTCGTGCCCAAATTCCTATTTGGCCATTCTCAGTGTGGGGATTGGATCTAATTGGAAAAATCTCGCCACCTTCATCTATTGGACATACATTTATAATCACAACAACCGATTATTTTACAAAATGGGTAGAAGTTATTCCTCTTCGATCCACAACTTTTGATGTAATATGTCATTTCATATTGGAACACATAATTGCTCGCTTCAGACTTCCTTCTATGCTACTTTCCAATAATGGGGCACCATTTAAGAATAATGGGACACATTTAATATCCAACATCACTTTTCAACACCTTGCTACCCACAATCTAATGGTCAAGTTGAATCAACTAATAAAAATCTTGAGAAAATCCTAAGGAAGATAGTAAATAAACATAACAAGGATTGGCATACACAACTGACATACATGTTATGGGTTTACCATACTAGCATTAGAACATCCATTGGAATAACACCCTATAACCTTGTCTATGGTATTGAGGTGATTATGCCCTTGGAGTTAGAAATCCCCATGTTAAGTATTTCTCTTCAAGGACTTGTTGATGACAATACTTATAAAGAACGACCATTGCACCAGCTTGAGATGCTTGATGAACAACACATTAACACTCTTGAGCATCTCCAAGCTTATGCTAAACAATTATAATTTAATCATGATAATCATGTCATTCCTTGGGTATTTAATAAAGGTGACTTAATCTTTTATGAAAATCAATGAAACATTAATGCTGACTAGATTGAAAAAGGAAAATTCAGTCCTAATTGGTTAGGACCTTACATAATTAAGGAAATTTATGGGTCTGGTGCATACATGTTAATAGAAATGGATGACACACCTCTCAAATACCCTATTAATACCACACATTTGTGTCGGTATTATGTCTAATCCCTCTGAATAGTATGAGTGATAAAGCAGTGATTTTAGAGTTAGTGGGTAATATTCTACGTGCTCTCGTATTGCTTCATTCATGACAAGAAGTTATTTGTGTGTCTTAAATGCTAAGGTGATTATTTAATTCATTTTAAATATTTACTTTAGATTTCATACTATTCACCTTCATCTTGTATGTTGTGTTAGATTAGATCCTTATATGCATAGGTGCATTTAATTTAGCATAACATACTTAATCATAATGTTGCATCTAAGAGAAACTAGTATAAGTTTTAATTAGATCACATAAATCATGTTAAATCATGAGGACATTCATTAAATAATCTTAAAAAGGTTATTTAATTAATCACATTTCCATTTAACATTCAACACATAAATACAAGTAATATAACATTGAATTTTTCATATATATATCAAAGTTTTGTGTACATGTCATCAAAATATATATACAAGGCCACTAAGGTCTGTGAGTGCTAGATCCCTTAGGACCTGGTGCTCTCATCTATCTGGTAGTATTCTATCGAGAGATAGTGGTGTGTGATCGTGATTGCAATTTGATGAATGTACTAAGAGAAAACTATAAGCCTCATATCTATCCAAGGGCCTCCTGATGCTCCCTTGCTATCTGATATCTCTCTATCTAAGGCCTAACTACCTCTAACTCTAGTCTCCCAAACTCTGCTAGGGTACGAGATGACTGGGCCTTTAGGGAAACATCAGCTCAATGGATGTGCCTCCTCAAAATATCATATGCTACTCGCAGTTTGACATATGGCCTAAATGACTCGAGGTCCTGATCCATAATGGGTGGGGGCACATAGTCTGAGTCTTCATCCTCCTTGTTGATTGATGGGGGCACTATCTCTGCAACTACTTGTTGATAGAGATCCCAAAAATCTCTTGCAGATCTTACAAGATAGAAACAATAGATATAATCTATACACATCATGATATATATATATAAAACATAAGCATAAGCATAAAGCATAACAACAAATAAATATCATCACCTATCTCTCTGGCCAACTATGTGAAATCAACCTCGTTGTGTGCAAGGGGCATGGAAGATGTGCTAGCCTCTCCATGACTATGGGTACTGGTGTGTGCTGTAGTTATTGCTCGTGATCTAGTCATATGAATGGGAGAGAGCTCTCCCTACTTGTGACCCACTAGATCCTCATCTGCTACCTCACCACTCTCTCTCATGGGCTACTCCTCCTCCTCATCCTCCTCCTCATCTCCTCCATCTTGGCTATCATATTCAAGATCTGTAGTCTCATCATACTCCTCATCTATCACATATGTAAATATGTCTATAGCCTTGTAGTGTGTCTCCTCGGCTCTATCTTGTAATCTGCCATCCCTCGTATTAGGTGTACCATTCCTCCCTCCAAATGTGCTCCCCGATCATCAGGGATGAGTACTAGTTCCACTCTCAGCATAATAATTTGTCTAGCCAATGGGCCTCATGAATATAATAGTAGTGCCAGATCAATTTGTGGTCTCACAGTCTCATCATGTATTGGCCCATCTAGGCTGAACTGCATGTCATACTTCATCTCGTGGAAGGTTTTCTCCACCTATAAATGTACTCGCTCACCTCAAATAGGAACATTTAGTATGTGGTGCACGTCCTCTAGCGTGATCATCATCTCGCCAGTCGGTAGATGGGATGTGCATGTATCAGCATCTCAACGCTCTGCTAGTGCCATCAGCATTGCATCATGGTAGCTCATGGTGGAATGAGGTATGCCCAATATAATCCTATAGCCTATAACAACTCTGTGTCCTCTAGTGAAGGAGTGGGGGCTAAATCTCTAAGAAGGTTGATCTGCCTACCACCCAGACGTTGTCGTAAATGGGTGGGGACCTAACAAAAAAGAAAAAAATATGTCCTATAAGTAGTCTAAACTCTCAAATTGTTACATCATCAATCGTAAAAGTTTACTAATTTTTTTCTAATGTGATTTCCTAGAGTCCCTAGACACTTTAGACCCCTTTTGGGACACTTCGCAAAGAAATGAGACACTTTGCAAAAAAGTGGGACACTTCGTGAACAAAAGGGACACTTTGCAAAAAAATGGGACACTTTGCAAAAGAAAGGGATGCTTTGTGAACCTTTTTTCCAAGGCCCTAAATTAACCTATACATGCATAAAAATCATAAAATAACTGTGTAAGGACAAAGCTAAGGCAGAAAAATCAACTCACCTCATGTTGACACTCGTCGTATGCCACCTGGTCTTGCAACACGTCTAGTCTCACAGGCCTATAATCTCGTTTGCTAGGAATATTTTACTATTCTTCAATCACTTTCAAGCTACAAAAAGGTAAATATCAAAATAGTAAGAATTTACTTCACCTTTTTTCTCTTATGTACGTTAAAATTAGGTTTTTTACTACATTAGGGTTAAAAATTCAATTTCATTCAGATCAACATAACAGGTGCTAGAGAGCTTTGTTTTTGATGTCGTTTGTTGCGTTGGAATCATGATTCTACTCTTGACATAATAAAATATCTATCTTTATGTGGCATGGTACTTGGAAATTCCCTATGATATGACATATCCTATTCGACGTGGCTAGATTTCTACCTTGATTCCACCTTCGTAAATCAAGAAGAATCAAGGGGGGCATACATCTACCCTCACATTTCATTTCTAGAAGAAGTTAGATAAGAGGATTTTTGGACAAATAACAAATTCATGTTGTATGATGCCATTTCTAACATTTGGTTTTGCAAATTACTACAGTGGGGGCTTCATTCTCTTGTATCATGATTGAGCTTATATGTGTGTCCTTTTATGAAACAAAGGTCATTATTGGATTCCTTTAGCTTGCATATGCACGTAGAGTCATATGGGAACTAAAGTGGGTGCTAAATTTAGTGTAGAAAATTGTACTCTCTTGAAAGCGAGGCAATTTCATACTTAATTTGGACCTATTTTGGCATCCTTTCATTAATCACCCTTTAAAATCATCATTTATAGGCCCCTAAGACCCATTATTTCGGATCTCTAGGCCCATTCCACTCAAAAATCCCATAAAATCACTCAAATCTCTAAAAATCTCGAAAGCCCACCTCAAAAAGCTAAGGTGGGACTCATTCACCACCTTGGGTGAATGAGTCCCCTTAGGTGGGACCCATTCACCAAGGGTGGCGAATGAGTCCCATTTGGGGTCTTTTTCAATTTTGAGCAAGAAATTCACCAATTTAATTCAAATTTTTGGTGGATGTCAGCCTTTGAAATCTAAATAACAGTCAATTAGGTGTTGATGCCTATAATAGCAAGTTTCTAAGTCATTTTTATCATCTCTAAGAATTTTGAGCAAGCATTTTCAAGAGTCAAGTGTTGAGAATATTTCATAAGAGAATTCAAGTTTCAAGAGCAAGTTAAGTTGAAGCTTTGGAGTAGCATTAAAGTGTTTTTTCAGGTCTTCAAGCTCACTTTCATTCAAGATCTAGCATTGTCAAGGGTTGATCATGGTTGTCTATGGTGAATCATGATGGATTCTAGGTTGGGGAGATGCAACTAGCCATCAAGCCAAGCCTAAAGACTTGTTTCCTAAGTGATTTCATCCTTCATTATCACCCTACATTTAGCCTAAGGAAGGAACAAGCATCGTAAGGATTCATTTGGGCTGATGAGAGATCACCACAAGTGAGTCATTTATTTCTACATTTCCATCCTTGCATCATATTCTTACACACTAGAATAGGGTTGCATCAAGTTTCAAATTTCATAGTCTTAGACACACTTAAGGCTAGGTTTTTCATGCACATTTCATTACTTGTATCAAGGTTTAATTAATAAAATAGGGGCTTGACCAAGGTAAACCCCCCATTAGTAAATCAATTTAAATTCTATTTTGCAGGTTTTTTTTGTAGACTTGGATCCGAAACTCAGATTGGAAGGGAAGGGCAAGTATTGGAGAAAAAATTAAGACTTTCAATTTCTAAAAACTGGAACGAGACTAATTCGCCAAGGGTGGCAAATGAGTCCCACTATAGTTGTTTTCCAAATCTATTTATAGATTCCAATACCCTTTTTCCCTAAACAAAAACCTAGATTTGTGACTGATTCGCCTAGGTTGGAAAATGAGTCGCAATTGGTCAAAAATTCAAAATTTGTAGAATTTCAGAGTTGTTTCTAGTCACTTCAAGGTTTCTAGGTGCACATTACTTACTTTTTTACTTTTTTGTTCTATTTTTCTTGCATTTCTAGGGAATTTTCCAAGTCATTGCATTAAATTGAGGTTTTATTTTATAAATTAGATTGCATTGTCTTTTCCAAGTCCTTACTTGGTGGTGAACCCCTCATTAAATCTCATTCAACCCCTAGGATAGTCCCTTTGAAATATTTCAATCTCCTTTGCATTTAAATCTCAAGGGTTTGTTCTTGAGTGAAGAGTGTGAAGATTGTCTCTCTCCTTTTAGGTCCTAAACCCTAAAGGTGAAATAAAACAAAATAATTTTCTTCTTTTCATTTATAAGAACAATTTCAAAAGATTCTTAGTGGATAGAGGTGCTGGTTTGAAGATTTGAACTCTTGAGTTGGTCAAGAACCCGGGCTATTTAGAGGATACTATTGAGAAAGAAAAGAGTACCACCATCAGAGCATATGATGATCAAGAGCGGGTATCACAAGGTATCATTGTAGTATCCATCCAAGTGGGACCTATCATTGCAGAAACTACATACCAAGTGTTAGACCTTGATCTTCCCTACAACATCCTACTTGGATGACCATGGATCCATGCCCTAAAAGCTATAGCCTCGACCTATCATCAATGTGTAAAGTTTCCTTTTGATGGCAGAGAAATTACCATCCATGGAGATCCTGAACCTTTTTACTACTGCATAAGAACCTTGAGGCCAAGTTCTATAAGATCCCCCAAATACCCAAGAATGATGAAGGGCCTACACCTTCTACCTCATTTTTTGACCCATCATCCCTTGCATCAACCTCAGAAGCAAAAAAACCTATTGTGCAAAACATTCACAAAATCAAATCAGTGATCTAGGATGATGGTTTTGGAAACTATAAACTAATAAAGAACACTTTTGTGTTAGGGGAGCTACCTCTTTCTCCTCAATCCCATGGAAAACCCACATCTAGCAACAAAGATCCTGAAACAATCAAGATGGCTACTACCACCTTCACCAAGTGGGGGGATTTGAACCAATAGTATGTCAATGAGGATGATGTCTCTAAACTCCTCTATCAGGATGAACGACCTATCCCTAATCTTCCCATGGAAGATGACAATAAAGGCTTGCAACTAATGAAGGGATGGGGCTATAACAAGAATGAAAAGCTAGGACATAATGAAAGCAGTTTTCTAGAACCCGTCATTCTTGAGAAATTCCTAAAGAATCTTGGACTATGTTGTACTACTAGCAAGGTCACCCTTATTGGAAAAGGTACTTTCGCTAAATAGGCTGAGGCTTCCTCTTGGTTACCTACATTACATGACACAAACTTAGATGAATTTACCCTTGATGTTGTTGACCTATTTAAGAATAACTCCCTCTTCATGATATCCATAAAATCCTTTTCTCTGAGCAATCAACCAACTAAAATATGCCTACTATACCCATAACTCATTGACTTGGACCAACAAGGACCACTGGTTCTAGATTTATTCAAAAATGATGAAGTGATCTCAGAATTCATGGGACTCTATCACAACTTACCATGGGAAGATCATAAAGCAAGTTTTGACATATAGCTAGACACAAGGGCATACTATGGGGACATGATTGAATCCTTCAATCGCAAAAATTATGAAATGAAAATAACATGCAGATGTTTAAGTGAAAACCACATTGTGGCACTTTCTGATCCTAAAATAGTAAAAAGAAAGGACACATCTGAAGGTGAAACCTCTTTGAGGCACCCAAGTATGAGGGATTCAATCTCGCCCTTAGTGTGATGCATCTAGAGAAGTCAACAGTTCTCATAGAAAAGGCCACTCCAGTCAATGTGGGAATGGAAGAAGCACCCAAGATCACTTTCTATAGTGAATCCTTATTGGATGAAGAATAGAAAAACCTAGTAGCATTCCCGAATGAGCGAAGAGCTAACTTTGCATGGTGTTACATAGATATGCTAGGATTCGATCTAGAAGTCATTGTGCATCATTTAGTAGTATATCCTGAAGCCAAACCAGTGAAGCAAAAATTAAGGAAGATGCACCCTCACATAGCACTCTTGGTGAAACTTGAGTTACAGAATATTCTCCACATTGGATTTATCTAACCAATAGATTATTCTGAGTGGGTTTCCAACCTAGTACCAGTCTCCAAACCCACTGAGGGCATCAACATATGCACATATTTTAAAAACTTAAACAAGGCATTCCTGAAAGATGATTTCCCTCTTCCTAACGTTGACCCCATCATAGATTTAATAGCTAGGCATGAAATTCCATCACTCATGGATGGTTTTTCAAGCTATAATCAAATCATGATTGCCAAGGAGGATCAACATAAAACTACATTCACTTGTCTATGGGGAACATATTGTTGGAGCATGATTGCATTTGGGATGAAGAATGCAGGAGCAACCTATCAAAGAGAAATGAGCCTCATCTTCCATGAAATGATCCACAAAATAGTTGAAGATTATGTGGATGATATTTTGGCAAAATCAAAGAAAAGTAATGAGCACATACAAGTCTTAGGACCCATTTTCTATATACTTGAAGAGTACAAGGTACGATTGAATCCAAAAAAGTGTCTTTGGGGTTACATCAGGGAAAATTCTTGGCTATATTGTCTCACAAAGAGGGATAGAGATTGATCTAGAAAAGGTGAAATGCATCCTATACATGGAACCACCACAAACACTAAAGTAGATGAGAGGGTTACAAGGAAGATTACAGTCCATCAGAAGGTTCATAGCACAGTTATTAGAAAAAAATCACCCTTTCTCGCATCTTCTCCATAAAGGAATAAATTACAAGTGGGATGATAAGTGTGATAAATATTTCCAGAAGATCAAGGACTACCTATTGACACCTCCAGTGCTTAGGTTACCAATACCAAACAAACCATTGATCCTGTATATCTCAGCAACATTAGTAGCACTAGGTGCTCTTCTAGCACAACATGATGAAAACGAAAAAGGAAAGATCTATCTATTACACTAACAGGACATTGGTGGGTTATGAAATGAACTATTCATCCATTGAGAAAGCATTCTTGCTAGTGGTTTTTGCTTCAAAAAATTTTAGACATTACATGTTGTCACATCAAGTCAAGCTTATTGCAAAGATTGACCCATTGAAATACTTGTTATCCAAAGAAATGCTCATTGGGTGAATGGATAAATGGGTTATTATCTTAACTGAATTTAACATAGAGTACATGGAGCACAAGGAAATCAAAGGACAAGTGATCATGGACCAACTGGTAGAGGAACCTATCTATGCAGAGAACCCGTTGATATTTGAATTCCTTGGCATGAATTAGTATTCCTTGTCAATCTAATCGATCAATGGAAAATGTACTTTGATGGATCGCTCACCCAACATGGGTCAAGAATGGGTATTCTCTTTATCACCCCTCAAGGTGATTGTAATCCAAAGTCATACAGGCTATCATTTCCTTGTATTAACAACATTGTTGAGTTCAAATCCCTAATTATAGGTCTAAGGATAGTAGTTCAATGGAAGATACAAGAGATGAAATTCTATGGAGACTCACAGCTAGTTATCAACCAAGTCAATGATGACTATCAAACTAAGGATGAAAAGCTTACTCCTTATAAGAAGATGGTAGAAAATATCAAAGACCTTTTCATTGATATCTTTTGAGTAGATTCCTCACATGAAAAATTGAGCAGAAGATGCTATGGCAACAATTGGATCATTGTTAGACATGCCACACACCGTCCTCCAATGTGAATTCTTGGTAGAACAACTTCTCATACCGACTTTCAAAATCCTAAAATATGAATTTATGTGTGTCATTGTTGGTCCTTATCCTTATGGTATCATTATATATTCACCTACCTTAGTAGAGGAACCTTCCCATCTGGTGTCACCTCCAACCTTAAAAATACCTTTGTAAAGAAGCCATCTCAATTCATGATCCTAGGTGATACCCTTTACCGCCGAAGCATCGAATTGACATTACTGTGATGTCTTAACCAAGAGGAAGCCTTGATTGCTTTAACAAAATTACATGATGGAATATGTGATTCCCATTCTAGTGGTATGACTCTAGCTAAGAAAATATTGAGGACTGGGTACTACTGGCCGACCATGGAAAGAGAAGCCCATCAGTATGTGCATAAGTGTATCCAGTTTCAACAATATGGACATCTGATTCATGCTCCAACTTAGGAGTTGCAACCAATGGTCACACCTTGGCATTTATCATAGTGGGGGCTTGAGCTCATAGGAAAGATCACTCCAACCTCATCTAATAGTCACAATTTTATCATAACAACCATTGAGTACTTTATGAAGTGGGTTGAAGCCATTCCTATGACCTACATAATGAGGAAGAAAATTGCTAAGTTTATCCTAAATTACCTTATCTATCATTATGGTGTTTCATAAACCCTTATCTTAGACAATGGAATGCCCTTCAAGAATCAAGATGTAAAAGAGCTATATCAAAAATTTAACACCCAACATCGATTCTCTACCCCATATTACCCCAAGGGAAATGGTCAAGAAAGGGATACAAACAATACCATCCTAAAAATCCTAAAGAAAATGATCAATGAAGTTGGTTGTGACTGGCATCTGTAGTTAAATCCTTCTCTTTGGGCCTATTGAACTAGTATCTGCATGCCTATAGGTGCAACCCCATTCTCCTTGGTCTACGGATCAGAAGCCATATTTCCTATTGAGGTTAAGCTTCCATCACTATGAGTGTCACCAAAGAACCTAATCATTGATGAAGAATATAGATTATCTCAGCTAAATGAGCTAGAATTCTTGGATGAGCATCTTCTTGATGCCCTTAATCACTTGCAGATATATCAAAACCAATTGAAACAGAGCTATAACAAGAAGATCAAGAATTGGTCTTTCTAGGTAGGGGAGCTTGTCCTAAAGTAGAATCATAAAAATCTTCTAGATTATGATAGTAAAGGAAATTTTGAGGCTAACTGGCTGGGTCCCTTTGTTATCACAACAAGCTATGGATCAGGAGCATATTAATTATGAACACCTGAAGGTGAAACCTTGCAGGAACCAAAAAAAATATTGCATATTAAAAAGTTTCATGCCTAGTCTTGAAGGGTGTAAATCAAGAAAATACCAAAAAAATCAAAAAATGATCAAAATCCGAAAAAAAAAGAGAAAAAGGATTGAAAATAGTAAAGAAAAAATCATCCTCTAGTGAAAACCACTTTGGTGGTGCTTTGGGAAAGTACCTTGGTGAAAACCTAGCAAACATGTACCTCATGTAAATAAAGCACCTTCATCCATATATGGCTCTTTATCTTATCATTCTTGGCATCTCATCCATCCATCACATCATTTATCCTCTTTATTCCATCACCCATCTGCATCCATATCATAGCTTGGTGTTGTGAAGTATCATATCCCCTTTAGTACTACTTGGTGTATTCCTAAGGCCAGTTTGTCCCACCTATATCGAGGTAGTCTATTGTGTCACGTTGGGGAAAATTCATTATTGATCATATTAGGTTCTTGTATATCTTAAGGTTATTAGAAATCACAATCGAAAATCCCAAAAAAATTCATAAAATGTTCATCAAAAAATCCAAACACACTTGCAAAATCATCAAAAATCCAAAACATAAAAATCATGTATAGCTAAAATCCAAAAACATTCAAAAAGTTGTAAAGTCAAAATCCTAAACATCCAAAACACATCAAAATCCGTAAAAAGGTCAAACATTGAAAATCCAAAAATAGTACCTTGTCGAACTACAGGTCTCCGAGCTGGAATGTAGTCAAGACCATCATTGATGAGCCCCCAAAACACCCTAGGTCAGTCTTTAGGATTCCATCATAATAAACTAACATTTCATCAACTGCTCATATCTCATCAGCAATAAGTCAAAGTCAGTCAAACTACATGGTCTTTTTGTGTATAACGTAGGCAAGGCTAATCATTGATTAGCCCTTGAGGCCCCTAGGATAGGTATTTTAGGTTAGGTTCTAGGTCAAAAAGCTTGAAAAACTCCTAAACATCCAAATATCAGAAAACTCTTAAACATCCAAATATCAAAAAAACACAAACATTTGAAAATTGAAAATACAAAAACATTGGAAAACCTTGAGAAAATTCTAAACAACCTCAAATAAATCGAAAAAACATAAACATTCACATAAACAACTCAAAAAGACTAAACACAGTCTCAAAACATTTTCAAAATACCAAAAACATTGAAATATTCCAAAAAACCCAAAACCATCCATCCCATTTTTCTTTCACTCACAATAAACCTTCATCCATAATAAATTGATCATCACCTTCAACCTTTGGCAAAAAAAGTAGAAAAAAAGTGTTGCAAGTCTTAAAGTGAGAACCTAAGTGTCAAAATCTAAAGTCTAGATCATAGGTAAATGAGTCAATAAAGTTTCTATCAATGGCTTATCACACACATCATCCTAATCAAAACATCTGATCAACATGTACTAGGATGTATCCTTCTTGCGATTGGCATCAAAATCAGAAATCACCTTAGCTATATTTAAACTAGCAAGAGATATAGATAACACTGACTATTTGTCTTTGATCTTTTCTTCTAATTTGTCTTAATGGCTCATTTCGAGGACCTCTCGATCATGTTTATCAAAATGATTTAGAGAGAAAGGAATGGGGCATCGATCATTATCTTTTGTTTACTGTGCTTGTGGGTATTCTTATAAAATAATCTTGGAGCATACTTTCTTAGTTGTGTGTAGGGAGGTTGTTTAGAGTAGATTGTTGACTATTGCATATCCTTTGGTCTGAGATATTTTGAACTATTGAACTACATTTTGACGAGGTTTTTGTATGTCAAGGTGTGAACAAGAACTATATTATTTGTTTGCAGAGTCAAATTCCATTACATTAGATACAATTTCATCTTGTTTATTAATACCTTGATGCATTGTGTCTATGTGTTATATCAAAAATAAGAAACGACGAAAAATCACAATAAGAAAATCATCATCATCATGTATTTCTCATCACCATCTCTAATAAATTATTGATGGATCATGGACTTGTTGGATCTTTTGGAATCAATCATCAAAATCAATGGTCAAATCATTCATTTTATTTCTTCTATCTTCTTTCCATGCTAACTTGGTATCATGAAAATCAAACAAAAACATCATCAATGCATCCATCCTACATCCACAAATCATCAACATACATCTTGCATCATCATGACATATCATAATATAGAAAACATATTTCACTACCACATCATTATCATTTAAGTTATGATGAATAATATAGATTTGTTATTTTAAGCATCTTAAATCATTGCATACGTCCACATAAGCATACATATCATGAACATTCACATACATCCATATGCATACATCATCATCTCATAAATTACATAGAAAAGTACATAAAAAAAATGCATCCATATCATTTTCATAAGCATAACATCTGCATATCATCACATCCATCCCATAACATATCATACAAAAATATGGAAAAATAAGTACATTCATCCATTGCATATATCATATCATGAATCATCATCGCATATCACATAGCTAAATAAAGTGAATCCATACATAAGCATATCAAATCACATTACATCATATCACATGCATCCATACATCCATAAGCATGAAATAAAGTAAACATCACATCGAATCCGAATCATCTCATATATATATCAAAAATGATGATTGTCATAATACAATATCTGAATCAGTGTTTTTATATCAAATAAAAGTACAATATCCAAGAGGCTATCAAAAAGGAGCCCATGAATGTATATCTATATAAAGAATTGGGCAATAATCAAAATATGTCTACATAAGCAGGCTAGCCCTAGTGGCCACTCATCTCACCCCTAACTAATGGTTGATCCTTAGCTCTAGGTGGTGCTCCACTCTGCTACAAGAAATTAGGTTGTCACATCCCCTACGGAACATCATGGTGATAGTGCATACAATAGTATGAAACCTCTATTATAGCCTCTCTATATAATTGATTAGATACAGTCTTGCCCTATGAAACTACAATCACTGCCTCTAACTATTGTCTCCACCCAATCTCCTGGGCTAGATGCATGTCCAGTTGCTGCCACAAATGAACCTCCTAGTCCCTTTGAGCATTCATGGTCTACAACTACTGCTGTAGGTGATCCCTCTCTACCTATAATTGTTGTTGCTACAGATGATCCCTCTCTGCCTGTAGTTGGTCTCTCTTGACAATGAGAGCCTGAATCCATGCCTGTGACTGTGCATTTGGCTGAATAGGTGGAGGAGGTGGTGGTGCCCCTAGAACCTATCCAATGTGTTGACCTACGTGCTACCCATCCTGATGTCCCTAATCTGGCTATTTTTGGTGCCCATCACCTAACACCTGATCCTACCCCCGACCTCTACCACCATCTCTACTACCATCACTGCCTTTCCCTCTGCCTCTACCTCAAACCCTGCCTCTACCTCTGCCTCTACCTCTTCCAAGGTATTCCCCCACTAGAACTATAAGGCATGTGGGTGGCCTAAACCACACATCATAGGATGGAGTGGTATCTACATCTGGGAGATCCTAATCATAAGCCCATGGCTATGGGATGAGCACTCAAAAATCATTGATCACCACAACGGGATCAATAAGGGTTCCCACTGTGCCTCTTTGTGTACCCTAGAAAAAATAGCAGTGTAATCTTGAGTTGGTACATCCTGTGTCTCCCCAAACTTTCAGACAATGCAGTTTGGAAGGTATCACTCAACAATGATATGCTCTCAACCCTGTATGTACTAAGTCTGTCATACAAAATCTAGTTGTTGCTAGTAATCATACCATTGTGGATACTAAAGCCATGACCTCCATTTGAACACTACCATGTCATCAATGAAACGATGCCAATATGCTAAACTTGTGGGGCATGTGTGTTGCAAATTCATCGACACTCTGTATCAAAAGATGATGGGATCATCTTCATGGATATAAACTAGAACAACCACAAGCCTCAACACTTCAATGTGCTCATATTCCCATATGTGAAGCAAATTCACCCCTGCTTTGATACTCTTGCCCTCTCGGTAGACAACCTTGTGCATATCATGGTATAGGGAGGCAAGAAGAAATGAAACCTAGGCATACATGATGTCTCTCCTAATCATACCCTCCCAGGCTAAACCCCATTCAGGAATGAAACCTCTGCATTGTTGGTCTAGAGAAACAAAGCCACAAATCAGGGCTCCAACAAACAATCTGAAGGTGTCGACATGAACTCGATAGAAATCCAGATCAATCTGGGAGCTGACAAGAATAACTTGCTGTCTATGGAGAAGAGAGAGATATGTGTCTCTCCCAACATCTGGATCATATATAATGTTCTCACCATGAATAGGAAAACAAAAAATAAACCACACATCCTCTAGTGTGATGGTCGCCTCCCTAGTGGGGAAGTGAAAGATGACGTCCCATTATGCCATCTCTTGACAAGCGTTGTCATCAAGGCAAGATGGGTCTTGATCTTGGGCATGAAGGCAACAAAGCCTAACCCTAGCCTCCCCGGTCGCTCCACCTCCAAATCATCAAAGTCTTTTGCCACTCACAAAATCTCATATCTTGCCAAACTGAAGCTTATTTTGCACCGTTTTTCTCATGTTTCTTGCATCCTGGATCCTTTTCGGACCCCTAATGTATCATTTAACCTTTATCAAGAAATCAACCCATAGTTCAAAATTTCTGCTTGATTTCTCAAGGGGGTAGGGAACTAGCTTATTCCTTCCACTAGGGCAACAGTGGGGCATCTAAAACTTATTTTTTTAATAATTTTTTTGATTTAAGCAACAATTTTTAATCCAAAAAACATCATTCTTTAAACCAACGTAATAGGTACCTCACTTCAAAGAGGGGAAAAATGTAGACACTTAAAAATGTCCTAAATGATATCATACACTCGAATCAAATATACTAACAACATTTCATCTTAAAACCCATCCTCTTTTTGCTTAATTGATTAAATTAGCCTAGCTATTTAATTGATTGCATCATTTTCACCTATTAACCTAATTAATCGAATCAAGTTAATTCACCCCCTTCCATGCTAACATTTCAGCTCATTAAATAAAATAAATAAAATTATTTAATTTAATCCCTAAGTCTTCTTATTTAATTAAATAACCCTAAGTTATTTAATTAAATGTCATATATCATATCTCCCCTTTTCATTAAATCACTTTATTTAATGAATATCATCTAATTCCCCTTAATTACATAATTAACATTTTTTTAATTATCAATTATCTAATTAAATCTAATTTCACCCCATTTGCAAGGGAATATTCTAAGGGAATATTCTACCTTTGCATATTCCTCCAAAAGAAATATTCCAATGGAATATTCCTTCCCCTTTTGCACAATTAAATTTTGTTTTAATTTGCTAAAATATTTGTTTTCCTCACCCATGAGGATATTCTAAGGAATATTATTTTTCTAACAAACTTACTTGACTTCTTGTGCAAGTTAAAAGTGTGTTTGTTTGGATTACATTTGTGAGCCCTTGATTAAATATCATCTTGCATTTTCATCCCTTGATGGGAATCCATGATCCATGCCTCCAACTTCTTCCATCCTTGGCCATTGATTAACCTTTTTGATCTCAACCCTTCATTTCTCATTTGTCCTCCTATAAATAGGTCACTATTTGGAGACAAATGGATCCATCTTTTTTAGAGAAAACTCATGCTGTTGAAATCACTCACACTCACACTCATATTTACCATTTATTTAGTATCATTTTAGCTTAATTACTTGCATTAATTAGCTCAAATTCCATTAATGGCTTCCATGGTAACATAGATACATTCATGTAGCTTCTTCATTAATTAAGGTTTCAATATTTTTAGCTTAAAATCTATTTAGATTAACTTTGCACTCATATATCTTGATCATCTTAGCATAAATCATGTTAAAATAGATTTCATCATGTTAGTTTAGCATTTAAATCATGTTTCATCACACATATCACAATGGTTTCATTAGTTTTCTTCAATAAAACTGATTGAAATAAGCTCATTATCCAAGGGATTGGGAAAGGGTCATCATTCCACATCAACGCGACACCACTCCCCCAATAGGGTAACTTTCAATGTCTTAGATTAGAGGTTTTATCAAGCTTTCATGATTTAACATGGTAGTTTTAATGGATTCTTTATCTTTGCATAAATTGAATGATCTTATTGGGATTGAAGTTTAGTGGCACAAATATGCTTTGTATCCTCATGGATCAAGTGTAGTCCGCTCATACTAATCCATCGGTCACACTTTCTTATAAAACTGATGAGATAGGGAACTATATAAGCATCTTTAGTGATTTTTTTGATACTCTATGCAATCATAGGAAGGAAGAAACATCTTTAACTATTGTGCATCACCATATTTTTAACTTTCAACATGCTCTTCTCCCTTTTCCTTCTGCAACTTGATAGATTAGGATTAGTGTAGAGTTATCTAGTGCTAGGTTGGACTATTATTGTTGCATCTACCTTTTGAGGGGAATTCAACCTTGTCTCGAAATTTGAGCTCATTTTCAAGGTCCCACACCTTGAGTTCAATTTAATTATGTCATTGCAATGTTGAACATGGTGCAATTTCATGTGACAACAATTCTTGGCACATTCAATTGGGCCTTTGATGGACTTTATTCTATCCTGTTGAGAAAGTGGTGTTATTATTAACATATTTAGCCTTAAAGAGGCATTCAACAAGGTACTTGGTGACTCTGCAATCAAGGTTTGGTGACTCTATAGAACCTTAGCGATCTTGGTTCAAGATCAGAATTGCAAATTCATGCCCAGAATTTAAACAAGGGCATCTTTTAGGGGCAATTTTAAATACACCAAACTATCATTTTCCACTTCTAAAAAAAAGAAAGACATTGTTTATCACTAGTAAAGAGAAGTAGGGATTCTATAGATTACTTTATCCTAGGACTCTTACCACCTAGATAAATAGACCATTATTACATATGACTATTTCTAGTAGTCAAGTGTTTATCACTTTTAATGGTGGTAGCCCTCTTGTGTTAGCCCAAAGGGATGATATACTAGTAAACTCTTTGAAAATGATTCCTTACTTCATTGGTGAGACAACCACTACTTCAATAGAACATATTTAGGATGTGGCCAATATATGCTATATACATAATATCATAGAAGATAATGGGTAAAAGTACAAAGTTATGTCACACTTTCAACCAACTCATCAACACAAGTGAATTTTAGTATTTATAACTAAAAATCAATTTTGGTCAAACATTTGATCTAGTAAGATTTATTCTAGATAATTTAAATATGTCCACAAATTTTCCAACTAAAATTGTTGGCTAAATACATATGTAGCGCCACTTTGAGGCCAATTACCTAAAAAATGAAATTATTTCAAAAATTTAATGTTTTAACAACTCCTACTCATAAATAACATTTTTAAAAAAATATAAAAATACCCTTTTGTAGATCCATAAGTGTAGTTTTCAAATATATATTTATTTTAATACTTTGATTATTATTTATATTTTATTTTTATTTTTTTACTAAAAGTAGGTTATCAACACAAAAATATTAGGTTGATTACCATGTAAAGAAAAAATACTAATACTTATTATTATTATTTTTTAAATATGATGCCCTAGGTAAAATAATCTAGATTAAGATAGTATATTTTTTTCTATTCTAGATAAATATTTAATATAAAAGTTGATGTCGAGTGGAAACAACTTTATTTTAATACACATACATTTAAATATTTATTTAAAAATATATATTTATTAAAATTGAAAAAAAAATATGCATGCCCTAAAGTTTCAAGTTATAAATATACACAAAAAATTTGAAGAAAAAAGAGAAAATTTATTATATAACTTGCTTAACGTCTCACGCGACATCATTTTTCAGCATTTTATTAACAACTAAATTATAGTGTTAATTTATAAAAAACTATATTCAAATAATTTTTTAATTTTATCAAAAAGATAAAAACATAAAATATAATAAACAGAATACACATTTTATTAGTTTACATCATTTCAAAATTCAAAACGTATATGCCACTTTCTAGTGATTCAAGTTTAAAAGTTAGATCACTGTTGGTCATTTCCTTTATAAAAGTGTGACACAACTTTGTACTTTTACCCTAATGTGGTTATTATAATCCTACCCACATCCTTCAAAGGAAGAGAATTACAATGGTATAGAGGTTTGTAGCCTAAATCCATTCACAACTCGAATGAGTTAGGTGAAAAGTTATGTGAACAATCTGAAAAAAAGAGTGATCACTTACATCCTTGGTGGAGAAGTTGACAACAATTAAGAGAGAACCCCATGAATTTCATGGGAGATTTTAACTTCAAATTTTAGAAGACTTGAGATTGAATCCCTACCTTGGTGAAATTTTCTCCTAATCATGTATTCCTATATTATTTAAGGGCTCTTAATAATGATGTGGTTGTTATGATACTATCTATGGGTGGACTAACTCTTCCAAATGCATATGAAATTACCATTAAGGAAAAGAATTGTCTAATACAAGATGGGAAATTAGCTCCAAGGCAACCAATATCTCCATTTCCATACTTTCTTCCTCAACAACCTACATTAGCTCCTATTCCAATTACATCTAGTAGTTAGCTATCTATTTTTGTTTCACCTTCAAATGAATTACATGAGGTTAAATCACTATTTTAGACTTTTGGTAATGAGTCAATGACAATAAAGAGGCAACAAGCTAAAAATATTAGACCTTACCAACCTCAAAATAAAAATTATCAGTAAAATAGGCTATCATATCAAGGGAAAAATCAATGAAACTATGCCAAATCCTTGAATAGTGTAAATCTAGCCACTACTAAAACTTCAAAGGACCGTGTTCTAGTTAAAAAAAAATTAGGTCAAGAACACGACCAGTGTTATCCATGCAATAAATAAGATAACCAAGTTTTTTTTTTATCAAAATGGAGAGTTTTCACAAATTCTAGTGGCTCAAAATGAACCCTCAACTTTAGAACAACAATTTGATGCAAACCAAGCAACTGCTAATGGGAAATATCACATTCTAGGAGATTCTACATTGGTTAATTGGAATGCGGCATATTTTTGTGGTCTAAACTAGTTAAGTGTTGATGTAGTGACCTAGAACACAAGGTTAAAGAAAAGAGCAATGGATAGTGTTATATCTTCCATAGTTGGTCAAACATCAGCCTCCCAATCACCCTAGGATACTATAGTTTTTGGTACAATAGGTAGGAAAGCTATGCAAAAAACAAATAACATTGTTGGTAAGGGTAAAAAAACACAAGAAAAACCACAAATCATCCAATTAGAAAAGTTGCACCTTGTTATTCCAAGATTTTCACCTAAGGTTATTCGACCTCATTTCAATATAGTTGATGAAATGAAGAAGGCTAACTTGAATGTCACCATGTGGGAGGCTTTGTTAATCCCATCTCAAAGGGAGTTGCTACAAGAATATTTGGAAGGGATCAAGAAGCTAAATGATTTAAATGGTGGGAAAAAGAACCCTTTTGGTTTTCAGGCTTAGGGTTTGACACCTTTCCCAAATTTCATTAAAAAGGGGCATATGAGGGGGGAGATGTGATGAATTAAAAATGCAAGGATGGAATGTGGGTTTGATGGATTTGGAAAAGGAATGAGGTTGAATTACAACCTGATAGGTGAGTCAACCATCCCTTAACTAAATATATAAATTTCCTAATGATGAAATGCAATGATCTAACAATGTTAATAATGCAATTTGTTGTTCTAATGCAAATATAGAAAGTATAGAAGTTCATAGAAAAATTTGGACAACATAAATGATAAACGTAGAACACTATGCACTTGTCATCCAAATTTGGGGTAGAAAATGGAGGACACAAATTCCTAGGGTGTGAGTGTCCTTGATTTCTTTTCTAGATCTATTTTTGGGGTCCTCTGATGTCAGATCTGATCTTTAGAATTCTGCCTTCATATGTATCAAAACACCTAGATATTTTTGTAACTAAGTTTTTGTGACTTGACAAGTGGTGAGACAAAAAATGCAAAAATGAATAATTTGTATTCAAAATACTTTCAATGTCCTTCAAACTTGAGATCTACATGAAAGGAAGAATTTTGGGTGTGGATTTCTATGCTTGGGAGATAGAAACCAATAGTCTTCCTCACTCTCATGCAAGGAAAAACCCTAGAGATCTCAATCCAGCGAAGAAAGGGGAAAGAGATATGAAAATAGGGTATCCTAGGGTATGTTTAGAGATTAATGAAGGGTCCACCACCAAGCTAGGGCTTGGAAAAATGTATGAAATACAAGATATAATGATTGAATTCAATGATGCAAGAAACTTCACTAAATGAACTATAAATGCAAGTAAATCAGAACAACAAACTAGAAAAGTACAAAGGAGCACTTGGAAACCTAAAGGAGATTGAATGAAGCTTTGAAATGCTAAAAGCACTAAAATTTAGGCCTACCAAGACTCATGCACTAGTCTGGGCATATCAATCCCAGATCCGAGTTTCTGTGCAGGAACTGGTTTTTGGAAAAAGGGTATACGAAACTACAAAAATATGAAAAATGACCTAATTTGGGACTCATACACCAAGACTGGCATATGAGTCTAGTTAGGATTTTTTGGAACTTCAAAGTCTAAATATGGTCTTCAATGTCTTCTCTTTTTGTTACACTTTGTTTCTGGATCTGAAACCTTGATTTTAGACTTGTAGATGACCTTTCAGTGAAGATTACAACCTTGCAAATGAGGAGACAATTCCAAAAACTTTCTCCAAGATTTTAACCTAATATTTAGTGATCCTTCATACTCCAAGACACCTAGATCTGTATTCACACATGTAAAGAGGAGAAAAACTTGTTGATTGTTAGTGAATAGGGGTTTGCCTTGGTCAAACCTTGTTTAGGTAATTAAACCAATAGATGAAATAATGAAACAAGGACATGAAACATGAAAAATGAAACATAAGACATGAAACATGAACAATGATACCTTGAATGATGCCTTGTAAATGATATCTTGTACATTTGCAACTCAACACAAAATGGCCATGAAGGATGTAGATCTTGATTTTGACAATATTTGTAGAACAATGCTTGATCTTGGATCTTCAATGCTACATCACAACACTAGATCAATAACATTTTTTATGCTTGATAACCTTAACATGATGATGGATCTTGGATTTCTGCAATAATTGATAGAGAATTTTGTCCTTGAATGCTTTAAAATTGACCTTGAATGCTCTCTTGAAGGTCTTGTGAAGTCTTGGAATTCTTAACTCTTGAGTTCTTGACTTAGTATCATGAATGCTTAATGAAATAATGATTTGAGACCTCATTTATATAGGAAATAAATCTAATATCTTGTTAATTAGATTCCACAGGTGGACATACATGAAATTTGAACTTAAAACATAGTTTTTATCACTCAAGACCTTAAAAATAGGCCAAATGGGACTCATAAACCACTTGTGGTATTTGGGTCCCACTTGGATGAGACTCATACACACAAGGTGGCATATGGGTCCTACAGGGCCTATTTGAAGAGAGAATGTCAGGGAGTGAAGAAATTAAGTTTATATGTTGATCTTGTTGGGATTTTGATTGAAATATACCTTGGGATGCACAATTTAGGGTCTTAGGGGCCTATTAATCATGATATAAAGGTCATAAATGAAAGAGGGCCCAAAATACAATGTGAAAGTGTAAATTAATATACTTTACAACATCAAATTAAGGCAAATCAAGTCTATTTAGCTTAAAAGGTCCCTAAATCCAATGTGAATGTGTACAACACATTACAACACTAGATTAAGGAAAAATTAGGTCCAAGCACCCTAAATTTAATGTGAAGGTGTAAATGAATACACTTTACAACATTAAATCAAGGTAAAGTTAGGTTTATTTACCTTAAAAAGGGCCCAAGACCTAATGTGAATGTGTAAGACACATCACAACACTAGATCAAGGTGACCTTAAGTGCATTTTAATCTTAATAATTCCCAAATTAAGTAATAAATTAGGTTCATTTAGTTCACCAACGCCCAAACAAGTGTGAAAATGTCATGAATGACATTTTTCGACACTACACTACACATTCACAAAGAGAAGAAATGTTGGGCCATTTTAGGGGCTTACCTCAGTCAAAACCCATGTAAGTTTTTCCACTTTCATAATGGAAATTTCAATGATAAATGGATAATGAAAGAAGAATTGATCCATAATCAAAAAGTGTTGTAACTAACCACCCTTCAATGGCTTCCTTGAAGGACCAAAGTCATGCACATCACTTCAAGGTCTTGATCTTGCTTGTTTTATTTTCTTGAATGTTTGAATGCTTGAATATTTTGGAGACCTAAAAAGTGTTGGCCTTCACAAAACAATGATAAGATGAACACACATAAAATCACATAAATTGAACATAATGTTAGGATCTTTAATTAATGCAATGAAGCTCTAAATGTTGTTCTTGACATGCTCAATAGTGTTCTTGACTTGATAATTTATTCAATGATTTCCTTGATAGCTATTGTTAGATTTGAAATGATGTAATAAATAGGTATTTATAGGAATCTATCCAATTTATTGAAAATTAAATACTAATAGTTGACTTTAGACAATTGAATTGAAAATATTAAATTGCCACAATCAACATATTTGATTTTAGCGCCAAAATAGGCGGACACTCACACCTAGGGTGCGAGTGTCCTTTCCCTATTTTATGGGATTTTAGGTGTCAAGGGAAAGGTCTTAGATAAATGAAACTGATTCCCAATTACAATTCCTTGAAAATTATCAAAAATAGGCCATAGAATGCACAATTTAGGAAATTAACTCAATTAGATCTAGTAATTTAAGGGGGGATAAAAAATAAGGTGAAATTGTCATGGGTGATAATTTATGACAATAAATTTAGCCTCCACTTTAGTGAAAGTATGAAATTACACTCAAACTCACACTAAAGTAGAAAATCTATGTCAAGAGGGGTTTGATTATCCAAATGTTGAAGATTGATAGGATGATAGTGAATCTAGGGAGGTGATCAAGCCCCCAGGATTTAAGATCCCATGGAAAGACAACATAAGCACAAAGTAACACACATATATGTATGATATGCAGCAAGGGAACATACACTAACATATAATTCTATAATAGAATACAAAAATAAGGTATGGACCAGAAAGTTGTATTATGATAGGATCCATACAAAAGTCATTCATGACTCACATAATAGAAAAGTTCAATATTTTCTAGGTGAATCACAAACCAAAAGGCACACAGGCTAGTGAGGATCATTTTTCACTAGGTGAGCCCCCAAGATAGGGTAGCAACATGAGAAACACACTAGGTCTAGTGAGGACCATTTTTCACTAGGTGTGTACCCATAACCATACCAAGAGTTATACTCCTTGATAAATTTGATAAGGTGCTACAAAATGATCAAAATGATATGCCAACACTACACTAAGTTCAAAACTTGTGAACAAAGTGAAGCAAAAGAAAATGTCAACACACCACTAATTCCAACCCCTATAAACAAAGTGAAGCAAAATAATGCCAATGTATGACCCCACTTTAAATAAATTTCTAAACATCATGTTGTGAGAAATTACTTTAAAGTAGAAAAATGATAAATACCATGCAACAAAAGATCAAAAGAGCTTATTTGGAATGCCCTATTCCAATAATAGGTTTCCAAATAAAGCTGTCATGATAAGGGGTTTCCCCCAAATACAATGTGATAAACAACATAGAAAGGTACACTAAGGGATCCATAGATTTGGGGTCAGTATAGATCTTTGCTACAATGATATAATAGAGCTTAGAATGGACATCATTCCCTAAATAATCATGGAATAAAAAACACAAAGGAGGAATGACACATAGAGAGAGAAGAAAAACAAGATTTTGGATCAACATGGAAGAGACCTAAACATCTCAAAACCTTGCATCATCCCCAAAAGGAAAAAAATAAGATAAAAAGAGAAAACAAAGCTTACGACATATAGAATAATGAAGATACAAATAGAAGAATTTCACAACAGGGTCATTTCCTTTGTATTCTTGCACCAACAGAGCAACAAGGGTCATCCAAAGAAAAATCACAAACATAAAGACATTCCAAGAAGTACAAGACAATACATCAAATCATGTGCAAGAAAAATAAGAACACAATCATAAAGGAGTACTACATGTGCAAGCTGACCTAAAGATGGTAATTTTCATCCCAATATTTCTCATCATATATGGTGTAAGAGAGGGGGACCAACCATGTCAAGGCTCTAGGTCATGGAGAGCTGAGAGTGGATGGCTGCCCTAACTTACTTCACTCTAAAGGGATGTCTTGAAATAGGAGTCAAGAATGATGAGGACTATAATGTACTTCGACGACTCTTTAGACCTAGAGTCTAGGTTTAGACTAGGTGAGCTAGTTTTTGGAGTCAATACTATACCTCATACAACTCTTTGTCTAAGGATGTAAGCATGGTTTTGGGATGATAGCATGGTGCACTAGCATCTCACAAGTGCACTGGTGTCTATACGACCATAGGACATAAAGAAACATATGAACCGCTAGAAAAAAATATGATGAACTAGCTAAGTACTCCTAAATGAGAAAAATAGAACTATAAAGTAGAAAAGGTACAAATAGAGATGATAAAATAGATGGATGAGATCTAAAGTGACGAAGATGATCTCACCAAGGTGCCAATTTTCCAGCTAGCTCCAAATGCACGTTCACCCACACACAAGAAAGAGGGGAAAATTATTAGGGTTGTATAGGGGTTTGCCTCAGTCAGACCCCCATTTTGGTGTTTCCACCTCCACAGACAACCAAATAGAAATGAGAGACAAAGATGTGATAAAGAAGTAGAGATAGCAGAGATGTAATAAACACTACAAAACAATAAATAGCTACTCAACCAAATCACAAAGAGAGAAGCAAAACATTACCACCTCCACCCAAAAGCTCACTAGCTAATGGAGGAGAAAGCAGAATTGGAAAGGTCATCACAAAATTGACTGTGATGAAGGGAGGTCTTGCAAGACTCCAAGCCCATGCTACTATGACTTGCTTCACACTTGCTTTGTAGAGTTGAAAGAGTGTTGTTGGTGCAATGGAGTGTTGAATTGTTGCTTGAGAGTGCTTAGAGATTGCTAGAGCTTGTGAAAAGATATTAAGAGGATTGAAGAGAGAAAATGGAGTGAGAATGAATGAATTTGAAGGAGAATGAGGAAGAATCTACCATTTTTGGGGTTGGTTGGTCAAAGAGGGACGTTATAAATCAATCCAAATCGAAAGTGTAACGCCTCTTCCAACTTTAGATGCAGGAATCTATCAGGGATGATAGTGTGCCGTGTGGAAGTCTATGTGTCGTGTGCACATCCTCAAAAAATATTCTCCCACCGAAACAATAGACAAATGCCAAGTGGAAGGAAGGTAGTTGGGTGATGTGGAATTTTGACTTCAAATTTGGTTTTCTAAGGTGAGGATGTGTAAAAGGGGAATTTGCATAAGGGGTGAAAATTCACTCCTATACATTTTTCCCCCACTTTAGTGAGCATGAGTACTAGTGAGTACTTTTGTAAAGTAGATCGGAGATTTGGTAGGGTTAGAAATGTATACCTGAATCATCAAGGAAGGAGACCATGATTTGGTAAGCTCGAAAGTGTAGGACAGAACAAAAAGACTCCATAGCCCCACAAAACTATGAAGATGCACAAGGTACACTAAAGGACCTCAGACCAATGATGGAAAAATCCCGTAGGATGAAAGTGTCTTACAGGCCCGCAAACCTTTAAGGAGGTAGCCCCCAAGATCTCTCACATGAAGGAAGCCCTGTGAAGTATGTGCCTTACAGGCCTGTAGACCTATAAGAAGGTATCCCCTAGGATCTCTCACATGAAGGAAACCCAAATGAAAGTACCTTACAGGCCCATGGACCTACAAGGATGTGTCCCCCAATATCTCTTTCAAGGAGGAAACCAAAAGGAGGGGACTCCATAGAGTTGAATTGGAAAGCATCTTTACAGGTGCACCTACAAAGTGACATGTTTACCCATAGATAAAGCATGTCGAAAACAAAAAATCCACATAAGTAGTCAAGCAAATAGTCACATAGACCATCAAAAAATGGGAAAGTTTTTAAAGGGGTCCCTTGGTAACACAACATGAAGAGGGGTCTACTCAAGAGGCCCCTTTTTTGAAGGTGCAAAAGAGACAATTTTTATAAAATTGATTCATTATCAAGGAATCCTTTCGAAAGAAGTTCACTTCATCAAGTAATTTGAAAGGAAGAAAATGCCCCCTTAGAAGGGAAAGGTCAAAGTTGCTTCCACCTCAAAGGAAAGTTCACAAGTTCTCTTTGTGAACCCATGATGAAGGAAACATGTTTCGTTAGGGGTCTAAGTTGAGAATGTGATTCTTGAAAATGTTTGCAAATATTCTTGCGAAAATATTTGTTAACAACGAATGCATTTTTTGAAAATCAGAGTTTCATAGAAATGAATTTGTCAACATGAGAGGGAAAACTCAAGAAAGGAAGAGAAAAAGATAAGAGAAGAGCAAGAGAGAAGTAATCACAAACAAAGGACATAGGGAGATCTGGTTACATGAGGTCAAATCTGCTCATGCATTTATAAATAATAGGTAATTGTGGTGTAAGGAAAAAGATCATCAATCCCCAACCAAATCAGGAAGAATGTACAGAAGAGAAAGTAAAAATAAAAAATTGGGTCATCATGGAAGGGAAGCCTAAATACCCCCAACACTTTTCATCATCCTTAATTTTCCCAAAATCAAGCACAAACATTGAAGAATGATGACACGGATAGAAGAAGGTTTATGACACAAAAATCACTCCTGTATCTAGGTACCAACAAGGGTGACAAGGGTCATCCAAGAACATGTAGCACAAGTACAAGGAAACACATTGCAACACACACACACATCTAATCTAAAGATAAAGAAGAGGCCTCCCCCTAACATAGATCGACCAAGAGGTCATCTTCTTCCCATTATAGATCATCATAAGGGGAAGAAGGATGAGCTTGTAGTGGTGGAATATTAAGGGGAGGAGCTTTCAAACCTCCCACAACAAGGGCTAAAGAAGAAGGCCCCTCAAGGTCTTCTTCATTGGGCTCTTATGGAGCTATGGTCAACGACTTCACAAAGATTCTTGACAAGGCTGGAACTTCATCCAGAGAGTTAAACATGGACTTTATTGGAGTGCCATGTCATGCTTCAATGGACAGAGAGGACTACGCCTAAGATTCACCACTTGGCTCACCGAGTGATTGGGATCGGTGATAAACTTAGGGGAAGCTAGAGCCGGATCCATCACTAGAATAGAACAAGCTAGCATGGGACCACCTTTTGGAGAAGGTGGGATCCTCTTATTCCGTTCATTACTGGAAGGGCCAACCTATACCCTCGGCTTCATCAAGGGTTGGGAACTCCCCACAGATGAGGTGAGAGGCGTAGAAGAAGAGGAGGAGAAAAACGTGACAAACACCACTGAAGTATTCAGTATGTCTATAGGTTTCAGGAAAGGTGGGATGTCCGAAAGAGACATCAACAAGGGTGGCTCAACCGAAGGAGCGATGAACACCTGCACCTTTTTGGGGTCAGGCGTATTCATGTTCATAGTGGAAGCTGGAAGTGATATGAAGCTTGGTTGAATGAAAGCAGAGGGGAGAGAGGAGGACACAATAGGAAGCCCTAAAGTAGGGGCAATCATCTCCCCTTCCTTTCTCTACAAAGAAGCCTACTTAGCTACAAGATCCATTCATTGATGCTTGTGCTCATGAGAAAGGTGATTTTTATGACTCTTTGAGCTAGAGGCTATATGTTGTGAGGGATCGAAAGACTCTTGCTCAGCCATAGGCGTGTCCACTACAACTATTTCCAGCAGAGGGATAGTCTCTTGAATAGGAGCAAGAGGAGTAGGTTGGGAAACAATGGGGGGAGTTAGCTCTAGTGCCTTGGCAGTGGGCCTCTTCCCATTTACTGCTTTTGGAGTAGGAGTGGTAGGAGGCTGTGAAGGTCGAGACATAGAAGATTGCACATGGGGACCTTTCTTTCTACCATATCGAATGGGCCTCGGCTCCATGGGTAGAACAAGAAACTCGAATGTGGGATTCTCTCGCAAACATGGAACAAAATCTATTGGCACCACAATAGGGTGAGAGGGAATGTTAGGTTGAATAGTAGAAGAGGAAGAAGAAGGATCTTGAGGGTGTTTCTCTTCTTCCCTTCTACGTGCCTTGGTGGCATCATTGCCAGCTCTTAAGCAAGCCTTATGTGAAACAACATAAGGTGATGTAGTGTATCTCACTTTCAACATTAAGTACCCTTTCTTGTAATTTTGATATATTCGGTACAAGAGGTCCTTCCTAGGTGGGAGAGGACCAATAGGTGCAGGCCAAAATTAATCTAAGGAATAACTACCATGCTCAACTAGTGGTCTATAGCTATTGTCGTGGATCACATGTATGGAACCCTCATGAATGAATTTTAAACACTTATGCACAACCGAGGGAATTGCATTCATATCTACTAGCCAAGGGATACCTAGCTTCACTCTGAAGAGCTTAGACCCAAGGATTATATCAAAAAAAAGATTCATAGATTCAGGTCTAATGAGAACTAACAAAACAATACTACTACGAGGAGGTATAGAAATTTTGTTGTGCATGCAAATGGCGCTCATAGGTACATCGTACCCATCTTTATGTATAAATTTAATTAGCATGATCTCCTTAGTTATGATATTCACTTGAGATGTTGGATCAATAAGAACACCTGCTACAATGTTTTCATTGATTCATGTAGGGATGTAGAGAGGAGATGGTTCTCTATTAAAACCCATTGGTAGATCCTACGAGGTGAAGGTTATACCTATAAGACTACTCACATGATACATAGAGGGGATATGTTGATGTATAAAAGAGGCCATTGTATGCACTGAACGATACTCTCACAAAGCTCCCTAAAGGTTGTAAAATAGGATAGTGACCCAATCAAGGTCTTGTTACACAACACTTATGGAACCTTCCAACTACACCTACTAGGAGTTGTAGGTTGGGTTCTAATACAAAGGCCTCACAACAATCACACCTTAAACACTCCTAGAATATGATGAAAGGAAATTTTAGTATCGCAAAACGAAACCAAAATGGTTCACATCGAGTTCATCAAAAATGTAAGAGAGGAGGACCAACCACGTTAAGGCTTGAGGTAATGGAGAGCCAAGAGAAAAGGGCTGCCCTAACTTACCTCACTCTAAAGGGATTTCTCGAAACAAGAGTTGAGAATGATGAGGACTATAATGTACTTCAATCACTCTTCGAACCCAGAGTCTAGGTTTCGGCTAGGTGAGCTGGTTTTCGAAGTCGATACTGTACCTTAGAAAGCTCTCTGTCTAAGGACGTAAGCATGGTTCTAGGATGACGACATGATGCACTAGCATCTCATAGGTGTCTTGGTTTTTGTATGGCCATAGGACATAAAGTACAATATGGACTGCCAAAAAACAAGCTGATGACCTAGCTAAGTACTCCTAAGTGAGAAAAATAGAACTATAAATATGAAAGGTACAAACGAAGATGATAAAATAGATAGATGAGATCTAAAGTGATGAAGATGATCTCACCAAGGTGCCAGTTCAGCAACGAGCTCCAAATGCACGTTCACCTACACACAAGAAAGAGGGGAAAATTGTTGGGGCTATATAGGGATCTGCCTTAGTCAGACCCCTATTTTGGTGTTTCCACCTCCACAGATAGCCAAATAGAAATGACAGAGAAATATGTGATAAAGAATTAGAGAAAGTAGAGATGCAATAAACACTACAAAACAATAAATAGCTACTCAACCAAATCACAAAGGAGAGGAGCGAAACGTCACCACCTCCACCCAAAAGCTCACTAGCCAATGGAGGAGAAAGTAGACTTGGCAAGGTCACCACAACTTTGACTATGATGAAGGGAGGTATCACAAGACTCCAAGCCCACACTGCTATGGCTTGCTTCACACTTGCTTTGTATAGTTGATAGAGTGTTGAAATGCTACTTGAGAGTGCTCACAGATTGCTAGAGATTGTTAAGAGATGCTAAGAGGATTGAAGAGAGAAAATGGAATGAGAATGAATGAATTTGAAGGAGAATGAGGAATAATCTACCATTTTCAAGGTTGATTATTCTAAGAGGGGTGTTGCAAATTGACGCCAATCAGAAGTGTAACACCTCTGCCAACTTCAGATGCAAGAATCCGCCAGGGACAATAGTGTGTCACACAGATGTCTGTGTGCCATGCGTGCGTCCCTGATGAATATTATCCCATTGAAATAATAGATAGATTCCAAGTGGAAGGAAGCTAGTTGGGTGATGTGGAATTTTGACTTTGGATTTGGTTTTCTAGGGTGAGGATGTGTAAAAGTGTTATTTGCATAAAGGGTGCAAAATCACTCCTGTACATATGGAAGGTGGACAACTAGCTAAAGGGACTACAACAAGTTTTGTACTAGGAGCATCTCCAAGTGCAACACATGGTGGGTCACTCTCATGAGGAAGAACATCATGATTTCCCCCATATAAATTCATTTATTTTTAAAATAAAACATTAAGCTCATTATGCACCTCCTCATAAATGTTAGCAATTTCATCATCATCCAAATTAATCACAATTGGAGGTTTTATAAAAATTGCATTTGAATTTTCTTGTCTCATTTATTGTTTTGATTCCATGTCTTGTTTTGGTGAAAGTTGTACTTCCTATTGAGGTGTTTCCATAGGTATTGGTTTATCATGCACTATATTGTTCTTTTCTTCCAATTGACAAGCATTAGCATGACGTCTATGCCTAGATGATCCTTAGAATTTCAATTTCTTCTTATAGGATTTTCAATTTTTGATGTGGTAGGAGTGGGTTTCTCAACTTCTAGTTTCTTTTCTTCCCTTAAGGGAGGAATTGTAGGAAGCACTAGGGGTTGGGAAACCACTTTCTCTTTAGATCTATACACTTGTTTTTATCTTTGGTGGAAAAAAAAGAATTATTTTATTATCTCTTGGTCTCTTATAGGATATGGGTGGAGGGATTGCAAATTATTTACCTTGGTTTCTTGGAAGGGTCTTGTCTTGAGGCATAGGTTCATCCATAACAAGTGGGGAAGGAGGAGCAACCATGGACCTATCATTCTCAAGAATATTGCTAAAAGATAACTTTGCTATACACTTTTCCTTGAAATTTTGATATGAATTGAAAAAGAAATATTCACAAGGCTTTATAGGTTCCATAGGTTGAGGCAAAAATAAATCTAATGCAAAATTCCCATGAGAAGACAAAGGATTAAACCCACTATGATGCACTATAAATATCTCATTTTCAAAGGGGAGCTTTCTGAATGTGTGAATAACTAGCATGATGACAGTCATGGAGCATAGTTAGGGGTATCCTAGCTTCACACAAAATTGGTTTGATGATAGGATGATAGAGAATGATACATCCAATTTCTTTGGTCCAATTTTTAGAGGAAGCGTGATCGAACCTATCATAGGGCAAGCAAAACCATTATGAGTTTTTATCCATAATTTTGATTGTCCATAAGAATCTTGATAAAGTTCTTGCACAAATAGGAAATCCTTAGCGATCACATTCTTTACACATGTGGGATCAATGAGTATTCCTTGTACAGGTTTTTCAATAATATGGAAAGCAATGTAGAGAGGACCATCAGGTGCATGTCTAAGTGCATCACTATTGATAAAAAAAAATGTCAGGTAACTTAGTAGTTTGGCCCTTATGAGGTTGAACATATATTAGACCAAAAATGTTATCTACTTCCTTTTCTTCATTATTATCATCATTCATGTCATCACTCATATCACCAATCATATCAACATTCATCTTATCATTCTTTGCATCATAATCTTACACAAATTTGGATGAATGGTTGGGAATTTGGTTGGTAAAGATTAACAAGGTTTGGTTAGTCGAGGCAATAGGAGGTAATCAAAATACATTCTTACTTAAGAGTTGAAACATGATTGAATGGGGAGTGTTAGGTAACTGTGTGAATTGCCTATATTTTGGTATAAATTGGTATGGAGTTGGAATTATGGAAACAAATTAAGGTTCAATGTGGTTGGTTGTTTGAGGTGTATGAAACTTGATAAAATTTTTGTTTTTCTTTTTGAATGGTTGATAGTTTTTTTTAATGTTCATGTTCAAATTTCTTAGTATGGGTCAATGAAGATGCTTCCTCATACTTAGTACAATCGAATTTTGATAATCATGAAGCACTATACACAAACTTATAAAGGATCAAAATTTCATTAATAGAATCATGTCCCTTATGTTGACCAATTTGCAAGTTGTCAATGAACATTCTTTGGATATTTGCATTAGGAAGATTTAGATTAATTTGTAATAATATCAACTAATAGCGGCTTATGAAATATATAACCTTTTTACCTTGTCATTGTTTGCATCACATCAAATCATTTATGTTGATCTTAGGACAAATGATGACTTGATAAAGATTGAGAAAAGCATCAACAAGCTCACTAAATGAGTGGATTGAATTATTTGGTAATAAATAAAACCATTCCAAATCCATGTCTTTCGATAACCTAGGAAAGAGTTTAGCCAAGATCTTATCCTCAAAGATGAAGTCACTACATAAGGTTGTGTATGCTGATATATGATTGCTAGGATCCCCTTTACCATTGTACTTGTCAAATCGAGGTATCTCTATGTTTTGTGGCATTTGTGCTTTCATTATTTCAAGTGACAATGGCCTCCTTTTGACATATTGTGATGGTTTTCCATTTTGGTTTTAGTTCAAAGTTGATATTTTTTGTTGAAGTGAAGTTAAATTTTATAAAATTTGGTTGATGATGGAATCATTGGTTGACATGTTTTGGGAATGTGATCAATATGGTGGAATTTTGTATGTGCTAGATGGGCTACTATGTTGTAAATTTATGAGAGGTGATGAAAGTTGAAGTGTGACATGGGAAGATCCAAAAACATAAGTGTTTCCAATGGAAAGGCCTACTGTTGGAGTCATACCAATACTTTGTTGTATTTTTGAAGCAACAATTGGATTTGTGTATGTAGAAATAGATGCTATAGTTGTGGGGAGGGAGACTTGACTTCCTCCTTTACTTTGAGTATATCCCAAAGCTTGAGCATAACTAGCTATTATAGGTACATTATCATCAACTATACATGGGCTATTCTATGCAAAAACTCTAATCCATGATCACCATTAATCATTTTCCTTGTGTTGTCAATTATAGGAACCATTGTACTAGTGAAGTATTCAGTACTCACAAAGTCTTAATTTTTCTAACTCCTTGTCCAATATTTTCAATTTGTCTTTAGGAACATGGGCAACCATATTTTCAACATCTATAAAGATGGGTGTTTGTAAGGTCATCATTGGCATGGTAGTGTCAGGAATAAAGCTCAAAATGGAAGGAGTATTAACAACACATGTCATGAAAGAGTTAGAAAAATCATTATCCACGGTGAATCAAAAAATAGTGTGGGATGGCATAAGTATAGAACTATGTCTCACTGAAGTATTGGAAATAAGACACCAAGTCATGAAACCAATGCAAGTTTCAAAACACTAAGTGTACCAAAGATGAACACTAAATTGTTAAATAGCGATAGCACAACACTTAGAATCAAAATTCAGATAATAGGAGCACATTGAGAACATAAAAATAGAGGTGTGATTCAAATTTTAGTCAAAAATAGCAAGACATAGGCCAAGGCGTCTGTGTCTTGGACAAGGCTTTTGGAATTTCAAAGTTTGACTGTTTAGGGTGTTTCTTAAGGTTCTCAGATCTATACTCAAACAGGTCTAACAATAATTTTTTTTCCAAATATTGCTAATTTTAGAATTATGACCTTAACAATGCAAACATGCAACAATGCGGAAAGTAAATGACAATTTTGAAATACAAAAATAGAATTCAGACAACAAAATCCAATAGAGAACATATAAACATATCTTTGATTCAAATTTTAGTCAAAAATGTCAGGACATAGGCACCCAGGGTGTCTGCATACTAGACAGGATGACTAGAAATTCAAATTTTAATTATGATTGCTACTACTTAAGGTTCCTAATTTTGTGCATAGATAGTTTTGACAGTGAATATTTTTGTAGATTCTGTTGATTTTATGACTATGGAAATGGAAAATATAAGTGTGAAAATCTATGAAATATGAATGACAAATTTTGAATGTAATTTTTAGATATAAGATGCAATGATTGACTAATTCCAAGATGCAAATCCCTAAAAATGATGGTTTGATGCAATATTGACACAAAACTATGCAATTTTTTTCACTTTTTTGACCTAAATTAAATATGCAATTTTGAATGCAATGAACAATTTTAGATTTTAATGACCTAGTGAATACAATTTGGAATGTAGATATGATCTAAGAGGATTGAAACAAAACCTATTTTAACCTTTAATGCAATATTAATGCAATTTTTTTGTATTTTTATGACTTATTGTGGTGCAAAAATGAAATCCTAAATGAGAAATGAAAAATAATGATATACAAAACCTATATCTAGGGTGAGTTTTTAGAAGGTATGTAATGTTACCAGGTCGGGTTCACCAAAATGAAATGGTGGGAAAAGGAACACTTTTGGTTTTTGGCCTTAGGGTTTGACACCTTTCCCAAATTTCATTAAAAAGGGGGGTTGTGAGGGAGGAGATGTGATGAATTGAAAATTCAAGGATGGAATGAGGGTTTGATGGATTTGGACAAGGTATGAGGTTGACTTATATCCTGATAGGTGAATCAACCATCTCTTAACCAAATTTGGAAATGTCCTGATGATGAAATGCAATGATCTAACTATGTTAACAATGCAATTTGTTGTTTTGATGCAAACATAGAAAGTATAAAAGTTTAGAGACAAATTTGAACAACAAAAATGAGCAGAGTAGGTCATTGTGCACCTATGGTTCAAATTTGGGGAAAAAAATGGAGGACGTAGATTCCCAATGCGTGAGTGTCCTTGAATGATTTTTTGAATCTATTTTTGGGGTCCTCTATTGTCGGATCCAAGTTTCAAAATTCTTCATTAGGATCTACTAGAAAACTTTTGGATATTTATGTAACTAAGTTTTTGTGACTTGATAAGTGGTATGAAAATAAATACAACAATGAATAATTTGTATTCGAGATCCTTTCAATGTTCTTCAAACTTGAGATTCGCAAATTCACAAAGAGAAGAAATATTGGGCCATTTTGGGGGCTTGCCTCAGTCAAACCCTATGTATGTGTTTCCACTTCCACAATGGAAATGTCAATGATAAATGGATAATGAAAAATAAGGAATCATAGAATCACAAAGTACTATAACTCACCACCCTTTAATGGATTCCTAAAGGACTGAAGTCATGCACATCACTTCAAGGTCTTGATCTTGCTTGATTTTCTTGAATGCTTGAATGCTTTGGAGACCTAAAAAAGTGTTAGCCTTCATAAAAAACTGATAACATGAAAACACATAAACTCACATAGAATTTAACATGATGTTAGATTCTTGAATTGTTACAATGAAGCTCTAAAATACTACTCTTGATGTGCTCAATATCACTCATAACAATAATTGCTCCAATGATTTCCTAGATAGCTCTTGTTAGATTTGAAATGATGTAATCAATAGGTATTTATAGGCATTTACTCAATTTCTCAAAAATTAAATCCCGATAGTTGAAAATCCCAAAAACATTCAAAAAATTCTCAAAATCCAAAAACATCCTAAACATGTCAAAATCCAAAAGCATGCAAATAAGTTCAAAAATCCATAAAAAGGTCAGAAACATCAAAATCAAAAGCATCATTAGCCATCAAATGTGGCATATCGGGTTTCAAATGCACCATTTTGTGCTTTGACACATTTGATTTCCTACCTTTAGCTAGTAATCGTTTCTCTTCAATTGATGCATAAGGACCTAAGGGTTAGATAAATACTTCTTAGGGTACTTCAACTAGCCTTTCGTACTATCAAAATCTCTCTAGTCAATGCAATGGTCTTGGAATAACAACCATTTTTTATAGTAGCTTCGTGCTCTAAACTCTCAAAGGGCTCTCAATCTCTCAAACTAGGTGTGAAAATGACCTCCAAAAGGCCTATATATAGGAAACCAAACCCTAGATTCCCCCCATCCCATCCATGAGCCCCTTCCTTTGCCAACTTGACTCTATTTTTTATCCTCATCTTCACTAAAACTATCTCATCTACCTATCGTGGGCTCGACCAAAAAATTATATTTTTTGGCCAATCTCTTGAGGGGGATACCTACCATACAACCACCATTCCTTCATCCATTGGGGCATAGTGGGGCACATTATCACTTTTTTTTCCTATCACTAACATGTCTTTGAAATAACACAACAAGGCACATTATCTCAAAGAGTGGAAAAATGTAGACACCTAAAATATCTAACACATTCTCTAAATTTATCGTTTCTCGTCATCATCACTAATCACCACTTGATCACTATTAATTGAATAATTTATAAAATTATTTGATTAAACTAACACTTTCCCTCCATTAATTAAATAATTTTTAATTATTTAATTAACTAATCATTTCCCTCCAACCACTTTAATTAAATAATTTTAAATTATTTAATTATTTTCTATTTTTTCCTCATCCACTTTAATTAAATATTTTTTAGTTATCTAATTAATCCCTAATTATTCTCCCATCTCCATAATTAAATATTTTTTAATTATTTAATTAGATATTCATCCAATATTAAAAAAATTATTTAATTTATTTAGTTTGCACATTCCTCTAAAATAGATAAAATAATTATTTTATTTATTTTCTAATTATATAGTTCTATCTTTATCCCTTCATCTCTAAATCTAGTGAACTCTTCTAAATTTTGTGACCATTGCTAAATTTAGTGAGTTGACTAAAAATTAACCTCACTTAACTCTCATGCACTCCACTTCATCTACCCATGTAGGGCCATGCATGTTCCTCATGATCTCTCAATGATCCTCATCTCACATCCTACACAATTGATCTCATATCCTTGAAAGCTATATATCACTCGCCATGTAATCATTTAATCTCTCCTCAAATTTTGCATCCAAGCCATACTCATGTTTTGTCTCACTTTTGCTAACAATGTTATGTTAATTATTTGAGCAATTTGCATACCATTCAAATAGAATAATTCTATACTTTACAATGGATTAAGGCTAGGAATTTTTGGTGGAGGTAAATTAGATTAGATTAGTTCATTTAAGCTATTATGCTTTCATTTTGGTGTGCACATGCTTCATTAGGATTAGATCTTTTTATCATTTGAATTGGTTTTTTTTTTCTATCATTTACTATTATTTAAATGCATTTATCTTAAATTCTAACCTATTCATAGGACCCTACTACATATATCACATATAATCAACTAGTGTCATAAAACTAAACACTTTGAAAAATAAATTACTAGAGGAATGTATAAATCAAGGTTGATTAAAACATTACTATAAAGTAGATAAAATTAAAAATTAAAACATTATATATTATGTATTATAGAATATTAGAATTGGTACATAACACAAAAAGGAATTAATCATTTAAAAAATACAAGTGGTCAAAAGACAATAAAATGGAAAAAAGACAATGGCATATGGCATGATTGTGTAGATTATTTTTGGATTTGATTATGTGTATGTGCAGGATCATGATGGGCCAAAAAGTGGTGATATCTGAGTGATATGATGACCCATGTGGCTGATGACTTTTTTTTCACCCAAAATTGATGAAACAAAAAGGGTTTTTAAAAGAGATTCTTAGGTTTCCACCAATATAAATTATTCTTTACTTTGAATTTAATAAATAATTATTATTCATTTTCTATTTGAATTACGACTAAAGTCCTAATTGATAGGCTGATTGAAAAAAATCTATAGCTTTCAAACGGTATCACATTTTTTGAATCCGAAACATGCGTCACATTCTATGCTTCACATACTATAGGATAAAAAAATAAATTGAATTTCATGAAGTTTTGACCAAGTTAAGGTGGTTAGACATACGAGTTTTTATATTTTTTAAAATTTATAATAAAAAATTCATAATTAATTATTTACTTGGAAACAAATTACAAAAAAATATGCATCACATCGAGACATGAGTCCCTTACTTATATCTAAAATCTTATAAAAAAATATTATCGTTTTACTGTGGTTAGGGTGGTCAGACAGACACCTACTTCTTCTTTTTTCCTTGAAATTACTGCATTGAAATTTCAAATTTTCACCAAATAGATTTAAAAATAAAATAAAAAATCTAGTAGTTTAGAAACTACATTCAATTTTCTACAGATTCTATTCTTACATATTTTTGAAATAATATAGATAACTTATTCAAATTTTTATGTCAAGTTGCCTAACTCTGATTTTCTGAATTTTATTGCCACTTAAGGGCCTATTTTTTCCATGATGATCCTACACATACCCTTATTTCTGGCATGATTGTGAAAATTATTTTTGGTTGACTTTTTATGTTTTTTGGTTTCTTCTTGTTTTTCCCTTGTTTTTAGTAGTTTTAATTTCTTTTCTTCTCCTCCTTTTTCATTTGTCGTGGTATTTTTAATTCATTTCCCTTGAGATTTGTGCCTCAACCCCCCCTCTCTCCCCTTCCTTCTTTCTTTTTAAATTGTTTGGTCTACAAATAATCTTTTCTCATCATTTTTCAACTCTTCATCTTGATGATGGATCACCATGTGTGATTTGAAACATTGATGCAAAAAAACTTACACAATCAAATCCAAAAATAATTTGCAACATTCTCTATGGATTGTGGAAATCTGATATTACTAATATGACATGATTTAAAACTTAAGGACTATAAAATATATAAAATGGACATGAAGGGTAATGTAAAATGCATAGATAGAATAGTGATAACCTAAGTCATTGTGTGAGAGTTAAGTAGTTAAGTCATTAATAGAAGATTAGAAGAAAAGAAGAAATTATTGAAGCTATGCAAGCACATATACACCATTGCTAATTGAATCCAAAGACATCAAAAGTCCAATGTAAAATCCATTTCCATGGAAAGCTATGGAAAGTGATCAAGAATAATTATTTTCAAACATTCCCATTAGAGTCATCTACGTACAAGATGTTCAAAATTATACACATGTGAACCAAGAAAAATTGAGAAATGAAATTGAAACCCTAAGGAATCTACTAATAAGTGAATTATTATCTCTTAATACAAATATTGGAAAGTTCAAAATTAATAGTTGAGAAAACTATTCAAATTTTAAAAATGAACATAAGTTAATTTTGTTAGTGTTGAATTGAATAAATGTAGATTTATATACTTGGATAAGCCCTTCCTCATAACCAAAGAAGAAATAAAATGAGTGATGGAACACCGTGATAAAGGGGAGAAGCCCAAGAAGGTGGACAAAAAATCCACCACTACAGTCAAGGTGGCAACATTTGATGGGCAATTCCTAGCCATCAATAAAATTAAGAAACTTAGAGTAAGGTATGTACAACAAACATGCATATCCTATAATAGTTTCCATACTAGAAGAGAGGATCCTACTACCACAACCAACATCAATACTAGTCACACATGAAATAGTGACCAATATGAAAGAGTTTGACCTTTATGAAACCCTAAGAAAACAAAGTATAGAATGAACAAGATATATGTATGTATATTAATTGTAAGATATGAATAAGTACTACCCTAGAATATATGATGTCTATATTTATTCTTGAAATAATAAATTTATATTATACAAAAATATAACCAGACTGACCTTATGGTGTCTAGATGGATAGGTAAATATATTTCTTTACATGTTATATATGTATTATATAACACACTATTTTTGGTTGACCTCTTAGAATTCATTGCCTTGGGGTTAATTTCTCTTTAACATAAATATTCTAGAAGTTAAATTTATTTTATTTTCAACAATAATGACAAAATTTAGGAAAATGGATAATTATTTTATGAGGAAAGGTTCTAATATGGCACACAAGGGTTTGGGAAAATGAGTGTAGGTTATAACCTCACAAAAGAATAGGAAAGGGGAAATATAGTTATTTAAGGGGTAGAATGAGAATATCGAATGGGAGATAAATGAATGAGGAGATATTAGATGAGGAAAATGACATTAAATAAGGAAATTTGATTATAATATCATTTAATCTTGTTAAACTATTCTAACCATTATCATCTTTATGGTTAAACTAGAATGGAATGGCATTAGCTCTTCCTCTTCCTTATAGGGTACACCAAGGGAATGGATATCATTAGGTTTACACCTTCCTTGAGTTTCACATGTATTGTTGTCATTCATGTCAAAGAAACCTTTTAGAATATGCAATATCTCACATGGGGATATGGGTCATGTATCCTTGCAATAATATATTATTTTCTTCCTTTCCCTTGCATATTGAGAATATATATTTTCAATTTGTGTTTGATTTCATGTGGTATTTCTAGCATGTGACAATAATAGTTGTAGATGTGTAATGCATGACCCATTTGTACTTCTTTAGTTTTTCCAAAAAAGAGAAATTGCGCATTATGTGTTTTATCTATATTAAACTTTGGGCACTATATATTAGGTCCTAAGGTGCTCCATAAGAATATGTTTAATCATAATATGTTTAAATGAGTAGCATCGTGCATATCATGGTTATCTAATTACAACTTTGTAAATATAAAGAAAACAAAAATAGAATGGTAAAAAAGAAATAGTGACTACCTTAAAAGTTCATTCACAAAACAAATACTCTTTTTCTTTTTGATAAAAGGACAAAGGCCTAAAAAAAATGCCCTAAATTTATTATTATAATTTATAGTAAATTTCTAAATTAGTATGTTTAAAATTAAAAAAATATTTAGAATATTTTTTATATTTTAAAAAGTAAAAAAATTACAAAAGGAAAACACCATTTATATATAATCTTTGAAAATTATTCTAAATTAAGATGTATATTTACCAAAAAATATAATTTAAAAATTATACCATATTTTCTTATAATTAAAATTATAACAAATTCTTATCTCTCTATTAAAATGTAAATGTTATTGAACAATGGTGAAAAGGAGATGGGTGTTTTATAACTTAGGGGCCATAAAACACCACTCTTCTTCGAAACAATTTTTCATTCAAGAATGTCATAGGAACCCTAATTGGATTGACTATCAACCCAAATCTGAGTCAATTCACAACAAAGAAGACCTAGGATGGGTTATTTTAAGCTTTAAAGGGTTCACCACCAAGCAAAAGCTTGAAAAAGATAATTTAACATTCAACTCACAAAACCTAGTAATGCAAGCCAAATAATGAATGCAAATGATTAAATTAAGCAACAAGTTAGGGTATGTGTACCTAGGAAGTTTGGAAATGTGATTAGGATTCTAGAAATGCAATCATCCTGTCAAAATTTACTGTTGTCTTAGTAGATTGTTGTTGTTTTTTGGGGGAAATGCATAATCTTCAGATGTTGGAATAGAATCTAGAAGAATCTCTACAAAATACCTGTGGGAGGACTAAGATGTCCTTACTGTTGTCTTAGTCCCATTTTGAATTTTTGAAATCTCTGAATGTGATCCTAAGGTTCAATTTATGCACTTCCTTCTTCTTAGATCTTAGGTCCTGAACATCCAGATTTGGCCTGTAGGTGAGATTTCGTGAAGATGACAAATTTTCTATGCAAATTTGCAACTTTTCACTTCAAATGATCTTCAACCTAAATCTGCAAACACAAACACACAAGAGAGGAAAAACTTGTTGATTGTTATTAAATGGGAGTTTGCCTTGGTCAAACCCCTTGTTGGTAATTAAACCTTGAAATGAAATGAAATAATGGAGGGAAATGATGAATGAACAAAGTGCTATGTCGAACTCACCAAATCCTTTTTATGAAATTTGCAAACTTGTATGAAGCGGCTATCTTGAATGTAGATCTTGAATTGAGTGAATGCTTGATAGATCTTGACTTGAATTGCTTGCTTGAATCAAAACTCTACATCACAAATTTTAGCTCAAAAACACACATGATGCAAGAATATATTTTACATGATGCTTGGATCTTGATGATGGCTCCAAATTCTTGAAAAATTGCTCTTGATCTCATAAAATTGCCTTAGAAATGAATACTTGAATGTTTGGGATGAAAATGAGTGGAAGAACCTTGTATTTATACTTATCCATGCTTAATATCCCAAAATTAAACCACAACAAGCTGACACATGAATTCATTAAATAAAGGAGGCTAAATCCTGCCAAGATTTGAAATTAAATCTCAAAAAAAAACTTAAGCGGGACTAAGACGCTCTAGGTGGCATCTTAGTCCCAAGTCTTGAAACTTGGGGCACAGAATCCCAAAAGGGGCCCATTTAAGGCGCATTTGAAATCAAGGTCCCAAGACCTTTGGGGGAATAAGATGCCCTAGGTGGCGTCTTAGTCTCGACCCAAAAATCAAGGACACACAGCTAGAATTATTAAATTATCATTTACCCTTTGATGTTTGTCGGGATTAGCCATAAAAAAGATATAATTCATTAGGCTTTTGGATGAAAAATAGGACCAATTAAGACATAAATAGGGATAAATAAAGAAAGGCGGGCCAAAAAAAGTGTGAAAATGCAAGGGTATACATTTTCCTGCACTACATTTAGCCCCCACTTTAGTGAGAGGATGGACTTGCTTCAAACTCACACTAAAGTGGCCAACCATGCAATCAAGAGGGGTTCAAATGTATGAATGTTAATAAGATAGGATGACAATAAATAGGAGGATGGCCAAGCCCCCAAGATCAAGATCCTATGGTAGACCAACATAGGAGAAAAGGAACACACTTGCAAATGATATATGAAGCCATAACTAGATCACAAACATACACCATCAAAGATATAAAAAAGGAAAAACAAAAACAAAAGGAAATGGAAAAATGATACTTGTAAATAAAGCTTCGAATATTTGTCCAACGCCCTGTGGAGCAGGTCTAGGTTGTTTTCCTAGAAAGGATTTACAAGTGGAATGTGTTGTCCACTATGCAAACAAAATGCATGCTTAGAAGGGCTAGTGAAGATAGTTGTCCACTAGGTGAGCCCCAAGAGATCCATATCAAAGTCATACCCCCATGACTATGATAAGGACAAAGAAAATGCATGCTCACAAGGGCTAGTGAAGCTAGTTGTCCACTAGGTGAGCCCCAAGGAACCATATCAAAGCCATACCTCCATGACTTTAATAAGGTACAAAAATGCAATACAATAAGAAAGAGGGATGCTCAAATGGATTTTTCTTAGTTCATGTGAGGTCTTAATCTTAGAGGAAATTGTTCCTAATGTCTCCAAGAGAGGACCAATCAAAGGATAAAAGATTCAAAACTTAGGGAATGTAGTGTGTCGCATCACCACTAAGAGGAATGTAATATGCTAAGATAGATCAAGCTCTTGAAGGAAATTACTCCCAATGTCACCACAAAGAGAAAAATGCATCACATGAAGTAATAAAATTGCATCAAAGAACATGAAAATGCAAACGAAATCATTCCAAAATAATACCAATGTATGCCCCCACTTTAAAGAAATTTCTAAACACCATGTTGTGAGAAAAGTAGAAAAACATGAAAAAGAAAAAGGAAGAGAGTGTTGCCCCCCAAAAATACATAAGGGATCTATGGATTCAAAGTTAGTATCTATCTTTGCTACAATGATATTAGAGAGCTCAAAACTTTCATCATTCCCGAAATGCATATAGAACTAGAAGAATGACACAAAGAGACAAGAAAAAAAGAAAAACCTTTTGGATCAACATGGAAGAGACATAGGGTGTCTCGACGCCTTGCATCATCCCCAAAAGGAAAACAAAAGACAAAAATGAAAATGAAAATGAAAGATAGTGAAAAATATTTTGGGTCAACATGGAAGAGACATATGGTGTCTCAACGCCTTGCATCATCCCCAAAAGGAAAACACAAGAAAAACAAAATATAAAGGATTTACGACATATAGAAGAATGAAGGTAAAAATAGAGGAATGCACAAAGAGAGAGAGAATGTCAAACATAATGACATGAGGGATCACAATACACACATGCAATCAACCAAAAGAAAAGAAAATAATGAAAAAGACTAGTAAGGCACATGCAAGTCAACCATCCAATAGGTCATCTGCATCCTAGTCTTGTTCAGTATATGTGGAATGCATATCACTAGTGAGAGGGACAACAACAAGTGTTGTACTAGGAGAATCACCAAGTTCAACACGTGGTGAATCACTCGATTTACGAGGATCATCACGGTTGTTATCATCTAAGCTCATAGAAGAGGAAAATATTAAGTTCAACTCATTATTCACTTGCTCATCAATTTTAACGGTTTCTTCATCATCATCTAAGTTAACCACAACATGAGGATGAATGATAATATCCATAGAAGGTGTTGGTCCTTGTTGTGTTGGAGAGATAGGATCTACTATTTGTGGTAATGGAGGAGGCTCATCATTTATTGCTTCTGTCAAATGTGGATTTTGATTTTATGTGTTGTTTTATTCTTTCATCTTGTGAGAAATAGCATGACGACGACATCTACGCCTATGCTCTCTAGCATTTCAGTTCCTTTTTATTACAATTTTCAAGTTGCATTTGTGTAGGAGCAAGTTTGTCAACCATAGGTTCCTTTTCTTCTTGTGAGGGAAGAATGAAAGAAACCATGGAAGGTTGTTCAACCACTTTCTCTTTGGCTTTATAAATTTTCTTAGGAGGCGGATTAGGACTTGTTTGATTTTCTCTTGGTATTTTGTAGGAAATAGGCAAGGGATTTTTGATGGAGGGGTCTTGGTTAGATGGAAGGGATTTAAGCTCAATATTATTTTCTTCAAGGGGTGGAGGTTCAATCATGGGTGGAGGCAAATTTTCAAGGGATAGCCTGGCTATACATTTTTCTTTAAACTTTTGGTAGGATAGGAAAAGGATGTCCTCATGGGGTCTTATAGGTTTCATAGGCTCAGGCCAGAAATAGTATAAGGAAAAAATTTCACGAGAAGATGGAGGTCTAAAGCCATGATGGTTCAAAGTGAATATTGCATTGCCGACAGGAAACTTTAAGCACTTATGGACAATGGATGGGACCACATTCATGGAGTGAATCCATTTGTAGCCTAACTTCACATGAAATTGATCTAAATTAGAGATGATAGAGAATGATACATTTGATTTCGTTGATCCTACTTGTAAAGGGAGTGTGATCAAGCCCATCATAGCAAAAGCAAAACCATCATGCATTTTAATCTGTGCTTTCATTTTATCATATCTATATTGATTAAGTTCACTGACATATAAGAGCTCCTATGTGATCACATTCTCTCCATAGACGAGATCAATTAAAATCCTAGGAGTGGGCTTGTTATTGATTCTGCTAGCTATATAGAGAGGACCACCAGGTGTATTTTTAATTTTTTCTTCTAAAGAGAAAGTAATGTCAATGGGCATTACGGTTTGTTGTTTACAAGGCTTGATGTCAATCACTCCTATCATTGTACTAATAGGACTTTGGTCATTGGTATCCATAGGATTTTGTTTGTTATTTCTCATGTTATCATCATCTATGACAACATTCATCACATCTGGCTTAGTTTCACTAGCCTTAACAAATGAAATATTATGGTTAGGCATGGGATTGGTAAAGATTTGCAATTTTTGGTTAGGAGGAGCTATAGATCTATTACCTTTGTCATTCATACCTCCAATTTGAATATGATTAGAATCAATGAGGTCTTGCACAATATGTTTAATTCACTTGCAATTTTCTATATCATGTCCTTTTTGTTGATGATAAGCACAATAGGCATTGTGTCTAAAGCTCAGAGGTAACATTTTGCTAGGGTCAAGAGGTCTAACAAGAGGTAAAATAAGAATTTTCTTGTTTAATAATTGAGTCATGATATTGTGAAGTGTGTCGACTAAGGGAGTAAATTGTCTTTGCGGATCTCCAAAGATATAAGGATTAATCTTCTTTATATCAGCTACTTGGGTATCAACCTATTGTGTGGATTGGGAGGTAGAATTTAGTTTCAAAAGGAAATTTTTATTTTATCTTCTAAAAGGTTGGTAGGTGTTTTCGTTTGAAGGTTGGAACTTATTAGGATGGGTAGAGGTGGTTTTTGGTTCACAACTACCACCAAAATTCTGATAATCTCGAAGGGCAATGCAAAAGTGCATGAAGGAAGGGAATTTCATCATGGTAAGATTGTCTCATATCTTTGTAAATTTTCTATGAACATATTTTGAAGGTGAGAATCAGGAATCTTCACACTAATTTGGGAATACAACAATTAGTAACGTGAAATGAAGTCAGTGAATTTTTCACCCTCATGTTGCTTACATCTCATCAAATCAGCTAATGTCATTTTAGGAACCATATGCACTTGTAAATGGTTGATAAAGGCTTCAACAAGCTCATTAAATGAACGAATTGAGTTATTTGGTAATGCAGAAAACTAGTCCAAGACAATGTCTTTCAAGGATCAGGGAAAAGGCTTAGCCAAAAGTTTGTCCTCAAATATAAAGTCACTACATAAAGCAGTAAAAGCATGAACATGATTAGTAGGATCTCCCTTTGCTCCATATTTCTCAAATCTAGGGATCTCTATACCTTGTGGCATCAGAGTTCTTAATATCTCCAAAGATAGTGGGTTTCTTTTGACATAGTATGAAGGTGGACCATTTTGGTTTTGATTTATTATGGGAACTTGGCATTGAAGGGATGAAAAGATTTGTAAAAGGTGGTTAATGATAGGGTCATTTCTTGTGTTTTGATATGAAGGTGAATAGGGTGGTGGTGTGTATGTGTTGGAAGGAAAAGTGAATGGATAGCTTGTGGGAGGAGATATAAGGTTAGATGCCATATAGGTATAAGGAGCAGTAGTGTAAATGTTCAAGGTAGGAAGGATGTTGCTAGTTGGCTGCATCGTTGTGGTCACTTTAGTATTGGTATAGGTGGGAATGGAAGTTAAGGTTGAGGAGGGAGGAATTTGAGTTCCATCTTGGTTTTGAACATTGTTTGAAGTTTGAGCACCATTGGTGGTGGAAGGAAAGTTTTTTCCAAAGATGTGAGCTATATTACGCACAATTTCCAATCCTTCATCACTTTCCATCATGTGATGAATGCTATCAATGACAAGTATAATAGTGTTGGAAATGTTTTCAGTACTCATGCTATCTTGTAAATGGGTTAGGTCTTCATGCATTTTTATAATGTTTTCTTGAGGGATATGATCAACCATTGTTTGAACACTTGGCATAACACTTGTAGGTAAAGTAGGCATAGCAAAAGAGGTATCAAAGGTATGGTCTATACCTAGTGAACTAGTACCAACACTAGGAGTAAGAGAGCTAGATAACCCAAGATCTACAACAAGTGTTTTATCGTGGGATGCCATGAGTCTCATAATTCTTCTAACCGCAGTATTAGCAATAGGACACCAAGTAGTACATCTCATGCAAGGGGTAAACCAAGGAAAGTATAATGAAGACAATTTCTATGCTTACAATTACTCTTGAAATGAAAGAAATTGGAATAACAACAATTCTAAAAATTGTCATAGAAACCTAAAAGCTGCCAACAGAAGCACAAAAAAGCAATTTCAAACCTTGAAAAATGTAAAGTTAAAGTCAATAGGGACTGGGATGCCAATAAGGGCATCTTGGTCCTATTGGTGAGATTTTGTAGTTCCAGAAAGTGAAATAGAAAGCAAACAACACAAGCAGGGTTCAAAGCCAAAAACCCATAGAGGGACTAAGACGCTAGTAAGGGCGTTTTAGTCCCAATATAGGTTTTTTTGTAGAAAAAAAATAAAAATGGATTGTTTACAGTATTCCCAAGTTGCCTACCCACAGACTTGATGTTTAGAAATAGAAAATTATGCCAATGAATGCAAGAAAAAGTAACTAATGACAAGCAATTGAATGCAAAGTTGAATGCATTTTTTTCAATTTTGAATGTAATATTTAAATGTTTATAAATGCAATTAGGATGATTGACAATGCAATTTTTTAGTTTTTCAATGAGATAAAATGATGCAAGAAAGAAAAAATGCAACCTATATATGCAATTTCACTAATGCAAATATGAGAAACCCTAGATGCACTTTCACTAATGCAAGATGCAATGCAAGAATGAACACAACCTAGATCTAGGACTTTAATGAAATCCAAATCATAAAATGAATGTTCTCAAATGTTGGGTTCACCAAAATAAACAATGGTGAAAATGAGATGGGTGTTTTATAACTTAGGTCATAAAACACCACTCTTCTCCCAAACAATTGTCCATTCAAGAATGTACTAGGAACCCTAATTGGATTGACTATCAATCCAAAGCTAAGTCAATTCACAACAAGGAAGACTTAGGAGGGGTTATTTTAAGCTTTGAAGGGTTCACCACCCAACAAAAGATTGGAAAAGACAATTTAACATTCAACTCACAAAACCTAGTAATGCAAGCCAAATAATGAATGCAAATGATGAAATTAAGCAATATAAAGTTAGGGTATGTGTACTTGGGAAGTTTGAAAAAGTGATGAGGATTCTAGAAATGTGAAAATGTTGTCAAAATAATCTAGGGAGGACTAAGATGCCCTTACCGTTCTCTTAGTCTTGATGCTATTTTTTGGGGGAAATGTAGTATCTTCGGATGTCAAAATAGAATTTGGAAGACTCTCTAGGAAAAATACCCTTGGGAGGAATAAGATGCCCTTACTATTTGCTTAGTCTCGTTTTGAATTTCTGAAATCTCTGAATGTGATCTTGAGGTTTAGTATATGCACTTCCTTCTTCTCAGATCTTAGGTCCTTAAACTTCCAGATCTGTCCTGTAGGTGAGTTTCTGTGAAGATGACATTTTTTCTATGCAACTTTGTAACTTTTCACTTCAAATGATCTTCAACCTAAATCTGCAAACATAAACACACAAGAGAGGAAAAACTTGTTGATTATTAGTAAATGGGGGTTTTCCTTGGTCAAACCCCTTGTTGGTAATTAAACCTTGAAATGAAATGAAATAATGGAGGGAAATAATGAATGAACAACTTGTGTTATTTTGTAACTCACCAAATCCTTGTTATGAAATCTGCAAACTTGTGTGAAGTGGCTAGCTTGAATGTAGACCTTGAATTAAGTGAATGCTTGATAGATCTTGACTTGAATTGCTTGCTTGAATCAAAACCCTACATCACAAATGTTAGCTCAAAAACACACATGATGCAAGAATATCTTTGACACGATGCTTGAATCTTGATGATGGCTCCAAATACCTGAAAATTTTCTCTTAATCTCATAAAATTGACTTAGGAATGAATACTTGAATGCTTGGGATTAAAATGAGTGGAAGAACCTTGTATTTATACTTATACATGCTTAATATACTGAAATTACACCACAACAAGCCAACACATGAATTCATTAATTAAAGGAGGCTAAATCCCGCCAAAATTTGAAATTAAATCCTGAGAAAAAGATTAAGGGGGACTAAGACACCCTAGGTGGCATCTTAGTCCCAAGTCTTGAAACTTGGGGCACAAACTCCAAAAAGGGGGCCATTTAAGGCACATTTTAAATTAGGGTCCCAAGACCTTTGGGGGGCCAAAGATGCCCTAGGTGGCATCTTAGTCTCGACCCAAAAATCAAGGACACACTGTGACCAAAATTATTAAATTATCATTTACCCTTTGATGTTTGTCGGGATTAGCCATAAAAAGATATAATTCAGTAGGCTTTTGGATGCAAAATAGGACCAATTAAGAGATAAATAGGGATAAATAAAGCAAGGTGGGCCCAAACAAGTGTGAAAATGCAAGGGTATGTATTTTCCTACACTACAATTATATATAATAATATAAAAAATATAGTAAGTTAAAGTTATAGATTATATTCTAAAATATAATTTAAAATTGAAAAAATAGATTATAACGTAAAGTCATATAAATAATTCTAAATAATATAGATAACATAAATAGTGAGCACATATGGTGTACCTATAAGAATTTTGAATAAGATGACATGTAGCTATGGGTTCCCCTCTCTCTCTCTCTCATTTTAGCTAACTTCTACATGGAGCATTTCAAATAATTTTCCCTCTTCTCTTTCCCCCTAAAACCAAGGTGGTGGAAACACTATGTGGATGATACCAATATATAAATTGGCTACATGGTTTGGAAAATATATAAAAGTCTCATGCCCACTTAAACAATTTGAACCATTCTATCTCTTTCACCAAAGATATTGAGACTAATAACCAACTCCCCTTCCTTGACATACAAAAAAACTAGACAAAACCTTAGCTCATAGTATTTTCTGCAAAACCACCCACACCGAACTCTACCTTCACTCTTCCTCCCACCACCACCTTTCCCACAATCATGCATCCTTAAAACCTTGACCATAAGAGCCTTCCAAATTTATGATGAAGAAAACTTAAACAATGAGATAGCTTATATTTGCCATGTATTCCTTTTGAATGGTTATAGAAATAAACAAATCTATAGAACCTTCAACCAAAAAGAAAACTTCTCCAAACCCAAGTCCACCCAACACTACATCCCTTCCAATGCAACCCTCCCATACATTGAAGGTGTATTCCAAATAATTGCAAAGATCCTTCTTAAAAATGGCATTTGTTGTGCCTTTAAGCCTTTTACAACATTGAGAAACCACATCCCTTCCCTCAAAGACCTCAAGGACATCTATATATCTTGATTTTGGTATGTATAAGGTTGTGTGTTCTTGTGGTATCCCTTATATAGGTGAAACTAGTAGTTATTTTAGAACCAAACTCAAAGAACACTATGTAGACATCAAACATTAGCATGTCATCAAATCGGCTCTAGTTGTTTTGTCTTAAAAAAAAATCAAATCGTATCCATATAAAACAACTACTTCAAAAGGAGGCTTAAGGAATCCATTGAAATCAATAACCACCCCTCAAACCTTAATCATTATGAAGGGTGGAGCTTAACTTTCTCTTGGAAACCTCTTTTATCTAACCTCAAAACCCTCCACCCACCTCCCTCCTAGCTCCCCGTCTATCCCCCTTTTATTCAGCCCATTTCTCCAATCCAACTTTTGCCTAGTTCCCTCCTTTCCCTCTCCATTTGTTCCATGGCTTCCGCTCTTGTTCTTCTCTTATTCTCTTTATCCTAATTCACTTAGGGAACTAGGATAATAATTTTGTTGAACGGTTTTCATTTCTCTCCTTATACTTTCCGTGTTCTCATTTTTTCCCTTTCAAAAATCCCTCTCCACACCTAATCTCAACATTCCCTTTCTAAATTGCCCAATTCTCTATCTTATATCTAAGATATCTTTATAAATTTTTATATAAATATATATATATATATATATATATATATAATATTTTATCTATATAATTTTTTGTATAATTATATATAATTAGTAATCGCATCTTGGTGTGCAATGGGTACATCGATGGTCTTTTTGTTAATTTAGAAATTGTATGGATAGAGCTTAGTATTTGACATTAAGTATAATAGAATGTAATTGTGAAATGATTTGAACTAAGAAGAAAAAGCAATTTGAAATAAATATTTGTTTTGTGTAGGAAGATGAAATAATAGTGCTTATTAATGATGGTATATATATTATTATAAATTGTGAATATTAGTGGAAATTTAGAAACCATATTTAATTCTTTATTTTCTTTCTTTGTGTAAAATGCAATGATTATTTTGATAAACTAAGCTCAGTGTATTTAAATGTGTTTTTCTAAAATATAATAATATTTTATTTGTAAAATATAATAATTTGATTGTTTTTATTTTATTTTTAATTTTTGACCTTTATAATATGAATATGAAGCATATTTTCTAGTGGAAATGTTGAAAAATATCAGATTCTTTGCTTTCTTTCTTTCCTTCTTTGATTATTTTATATTGGAGATCTTTTTCAATAGTCTTGCATCATGCTAACACATTCTCAACCGTTGATGCCTTTATAGTATGATTTATACACTTTGAATATTAGTGGAAAATTAGAAACAATATCTAATTAATGATATCAGATTTCCACAATCCATATTGTATAGTGCAAAGACTTCTGGATTTGATTGTGTCTAGTTTTTTCCATCAACGTTTTGGATCACACTCTGTGATCCATCATCAGGATGAGAGCAGAGAGCATAAAGTGCTATGATTAATTAGATAAGGTAAATTTAGTCTAGTAAAATATTTTTATAAAATATAATAATTATTATTTTAATTTGTAAAATATAATAACTATGGGTTTTTTTTTTTTTTTTAACCTTTATAATATGAATGTAAAATGTATTTTCTAGTGGAAATGTAGAAAGACTATCTGATTCTTTGCTTTCTTTCTTTTTATAAAGTGTTTTCTTTTTTCAATATTATTTTATATTTATTTTATATTCGGTTCATTGAAGGTTAGATCTTTTTCAATGGTCAACAATCATTCTACCACATTCTCAACCGTCAACCATTAAAGTCAACTGATAATGTTCATATAAGGAATGCCTGCGATGTAATTACATCTAATTTCTTTACATTTATAGATATAACTTATAATATTTTAAAGATATTTTCTTTTATAAATAATATATATAAATAATTATATCTCTTTATATAAATCTTTATTTATCATTATATATTTAAGATATTATATATATATAATATATAATATATGAATTATTTCTTATATATATATATATATATATATATATATATATATATATATTCTTAAAGATAAAAAAGAGATTCTTACGTTACAAAGATATTACCTTTATATAAAGTCATTTCTAAATATTTTATATCTCATAAATACTTGTATCTTTATTTCTTATATAGATATATAATTATAAAATTATTCTTAAATATCTTTAAATATTTATATAGATAATATATCTTAGATTATAAAGAAATATATATTATATATAATCATATCTTTGGTTTCTTTATTTCTTAAAATATAAGTTAGAAAGATAAAGATATTTTTTTCTCTGTGTGTGTATGTGTATATATATATATATATATATATCTTTTTCTTAATTATATATATTTTATATTTTTTATATCTTCTTTCATAATTATATCTTTATATAAGGTAGATCTTTATATATCTTTGTAAGATATAAAGATATATCTTGTAGATCTTTATATATCTTTGTAAGATATAAAGATAGATCTTCATAGATCTTTATATATTTCTATTCTCATTTTTATTATTTAGTCTTTTTCAATTGTATATCATTTTCCCTTCTATCTATATTTATTTTCTATTTTAATTATTTTTTCTATTATTTAGTTCTTATTTGACTTTTTTCGTCATGTTTAATTCTTATCGTAAATCTTGTGCAATCTACACCTTTCATGTTTTTGTATATCCACTCAACAATCTCCCATTGTTCTCCTACAACTCTCTTTTCATCTTGAAGATGGATAAAAAATATGATCTAAAACATTGATACAAATACATCACACAAATTAAATCTAAAAGAAATCACTCTCAACACATATACCATTCGGGAGAAGTTATAGGGTTTTGGTGGATTTTGATGGAGTCGTATAACTACTTTAGGTCGATTTTGTTTTAACAATCGTGGAAATACAACTCAGCAACACTAAAAACATATTATTTATATTCACACGTCTTATCAAACAATGACGGTCTCCCCTGCAGTCGCCGGTCTCAGTCCATTCCGTCGTCTGCCATGCATAAGAAAGAAACGCGTAAATTCCTGTCAATTATTTTAACCACAAGTTCCATGACGGTGGGCTTAATGTCATTTGATATGTGTGCCACTGTCTTTGACCGTTTAAACAATTGGCTTCCAAGTTTGCTTCCTCGTCGTTTGTTTTTGAAAATTTCAAAGAAAAGGACCCACACGGAGAACCTTTCCTGAAAAACTCCATGATGACCCTTTAAAACCAGAGAAAGAACTGTGCGCTCATTACTAACATGGAACACAATTCTGAACAGATCTTTGATAGCTCCTCTACTTTGATGGACGATGATATTTTCCAAGCAGCACCATCAATCATTGAAGGTGTAGGTTTTTCAGCCACCCATAATTCTCTAGGCTTTGAGAGGGAAGATTTAGTTATTACAGGCAATCTTTGGAATGACGAGTACGTTGCTCCTTGGCATGAGCTGCCTCAACAATATCATATTTCTCCACCCTTTGACGAGTTGTGCCATCAGGCCATGGAAATTCCAACCTCTTCTCTGCGATTTGATGACCTTTTCCATGCGCAGACAGCACTGAAAGGAAAAAGCGCATTCAGGAAGTACAGGAAATGCTCGACCGTGGGACTCCAATTGCGTCCGGCATCTGCAATAAATCAGAAATCAATCAAGAAATGCTTAGATTTTCTGTGTAGAATGTATAAGAGCAGTAAAGGTAGGTCAAATTGGGAAGTAGATGAAAGTTTGGTAGAGGAAGCATATGCGTTTACCCATAGGATTTCTGAGCGCAAGAGAAGATTCAAACTTAGCCAACTGTTTCTGGATTTACGTTCTCTTCTTCCTCAGGATTCCAAGGTAGACTCTTCTTAATTTTCCCATTAAAAAACTCAATTTAACAGGTAGATAGGACTCATAGTAATCAGAAAACTTATTTCATCTCTAGAGTCTCTAGAGGGGGTGTTTTCATGATATTTTTTTTATTATATTTTGACGATGGATTATGGAATATGATTTGAAATATTGATATAAAAATTTGCATACAATTTTAATTCAAAAATCTTAATACAATTTTAATTCAAAAATCTTAATACAATATATAGACTGTCAAAATTTCATACTTTTAATATTAGATTCTATTCGATTCTTTATTAGTTCTTACAGCCGAAAAATAAACAGTTTTAGTTGTTTCTTGATTTGAAGTAGGTTTATTTCTGAATTGATAAGTAATTTATTGATAATGAAGTATCACGAAATGTTTTACGTGTATGCAGAAAGCTGATAAAATTTCCACGTTGTCAAATGCGATAATGGAGCTGAATCTGAAAAGGCGTCGCATTGAAGAGCTTGAACAACAAAATCAAACTCTGAGTAAAACAGTTAGCCATAATATATGTGAAGCTTACAGTAGCTTTATCACGTGGTTACACAGCAGATTTAGGAAGAAATGCATTTATGCCTCGTGATTGTGAAGATGTAGTTGTAATGATTGAGGAGACCAGTATTCCAGAAGAGATCATCATTCAAGTAAGCTTGAAAAAAGCATCTACTACTACTCACATGGATGCCGTGGTTAGCGTGGTGAAGTGCTTGAGAGAAACAAAATTGGACGTGGAGGTGGTGATAATACAATCGAGGGAGATAGACGCAACTAAGCAGGCAATTGGGGTCACAATCCGCTCCAAAACAGAGGTTATGTCTTGCACACAAACTTGTCTTGTTAGCATAAGTTAACATTGATTACTGATATTGATAACATTGTTTATTATTGATGACATAGGGGGAAAGATGGGAGATTACTAAGAGGAAAGAGTTTGAGGAGATGGTGAAACACGCTTTGAGTTAAACATATGTTAAATGACTACATCAACATTAAATTTTATTCAGTTGGTATGTTTGGATTTTTTTATGTTATTTGAGATAAGTTTGATCAAAAGTTGTGGCATTCAATTGTAAAGTAAGGTTACTGAATTCGATGTATTCTAATTAGAGAGTGTAACTTGGAATCCTCTTTTAATAAAGTGTATTCTACGTTATTAAACTTCTCATAAGTTTAAAATAAATAGTTAATTTATTGTTTGTTATAATTTAAATTAGTAAAAAATATTTAAAGATGTTATCAAATGGAATATTTGATCAACACTTTTCAAATATATTTGAGGTTTTTTGATGTATGTTAGATCTTATTAATCTATGTACACACTTAGAAATCAAAGAAACTTGAAATCACAAATAGAAATCAAATTCTAATCTTAATCTAACCACTTGAATGTAAACCTCAAAAATGTGTGTTCATTTCACCTTGTTTGGATGTGGATGCAACTTAACAACAAACACTAGATTTGAATGAGGATGGATTTTGAAAAAAAGAGACTTGCATAAGAGTGGTTGATAAAAATGATGAGTGAATGATTGAATTTAGACTTTTCAAGGAAAACTATACTAAGAGATGAGAATGAGATCAAAAACTTGAGTTAACTAAAGACGTTGAATAGTCAACTCAACTAGAAATTGGAAATTTACCATTTTGAAGTGATGAGAAGATAATAATGAATTATTCAACTTATTTGATGGATAATTGTGTAAATGAAATTTCCATTTGAAGATAGAGTTGACTAATGAATGAACAAGAAGTGATTGAGATGAAGATGAAATCAAACACCTAAGCTAATTAAAGAGCAAAGATTGAGATTCTGATATGAGATGTTGTTAGCTAATCAAAAGAGTTGATTGATCGATGAAAATGGAAATATTAAATAATAAATAAAAATTAAGTGATCTAGTTAATGATAGTAATAAAGTGATGGTTAATTAATGATTAATAAATAGTAAACTAATAAATGATAATTGATTAAAGAATGGTGATGATAATGATGATTAAAGGTCAATCATTAGGAGAGTTAATGGTTAGTGACAATAATTAAGATTCGATTTTTAGGTGAATAATTTCAGTGTCTACATTTTGTTCTTTTTTGAAGCAATGTTCAAGGTAATATTGTTTCAAAGAAAATAAAATTAGCTAAGAAGAAAACAATAGAAGAGATGAAGATGATGATGAAATTCCCCAATCAAGTAAGAAATAGAAAATCAGAAAGGATGAGATGACCGATGCCCCCTCAAGAGGTTATCCATATAAACACAACATAGATGAGTTCTTAAAAGAAGAGATGTGAAAAAATATTGAATGAAGGATGGACAGCTAAAAAAATAAAAAATATTAGAAGATGGATGCAAGAAACATGACTATGGATGAAATGATGTTGTGTTATGCTAACTTTGAGTTTAGCAACATTTATTTAATATAGAAATGTATGTTATGCACTAGGGTATATTAGACTAAGGTGATAATGTATCTAATGTGTGGACTGACTCTCAAGAAAATAATAGAAAATAGGATTGCCAACACTCACAAGGTGTATGACACTCTTGGTGGGTTTGTGATGAGACAACTGATGGACATAAGGAATTATGAGACCCCACCTTTTTGTGATCATGTTGAATCTATGTTTCATTGTTGATATTATGTTTTTTTTCTCATTTTTTCATGTTTAAACATTATACAAGAGTATTTTGGATAATGGTTGAGTTTCATAGTCATAGTTGATGTTTTTGTGCTTATATGGATCTATTTAGTTATCACTAGATATTGATCAAATGATGGTTCATTATTGCTAGTTGTATTTATATTCTGATTATTAGATGGATACCTTATCTAAATATGTAAGTATGTGTTTATCAAGATGAGATTTAATTATTTAGAAATTTTTATTTATGTCGGGTTATAAAATTACATAATTTCTATGTGTTTTCATAAATAACTATTGTAGACAAGGGTTTTGGAAAAAAATTAATTGATTTGTTATTGGTGCTTTGCCTATAATCATTTCTAATGATATACTAGCACCTATGGTTGAGTGAAAAGATAAAATTGAAAATAAAATTTGAAGGCCATACTTCCTTTTGTATTGTTTCTCATGAATACCAATCTTATCTTGCATAGAGAAATTAAGATTGTGTGTTGTAATATTGTGAATATGTTTTTTTTGTGGTTTATTATGTTATGGGGTCATTTAATTATGTGAATGCTTCACTTTTATTACTCTTGTCAATTATCTAATGATATTTTCCTTTTCATGATTTATGTAGTTCTCATGTGAATTAAATTAAGTTTTTCTAATCTTAAATTGACCTTAGGTGCTATATATAGGGGTAAGTGGTTTATTAAACCTTAGACATACCTTTTTAAGTATTTTAACCACCTTTAAATTCTCATTTTAAAAGGGTGGAAAAAATGGGAGTTAGTTGGTGATTTGGGTGGTTAGGAGAGGTAGTTTCTTTTCCTTTTTCTATTTATGCTTTCTCCTTGAGAGGGGAGGGGGTTTTTCCATCTTGTTGTCTTCTTGGTTTCTTTGTGATTTTATTTGGTAATGCATTTCTAGGAGGATAAATGAAGAGAGGAGAGGAAGAGAAGAGAGTAGAGGAAGAAAGGGATTGATAGTTGGAGGCTTGGAAGGGCTTCACCAAACTGCTACCATTTCATGGAAATATTTATCAAGGTAGAGTATAATCCCCTTTGCAAGATTTTTGTGAAAGAATGATTTGAGTATTTGCATTTTGTGTGAGAACTTGTTGGAAAGAAAGTGTTGAATCTTTTGTCTCACTTCATTGTGTTTTGTGGTGATAGAATTTATGCATTGGTTGTTTTGTTCTTGTTAGTGTAGACCTACTCTTGAGAGAGTTAGGTTCTCCCTATACTTTGGGTTATATTTTTGGTGTGAGTACCCACATGGTCTAATCTTCGACATGGGTATCCATTTATGTGTTTAGTATGGAGATAAAGGATATGTGGAATCCTTTGTGATTGTGTGGATTAAAATAGTAATTTTTTGATGTGAAGAAACCTATAATGTGAAATTATATATGTTGTGTTAATGAGAAAGTTTCCAAATGTCTTATGTGTTATGGAAATATTATGTGAGCGTGCGTTTTTGGAAGTTGTGTGACCCCTAGCTCAAGGGTGGGTTGATTTTCAACCCTATGGTTTTTGTTGTTTCTTGATGTTTTTACCTTTGAGGTACTTGTGATGGAATTTAATACTAATTTTATTTTGTAGACACCCAAAATTGTCCATGTCATAACATTACCTAGTCGATACAAGAACTTGTAAAAAATCTTGTAATATTTTACCCTAGGTCATTACATTATCCCACTTATTCCATTTATTCCACTTAATCACCTTCCCAATTAATTAAATAAATCTCATTTATTTAATTAATTCCCCCTTCATATGTCTCAAAATAGTTCAAAATAAATATTTGAATTAATCCCTCACTTATTGTCACATTGCAACATGTGTCACATGACTACAACTCTTCACATGCATAAATAATTTAAATAATTTAATTATTTAAATTATGAGATTCCCACTCACATCCTATTTTTACCCCCATTCATTGTGCGTCATAGGAATCTTTTCCTTCAAAATAAATAATAGAATCTCACTATTCCCTCATATCTTAATTTTAGCCTCATGTCATAACCCACTTAATGTGCGTCATAGACACTAAAATAAACTTTTAATCCTAGCCACACATATCACAAATTTGACTTTTAATCTTGGCCATTGAATCAAATCAGCCTTCTCCTATAAATCAAGTCTTTCACATGTCATTTGGGAGGATCTTCTTCTAGCATCCTCACTCTATCAAAATTTCTCTCAATCTTTTCATCTATCTATCTATTTTTCTTCTATCATATCCATCTTATCGTTATGCTGCGAAAATGAGCAATCAACATATCAACAATCAAACCTTCAAAATATTCCATTCTCATGCAGGTGGAGAAGAGCAATGGAGATAAATCAAATCTAGCTTAGAGATCAATTTGCTTTGCTTTCTTGTTTTCATTTCATGCTAGTTTGTGCTCTATTGTGCTTGTTAGGGTTTTCATATCTTGTTGTTTTAGTTTTATATTTGATTTTCCCTAATTACATATTTCATCAAATTAAGGTTTATAAAAAGAATCTATGTGTGCAATTGAGAATTTAAAAGGTCCTATGATCCCATAATGTTTTATGACTAGGGTTCTCAATTTGTAAATTGCAAATATGTTAATTTTTTAAGTTGTTTAAGATCAAGAGAAATAATTTTTTTATTATTATTATCATTGTATCAAGATGTATTTTGGAAATGAAATGGAAGAGTTAATCATTCCAATAGGAAAATTACTATTTATGATTTTTTATTTAGAAAGGAGAAATCACATAGTGCATTTGAAGAAAAACTTAATTTATGTAATTATATATATATATATTGGATTGAGGAAACTCTTTCACATCATCATCTTGATCAATAGTTAGGGAAATGAAAATTAGGAAAATAAATATTATTCACCTTGGTAACTAAATTGAACCATATGCTTAGTTATAGTTTAATTAGTCTTCTAAATTAAAAAAAATCAATTCTAAGATTTTGTTTAATTGTGTAATGCTTGTGAATATTTTAATACAAAGTTAAAATTTCTAAATAACGTACCTAAATTGAATAATATTTAAAGATTTTTCAATTGGTTGAGAGTTAGTTTTTAGTTAGGAATAGTTTGTGCTTCAATTGATTGGCAATTTAAAAATATTCCATTTTAATTGTAAAAGAAGTTTATCTCCATTTTTAAATTAACTTATTGATTTTGAGTAATTGCAATTATAATTGCTTTTGAAAATTTTGTGAATAAAAGACTAGAAAATAAAGATGATGAGCATACCTAAATAACCTTTTAGATTTTAAATTAAAATTTATATTTAAAATATAACTGGGAAATAGAAATTAGTTTTATTTTTTCGTTAAGTAATTCATTTTTTTGATTAATAAGGAAAAACGGGTTTTGAAGGGACCCTAAAACCCTTTGCAATAATAGATACAAAATGATGCATGAAAATATATTCAATAGACCACCACCAACAACCAAAAAACACAACAGAGCGGTCATTGACCTAAAAATATGACATTAAGCAACCGTCAGCACCCAACAACCATAAAATAACAAAACAACCTAAAAGAAACATACACCCAACAGGAAACAAAAAGAAACAAAGAAAAGGACTAGGCACTAGTTCAATCCACTCAGAGTGTTGGCCACCTCCATCTGCTGGTTCCTATGCTTTTCAACCATATTCACCAGCTCCTTCTCAACATCAAATGATTTCTTCCAATCAGCCGACCCTCTAAGAATAGGTCCTTTTTCATCAACCTTTTTACCTTTACCCTTAGTCGTGCACTCTTTCTCCATAATCTTAGAAAATAAACTTGATCCTCCCTGAGCTCACTAATTTTTCCAAAGAGGACTTCCAAGGATTTTGCATTGTTCTTTACAGAAATATGGCACTCCTACAAAAGTTTTTTGATATCTGAATTTATACCTAAAACCTTGGCTTCTAGAGCAGAAAATATTTCATCTCATAGAGATTTGAAGTCATGATAGGAACCTTCAATTTCCACCATTCTATCAATAAGAATGTTCGACACCAAAGCTTTTGGAGCATTCTTTAGATTATCCTTCAAACCTCTGATTTTGATATTAATTTGATTGAACTCCTATAGAGTCCACTTAGCTAATTTAAAGGTACTAGTAGCCCCAGCTCTAGCCATGCCCAGTAAATCATACATGGATTTAGCATCATCATCAAGATAAGAAAAATCCTCAGAGAGAGGATTTACCTTCAAAGGCTCCTATTAAGCTTCTTTCTTTTCCACATCCTCCTCCTCCTTGAGCAATTATTGCATAAGAGAATCCTCAATGGTCACCATCTTGTCACCAAAATTGTTGTCATCACTAGCATCGTTGGAGTCTTTGGTTGGAAGCTCTAGGGTCTTGTTCTTTAGGTTAGCAATATGCATCGACAACCTCCTCGGTTTGTCAACCACATCCACATATTTATCATGTGTCCCCACTTCACCACCACCATCAAAAACATCTCTACTAACAACCACCTACAAAAAGTTGGGAGAAGGATCATCTGACCCCAGGTCTTCATGTCTTCACTCCCAGGTGCTGCCACAATAATGGGTTACACTTTTTGGGACATCTTGATTTTTGCTGAAATCACATATTTTTTTAAAATATAATGATTTAAACCTTAAAAAGGTTTCATTGAGAGGATTTTAATTGAAGAGGGTTTGATCAAACCCCATTAAATCAAACCCCCTTGGATATAAACTTTCTAGTTTTAAACTATACCTATAATGGAGTCTCCTCTACACCTATCAAAATCTTGATAAAAATCCACTTTTGATTTACCTTTTGGGGGATCAAATGAATTCATTTGAAATTTATCTTTTGTAAGCATGTAGTCCTTATTATAAGCCTCCCAAAAAGTATAATTTTAAATATATTTAATTTCATTATTATATTTATTTCTTATTTCTTATGAATGTAGGTTTTTTAATGAACATCAAGGTCTTTGTTTCACACATACGGAAAAAAAAGGAAAAGAGAGAATTTATTTTCTAAAAAATATATGTCCACTAGATATTGATGTCCTTATTCCAACCAAAAAAAAAATGAGTTCATTCAAATGCATACAAAAAAAATTATGCAACTGAAAGTATAATATATCCAAATTATAATTACTCTGACTTAGAAAATTGATTAAAAAATATGTATGCAACAAAAAAATATGAAAAAATGTCCATGCCTTAGATTATGGTGTGAAAAAATTGTATTTAAAAAATTAGAATTGTATCCTTTCTAGAAAAAAATTTATGCAACCGAAAGTAAACATCACTTTTTGAAAATGTTGTTTAGTAAATAAAAAAATTAATAAAAATTACATAAAAGGATTCATAACTTTTTTTATTTTTTTTGAAAAAAATATAATTAGAATCTACACATGAAATCTCATAAATCACTAGTTTCTTTCATCTTCAAATTGTTAATGGTTTAGCTTCTATAGGTATAAGAAAGTGAAGATCTGGTGAAAAATGTTGATTCTAATGTCAAGTTTGGCCAAAACATGTAACCCATTATTGTGGGATCACCCTCCTAGAAAGGACAAGCCGCTTAGCTGGCCTATAACTCTTAACACCAGCCACCTTCCTCTTTTTCGAGACATAGCCACAACCGTAGGAGAAATATCCTCCTCCTCTTCATTGCATTCCTCCTCCTCCTTAGAGGACACCAAACCCAATGACCCAGACTCATCACTTAAAGTTTTCTCCTTGCCCTTGATGGCAGGAACTAGGAGAAGAGACTTGACATGTTCCATAATTAGTAAAATAAGCCCTTCATGGAGGATAGAGGCCCTCCTATTATTTAGATGTGTGTACACCGAGACCTCTAATGATGATAAAAAAAAAAAGGAAACGAAATGAACAAGCCACGAGTGATCCCACAAAGTTGGTTTACAATTTCTGGGAGATTCTGATTTTTGGTGAAATCACATATTTTTAAAAAATATAATGATTTAAGCCTTAAAAAATTATATTTTAAGAATTCCAATTGAAGAGGGTTTGGTCACACCACCTTAGATCAAACCCCCCTTGGATAGAACCCCGCTAGTATTAAACCATACATATAATGGAGTCTCCTTTACACCTATCAAAATGCTGATAAAAAAACTTTTGATTTGCCTTTTGGGGGATCAAATGAATTCATTTAAAATTTATTTTTTGTAACTATGTATTCCTTATTATAAGCTTCCCAAAAAGAATAAATTAAAATAAATTATATTTAAATATTATAGTTATTTTTTATTTCTTGTGAATGTAGGTTTTTCACTAAAAATCAAGCTCTTTGTTCTACACATGTGGAAAATACCAACTTATCAAAAAAAAAAAAAAATTGAAAAATATTAGTGCACTAGATATTGAAATCTTTGATTCAACAAAAATAGTAAAATTGAATTTCGATACATTCAAAATCTTTTATGTTGTATACAATTCACCTGTGTCTAAATTGTAATTGGTTTGATCTCAAAACTTGATTAAGGAAAAAATATTCAATAAAACACTATGAAACCAAATGAAAGTGTTAGATATTGTAGTTACAAATCTAAATTCGAGAAAAATATAATTTTATCCTTCATAGAAAAAAAATTATTTGTATAGAGTGAGCATCACTCCTTAAAAATGGTGTTTACTGAAAAAAACTAGTTTTTGAAGGAGATGGAAAAAGAAGTGTAATTTGATTCCAAATTTTTTGAAAAAAATATATTTAGAATCTAAAAAAAAAATGTCACAAATCACTATTTTGCATCATCTTCAAATTCCTTATAGGTTCCTGAAAGTGAAGATTTAGTTAGAAAAAATCAATTTAGTGTCCAGTTTGGCCAAAAATTGTAAACCAGTATTGTGGGATCACCCCATGTTTGAAATGGTTGAGGGTAAAATGGTGACCGAGAATATCCTTAAACCTCTCTTCCAGAGTCATGTAATGCATCAACACCTCAACAATGCTTGCCCAAATTTTCTTGAGGGAAGTTCTCTCATAACCCCAACTCTCCAATTTGATTAATTGCTTCCTCTCATCGTCTTTAAAAAACTGAACCATCACCTCCTCATTACTCTTTTTATCCTTGAAGAACTTTTGGCCAATTTTTGGTATCCTAGTAATAGTGGCAACCAAATCCTCATTAACCTCCACTTCCATACCTTTAACCCTGAGCTTTCAATTATGCCATAAAGAAAAAAATTGCACTGAGGCATTAGGGTCATGCTCGTGCAATCTCTCCAAAAATGGAGTAAAATTACCATGGCACAGAATATTCCAAAGTTTCTTCTTTCTCTAAATGTCCCCACAAGAATGTGGCTCGACTCTGCTCCTTTCACCACCCATGGCTACCAACACACAACACACGGAACCCTTGTGAAAAACTCTCAACTGACGGATAGAGAGCAACAAGACACCCACAAAGCATGTGAAATGGAGGAAGGTACTAGACCATAAATTTCACAACACCTCAACCCACACCATCATTCCTTAATAAACTCCCTTCTTTCTCAAGAAGGATCAAGCCCTCCTCCCATAGACAAAATTACTTTAAACTAGTAGCCTCATTGGCAAAAATATATGCCAATGAGTTTCCTTCTCGGTAAACGTGAGAGACGTGAATCTTTTCACAAGATTGTAACATGGTTATCATATCCTTAATAGGCTGGTCAAAATTCCAACTCAAAGTATGAGTGCCACACAAATAGTTTATAATGTTCATAGAGTCACCTTCCACCCATAATTTGGAGTACCCTTTATTGATAACATATCTAACACTTATTAAAGTAGCCTCCACCTTCATGCAATGATTGGTCTGAGTTCCCAATGGGAGTGCCACCATGCCAAGGAGTTTTCCAACATCATTTATTAACACCCCCCACAACTTGCAGGCTCGGGGTTCCCCTTCGCTGGCCCATCAAAGTTAACTTTAACCCAACCAATGGGGGAAGGTTTCCATCTAGTATTCAATCTTACAACTAAGATTGAATTAGGATTCAAAATAGGAATTGAGATAATCTTCTTGTTAGAATTCATCAACTGCTCATAACCAACAAGGCAAGAATAAGGGGCACACCGAGCTGAATCAGAGAAAATTTTTGTAGAATGGCCCGTCCGACCTTGATAAAAAGATTGTCAACCTTGAGTTTAGACTAGAAAAAAATCTTGTTATTTCTTTCTTTCCATAAACCCCAAGCGATATTCGGGACCATAAGGTCCCATAGCCACCATAATATAGGGGAAGAGGAAGGATAGGACCATTGATCAAAAAACCTAGCAAGAGAATCCAGAAAGACCCAACCAATATCCCAGAGCTTGAGAAATTTACTCCAAAGAGAAAAAGAGTAATCACACTCAAGGAGAATATGGAAAGCACTCTCACCATCAACTTCACAAAGAACGCATCTAAATTAGGGATTTCAAAACCCCTCTTACAAAGGATGTCTTTCATTAATACTCTACCTTGCATAAGCAACCAAAAGAATAAATTCAACTTGGGAATCAATTTATTATTCCATAACCTCCCCCAAAAAGGGAAAGAGGTGGGCATTTCCAAAGAACTCATGAGAGAAAAAGCCACAGAGAAATTTTCACTCTAGTGCAAGGGGCCCAAATGACTCTATCCAATCTAGGAAAAGAGGAGATCTGGATCCTACACAAGAAGTCCTTCAAAACCTTCAAAGACGGGTCCCAAACCTCAAAATAATCAGCCACCTTAGGCCCAAAAAGGTGTTTACACAATGGAGCAATAGGGGGAGCCCAAGGAAGACAAATAAGAGGGCAAGCCCCACACCAAGAATCTTCCTAGAAAAGGATACTAGTACCATTGCCCAACAACCACTTAATACCTCTAGCAATCAAGTCCTTGCTCAGCATAATATTCTTCCAAAAACACAAGCCAAAAGGAATCTCCTCCGAAGACAACATGTTTTAGGGCCTTTCCAAACCATACAGAGACTTATTACCCACCAAAGCGGTCCACCCAACATATTCATTTAGGAGCCTCCAAACATTTTTGGACAAAAGAGCCTTATTAAAACATTTCTAATTTATAATACCAAGACCTCCCCACTTCTTCGATCTACACACTGAAACCCAAGACACAAGAGGAATTTTGGCTTTAGTCTCAACACTTGACCAAAGGAACCTTCTCATAATTTGTTCCATATTATCTTCAAATTTAGCAAGAATCTTGAAAAGACTCATAACATACAGGGGCAAATTCTGGAGAGTGGAGGAAATGAGTTTAAATTTTACCTGCCTAGCTAAGAAGCGCACCTTTCCAACCCACTAAATTCCTCCTGAATTTATCCAGAAAACCCAACCAAAATGAATCCAGAATCTTTGAGATACACAAAGGGAGCCTTAGATAAGAAGATGAGAAATCACCTCTATTGCAATACAGAATTCTAGCAAGCTTAAGCTATCGAGCTTCAGGAGTGTTGAGGAAGAAAATATGACTCTTAGGTAAGTTAATCCTTTGACCAAAAGCCTTCTCGTAGTTAGCCAACAACCACTTAACAACCCTAACTTCCTTAACAAAAGAGACACCCATCATAATAGTGTCGTCAACAAATTGCTAGTGAGTGATTGGATCACATCTGGATGAAGGTGAGAGACCACTCAGGACACCAACATGAAGCACCTTCTGGATATTATGACCCAAAGCCTCCACTATTAGGATAAAAAGAAACAATGAGATAGGATCTCCCTACCTCAGCCCACGCGAGCTCCGAAAGAAAGGAAAAGGAGAGCCATTCACCAAGACAACAAATGAGGGAGAATAAATAAGTTGCTCAACAAGTTGGAGAAAATTCCCGCAGAAGCCAAACCTATCCATAACATTCAAAAGAAACCTCCAGTTCACTTTTTCATAAGCTTTGAGAAGGTCCAACTTTAGGAAGAAGCTCGATTTTTTAGACACATTAATGGAATGAGCCAGCTCATGAACCATAATAATAGAATCAAGTATTTGATGAACCTTGACAAAACCATTTTGATGCTTAGAAATCAAAGTCAACAAGCATTTTTGTAATCTAGTAGCAAGCACTTTCGATTTTTTTATATAAATAGAATTGCAAAGGTTGATCGAGCGAAACTCACTAAAACTCTTGGCATAATTGGACTTGGGAATCAAAAAAATGAAAATTATATTAAGCTCTTTGAGAAGATTTCTTGAGCCAAACAATTCCTTAGTAGAGTTAATCACATCCTCGGAGACAATCTCCTAACATGACTGAAAAAATAGAAAGGGAAATCCATCAGGGCCAGGGGCCTTGTTACCTTCAAAAGAGAAAATCACTTCTTTGACTTCTAAGGCCGAAGGAACATTAGTTAGCTCCTTATTCAAATTCTCCGTCACAATTCTAGGAATAACATCCAAAGAGGCATCCACACACCTTTGATCCCAGACTAGATCATCCATCAAGATTTGTTCAAAGAACCTAGAATCCCCTCTTCTAATAGTCTCCTCATCTTCCAGCAACAACCCATCAGCACAAATTGAGGAAATTCTACTAGATGACTTATGCCTTAGAGTAGTTAGATTAAAGAACTTGGAATTACCATCCCCAGATTTCAACTAGATAGCCCGAGACCTTTGTCTCCATAAATATTCTTCCTTGGTACACATTTGATATCATGCAATTGCACGAGAAGACTATCTTCTAGTAATTGTAGAGCCCCCGATAGACCCTTCGATTGGATGACATGTTGGATATCGTCTAGATTCTTAAGAATAAAAATTTTAGAATCAAAGATGTGAGCAAATGACTCTTTGTTTCATTTTTTGATGGGTGATCACGCAATACTGGTTTACAATTTTTGGCCAAATTGGACACTGAACTGATTTTTTCTAACTAAATCTTCACTTTCAGGCACCTATAGCGGCTAAATCGTGAGGAATTTGAAGATGATGAAAACTAGTGAGTTTTGAAATTTTGTCTATAGATTCTAATTTATTTATTTTTGAAACTTTTGGAATCAAATTGCACTTCTTTTTCCATCTCCTTCGAAAACTAGTTTTTTTTAGTAAACACCATTTCTAAGGAGTGATGCTCACCGTATACAGCATAATTTTTTTTCCATGAAGGATAACATTCTATATTTTTTGAATTTAGATATGTAACTACAATATCTAGTGCTTTCATTTGGTTTCATAGTGTTTTACTAAATAATTTTTCCTTAATCAAATTTCAAAGTCAAACCAATTACAATTCAGACATAGGCAAACCATATACAACATAACTTTTTTTGTATGTATCAAAATTCAATTTTATTTTTCTTGTTGGATCAAGGACTTCAATATCTAGTGCATTGATATTTTTTGATTTTTTTTTATAATCTACTATTTTTCCACATGTGCAGAATAGAGAGTTTTATTTTCGATGAAAAACCTACATTCACAAGAAGTCAAAATTAAATATAATAATCAATTTAAATTTATTTAAAATTATACTTTTTGGGAATCTTATAATAAGGACTACATACCTACAAAAAATTAATTTTAAATGAATTCATTTGATCCCACAAAAGGTTAATCAAAAGTGTTTTTTTATCAGCATTTTGATAGGTGTAAAGGAGACTCTGTTATAGGTATGGTTTAAAACTAGTGAGGTTATATCCAAGGGGTTTTTAAATATAAGGTGGTTTGATCAAACCATATCCAATTGGAATAATTTAAACAAAACTTCAAGGATTAAATAATTTTATTTTCTAAAAATATGTGATTTCAGCAAAATTCAAGATCTCTCAAAAATTGTAAGCCAATATTATGGCAACACCTTGAGATTCCTCTTAACAAAATTGAACTTCTTGGAAAATTTGAACATAACACAACCATCTATATCAACTTTCCACCATATTCTAATACAATCCATAAAACATGGGTCCCTTAACCACATGGCTTCAAACTAGAAAGGAAAACTCTTCTTACTCCCAAGCCTATCCGCAACAAAAGAAATAGGGAAGTGGTTTGACCCACATCCCATAATAGAGGAAAAAGAGAAATAAAATTCCACTAACCAAGAAGTAGAGGTTAAATATCTATCCAATATAACTTGAATATTATCCACCCCAACACATCGATTGGACCATGTAAAACTAGCTCCTGACAACTTCACATCAATAAGAGCATTGTCATCAATAAACATATTTAAGTCAAACCTGCTCTCAAGATTAGCTTGAGACCCCCCACTTTTTAATTGGCATATGGAGGAGTATTAAATTCTCCCGTTACAAGACAAGGGAGATCCAAAAAATTCATCCTAAGACTCCCAAGATCCTCCCACAACTTTTTTTGGTTTCTCTTTAGGTTAGGAGCATACACATTAGAAATAACCCAAGAATAAGAATCCCTAAGCCAAAAAAACTTAGTCTCAACATGATTGAAACTAGCAATGATCAAGATAACTATCAATAGAGCTTAGCATTCCAAAATGTGTCCACACCACCTAAAGCTCCTTCAAAGCTAACCCCATGAAAACCACAATCTTTATAGAATAGATTCTTTAAGGCTTCCAACTTTTCAATCTGCATTTTAGTCTCTTGGATCAACAAGATATCCGGCTTATGACCCCAAACAAGATTGTTTAGGAGGTCCTGTTTATGTAAGTTATTCAACCCCTTGATATTCCAAGAAATGATCTTCATTTGCAAGAAGAGGGGGTGATCTTAGAGAACAACTCAAAAAAGGTTTTCTAGACCCCTTCATCAATATCTCGCTTGCACTCCCTCTCCCTACTTTTCTGTAGGGTAGGTCTATCCTAGCTTCTCGACTTAGACCCATAATTCGATTTATTCCTTCTCGTGGTGATACCTTTGTGAGGTTGAGGGGAGAAGAAGAATATTTATTCTTCCTACCACGAACCTGGGTGAAAACCTCTTCATCTTTAATCATAAAATTAGCCACTACCAGAGCACCATCACCAACCACTGGTTCCAAACCAATATGTAGAGGAGATGGTAGAACAACAACCAGCTCCAACACAAGAATTTTTGGAGACTACACTGTCTTTGAGACATGATCTAAATCCTGAGATGAAGAGAGACGAGCGACCTCCTCCCCCAAAAAAACTAGATCCTTGCCTACCTCAGTAGGAGGAGCAAGAGGGTATTCAATATTCACCTCACCCTCCACACCATTTCCAGCAACATATTCACCTTGATTCTCTTTAGGTTTTGTTATCTTAAGAGTGTTATCGATATTCACCTCACCCTCTAAACCATTTCTAGCAGTAGATTCACCTTGGTTTTCTTTAGGTTCCTTTATCTTCCAAACCTTGGTTTGCTTAACAGCCTTAGGTGGGACACTAGTCATTGGGAAATCCTTAGCCCAGTGCCCCGTCTTCTTACATTTGAAGCAAGAAAAAGAAATATGTTCAAAAATAATTTTCTACTTCCAAGACCCCACCTTGAATTTTAAAAATATTAACTCAAGTAGCATAGCATCTTCATCAATCATGACACAAAACTTGGCTACCACTAACCTCTTCCTAGAATGAGTGGCCTCATCAATAGAGACAATCCCTGCAAAAGAGTTTGCAATAATCGTGAAGAATTCTTTGTCCCAATATTCCAACGGTAGATTAGGAAGCTTTACGCACATAGGAGCAGAATTAGAAAGACATTTGGACAAATCAATCCTAGGTTCCCAAGGATGAAGAACCGTAGAGAGATGCCCAAATGACCAAGGCCCTTTTGCAAACATATTTCTTAGATCTCCATCACAAGAGAAGGCAAAGGAAAAGAAATCTTTAGCCATGACTACAACTTCCACTTGACCTTTTAAAGCCCACTTCTTACATACCCAAGTGTGAACCTCCTCAATATTAGGTCGAGGTCCTAAAACCTTGCCAACTAGGGAGAAATCCATTTTAGAAATATTCCTTTCCACAAGAGAATCTAGGATAGAGAAGGAAAAAACACCTTCCTCTTTAGAAGAAGACACTGACTCAACAACAATTCCTTTTCCTTTAAGATTAGAGGAAAAAATCTCAGACCACTTATGACCTAGCAAGAAAGAATGCCTTTCCAGCCGATTCTCTTCCACCGAAGCATGCTAAACCCAGGGAAAACTTGAATTGGCCACACAAGATTCCCTTGATGGGACCCACTCTTCAAATCCCACCTCCTTTTTATCCCCTTGAATCTTAGGAACTGAATCCAATGGGGGACAACCATCACAAGACACCTTGAGTGTCTCACCCACACATTTCTCCTGCAAGCATGTATCTTTGATCACATCCTCACTGCATTAACCATCCTTCCTAGATTCTCCATCCAGGGTCAAAAGCTTATCCTCACTACCCAATCCTACCTTACCATCTGCAAAATCAGAAAATCCCAACTCTATATCTTGCTCAAACTACCAAGTGCCATGAGTCCCTAGGCTTGAGTTCAAATTCAAATTACTCAAGCCTACCACCAAACTAGACTTCTCTCCAACGAACACTCCACCAATGGTCCCCATATTCTTACTATTGTGCTAAGTAATTCATTTTTAATAAAGTAAACTATTAGTAATCGATGAATAAATTATAAAATCAATAGTTTCATGTAATTACTCATTCAATGTTTGATTCAAATTTTAGAGTTATGATATTAGCCATTGAAAAAGAGTAATTTTCATAGCATTATAGTTGTTCAAATCTCTTGATGGTTTAATAATTTCTTTGGAATATCAACCTCTTTCATAAGGTCTGATTTAGGTGATAAGAATTCTAGATCTATCTTTCAATAACTTGTCTAAATTTTTCAAACAAAAATAATTTCCTCTTTGTGATGTCTTACAAAATCACTTAGCTCAAATATGTAGTCTACGAGGTTGGGAGTAATTAGAGTTTTCCCTAAACTCACTTATGTATTTTTGTTCTTTATATTATGTGGGACATACTCATGATAACATTATAAACATGATGCCAATAGAGGCACAAAGACATTTCCTCAAAATTTATCTTGTTTAATATTGTAATTTGAAAAGAAAAGGTTGTTTTGTTTAGTCGTGTGAAAATCTTGGCCTGAAATTTGGTATAAGAGCTAGGATTCAAAAACCAATAACTCTAGGAATCATTTGGGTCCTAATTGTTTAAATGTCGTGAAAGTCACTAGGAGGAAATTCGTGAATAAATAAGTCTGTGTTATTATTCTATATGAGAAAAAAATAATTTAAATTTTGGTTAATGAATCTTAAGCCACTTTTTTTTTTTTTTTTGAATGTTTTAACCATGAGATTAACATGAGCATTTATGACCCGACTTTAGCAAACTGAGCTAAATTAGAATGATTGTGTAAAAAAATAATTACTTGTTTTATTAAAACTAGGATATTTTAAGAAATGTTTAAGGTAAGCCATCTTACTACTATTCCAGGATAATGAACATTGTAGTTTCCTATCAAGATTATATTTTAGGAAGTGTTAGTCTAAAATATTATCTTTATTATCCATGCTATGAGTAAACTATTTTGGCTAACAAAAACAAGTTCCCTTGAATTGTTTATCTCAACCCTTGCGTGATGTGGTAATTTCTTCCCTTATTCATTCAAGCTTCATGACAATTATAGATGACAAAATTCCATAATAGATATTGTATTATTGATTTTGTGTGAGTTAGTACCACAATTTTTTTATTATATATTAACTCTAAAAATTTGTATTCCAAGGTCTCTCTTTCTACATGAATTCATGAATTCTTGATTAACTCTAGTCATGGATATAAATATTAGGTATGTCATTTTCATTAATTATTGAAATAATAATGAAGGAGATTATTTTTAATATACTTGATTTAGACTTTGAGAAGTATTAGTCTTGCTTCATGAACAATTTTGTTCCTTAGGTTAAGTAACTAAACTACAAGAACTAATTTCACTTACTTTGTTTACCTATACCTCTATAATTTGAACTCTTGTTTTCATAATGTTGATGTGTCATTCCCATAATTTTGACCACTTATACACAACACAAACCCAATTTTTTAATTTATTTTTATAACTCGGGGAAAGTTAAATTTGAAGAACCCCTTTGTGCATTTGATGACTTCGAATTCATATGCTTACATATATGTTTCACACTTATAATAAGGAAGAAAAAGACACATATTAGTCTAGGAGAATTTTTTCTTACACTCAACTATGAGAAAATCCTATTTGGTTTAGATGACTACACAAGACATCAAACGGAGATAAATTCGTTTTTCAAAACTTTCTTAGATAAGCATTAATGTGACTTGGGATTCTAACATCTAACTAGACCCTTATTGTATGGTCCCATGGGGTGGCTTGGGCTTCTATTTTCATGGATCAAGCGGTCCCATGAAGACAAAAAAATGATGCTACAAGATTAATTGGAATCTTTTCCTAGAAAATAGCAGACCCTACCTTTTAGGACTACAAATTCCAGCAGGTAAAATTGAGGTGGGGCTAGAAATTTCCCCTACAGCTTAGGAATATCTTAGGAATTTTTTTTACCACTTGTCTATCACTTAAAATTTTAAATTACTAAAAAAAACAAAAAAATGAGAGAAATTTTATTTATTTAATAATTTTTATCAAAATACTCTAGTGTGTTCCTTAAATTTTGGAGCTCAAGCTTTTAAGCTGAATTGCAAAACTAAATTCATGGGACCACCGACTTTAAAATATTCCTAAAAACTCTCGACGACATCCACTGAATTTTTTTAGGAAGCCCCCCTCCATGGGACCGTACCCTTAATGGAGGAATTTCCCTTCCTAAATTAGAATCATTTGAAAAATGTTGTGCTAATACACTATATCCAACAACCCACTATGATTCTATATAATTAATCCTTATATTGGTCAATTTTAAATAATTCACTAAGTAAATTATACTCACAAAGGATTAATACACTTACAAAAAATACTATTAATTAATTAAATGGATAGAAGAAAACAATTAGATAATTACAAGATATTTATTTCCCTATTTGATTCAACTTAGTCAAATAAATTTGAGTTCAAATTTAGTTCCAAGATCCTTAACAAATTTAATTCATCACAATTTTATTTTCAATATTCTACAAGTTTGAATTGCACGAGTGAGAAATATATATATATATATATATTTTAAGGGTACATTGTTAACATGGGAGCTAGCTAACTCCTAGATAAAATTCACATATGTACATCGAAAAATGCATGAAAAACATGCATGGATACATACATAACATGATGAGACTTCCTAGTGTGGGGCCCACCAGATGGCTAAAATTGGCAAATGGAATGAAACATCCAGGCGATGGTTAGGTGGGAGATAACGACGTTGTCAAGTGTGTTTTCCTGCCTATTGTTGGGCGAAAAAGAGGGTGGGTTAGCTTCGTTGACAAGTTTCTTTTGTCTGGCACAGGAAAAATGGAAGGGAATGGCATGGGCCTTTTCTGTTTCGAAAAAACAAGGTGAAAATACTTTTTTTTTTGTTTCCTATCTCCACATTGAAAGGGAAAGTTGAATGTCTAAGTGCACATTGATAATTTGGAGGAGAATACCAACCAAATCAAGGTTTTAAGTTGAAGTGTGGAGTGCACGTGGAAGAGTTGGAGGAGAATACCGACCAAATTGAGGTGAGGGGTAATTATGTTGCAAAAAGAGGGTTTTACAAGATCTTTTTAATTTGAAATTTGGGAAACACAATGTGGATTTTTTTAGTTTCTTGAATGTCTTTAAAATCAAACATTCCATTCTTGTGTTTAAATTTATGTTGATTGAAAAAAAAGTGCATACAATAATTGGGAATGAGAAACGCAGTGTTGGGTTTCAGTTATTTGAATCTTCTTGTTTAAATGTAAAGGGTTGTCTCATGGTGGGTTTCTTGCTTCTTAACACCCATGGTTTTGCAGCATGGAATGTTACAAAACAGTATGAATATCTTCCAAATCACACATTCCATTGTTGTGTTTAAATTTCACACCATTGAAAAAAAAAAACTGCACAAAAAAATTGTGGAAGGGAAACATAGTGCTAGGTTTCAATAAAAAAACTGCACAAAATTATTGTGAAGGGGAAACACAATGTTGGGTTTCAGTTATTTGAATGTCCTTGTTTAAATGTAGAGGGTTGTCTCATGGTGGGTTGCTTGCTTCTTAACACCCACATTTTTGCAATATGAAATGTTACAATACAGTATGACTATCTTCCAAATCACACATTCCATTGTTGTGTTTAAATTTCATTCGATTGAAACAAAAACTTGTACGAAATAATTGTGAATGGGAAACACAGTGTTGGGTTTTAGTTATTTCAATCTCCTTGTTTAATTGTAAAGGGTTGTCTCATGTTGGGTTGCTTGCTTCTTAACACCCACGGTTTTGTAACGTGGAATGTTACAAAACAGTGTGAATGTCTTCCAAATCACACCTTCCATTGTTGTGTTTAAATTTCAGTTGATTGAAAAAACAACTTCACAAAATAATTGTGAATGAGAAACATAGTGCTGGGTTTCAATTATTTTAATCTCCTTGTTTAAATGTAAATGGTTGTCTCATGGTGGGTTTCTTGCTTCTTAACACTGATGGTTTTGTAACATGGAATTTTATAAAACAATATGAATGTCTTCCAAATCACACATTCCATTGTTGTGTTTAAATTTCAGTCAATTGAAAAAAAAAATGCACAAAATAATTGTGAATAGGAAACACAATGTTGGGTTTCAATTATTTGAACATCCTTGTTTAAAAGTAGAGGGTTGTCTCATGGTGGGTTCCTATCTTCTTAACACCCATAGTTTTGTAATATGGAATGTTACAATATAGTATGACTTTCTTCCAAATCACACCTTCCATTGTTGTGTTTAAATTTAAGTTGATTGAAAAAAAAATTGCACAAAATAATTCTGAATGGGAAACACAGTGTTGGGTTTCAGTTATTTCAATCTCCATGTTTAAATGTAAAGGGTCGTCTCATGTTGGGTTGCTTTCTTCTTAACACCCATGATTTTACAACATGGAATGTTACAAAACAGTATGAATTTAGTCCAAATCACTCCTTCCATTGTTATGTTTAAATTTCAGTGGATTGAAAAAACAACTGCAAAAAATAATTGTGAATGGGAAACACAGTGCTAGGTTTCATTTATTTTAATCTTCTTGTTTAAATACAAATGGTTATCTCATGGTGGGTTGTTTTCTTCTTAACAGCCATGGTATTGCAATATGGAATGTTAGAAAACAGTATGAATGTCTTCCAAATCACACATTCCATTGTTGTGTTCAAATTTCAATTGACTGAAAAAAATTGCACAAAATAATTCTGAATCGGAAACACAGTGTTGGGTTTCAATTATTTGAATATACTTGTTTAAATGTAAAGGTTTGCCTCATGGTGGGTTTCTTTTTTTGTAACAATTATAGTTTTAGAACATGGAATGTTATAAAATAGTATGAATGTCTTCCAAATCACACCTTCCATTCTTGTGTTTAAATTTCAGTTGATTGAAAAAAAAAACTACACAAAATAATTGTGAATGGGAAACATAGTGTTGGGTTTTAGTTATTTTAATCTCCTTGTTTAAATATAAAGGGTTGTCTCATGCTGGGTTGCTTGCTTCTTAACACCCATGGTTTTGCAACATGGAATTTTACAAAATAGTATGAATGTCTTCCAAATCACACCTTCCATTGTTGTGTTTAAATTTCATTGGGTTGAAAAAACAACTACACAAAATAATTGTGAATGGGAAACACAGTGATAGGTTTCAGTTATTTTAATCTCCTCATTTAAATGTAAAGGGTTGTCTCATGATGGGTTGCTTGCTTCTTAACAACCACAGTTTTGCAACATAGAATGTTACAAAATAGTATGAAATTCCTCCAAATCACACATTCCATTGTTGTGTTTAAATTTCGCACCATTGAAAAAAAAAAACTACACAAAATAATTGTGAATAGGAAACACAGTGTTGGGTTTCAATAAAAAAAATTGTACAAAATTATTGTGAAGGGGAAACACAGTGCTGGGTTTCAGTTATTTGAATCTCTTTGTTTAAATGTAGAGGTTTGTCTCATGGTGGGTTGCTTGCTTCTTAAAAACCACAATTTTTCAATATGGAATGTGATAATATAGTATGGCTATCTTCCAAATCACACATTCTATTATTGTGTTTAAATTTCAGTCAATTGAAAAAAAAACTGCACAAAATAATTGTGAATGGGAAAAACAGTGTTGTGTTCAGTTATTTCAATCTCCCTATTTAATTGTAAAGGGTCGTCTCATGTTGGGTTTCTTCTTCTTAAAACCCATGGTTTAACATGGAATGTTACAAAACAATCTGAATGTCTTCCAAATCACACCTTCCATTATTGTGTTTAAATTTCAGTGGATTGAAAAAACAATTACGCAAAATAATTGTGAATGGGAAACACAGTGTTGGGTTTCAGTTATTTTAATCTCCTTGTTTAAATGTCACTACTGTATTTGATTCCAATTTCTGACAAAATTTTGTTGGAATATCGACAATCTATTGTTGGAATACCGATGAATCATTGAAATCATTTTTGTCGCTTTCCTGACTAGTTTTAAAACATTGAAATCATGACTCAATTTTGTCGAAATATCGATGGAAATTTTGTCGATATAGCAACGAATAGTAACTAGAACACAAGTAGCATGCCTTTGCCAAAGCGTTAGATCAACAAAAGAAGTTTGTCGCAATTATGATGAAAGTTTTGACGTATTGCAAATATCGGTGAGAGATCAAGACTGTTACAACAATCAAAATTTCCTGAGAAGATATATCAGGAGGACTAGCCTGTGGTCTCAATGATGAAGTTTCATCAGCGAGATACTCATCTTGTCTCATCGATGAAGCATGAGGGAAGCATATCAGAAAGACATATACCATCAAAGTAGGTTTTGAATGTCTACCCGACCCGCTATGTCACATCAATAAGATTACATCGACAAGAGTCTTGGTGGAATACTTGAGATCAAAGAAAAATGAAAGTAGTTCGTTGAAATAGGAAAGTCATTATGATGAAAGTTTCATCGGATGTATTGAAAATTCATCAGACGCTTTTGGAGGTTCGACAAAACAATGCAATTTTTAAAAAATATATATATTCGTTCAAATGTAGGCATATCGGTGAGATATCAAGACTATTACAGTGATCAAAATTTCCTAAGAAGATATATTGGGATGACTGGCCTATGGTCTCAGCGATGAAGTTTCATCGGCAAGATACTCATCTTGTCTCACCGATGAAGGATGACAGAAGCATATCGGCAAGACATATACCATCCGAGTAAGTTTTGAATGTCTACTCAACCTGTTATGTCACGCCGATAAGAATACATCAGCAGGAGTCTTGGCGACATACTTGAGATCAAAAGAACAACAAAAACATTTTATCAAAATTGTGACTAAATAGGAAATTCATTATGAAGAAAGTTTCATCAGATGTATTGCAAATTTGTCAAATGCTTTTGGAGGTTCGTCAAAAATTCAACAAAACAATTCAATTAAAAAAAAATATATTCATTCAAAAGTAGGAATATCAGTGAAAGATCAAGACTGTTATAGCGATCAAAATTTCCTGGGAAGATATATCGAGAGGATTGGCCTGTGGTCTCAGTGATGAAGTTTCATTGGAAAGATACTCACCTTGTCTCATCGATGAAGCACAACAAAAGCATATCGGAAAGACATATACCATCAGAGTAAGTTCTAAATGTCTACCCGACCTACTATGTCACACCAATAAGATTACATCGGCAAGAGTCTTGGCGACATACTTGAGATCGAAAGAATAATCTTCGAGGAGAGTCACCACGTCGGGGAAACTACAAAATATCCTAGCGATACATGATCTCTTGTCAATGAAGATACAAATGGATCAAAATAATTATTGGGGTGACTCTGGCCGATATTTAAAAGTAGTAGGAGGCTCCAAAGTGCATCCATAGGGATAATGACAAGACATAAGGATAGGTCAATCAAAGAGAGAAAGTTGATGTGCCAAGACCATGAGCATTTAAAAGGGGTAGTAAAAGATAAGATGGATTTTCATCAATGCTCAGATATAAAGGACAAATTGGAAGACTTCATTATGGAAATTTAGATTAGAATATGACTAAACTTGTTTTGACAAATGCAATGACATTAGTGTCGAGAGTTAAGAGGCCATTCAACTTTGCATTTCAATAAATTATTGTATGCATTGAGTAAGTGTTTACAAGGTAGAAAAAGGACAGTCATACGACTATTTAAAATATCAAACAACATGTCAGTTGTTGTGTTTAATTAGGCTTACAGAGGCAAGGATTTATCATTTTTTGTATACATCTCTAGTCCAAGCTCTAGGTCTATATTATTTGGTTACTATGTATGATAAATGAGAAATTAATAATTGTAGAATATGGAGGCTATGGATGATATTATGATGGCCACATTTGATGTTGATGCTCAACAATTGGAGAAAAATTTAAAACCTATGATGAGTCATGAGATCAAGGGGATTGTCATGGATAGTGAATGATGAATCATAGATGTTAAGACAAAAAATATTCACCATAGAGCACATTAAGAATAGACTTTATGATGCTATAGGAAGGTTTACTATCATAAAGAATGTATTCTGAAATTTTAAAAGATAGTCATACCAATGTGTAAGGACAATCACTTCAGCAATGAAAGATATAAGGACATGTGCTAGAGGAATGATAGCTAAATAGTGGATTGAGCATAGAGATGGTAACCCTTAAAAGTATAATGTCGTGTTGACATCAAAGCAAGAGAAGAAGGTTACTATCAAGTGAAGTACAATTGCATGGCTTCCATCAAGAGTACAATCAGATCCATTAGTGATAGTGAAAAGTTTTTGGCAGTAGTCTTGATGAATATCACAGTGCCCTTTACTTCATATCAAAATGATAGACTATACTAAGGCAGTGGTATGAAACTTTTTTGAAGATAATCAACTACGATGAAGAGGGAAATCAATATATAATGATATTTTGAGCACTATGATATAGGAAAGTCTGGAGGCTAAAGTCAAGCCAAATAAACAATCTTAAATAAACTCTGAAGACAAATTTTGATAATGGAAAGTAGAAAGCACAATATTTAGAGGACAATGTAGGACTCAAAGCTGGATAGATAGTATAAGTTTGTGAGAGTTCCTTCAAGAGTGTAATGGTGATGAGTTATTGAAGGCTAAAGTTGCTGCAAATTTACACAAATTTACTAAATGGAATCTCAATTGCTTTGTTTCCCATTCTCATGGTCAAGGAAGTGTTGACATAGTAACATATAGTTCATCATGGGAATTATAGAGAGGTTGAAGACACAATTGTAAAAAATCTGAGGTATGACAAAATATTGAAGTAACATAAAGTTGTGAAAGAGAAGATTAAGACATTCATATGAAGGGAAACCATCAAATAAAGGTTTTAATAAAGACACAGTCATCCTTTGATGAGTTGAAAGAAAGTCATGGCTATAAGAGGACAGTTTGCAAGATAGTCATATACATTGTAAAGGACAATGAATAAGGTTTTAAACTATTACTCCAAGAGAAACTAGTAACCTAATTCTAATATCTAAACTCCATAGCATAAAATTTTCTTGAAAAAGGAAAGTATTGTGCAGCTGAATACAAAAAAGCCATCTTACAAATTTGCACACAAATCACAACCTACAAACTAGATTCTAATTTTTCTAAAAAAGAAAAAAACAAACTAGTGAATATTAAACTACACACTAGAATCTAATTTTGTGGAAAATGAGCAATTTGGTGAGAAAAAGTACCTATAGTGCATCTTGAATTCTTAGCTAGTGTCTAAAAAATAGGATTACAAACCCAAAATTATTCTCACTCTAGAAATTCAATAGAAAAATATAGAATGTTATCCTAGATACTTAGCTCTTAGATAGTCAATATAACAATATGAGCATGATTATGAACAGTTTTACCTGGTCCCACTCTTGATCTCCATGTTTGAGAGCATTCTCTTTAAGAACCCACGAATCCACTTTAATCCATTACTGCCAAAAGAGATATTAATGTGTAAACAAGGAGCCACATCTAGTCAATCTGGTTGTTGATTTCTTTTAAGAAATTTAGAGACTACAAAAAGAAGATACTTGATGGGGATCATGTGGGATTCGTAGAGAAAGCACTGCAATATGGCCTCGAGCAGTAATGAAAAACTTTGGATTAGCTTCACAGTAAATCCTAATAGCATGGCATTGAGGCTCCTCTTCATTAAGTTGATGGTATGAAGAACCAAATCCATATCCTCCTTGAGATAAATATCATATTGAATAGAAAAACATAGTGACACAAGAGATATGAATTGTGAGATAAAGCCTCCAAACCCTCTATGGAAACATGAATTTTACCAGATAATCAAAATTTTAAATTTAAGTAATACCCAAGAAAAATAATTCCATACAATGCAGCTACACACGAAACTTACAGATGGGACCGATCTTCCACTCCTGACTCTCCTTCTTATTCCATTTGAAGAGGACAAACCTTTGCCCCTTGATTCAACTATATAATTTTAGCATTAACAAATAAAAATATTTTTAGCACGAGAAACAATCCTCACCCATCTAAAAAAGCACCTGTAAGACAAGACCAAAAATCTAAGTTTATCACAATCAAGTAAAGATTAAATCCTTATAATCAATCACAATAAGTGGAAAGTATTAATTGGATCAGTAAGAAGAATAAATAATTAGGGTTGGACACTATATAAAGAACTACTATCACAACTATTGAAACATTCTCAAGTACTGGGTCCTCTCCCCTAGATTAAATTAAGGAAAACATTATTGTAAACACAATATGTATAGAAGAATATGAATGTAAAGGAAAATGGATATTATCAAAACATAAATGTAAATAAAAGTAGTGTGAGCAGAAAATGAATCTAAATTGGTCTTGAACAAATAAAATCATACCTAATTAGCATTAAGTTATACTGACCTTGTACTCATTGCCATTGTCAATCTTGAAGGTTACTTTGATGCCTTCTGTAGAAACTCTCTGGCCATGAGGCAAGAGAAGGTGAGAAAACCAAGTGTATATCGATGAATTCTTGACAATCAAAAAGAAACAAGCAACCAGTCAACCCTATTAGAAGAGAATAATATTATAAATTGATTTTATTTGTTTTACTAGCTAATGGATAGTGGACCTAGTTCTCTTGAATTGAGATACTACTAAGATGTGTTGACTGGTGATTTTAGACTACCGATATTTTGCTTCAATCTCTATAAGTTACTTTTGTCTTAAATATATTCAAGATAAATCTACAAAAAAATTCCCTGATCTCTTAGAAATTTTACTAGTTCTGTAATTATAGGATATGATTCCAACAATTGTGAAACACATTGGCAATATGTTGGATGAATGAAGTAGACTATGCAATTGATAGGTGTAAAGCCAAATTCCTTAGCCCTTGCTAGCATCCTTCTTGCCTGTTCTAAAACATGTGCTTTGGAACAAGGCATGAAAATCCATCTAAGTATAATGAAAAGGAGATTTTTGTTAGATATTATATTACAATAAGTTGAATGAATGTAAGTAGAGAAATGTTTGCATACCTACAAATGGTACAGAATTTCATGGTTAAGTGGAAGCCTCCCATCATCAACAAGATCCAAATATTTGTGTATCTATCTCAATCGATCCTCTAAACCCTTCAGAGCTGTCAAATTTTCCACTAACTAGTTATGCACAAAAGTCAATTTTTAGAGACCACTAAAAGCAAAAGAAATAGACCTTTGAAACCAAATCCACACACAACACAATGTTCATAGTGAAAAGTTAGCACTTTCTTTCATTTTTTCATATTGGTTTGATGCTTCAAATTTTGCATTTCTTATATTGAAAAGTGCATTACCTTATTGAGCGTCTTTTTGTTTCGAGAATATTTAAATATTCTCTACTTAATAGGGCCAACCACGTGAAGGTGGAAGCTCATTTGTCCCATCCCCCCCACACACATCACTCTCAATTCCCCATAGCCAATCATATAACATTAATCATTCATTCATCCATTAATAACATATAACATTAATTCATTAACATATTCACATTCATTCATTCATTCATCCATGAATAACATATAATGTTCATTCATTCATCCATTAATAACATATAACATTCATTCATTCATCCATTAATAACATATAGCATTCATTCATTAACATATAACATTCATTCATTAACATATTCACATTCATTCATTAACATATGAGATTCATTTTTTTAGTTTTTACATATTATCAAAAATATGGTTGTCATAATATGATTACAATCACTCTTTTTTTTGTTTCTTTTTTGCAGCTAAAAAAAAGTTGAAGTGGAGTATCATTTTTTAAATAATCTGACCCCCCTTCAGTTGTTCTGAGCTATGCTCGTGATCTTAATGTATGCCTATTCATGTACTCACAACGTTGATGCCGTTACAAGGGGGTCTACTGCAATAGCAAAGAAATGTTAAATTGATATGTTTTATTATTATTGTTACAAGTATTTCATTAATTAAAAGAACACTAGAGTGGTGCTCTTTACCTGCTGGGGCCACATCATGTTCCTGATCTTGTCTTATAGCCTCATGCTAAACATGTTGAACACCCTATAAATCTTGATCTAGAGTTGAAACACAAAAGGTTACATTAATTAATACACCAATTGCAATTAAATATGTTTAAAAGAACATTAGAGTGGTCCTCTTTACCTGATGGGGCCACATAATGTTCCTAATCTTGTCTAGCCTGATCATGCTCAACATGTTGATCACGCTCTACATGCTCTAAAGTTGAAACACAAAAGGTTACATTAATTAATACACCAAATACAATTAAAGATGTTTAATTGTATTAATCCATACTGCTTTTTGTATAGCACATGAATACATCCAGTACTAGGATGCACACCATGGCCTTCATCTATAGGTTGTGCTCCACTGTCACTAGGCTTCATTCCAATGTCATGTGCAGTATTATCATTGCTTGTCTGTTTAAAAAAAATAGGAACATTATTACTTTATAGTGGAAATTAATATTGAATAGATTGCACAAGTATTCAATTTTAAATAAAATTTATTGAGTTTATTTACCTACGTGTTGGATGCAGTGGAAGATTGTGTTTGCCCAGTCAAGACTCTTAGGTGTTTAGCCAGGGCTCCATAGCCTTGTTGGAAGGCAATCTTTAGGTCCTCTTCTGTGGGCACTTTGTTGAAATCAGAGGCCTGCATTTTTGCATAAGATCATGAATTTTTCTTCTATGGTATGATAAAACCAAAATTGTTTGCAATTTATTATTTGGATGCAATATTTAATTTATTGATACTTACAGTTCGTGTGGCTAATTTCAAATAACCACTAGAGCCAAGTTTGTGTTGCCCCTATTTTAATAGTCTTTTCTTTGTTGCCTTCAATGTGTCGGGTTGCCTATGAAAAATTTGAAATACGTTAGATTATGTAAAAATAAAGAGTAACCAGTATATAATTAAATTTTTGATAGTATCACATACTTTCTTTGGCCCGATGGTGTCTTTCCTTTTTTTCTTTTTAGCCTTCTCCTTTCCATCCAACACCAGGTCCTTCCACTCCCTCTCCAAAATCATGGGGGGATGCTCGTACTTTCTCTTCTTCTCTAAATGTGACCTATATTGGTCCCTCACATACTTTAAATAGGTACCAAATTTCATAAGGACCTTGGTTCGGTTGAATGTTTTATCACCGAACACTTCAACTAAACGGTTAATGAGCTCATCTTTTAAATCTTGATTTTGGGCATTACACCATGTACGTATGGTGTGCTCGAAGAGCTCCAATGTAATATCACTTAGATGTTTATAAAAAACATCATTTCCTACAAAATGATCATGGGATCATTAGTCTATAAAGAGTGATCAATAAGTAAATTTCAATTGGATTATAGATAATAATAATTAAAACATTTTAAAGTACCTAGGTCCTTCTCTATCTTTATGGGAACAAAATCCTTGGTCACCACAAATGTGACCGACAATGTTCTCATACTAGTAATACAAGAAGATCTAGGAAATGCTACTAAAACATCACTAGTACTAGTGGCCTTTGCATCCCCAAGTACATGTCCTAACACATGATCTGGCATGTGTTCACTGCTAGAGGGTGCACTACCGGATGCATGCATGGTATGTGTTGCCAACATTTCAGTCGACAATATAGGCATGGATGATGGGGTCAGATGATGTGATGTATTGGCAAAGAAGATCAGGATTGACACTTGTACCAACCCCTACTCCCCGGGCAACACTTGCAGTATCCTGATCATGGTTAGCAACATCGTGAGGCCACAAATAATCCTGTAAAAGAAACATATATTTTAGTTTATGACTTAAAAGAGTATAAAATATAAAACCATGAATGAACTTATGTTATAATTAAAGATCTCATGACAACTTACTTGCAATTTGTGTTCTCTCTTAGTCAATATTTTAACCCTTTCTCTTGTCTCATCTATTTCAGGCACTATGAATACCAACTTAAGGATTTCTTCATTGCATTTTTTTTGGGCCTTCCTCGTCATATCCATAGGGTTTGTGGAAAATCCGATGTCATCATCGCATAATAGTGACTTCACCTCCATATGGATGCTCTCCTCTATTACTGGTGTATTTCCCCAATTAGCCAACTGCAACAAGAATATTAAAAAAATTATCGAAATTAACCCAATAAACTCATGAAAAAAACATAATAATAAAACATTTTTCTCGTATCTAATTTGTACAATTATAATGAGGTAAACTTATTGGGTAGAAGTGCTTGAAGATGGATTGTGATATGTGCTCTTGGCTAGAGCCTTCCCCGTATGATCAATATCCCGCTATGACAGTGACAAAAAATAAATATAAAAAAACATTACCGAAATGAAACCAATAGACTTGCGAAAAAACACATAATAATAAAATGGTATATTTGAGTCATTAATTGGAGGTTGGTCAAAATGGTATATAACTACCCCCATAGTAACTATGTTTGTATCTAAGAAATTCAAATGGTAATCAATTAGAAACTCTTCTCTTACAGTTATTGATTTTATTGCACATACGAATACATGATTTCCCCCTCGCACCTCAAATATGTAATTGGATTGCCTATTTGTTGATCCAGATCGTGTACTATTTATAAACCCTATAATATTCCCTGATGCTTTTGGCCTTCTACCAATGTACCTAGCCACTCCTTTATTTTGATCCTTATCTTTTAGCTATATATAATTTGCTGACAGTGCATACCTACACATACTTCATGTATATCGAACCAGCTACATCCAATATTCTTAATTGTAATAGGGTCCAACATACTCCATCAATTCAGTAACTTTTTTGTAACAAACCTTTATGTCATCCATGCAAAATAGGCCCAAACCATGTAATGACGATGGTGCTATGTGATATATCCTCTCATTGACACAAAAATCAGTGTTTATTGGAGGAAGTTCCTTGGTACCCATTGTTTCAATAGATGTTCATAACTCAAGGGCACCTTGATGTTGCCTATGCTCTCATCATCATAAGAACATGACCTCCCTTCAACAAAAAAAATTCCATGTGTTTATGAAATTTTCTTCTAATATTTTGACCTCTAGTTGATCTCCCTCTTTTAGACCTACTACATGTCTCTTTTTCCTCTTCTCTTCCTGAATTTCCCTCGCTCGAGCAAGACAGGTCTGAAAAATACCTATTTGGTGGTACCTGCACTCATAAGGATGTTGGATGAAGTTATTTCATGGTGATGTGATCCCAAGGTGACACTATGATTAATCTATTATTTCATCGCTAAAATTTGACAGGTTATAAGGTAATCAAGTCTTGATAGATTGCAAGTTATTATTACTACCGTCCAAATGTGTCCATCTAAAATAAAATCTACTTAACGTTTTAACCCCCAAACTTTGTAACAAGTGTTAAATGTGACTATGGTCCACTAGCTACACAACCAAGGCCTCAAATGTATTCTCTAATTGTAATCAAAGTTTTTTTTCTCTTCATTCAACTAAATAAACTTGAAGGGAAACACCACCAAGTGGTTTATTGGACACCTACATGACTAAAAATACACCAAATGCAATTAAAGATGTTTAATTATATTAATCCATACTGTGTTTTGTATAGCACATGAATACATCCAGTACTGGGATGCACACCATGGCCTTCATTTGCAGGTTGTGCTCCACCCTCACCAGGCTACATTCAATTGTCATGTGTAGTATTATCATTGTTTGTTTGTTTAAAACAAATAGGGACATTAATACTTTATAGTGGAAATTAATATTGAATAGATTGCACAAGTATTCAATTTTAAATAGACTTTATTGAGTTTATTTACCTACGTGTCGGATGCAGTGGAAGATTGTGTTTGCCCAGTCAAGACTCTTAGGTGTTCAACCAGGGCTCCATAGCCTTGTTGGAAGGCAATCTTCAGGTCCTCTTCTATGGGCACTTTGTTGAAATCAGAGCCAGGTGCTGCCACAATAATGGGTTACACTTTTTGGGACATCCTGATTTTTATTGAAATCACATATTTTTAGAAAATATAATGATTTAAGCCTTAAAAAGGTTCCATTTTAAGGGTTTTAATTGAAGAGGGTTTGATCAAACTCACATATATCAAACCCCCTTGGATAGAAATCCGCTAGTTTTAAACCATACCTATAATGGAGTCTCCTCTACACCTATGAAAATAATGATAAAAATCCACTTTTGATTTACCTTTTAGGGGATCAAATTAATTTATTTAAAAACATTTTTTTGTAAACATGTAGTCCTTATTATAAGCTTCCAAAAAAGTATAATTTTAAATATATTTAATTTTATTATTATATTTTTTTTATTTCTTGTGAATGTAGGTTTTTCAATGAACATCGAGGTCTTTATTTCACACATACGAAAAAATAGGAAAAAATATTTTTATTTCTTAAAAATCCATGTACACTAGCTATTTATGTCCTTATTCCAACCAAAAAAAAAAATTTAATTCAAATGAATACAAAAAAAGTTATGCAGCTGAAAGTATAATATATCCAAATTATAATTACTTTGAATTAGAAAATTAATTAAAAAAATATATATGCAACAAAAAATTATGAAAAAATATCCATCCCCTAGCTAATGGTGTGAAAACATTGTATTTAAAAAATTAGAATTGTATGCTTTCTATAAAAAAAGTTATGCAGCCGAAAGTAAGCATCAGTTTTTGAAAATGATGTTTAGTAAAAACAATAAGTTAATAAAAACTACATAAAATAATTCACAATTTATTTTAAAAATATAATTAGATTCTCAACACAAAATATCACAAATCACTAGTTTTCTTCATCTTCAAATTCTTAATGGTTTACCTTTTTTAGGCGTAAGGAAGTGAAGATTTGGTGAAAAATGTTGATTTCAATGTCAAGTTTGGCCAAAAAGTGTAACCCATTATTGTGGGATCACCCCCCTGCATTTTTGCATAAGATCATGAATTTTGCTTCTATGGTGTGATAAAACCAAAATTGTTTGCAATTTATTATTTAGATGCAATATTTCATTTATTGATACTTACAATTCATCTGGCTAATTTCATATAACCACCATAGCCAAGTTTTTGTTGCCCATGTTTTTCTAGTCTTGCCTTTGTTGCCTTTGATGTGTCGGGCAACCTATGATTTTTTTTAAATATGTTAGATTATGTAAAAATAAAGAGTAATCAATATATAATTACATTGTTGATAGTATCACATATCTTCCTTGGCTCGATGGTGTCTTTCCTTTTTTTTTCAACCTTGTCCTTTTCATCTGACACCAGGTCCTTCCACTCCCTCTTCAGAATCATGGGGGGGTGCTCGTACTTTCTGTTCTTCTCTTAATGTGACCTATATTGGTCCCTCATATACTTTATATAGGTACAAGATTTCTTAAGGACCTTGGTTTGGTTGAATGTTTTATCACCGAACAACACAACTAAATGGTTAATGAGCTCATCTTTTAAATCTTGGTTTTGGGCATTCCACCATGTATGTATGGTGGGCTCGAAGAGTTCCAATGTATATCACTTAGATGTTTATAAAAAACATCATCTCCTGCAAAATGATCATGGGATCATTAGTCTATAAAGAGTGATCAATAAGCAAATTTCAATTGTATTATATATAATAATAATTAAAACATTGTAAAGTACCTGGGACCTTCTCTATCTTTATGGGAATGATATCCTTGGTCACCACAAATGTTCCCATACTAATAATACAGGAAGATCTAGGAAATGCTAATAAAACATCACCAGTACTAGTGTCCTTTACATCCCTAGGTACATGTCCTGACACATGTTTTGGCATGTGTTCACTACCAAAGGGTGCACTACCAGATGCATGCATGGTATGTGTTGCTGACATTTTTAGTCCATAATATAGGTATGAATGATGGGGTCGGATGATGTGATGTATGCGTAGGAAGATCAAGATTAACACTTGTATCGACCCCTACTCCTCGGGCAACACTTGCAGTACCCTAATCATGGCCAGCAGCATCATGAGGCCGCAGATAATCCTATAAAAGCAACACATATTTTAGTTCATGACTTAAAAGAGTCAAAATATAAAACCATGAATGAAATTATGTTATAATTAAAGATCTCATGACAACTTACTTGCAATTTTTGTGCTCTCTTATTCAATATTTTAACCCTTTTTCTTACCTCATCTATTTCAGGCACTATGAATACCAACTTAAGGATTTCTTCATTGCATTTTTTTTGGGCCTTCCTCATCATATCCACAGGGTTTGCGGAAAATGAGATGTCATCATCACATAATAGTACTACACCTCCATATGGATGCTCTCCTTTACTATTGGTGCCTTTCCCCAATCAGTCGACTGCAACAAGAATATTAAAAACATTATCGAAATTAACCCAATAAACTCATGAAAAAAACATAATAATAAAACATTTTTCTTGTATCTAATTTGTACAATTACAATGAGGTAAACCTATTGGATAGAAGCACCTAAAGATGGATCATGATCTGTGCTCTAGGCCAGAGCCTTCCCCGTATAATCAATATCCCACTGTGATAAAAATTAAATATAAAAAAGCATTACTGAAATGAAACCAATAGGCTTTCGTAAAAACACATAATAATAAAATGGTATATTCGAGTCATTAATTGGAGGTTGGGTAAAACGGTATATAGTACATACCACCCCCATAGTAAGTATGTTTGTATCTAAGCAATTCAAATTGTAATCAATTAGAAACTCTTCTCTTGCAGTTATTGATTTTATCGCACATACGAATACATGATTTCTCTCTCGCGCCTCAAATATGCAATTAGGTTGCTTATTTGTTGACCCAGATCATGTACTATTTATAAACCCTGCAATATTTATTGATGTTTTTGGCCTTCTGCCAATGTACCTAGCCACTCCTTTATTTTGATCCTTATCTTTTAGCTGTATATAATTTGCTAACAGTGCATACCTACGCATACTTCATGTATATCGAACCAGCTGCATCCAATCTTTGTAACTATAACAAGATCTAGCATACTCCATCCATTCAATAAATTTGTAACCTTTATGTTGTCCATACAAAATAGGCCCAAGCCATGTAATGACGATGGCGCTATGCGATATATCCTCTCGTTGACACAAAAATCATTGTTTATTGGAGGAAGTTCCTTGGGTACCCATTGTTTCCATAGATGTTCATACCTCAAGAGGACCTCGATGTCACCTATGTTGTCATAATCATAAGAACATGACTCCCCTTCAACAAGAAAAAATTTCATGCATTTATGAAATTTTCTTCTAATCTTTTGACCTCTAGTTGATCTCCCTCTTTTAGACCTACTACATGTCTCGCTTTCCTCTTCTCTAAATGAATTTTCGTCGCTCGAGGAAGACAGATCTGAGAAATACCTATTTGGTGGTACCTGCACTCATAAGGATGTTGGATGAAGTTATTTCATGGTGATGTGATCCCAATGTGACATTATGATTAATCTATTATTTCATCGCCAGAATTTGATAGGTTATAAGGTAATCAAGTCTTGATAGATTGCAAGTTATTGTTACTACCGTCCAAATTTGTCCATCAAAAATCAAATCTACTTAACATTTTAACTCCAAAAATTTGTAACAAGTGTTAAATGTGACTATGGTCCACTAGTTACACAACCAAGGCCTCAAATGTATTCTCTAATTGTAATCAAAGGACTTTTGCTCTTCATTCAACTAAATAAACTTGAACGGAAACACCAACAAGTGGTTTATTGGACACCTACATGACTAAAAATAGAAAAAAATTTACATTTAATTTCCATATGTCTAAGTGGTTAATAGGGAGGGAGTGTGTACTAGGCCTGGTAAATTCATCATAAGTTTATGCTTTGGCAATAAAAATTGTTTAAGTCGTCTTAAATCTTCCTATGTCTAATTGCTAGGAGACTTTTGGTATGCTTTAAGGTAGGATGAGTCGTCGCATCAATGTTCTAGTTATCTATGACAAGGTTTCAACATCTTCAAATAGTGAAAGTTAGTGCTCATATTTATTTGAAATAAAAACATTTTGATTATGTATGATGGTAGAATTTGATAACTTAAAAGAATTGGCTACCCAACAAACTTAAAGTTAAAAGAAACTTTTTCAGTTTAAGGGGTCGGCACTTTTTTTCATCTTTGCATATTGGTTTGATGTTTCAAATGATGCATTTATTATCCCACTACTATCATATTGTATTCCCATCCCATTGCAATTTTTGGAAGATTTGATACCAAAATTTCATATCAAATACCGCGTTCTTGATGATTTTTTTTGTGTTTTTACTATTTTTCTGAAATTATTTTGTGTTGTATGGATCCGTAAAATCTTGAAATGCTCTGAGATCATTGGTGTAGATAAATTTATGTGTTCCCTTTCATTTTCATTTTTTTTGAAGTGCTCAATCATTGTTTTGTGGGAGAAAACAATCAAAAACAGGGACTACCTTGTTTTGCCTATGTAAGGGTTTGAGGGCTAAATAGATATGACTTCCACCAATCAACCCACTATCTCAGAACTATAACTTGGTGGATTGGTATGAAACATGGTATGATAGAGGTTCATTTCATTTAGGGGTCTGTTAAAGCAAGAAACTTGGCATTGAATTGATGCCCTAGGGCTGACAGGGGCAATTTTCTTATGAATTTGTGGTTGTTAAGTCAGGGTTCATCAATTTGATGGATATCTTGGTAGAGTCTGGTGAAACTATTTGATGTTTGAATCTCTACTTTGAAACAAAACTATCTCTAAAAACTCTAAGAGCTATAATGGGATGGCATTAAAGGAACCTTCATATGAAGGACCTTTGAATTAAGGTCTTCATTTGAGGGTCCTTCATGCAAAGGTTCCTTTTATAAAGCATTTTAGACATGAAATATTTAAAATAAATAATACCTTCATTTGAAAGTCTTTACATGGCATCATTTTTGAATGAAGGTTCTTCATTCAAAGGTCATGGCGGCATCACCTTCAAATGAAGGTTCTTCATTCAACTAGTATTTTGTAATTTTGAATGTGTGATAATAATTTAGGGTTAAAAATAAATCCATTTGAGCCTTTTATAAATGAAAGGACATTTGATTCAATCATATGCCTTGTCAAACTTTTAACTTAATAGTAAGGGCATCATGAGTAGTTTTTTGGGCCCATTCAACAATCTCCGATGCAAGGATTGATTTTTCTAGAATGTATCTACTATCAAGAAAGCCAATTTGTTTACCTATATGACTATATCTCAATCAATAGGTTTAATTTTGATGGCAATGATATTGACAAAGATTTTGTAATCTATGTGTTGAGAATAATAATTTGCCACCATCCTAGGAAATATTCTTCATTCTCACTTTTAGGTGTTAACATTTAATAATACCTTGATTGATGAAAGAGCCCAAAGAGCCTTTCTCCATGGTATCCAAGTACACATAGTAGTGGTCTTCTCTTATACGATTGGATATGATTTAAATAACTTAGCTAGGAATTATTCATTTAAGCTAAGGTTTTCTCATAATGCCACCATTGGAAAAGTATGATCAAATTATTCTTTTATGAAGAATTGGTCTATGTGCCTCTAGTAATCACTATAAATGTTTGTAAGGATAAAATGACTAATTGCATCAGGCAGGAGAGAATCAAATTTGAGTTCTTCAAAGATTATATTCCTCTATTAATAATTTTTAAGGGTTGTGTGTGGAGGAGGTTATCACTACCAAGAAGGGAGGATACCTTTCCTTGCATATGTTTGTGGCGGAGGTATTAAAGAAGAATTTTATGCCTCTATTTACATTCATTAGATCTAGCTTAGCCTAGCATATACTTGGGATCCTATGCCCCTATAAACTTCCATTTGTTTGAGTTTATGTTATGTAAGCGTAATTCCATTCTATTTTGAAATATAAGAGGTGGAGGAGGCCAAAAGGAAATAACCCCTTTTTAGTTGTACCTTCAATTTTTTTCTTATTGTTTTATGTTTTTAGCAACTTTGTGGACATAAGATTTGAGGTAGGTCGTACAAAAAAGAATAACATGTTCCCACCAACAACCAAGATGTGGGTAGATTATGGGAGTTTTTCCAAGACCTAAGGTTGATCGATAAAAATGTGAAATACTAAGCTATTTTTTTTTTGTCTTATCTTATACCATTTTACGAGAATGGGGGTGCCAATGTATGAGAAGATCTTTGGAAACTAGGCATGAAAAATGCAGGTTAAAGAGAATGGGGGTGCCAAAATTATAGTACTCATTGTTCCTTGGTCATCAATTTTCCCTGAGTGCCCTCAACCTTGTCCTCGGTGCTGGTATTGACCTTGTTTTCACTCTTCCACACCCTTCATCAGCATTGGTATTGACCTTGTTTTAACTCCAAACTCTTTCTCGGTGCTAGTATTGACCTTGTTTTCACTCCTCCAAACTCTTCCTCAACGTTGGTATTGACCTTTCACTTCTCCAATTCAACACTAGATGTAGCAAGAGTAATGAAATTACCACAAGTTTTAAGTAGAAGTAAACTGCCATTTTCAAGTACTAATGCTAGTATGAAATTGTGACTAGCTAAATGGAAAGAAAATTAGAAAATTGTAACCAACATTTAAGTGGAAATAATTAAAAGTAACCACACTTTTTGCATGGTTGAACCAATTTAAAAATTCAGCCAAAGGTGATAGTAAGAAAATTAAAATGCACCTATATGAAATATTTAGTCTAAGAGCCAAATTTGGATGGAAAAGTTAGTAAGAAGTAGTGTCAAAAGTGGGAAATTAATCATGAAATAATGGCTAATAGAGCATACAAAATATATTGGAAAAGTCAAGAGAACTTATATATGCACATAAAAACACTCACAATAATAATTATACCATACCGTTCATTTGGGAATATATTACAATATGGCTTTTAGAAAGCCTTTCAAATATACCTTCCCATTTGAACTCCTATCTTACAAGAATATAAATAATTATTTAATAACAAAAATAAACAAGTTCGTAAGGTGAATTTATTAATTTTAATCTTAATATTCCAACACCCTCCCTTAAGTTTTATATTCCACACAACAAAACATGTTGATTGAAACAAACAAATATGTATAGGCTAAGCTAACATCATTTGATTTTTCTTTCAGTTCTCCCTCAGGAACATCATTGGCTCGAGTTATACAAGACCACATTGTGTGATCCTTTTTCTTACAATAATAACATTCATTTTTATTTTTTAATTATTATTACCTCATGAGTATAATACATTCTCATGTTGAGAATCAAATTTTGAATCTTTTCCATTGTTCTTTTTTCTTCTCCTAATAGGGCCAAAATCACATCTTCTTGTGTTTGAGAAGCTATTGGACTAAGCAAAGAAATAACATTATTGCATTTTTAAACTAATTAATAAAATATCCTTAGCATCTTCATCATCTAATAAAGCCTTGACTTCTACCAATTGTCTAATGAGAGATCTCAAATTTATTATGTGATTAGACATAGTGATTATATCTCTCATTTTGAATCTAAATAGTTGAAGTTTTAGGAAAAACTTCACATTAACTATTTTTGCTCCAAATATTTTATTGAAATTATCCCAAATTTCCTATGATGATTTATCTAAATCTATATAATAAAATTTAATGTCAGAAAGGGAAAGACCAATAATATATTTGACTCTTATCATTTGTTTTATGTCATTCTAATAACTTATTTGCATTTGTAGGTGGTGTTTTGTTCCCATTCATGATTCTCTATTATTCATTTATTGCATTTGCATTTTTGTTTTCCAAGTATGAAAGTTAAAACAATTTTTTTTGTTTAAAAGAATCTTTATCTTAAAAATATGAACTAAAAATATTTCAAAAGTTTAATGTCAACCTTATCACTCTAAAAATTACAAATTAAACATCCATTTCAAACCTTGTAACTAGTTTTGAACCACTCTCCAATTAATATTTCCTCATCACAAACACTAACACAATTTTATTGTTCTAAACAACTTATTGAATCCTCTTATGCATCAAACTTATTTAATTGTTTCAAAAAAACAAGAAAAGAAATTTGAAAATATGAATTTTCAAACTTCACACTTCCTTCTTATTATTACCAAATGTCGTTATTTTAAATTAAAAAAAAAATGAATGTTATAAATGCATTATTTCTATAAGGAAACAAACCATATATCTCTTTTTAATGACCAACTTAAAGCAGATTGCAAATAGAAATTTGGCCATTGTATAAAAAAATAAAAAACTGATAACAAAGAGTAAAAAAACTACTACAAAGACCTAAGATAGGCTAGAGGCCCACAAGAGAACATTCATCAAAAGAAACTAGCCTTTATACTGATTTTGCACTCGTTGATTCCCTAAAGAAAACCTTATCTTGAGTATAATCCATCATAGTCACATATGATCACATCATTCTTGACCATTTGATATCATGAAAAACCTCCAAAATATAGTTTTCAAATAATCCATATCATCGGTAAGACAAGTTCCATCGAGGTGAAATGAAAAGGTCATACTGAGCATATAGGTCTCACCGATGAAGTTCCATCAACAAGAAACCTATCTTGTCTCACCGATCAAAGCACAAGGAGTTGTATCGGTCAGACCAAATCCATCGGAGTAAGATCCCTGAGTCAACTCGAGTGCATTTGTCTCGCCAATGAAATATCATCGCCGAAACACACATCTTGTCTTACCAACAAAACAAAGAAACATACTATCGCCAAGACAAATGCTATCAAAATGAGTTCAAAATGTCCTCCCAACCCACTATGTCACATCAATAAGATTACATCGGTGGGAGTCTTGGTGACATACTTGAGATCAAAGGAATAATCATCGAGGAGACTTATAACATCGGAAAAATTACTGAATGTCTTAGCGATACACCAGACACAAATAGATCAAGATAGTCGTCGAGGTGACTCTTGGCGACATTTATATGAATTAGATGGATAGATTATGTGATAGCGGTGTAATGTCTTCCCGAAAAAAAGAATGTTTAATGAATGTTAGTCAAGCCTGAATAAAAGGATTACCCAAAGTTTCAATTTTCTTGTTGATGGAACATTTGATGTGATAGTAGGTAAATTCGAAGATCAGCTAAGCTCGTGTTCAAAGCTAGGACATTAATGGCACTATTACTACCAGATGTGTTGATGATTTCCTAAATTGAGTATAATCCATCATAGTCACATATTATCACATCATTCTTGACCATTTGATATCATGAAAAACCTCCAAAATCTATTGTTCAAATAACCCATATCATCGGCAAGACAAGTTCCATCGAGGTGAAATGAAAAGGTCATATCGAGCATATAGCTCTCATCGATGAAGTTCCATCGATAAGAAACCTGTCTTGTCTCACCGATCAAAGCATAAGGAGTTATAATGGCTAGACCAATGCCATTAGAGTAAGATCCTTGAGTCAGCTCGAGTGCATTTGTCTTGCCGATGAAATATCATCGCCGAAACACTCATCTTGTCTTACCGACAAAACAAAGAAATATACTATTGCCAAGACAAACGCTATCAAAATGAGTTCAAAATTTCCTCCTGACTCACTATGTCATGCCGATAAGATTACATTGGTAGGAATCTTGGAGAATTACTTGAGATCGAAGGAATAATCATTGGGGAGACTTATAACATTGGAAAAATTACTGAATGTCTTAGCAATACATGATTTCTTGCTGATGAAGACACAAACAAATCAAGATAGTTGTCGAGGTGAATTTTGGTGACATTTATATGAATCAAATGGATAGATTATGTTATATCGGCGTAATGTCTCCCCAAAAAAAATAATGTTTAATGAATGTTATTCAAGCCTGAATAAAAGGATCGCCCAAAGTTTCAATTGTCTTTTCGATGGAACATTTTATGTGACAATGGGTAAATCCTAAGATCATCTACGCTCATGTTCAAAGCTAGGACATTAATGGTAGTATTACTACCAAATGTGTTGGTGATTTCCTGACTTGAGTATAATCCATCATAGTCACATATGATCACATCATTCTTGACCATTTGATATCATGAAAAACCTCCAAAATCTAGTATTCAAATAACCCATATCATTGGCAAGACAAGTTCCATCGGGGTGAAATGAAAAGGTTATATTGAGCATATAGGTCTCACCAATGAAGTTCCATCAGAAAGAAACCTGTCTTGTCTCACCAATCAAAGCACAAGGAGTTGTATCAGAAAGACCAACACCATCAGAGTAAGATCCCTAAGTCACCCCGAGTGCATTTGTCTCACCGATGAAATATCATCACCGAAACACTCATCTTATCTTGACAACAAAACAAAGAAACATACTATCGCCAAGACAAATACTACTGGAATGAGTTCAAAATGTCCTCCTGGCCCACTATGTCATGCCGATAAGATTACATTGGTAGGATTCTTGGGGACATACTTGAGATCAAAGGAATAATCATTGGCAAGACTTATAAAATTGGAAAAATTACTGAACGACTTAGCGATACACCATGTCTTGCTGATGAAGACACAAACAGATCAAGATAGTCATCAGGGTGACTCTTGGCGACATTTATATGAATCAGATGGATAGATTATGTGATATCGGTGTAATGTCTCCCCGATAAAAAGAATGTTTAATGAACGTTAGTCAAGCCTGAATAAAAGGATCGCCCAAAGTTTCAATTGTCTTGCCGATAGAAAATTTGATGTGACAGTGGGTAAATTCAAAGATCAACTATGCTCGTGTTCAAATCTAGGACATTAATGGCAATATTACTACCAAATGTGTCAATGATTTCCTAAATTGAGAAAAGTAATTGAAGGAAATTTTTGCAAAGTTAGTAGCAAAGGAATGGACGAAGGGCCAAAGGATCTTGTGGTCAAATAATTCTAAATAAACTTGTAAGTTCCCTATAATTAAATTTCTAGTTTTGTGATTCATAAAATGGAAAGCACTAGCTCAGGAAAAGAAAAAGGTAGGAAACAGAGTGAGAGTAATAACCCTAGAGGAAAAAATCAAAAAATTGAAGCAGAGAAGGAACCGGGAGTAGCTGAGAGGAAGTTGAACAAGGAATTAATTGATCAATTACCAGGCTTAGGACCTAAGGCTAGGCGATCCACACAACTTAGGGAAGAAGTGGAAAAGTTAGAGAATAAATGCAAGCATATACGAGACATATGGACCCCAATTAGGGGATATGAGCTTCTTCTTTTTCATTACCAACGAAGAAACTGATACGAACCAGTGTGCAATCCTTGGAAGTTAAACCTAGGGAAACTAGTCTTCCCCAATGTATTTGTAAATGTAGAATTGGTGAAGATGCTAGCTGCCTATTATAATCCAAAATTTAAAATTATTTGTGATCCATCAAGAAAACCGTTTATACATGTATCTGAAGCTTCCATCTGTGAGTTTTTTAACCTAGAGGGAGTGTGTGGTGAAAAAATTGTACTTGAACAGTTGGAAAAGGAATTATGGAGGATGGGTACTTTGTATAAGGGTTGGAGTTTGCCACTACATAGGTCTAAGAAAGATGGTTTTTTAGTTTCACTGAATGACAGTGATGGTCCCTCATTCCATGTTGATTTTTTTGAACCCTACATGAGGTACACATATTTTTTAGTGTGTCAAGTGCTGGGAATGGAGGCCCCTGAGCACATGTCAATTATACCCATGGTAATTGCAGCGGACATCCAATGTCACAATTCAAGGTTTTTTTATTATACTTCACACATCTATAAAGTACTTAATTTAGGACTAATGTCATTAAAAAGTGGAGCTCCTATCTTGCACTTGGATGCTTATTCAATCCCAATGCATATGATACTTTATTATGGACAAGAATTGTAGATATGGCCTGAAAAACCGAGGGTTGTAAAATTTGATAAGGAAGGAAGGTTATTACCAGTACAACTCTGGATTGCCACCTGGGATTGTAGATTTGATAGTTCTTGTTATCTACATTTTGAAGATTTTTTTGTGAAACCACTATAAATATTTTACAACCATCATTGTGAATACTCATTATCCAATGAAATAAAAAGGTTTTTAAGGCCCAAGGATATCAATGGACCTGTTAACCACAATTGGGGAGTCTGGTAATGTCTAGAAGATGTGACCATGATAAGAGTATATGGATTTGAAGATGGACCCTTCATTATGCCCAAGACAGTGCCTGATAGGATTACATATTTGGAGATTGCTAGGCAATTGGACTTTTTAGATGTTATGAATCTGAGTTCTTTCAGAAACCAGGCATTTATGCCTAGTACATTATGCTTTGGTGTTTTCACTGTATTAGCAAGGGATGGATATGACATGGTTCTCAACAAATTTCTGCAATACGACATGAAGAAGGTTCCACTGCGAAAAAGATTTGATCTAGAAGGGTATATTGATTTTGCCAAAAATAAAATGAACTTGGGAGGATACAATCACATACCCTATCTGTATGATGACTTGATTAGAAATTTGGAAGCAGAGGAAGCCAAAAAAAGTTCTTGATGAGCATAATAGGGGATTGCAAGATACAAAACTATTATCTTTTGATGAAGAGGCATCTAGTGATGGTAGGCCTAGTTGTACAATTGATAAAATTTATAGATTGAGAACTCAAGACTACAAGTATGTTCCCAAGGAACTAGATGTTGAAGAGAGTACAACTACTGACACAGGGCAGATAGCATATAAATCATTTGTGGTTGATGATGAATTCATTAAAACCTCAGATTTTAAAACCTTTTTGTGCAAATTAAAAGGAAAATCAATAAGGGAATCAGTGGAGAATGTTACACAAAGTAATGAGGAACAACTGTTGAATAACTTAAAATCAAGTGTGGAAGAAGAAATGAAGAGCATGACCCTTGAGAAAGGAAGGAAATTATTAGAAGATCCAGGTGTCATGATCTTTCCTGGCTTGGATTTAAAATCTTCTTTGGTTTTTGATAGTTTTCTGAAGAATAGTAACTCCCCACATAAACTCACTCCTGAGGGGGTAACGAAGATTTATGCGAGATCTAAGTATTACCTAGATGAGGGATCACTTATGATATGGACCTTGTATCCTCCACACAATAAATTTGTTGTAATCGATATTGAAAAGGATTTTGGACATGTAATGACGTTAAAATTTGGTGAGGTTGATCCAATAGCTACATCAGAAATTGGCATTAATGTGGTAAAACTAAATAAATCCAAAATCCAAAAGCTAATCAAGGAAAAGGAAATGTATAAGATTAATAACGAGAGACTACTCAGACAAAATGATCACTTGAAGGACATAATGGGAATAATGTTGGGATCCATAAAGCAATTGACTCATGGTGAAAGCTCCTAGGCAAGAGACTAGTGGGAAGAATCAAATGTGTACTCATAAGGTAAATGTGATGCACTCAGTGCAATAATAAGGAAGAGGCAGACCAATTTAATGACTTGGTTGAGTAAGCCTTGAAAAACACATTCACACAATTTTACTACACTACAAGAACATAAGACGATAGATGGCAGGATCTAAGAGAATTTCCAAGAAATAAACCAAAGGGATGCTCCTGATAACATAGCTATTGATATTGGAAACCATTTTATGAAAAACATAAAGACTTCCATGATGAATTGCAAGGTGATGAGCAGGGGATGATCAATATCACAAAAATGGAGTACTAATGATGTTAGAAGATGGAGAGGAACTAAAGGGAAAAGACAGATGGATCAAGGAATGCGAGATGATGATGTAAAAAAAATTGGAGACAACCACAAGAAATGATTTAACAATGGACGAGGCATGTGAAATGAACATATTTTAATACTACACATACACTTTATTAGGATTATATCTATTCACTGTAATATTTCCATTGTGAATAGATTATTGTAAACAAAATCCAGTTTCAATGCCAAATGTAGAAATTGTTTTGTTGATTTTGTCAATTTTCATTAACCAAGCTATTTAGTGGGATGAATAAAGTTTTGTTATGACCCTTGGTCTCTTTAAAATAATTAGACAATATTAGGGAGATCACGAAGGGGATAAAACTAAACTCCTTCAAAATAGGGGTAGTTGCGGGTTTGTTGGTTTTCTTTGTATACTATATACAAGTTCCTCTAGGATAAATAAGTCACTGTAGAAATGAAAGATGTTTGATTATCTACCTAATATTTTTTTGTGTTTTTAAAATGGAAGAGATCTAAAACTCTATAGAAATTTCTATATGCTAATGGTCAAATTATTAGACTATTTAGATCATTTTAATTGACTACTACATAATAGTTTATGTGTTGAAAGAATTGTTTCCATTCTTTGTAGTTTTAACATTGGAATAAGCCAATCAAATCTTACCTTATGTGGCCTAGTAATCAAATTGGAGATGATCCTAAAAATGACATTGCAAAGGGTGATTGGTCTAAAAAATCTGAACGATTTTGCAATTATTTGACTACTATGATCAATGTGTCATCTTTCATGAAATTTCCCAAAACACTATTCATTATGATCATATGGAAATTTCTAGGAGAGCTAAAATAGTTGTAACATCATGAATTAAATTTAAACATTAAAAAGTACATCATTAATTAATTATGTAATGGCATAAAAATTAAAAACATCATGAATTAATTATGTAACCACATAAGTCAAATATAATTCTATCAAGAAATTAATATCAAATAGCTAATACAATCACATAACTCATACATTTCAATGTCATTGATCTTCTTCTTCATCCAGATTCGACATTGTAAGGATTGGTCATATCATCATCATCACCATTGATATCAGTTTCGATAATATCATCATCCACATGGATATCATCTTCATGAACATTAACTCCTAAATCATCATGATCTAGTTCCTCCTCTTCGACATATTCATCAGATACATCATCAACTAACTATTAATCTTGATCATCATCCACATCATCTTCTAGTTCTTTGGTATCTTCTTCTTCCACCACATTAAAATTTACCAGCCTTCCTCTTGGATCATGTCTAACAACATATGACCAACCCGATTTACTTGGAACCTCTGAGTAAAATACCTGCTCACATTAGCTTGGAAGAACATAGGGCTCATTTCTAGCTCACTCGAAATACCTTGTATTAACCATGGTAAATCCATTATCATGTTCAATAACAATTCTCTCAGGATCATTTTCATTCAATCATATCATGTACCATAGGATGATGAACATAACTAATTTGAAGAACTTAAAGTCACACTCAAGTATATCATCCAAAATCCCATAGTATTGATTTTCTGAGACTTTTGGATGTATGTCGCTTGTAGATGAAACATTAGTCACCTGAAAGACTCTAGTTATCACAGAATCACAAGTTTTCTTCGTGTCATCCAACTTTTTGATTCAAAATTTATGACCATTGCACCACATAGCCTTGTGGTGTTTCACTTGCAATATGTCAAGCATGTAAAAATTATTGCAATATTGTCAATTGATAAACATATTTATTCTTGGCCGAATGTATGCAAAGAAAAAAATCTCAACATATATATACATCAATATAATTGAAACTAATTAAATAATATGGGTGATTAATATATTTATACGTACTTGTTTATCTCTTAAACCATATGCTAAATCAATTTCCCTTGGTGTAACATTGGAATGTCCATTACGATGAGCTTCTTTAACCAATGAAGCCACACCTTCCCATGTTAATGCGCGACCAGATTGTTGACATCGTTCAATCCATACCGTCATTCAATCAAGATTTTTTGCAACGTACAAATGTAGTGCATCCCACTCTTGACCAACTGTATAAAAAAAAATGAAATTCACAAATGATATATAATTATTGAATTACCATGGTATACAAACTTAATTTATAATTGATGTATATTGAAGATTAATAATTAAATAAGTATAATATACATAAAAACCAAATGTAAAATGTATTGTAATTAATTTCCATGACAATCTTATAATTACCTATCACTTTCCTCAATCTACCTTTCCACATTAGGTACTCCCCTTTGAATTTGGTAATGGATTTGGGATCCCAAATGCGATCTACATGGATCTTTGCTGCAAAATTAGGAAGATATTAAGTAATGTACACCATGGTCTGGTATACCATATATCCTTCCACCATAGAACCCTCAGGATGTTCTCTTTGTCTAACCAAAGCCTTCAAAAATTTCAAGTGCCTCTCAACCATCTATTAGAACTAAAAATTTCAACAAGAATTTTTGGGATTTTCCTATTTATTTTCCATAAAATTCCATCAAAACCTTAAGATATTTTATTTATTCATGCCTTATGTTTTCACTATCTTTCCCATAAAAGTCATTAACCGCCTTCTATACTTTACCCGCATTTAATTTTCGTATATTTCATTACCCTCTCATGAAAAAATTACCTTTACCGCCATTCAAAAGGGCCAAAAATGACTTATACCCTTACCGTCCCCTTTATTTCCATTTTATAGGTCTTTTACCGCTTTACCATGGCCTCCCACAAAGGGGCTCGTGGTATAGTGGTGGCGGTTATAGAATGTCACTGCAATACTGCTGACGGTCAAGTCTGAGACCACGGTGACTGTGGTAAACAGTCAACAAAGGGTCAGTAAGTGGCGCAACGAACAAAGGCAAGCAGTTTGAAGGTTCACTGCGGTACCGTAGGGGGTCATCTTGTAGACTGCTCTAACCATGGTGGATGGCGAGGCGATTGGCAAAGACAGCTAGCGGTTACACCGCGATACCATGGACAAGCAACGAACAGACCATGGTAAAGCGGTAAGAGGGGATGCACAACGAGTGATGATCAAACATTGCGATACCGTGGGTGGGAAATTCAAAGCCCACGGTAATGTGGTAATATATGGCAGGCAGTTAAGAGGTGGCGAGGATAACAGTTAGTGGTTACCGTAGTACCACCACCAGTTCACGTGGTGATCGTGGTGATGGCGGTAAAGGTCAGCAAGGTAAACAATGAACAGTCAGTAGACAGCGAGGCAGTTAACGCCACACCGCTATTGGTTGGAATGGAGACCGCGGTAGACATGAAGATAACCGTCGTGGTGACCGACGATGATAGTGGAGGCCGTTGAAAATTCAAAATACCGCTATACCGTGGGGTACGAATAGTGTGACTGCAGTAGAGTGGTAGGGATAAAGAAAACCACGGGAAATGAAGTAAATAAAGGCGAGGGAAATATAAAAGCTACAATGTGAAAATAAAAGGTAGAACTATTGTAAAAATATTTAATTTTCCGAGAGGCAATATAATTAAATATTTTAATCTCTATCAAAGAATTCAAAGAGTTGCAATGGGTAGAATGAAGGGTCATGACCCATGATCTGTAATATATAAATACTTGTAAAAAATAGTAAAAATGGGGTAGAAATTAGATAGACAGTTAGTAGGAAATACATTTCAGAATGTTTCAAGGGACTATGATGCATGTATAAAATCCGGAGGATCAATGAAAGGACTCTGATGTTGTGAAGCCTTTCTAGTATCAATTATTTGTCAAATAAATTGAAAATATTATCAAGTTATCTCCAAGGTTGATGTTTCTTTGTTATTTAAATTGACATATCAAGTATATTCTCAGTTTATCAATGCACAGTTTTTGTATTTGTATGTGTGATTGGTTGGTTCTTTCAAGTAAAGGCTAAATCCTTCAAGTCATTCACAGTAATTTAGAAGTATCATTTGGATCACTAAGAAGAGCTTGGTAATTACATTCTTTCATGTTTATACAAGTTATAAACTAATATCATATGCCCAATAATTAGAGTCTCTACCAGATAGAATTCATTCATCTAAGGTTCTCACTTGACTCCGTTTTACCCAACAAGGCACTAGTCTTACTTATCCTTTTAGGTTTTATCCATTTTATTTACATCTCTTAATTGAACATATTAATTCATACCTTGATATTTGCATATATAATTTATACCAAATTAGGATCATATCTTTCCACTATCAAATTGCCATTTGTGGATAGTAAGGTCAAGTAGGAAACATAAATTCGAATTTTGTGTCATTTGTATAGGTGCACCCACCTAGGTTTAGCAGAGCCTTAAGATTAGAGGGTTCAACCATGTTGGTTGGCCTTGTTAGTTGGCCATTAACGTAGTGAGAGTGTGGCAACCTCTCATGGTTCATTCAAACCAACATTTTTGAGACCCAACAAATTGGCGACTCTGCTATGAATAACTTGAGAAAAGTCTTGTAGCAGGTGGCCTTTCCATATATGATCATTAGAGAAAGATTCACAGTTAAGAGATTTAGAAATTGACTCCGCTAGGTAAAATAACAACATTTTTCCACTTTTGGAAAAGTGGGTGGCGACTCTGAATGAATAAAAGAATTGAGATTGATAAAATAAAATATAGATAAAAAAGAAATCATCCTAGAGTTCAAACCATCATAGTTACTCACAACATGCAAGGAATAAGATCTTTGTATAGAGACAATCATGGTTTTGATGATAAAGGAAAATCAACTTAAAGAAACAATTAGGGCAAGAAAGTATTTAATGAGTTGGACACGGAAACTAAAAACAAAGCATCAAAACTATTGTTGGAAACACACAATTCATATGATACACTTGCAAACGAAGAAAGCCCACCTAAAGAACTTCACACTCCTAAGGGGAAGAAAAATCCTTCGCACCAGGTAGACCTTGAGAAAGCTGATGGGCACATGGCTGAGTTTGAAGCTAGAAAAAGGAGAGAGTTTGAATATGAGCAAGGACTTGAGTGTGATGAAACATTTGAGGAAAATCATGAACTCATGGCGTGAGATGAAGAAGATACACAATGGGAGCACATGAGGCAGCATGCACAAAAATTAAGGATAGAATATGAGCAGCACCTTCAAGCAATGGAAGAATTAAGAAAGATGAAATTACACAAAGCTCAAATCAAAAAACTAATTTCTGACTCACCCAAATATACCCCTCCTCATAAGAACAACAATATGAAGCCATGAAATTCCTCACAAGCCCACCTAAATTTTCCAAGGAATCAAAATAGAAACACAAATGCTCCACCACAACATCGAAATATTCAACCATGTCCTTATCAGTAGCATGTACCCTCACAAGGTCATCAATAAGTGGGAATTAATAATCCAATGTATCAGCACCAATAGTACCAAAATCCTCCTCCACAATACACAACTATGATTAGGAAATTTCATTTGGATGGGTTTCAAATATATCCTTACTAATGCAGATAAAAGAGGATTCACAACTCAACATTCCATTCACTTGAAAACTTTCATGAAATTATTCATCTCAAATAATGATTAAGTGCATTCTAGATCACAATGTAATCATTCTCACAACAACCCACAATTCAATGCAACAAACAATCATTAATAACTTCCATAAAAAAAATAATGAAGTCAATCCCTTCAATGAGATTTAAAATAAAATAATTACAGACCTCCCTTCCAATTTTTATAAAGATCCAATGGTTGAAAATAAAGTTATTGTATTTTTCCCAAAACTGCAAACCCTAGGCAGTGCTCAAACCTGCCCTCACCAAAACAGTCATATCTTCCACAAAACTCAATAAAATTCAATGAGACAAAAAGGATTACAAACTAGAAATAGAGGCTTTTCCATCCATATATGATACTCTATTATTTGAATCCATACTAGTCTGTACAAATCACAACTTCAACCTGAAAACAATGTAGAAATCATAAAATGCACACCAAACTTGAGGTTGTCATTCATCAAACTCCAAAATAATGTCTCCAACCTCTCCAACCTCTCCAATTCGAGTTTTGGAGGGTGTACTTATACATTTAGAACCAAAACCAACTATTTTCAACCACCTTTTAGTTAGTTTGTTGACAAAACACTTTAATGACACTTTTGACAAGTTGCTTGACAACTTTCTTGAGCAACTTTTACAATTTTTACAATATATAACAACTTTAAACGTTATTTGACAAATGACTTCAAATATTGCTTCCTAAGACTCAAACACCTATAAAATGGTTTTATAAACCTTATTATAAGACCCAATACACAAAATAGAGCAACTATTTACAAATGGCCTCATGGATTCTTGAAAGCAACTTGGTGCTCCTACACCACTTACCCACTGGATAACAATTGGAGAAACCTAGTGAAAAAATTCACAAGAAGTAATGCAGTTACAGCCAAAGAGCATCTGAGAAAACTTAAAGTGGTCGTTCAAGACTTGGATATGCAGTATGAGGATGTATAGATGAGATTATTTATGATGTCACTGATTGAGGATGTCAGGGACTGGTTTAACAGTCTACCAATAGCATCCATTTATTTCATTCATGTATTTCATGAACAAATTCTTCAACAGCATGGGAATCAGTGTGCATCGGATTTTTCTTTGCACGAGTTAGTGCCTATCCAAAAATATCAAAATGAGTCAGCCTTTGATTTTAACCAAAGGTTTGTTAAATTACATAATAAAATACCTCAGGGATCCAAGTTGGCTAATCATGTTGTGTTGAGTATCTATTTTAAAGCCTTTGATCCCAAGACAGGATATGAACTGAGAAACACAAGTTCGAGGAATCTGGCTAAGGCCCAAAAGATAGCACTCACAATAGAGAATAATAGGAAAGCAGCATGAATGATTTATAAAAGGGAAAACCCAAGGGTTCCCCCATATGCTCCCCAAAATAGACAAGAAAATACATACAAGAATGAAAGACCAAGGTTGCATGACATGCCTTACAATATAAAATGGAAGGATGGCAAGCCGGTGAATGACAGACCCAAAAATAAAGAAACATCAGATCCATTGAAAAGGAAGGGAGCATATATGGTAGAAAAAAGTCCTTTGTGCCTAGTGTGTTATGCACCACATTCCCTGGAGCATTGTGTTACAACTCAGTCAATACCTGAGGAAGATGCACTAGAAAATGATGGTAGTGAAGACCAAAATGTCTATTTAACTTCCCACACCCTTGTTGCTTTGAAGCATGAATATTAATCTTCAGAGGAGGAAGGATATGAGTATAATGTTGATCACCAAAAATACAATATTCATATGGCGGAACAACAATTTTTCTCTGACCATGAGGAAAGTGATAATGAGCAAAATATCGCTATTGCATCACATCAAACTAATAGGTACGGTGTGAGAAGACCGAGCGAAGAAGAGATTGAGAGGTTGACTATTGCAGCAGTGGAGGAGGCTAGAAACAAATATCAGTTGAGGAACAAAACAATGAATAAAGATGAGGGTGTCCCAAGAGGGATATTTGTAAAAAATAAAAAAGTATCAAATGAAATATCAAAAAGGACAGATGATAAGCAACCGGACATAAAAGAACAAAAGGGATCTCCTAAGGAGGGAAGTAAATAAATCCCCATTGAGAAGAAAAATCCAAATCAAGCATCAAAAGGGGAGACAGAAGAGAATAGGGGAGAATTGACAGAACCTAAAAGGGTGATCAGAACTAAAGGTACATCTTTTGATTTCATACAAGCCTTGTCTCAATTAAAGATGTCTGTCCCATTAATTTAAATGATGAAGATCAAAGAATATAGGGAAGGTGCTATACAATTAATGTCTAATGGGAGCCAAAGTATAAACCCTAAAAATAAAGATGTTTCTGAGATCAAAAGTAAAAGGAAGGAGGTAAAAATTCCAGAGGCCTGCCTAATGAACACACCACAGATTGACCCATTCTTTACCACTTTACTCATAAGTGGCAAACTAGTAAGAAATTGCATGATAGACTCAGGTTCCTCCATGAATATCATGTTAGTAGGGATAATGAAATAGCTTGGTATGTGGATAGATGTCAGAAGGAGGTAACTGCTACGCCATGGATAGTAGACCCGTTCCAGTTGTAGGAATAATGAAGAATGTGGAAGTAAGACTAGCAACTTACCCACAAGCTGCCTACAAAATTCACATAACCATAATTGACACACCTCCCCAGTTTGGAAATCTTCTATCAAGACAATGTACTGCAGCAGTAGGAGGCAATGTACAGTTTGATTTTTCATATGCCACCATACCAGTAGATGGTGAAGAGGTCAAGTTATATAGGGAGCCAAGAATGAATTAGATTGTTGAATGTATTCCTCAAGAACAACTTAATTTCTTCTATGATGTTGATTTGGGGAGTTTTAGAGTAGAATTATCTCAACCGGAGTTGGTAAGCAAAGATCCAATTGATAAAAATATTTCTGAAAATCAATAAGGGATATGGAAAATTTACTTTGATGGAGCATGCAGCCAAGAAGGTATTGGAGCTGGGGTAGTTCTTATATCGCCCGATGGTTCAACTTTCAAATATTCATTCTTGTTAGCATTTGAATGTACTAACAATGTGGCGGAATATGAAGCTTTGTTAACTGGGTTGAATTTAGCTGTTAAACACAAGATTCAACTTTTAACAATTTTTGGAGACTTAGAGCTAGTTGTGTCTCAGATCAGTTCAAAATATGTAGCAAAAAATAAAAGGCTGAAATAGTAAAGGAATGCAATATGGGATACAATCGAACTATTTGATGCTTTCTCTATTGATTGGGTTGATAGATCAAAAAATATAATGGTAGAATTCCTAGCCAATGTAGCACTAAAACAAGATGACATCACGCTGGCAGGGATATCCCAAGTTGAATTCAAAACAAGACCTGCAGTACCTGACAATGTATATAGTTGGCAGGTTTTTAATGATGACACTAATCTCTTAAAATTGCTTCATTGTATAGACCAGTATGAGGCTCAAGAAATTGATTTCAATGCCTTTGTATAAGAAAAAGATGGAGAACAAACAGTATTTGGAAAGAAGTTCTTACAACTTAAGACTAATAAACTTCCCAAAGGATTAGTGGTGATGGAAAGAGTATACGATGGAGGTGATCGATCTCTTATGAAACAAACACCAGTCAAAAAAGAAGATATTGAAGAAATAAACTTAGGGACTGAACTAGCACCAAGAAAAGTATATATTGGGAAGAAGATAAGCCCGACAGTTCAAAGAATGTTGATTTCATTACCGAGGAAATACAAACATATATTTGCATGGTCTTATGAAGATCTCAAGGCATTAAGGAAGACCAATTTCAACATGAAATCCATTTGAAGCCAGATGCAAAGCCATTTAGACAGAAACAGAGACCCATTAACCCCACATTGGAACCAAAAATGCAGGAGGAATTGGAAAAACTGAGAGATGGAGGTATCATTAAACCTACCAGGCATTCAACATGGGTGTCAAACCTTGTTCCTGTTAGAAAGAAAAATGGAGATATCAGACTATGTGTGGATTTCAAAAATCTGAATGTAGCATCCCTCAAAGACAATTACCCTCTACCTAACATGGAAGCTATACTGCATAAGGTAACCGGGTGTGAGCTATTGTCTATGATGGATGGTTTTTCTGGTTATAATGAGGTCAAGGTCAGGGAATCTGAACAGTACAAAACAACTTTCACAACTCCATGGGGAATGTATGTATATGTGAGAATGGATTTTGGTCTCACAAATGCAGGAGCGACCTTCCAAAGAGCTATGGACTTAGCATTTGCAGACCTGATAAATGCTATAATGGTAGTGTATCAGATGACCTTACTGCTTACTCAGAAAGAGCTGAAGATCATGTAGAACACCTTGAAAAAATATTCATTAAAGATTTAGAATATGACATTAGTTTGAACCCTAAGAAATTTCATTTTGCTGTTATAGAGGGAAAAATCTTAGGACGCATTGTGTCAAAAGAGGGAGTTAGAATAGATCCTGAAAGAGTTGAAGCCATAGATAAGGTGCTTGTCCCTAAAACTGTAAAAGACATCCAATCATTCTTTGGACAAATAAATTTTGTTAGGAGGTTTGTGTCCAACTTTGCTGAAATTATCAAACCCATATCAAAGATGTTAAAAAAGGGACAAAAATCTGAATGGACCCCAAAAGCATTAGAAGCCTTTGTATCCATTAAAAGAGCCATTAAGGAAGCCCCTATCCTCAAATCTCCTGATTTCACAAAACCTTTTCAAATATTTTCATTCACTTCCTTGCATAATATAGCTGCTATTATGTTACAAAAAAATGAGAATGGTCATGAGTAGCCTATGTCATTCTTTCGTAAATCATTGCAAGGGTTAGAATTGAAGTATGACATAATTTAAAAACAAGCCTTTGCACTGGTAAAATCCACAAAAGCCTTTAGACCGTAACTTGTTGGAGCCAAAATAATTGCTTATGTCCCTCTCGCAGCTGTTAAAGACATTTTGACACAATCAGAAGTAACAGGGAAGAGGTGCAAATGGATTAATAAAATTCTGATATGGAAATACAAATTACCAAGTTAATAAGAGGCCAAGGATTGGCCAAGTTGATGGCAGAAGCAAACATTGAGGCAAATCAAAATTGCAATGTAGAAGAAGAAGGAAATGTTGTTGCAAGTATTGAGAATGCACCTTGGTATACAGACATCATGTATTACCTCAGAAACACAAGTGCCCTGAAGGATTCAATAATAACCATAAAAGAACTTTGAAGCTATAGGCCTCAAAATATGTATTCATAAAGGGTGATTTATTTTGGAAAAACAGAGGGGGAATGTTTTTGTTGTGTTTAGATGAGTCACAAGGTAATTATGTTTTGAAAGAGATGCATGAAGAGGTCTATGGAGGCCATTATTCTACAAAGACAACTACACATAAAATCCTCAGAGCAGGTTATTATTGGCCAAAATTTTTTAATGATTCATTTTCATATGTAAGGAAATGTGAAGCATGTCAAAAAATTTCAGGAAAAATGAAATATCAGGGAGCTTTACCACTTAGACCTATGTAGGTTGAAGCCCCTTTTCATCAATGGGGGATTGAATTTATAGGGGAGATACAAGAAAGATCAAGTGGAGGTCACAGATGGATACTAGTAGCCACTGATTACTTCACCAAATGGGTAGAGGCAATCCCAACTAAACAAGCGATAAGTAAAGTTGTGATAAATTTCCTGATGGATAATATTATTACCAAGTTTGGTATACCATTGAGATTAATCACTGACAATGGGATGTGTTTCAGATAAGATGAGTTTAAAATTTTTTGCATTATGCATGGTATTGTTGTCTCTTATTCTACCCCTTACCATCCACAAGATAATGGCCAGGCAGAGTCCAATAACAAAAGTCTTCTCAAAATCATTAGGAGAATGCTGGGTGGAAACAAGAAGATATGGGATTCAAAATTAAAATTGGTTGTATGGGCCGATAGGATCACTGTCAAAAAGGAAATTGGAAAACCCCCATATGAACCAGTATATGGAACACAAGCCAGAATGCCTTTACAAAATTTATTACTATTTTATAAATTTATTCTTCAGGAAGACATGAAGGTTCCTAAGCCAATGGAAGTAAGAATGGAACAATTAGTAGAACTTGATGAAATGAGAAGATTAGCCCAAAACCAGAACATGAAGTTGCAAACACAAATGAAGTATTTGTATGACAAAAAGGAAAAAAATGGAAAATTTGAAGAAGATGATCTGGTATTGATGTGGAATGCTAGAAGCCAGGAGAAAGGAAAACATGGAAAATTTGAGGCTTTGTGGTTAGAACCTTTTGTTGTTGTTGGAAAGTGAGGAGAAGATTCATATTATTTGCAAAATATGAGTGGTGAGGAACAAGAGTTCCCTGTACATGGGCAATTTCTAAAAAATGTTTTCTCTTGAAAATTACAGAGGGTCAAGGGTTTCCAGTGCATGGACAACTCTTGAGAAAACTTCTCTTAAATTTTCCATACACAGTAGTATAGGAAGAAAAGGATACAAGAAATTGCTAGTAGATGGACAATCCTGGAATCCCTTATTTGATCTTTTCTCCATGTACAATAGTTTAGGATCATGTTCATCTCCACTTATTTTCATCCATAATGTTTGGTCTGCTCTCCCAAAGTACTCTGGACTCTTGCAGTGATTGCAAAATCACTCATCACCAATAGGAGCCACTGTTAGAATTGAAAATTTCAACAAGAATTCTTGGGATTTTCCTATTTATCTTCCATAAAATTCCATCAAAACCTTAAGATAGTTTATTTATTCATTCCTTACATTTTCATTATCTTTCCCATAAAATTCATTAATCGCCTTCTATACTTTACCCCCATTTATTTTCCCTATATTTCATTACCTTCTCATGAAAAAATTAACTTTATCGCCATTCAAAAGGGCTAAAAATGACTTATACCCTTACCGCCCCCTTTATTTTCATTTTATATCTCTTCTACCGCTTTACCGTGGCCTCCCACAAAAAGGCTCGCGGTATAGTGGTGGTGGTTATAGACTGTCACCATAGTACCATCGATGGTCAAGTCTGAGACTGCGGTGACGGTAAACAGTCAACAAAGAGTCAGTAAGCGGCGAGATGGTCAAAGGAAAGAAATTTGAAGGTTCAGCACGGTATCATAGGAGGTCATCTTGTAGACCACGGTGATCATGGTGGATGGCGAGGCGGTTGGAAAAGACAGCTAGCAGTTACACCGCAATACCGTGGACAAGCAACGAACACATCACGGTAAAGTGGTAAGAGTGGATGGACAATGAGTGACGATCAAACACCGCGATAACGCGGGTGGGAAAGTCAAAGCCTGTAGTAGTGCAGTAATATATGGCAGGAAATTAAGAGGTAGCGAGGATAATAGTTAGCGGTTACTGCGGTACTGCCACCGGTTCACGTGGTGACCGCGGTGATGGCGATAAACGTCAGCGAGGTAAACAATGAACAGTCAGCAGACAGCGAAGCAGTTACCGCCACACCGTTGCTTGTTGGAATGGAGACCGCGGTAGCATGGTAGACATGAAGATAACCATCATGGTGACCGATGATGACAGTCGAGGCCGTTGAAAAGTCAAAATACCGCTATACCGCGGGGTACGAACAGTGTGACCACGGTAGAGCGGTATGGATAAAGAAAACCACAAGAAATGAAGTAAGTAAAGGTGAGGGAAATAGAAAAGCTATAATGTGAAAATAAAAGGCAGAACTATTGTAAAAAATATTTAATTTTCTGAGAGGCAATATAATTAAATATTTTAATCTTTGTCAAAGAATTCAAACAGTTGTAATGGGTAGAATGAAGGGTCGTGATCCATGATCTGTAATATATAAATACTTGTAAAAAACTATAAAAAGGGGGTAGAAATTAGATAGACAGTTAGTAGGAAATATATTTCAGAATGTTTCAAGGGACTATGATGCATGTATAAACTTTGGAGGATCAATGAAATAACTCTGATTTTGTGAGCCTTTCTGTTATCAATTATTTGTCAAATAAATTGAAAATATTATCAAGTTGTCTCCAAGGTTGACGTTTCTTTGTTATTTAAATTGACATATCAAGTATATTCTCAGTTTATCAATGCATAGTTGCTATATTTTTGTGGTGTGATTGGTTGGTTCTTTCAAGTAAAGACCAGATCCTTCAAGTCATTCACAGTAAATTAGAAGTATCATTTGGATCACTAAGAAGAGCTTGGTAATTACATTCTTGCATGTTTATACAAGTTATAAACTAATATCATATTCCAAATAATTAGAGTCTCTACCAGATAGAAGTCATTCATCTAAGGTTCTCACTTGGTTCTATTTTACCCAACAAGGCACTGGTCTTACTTATCCTTTTAGGTTTTATCCATTTTATTTACATTTTTTAATTGAACATATTAATTCATACCTTGATATTTGCATATATAATTTATACCAAATTAGGATCATATCTTCCCACTATCAAATTGCCATTTGTGGATAGTTAGGTCAAGTAGGAAACATAAATTTGAAATATGTGTCATTCTTATAGGTGCACCCACCTAGGTTTAGCAGAGCCTTAAGAGTAGAGGGTTCAACCACATTGGTTGGCCTTGTTAGTTGGCCATTAACGTAGTGAGAGTGTGGCAACCTCTCGTGGTTCATTCAAACCAACATTTTTGAGACCCAACACCATCCACATTGATCTTGTGTGTACAGTTCCACACAATTCAATCTCCTCAACCTGGTGTATGAGGTAGTGTTCTTGTGCATTCAAAAATGTTGAAGGTAGACACTTTTGCATTTCACACATTAGACGATGAATTTTTCTCTTCCAATAATTTATATCTTCTTTATGGATTCATTTAGATGACATGTATCTACAAGTGATTCAAGGCACAAGTATATTAACGAGATTTAACAAAAATATACAATATATTACATAACAAGTAAAAAAATGGCAATTATATGATCTATACAATGAATTGAACAAATATTGCTACTTACCTCATGTATTTTTCAAGATCATATATAACTTGCTTGACATTGTTGAAGAAGTTGTCTGGGAGAGATAGAGGTAGAATGTGCTGTAACAATTATAAAATGATGTTTTCATTATTTTTCCAAAAGTAGTAAAAATAATACACTAAAAAGTACATGTAGTATACAAATATATATATAATATACCAGAATAACTACCTCAATGAAGGTATCCCAATCATGCATTTTCATCTCTGATCCAAATTCACCTTTCTTTGTTATGATATTGTTTATGTTCGCAACAAATCCTGTGGGAAATCAAATTTTTTGTATGAATTCTTTTATAGCATTGATTTGTTGCTCTGTTAATAACCAAGAAAGGGCACTTATATTAATTTGGTCTCCATTTCTATTTAATTGAATGAAATTTTTCATTGCATGATTGTCTTCTTGAATGTCACTACAAATTTTGACAATTTTTTCTTTGTCATGCCTTCCATCTAATATTTTCCATAACGTTTATGTCATATTCTTTATGATATGCATTGTATCAAAAAAATGCACAATTTTTAGTTGTTCATAGCAGGGCAACCTACTAAATTGTCTGGGATAACTTTTCAATCCTTGTGGAAGCCGACCATTAATGCCTTGATGACCTTCATGAAGCATATAAGTTAAAAAAATTAACAACGACAATCATTGTCAATTACATCATGACTAAACACAACACAATATAAAAATATAAATTCAAAACATATCATATATGATAGATAAATAATTTGATCTGATGTATAACCTTGATGATTAATTCTAATATATTCCAACCTCCATAGGCGAGGTGTCGTTCTTCATGGTTTTGATGTAGTCTCTTCTTTCCCATTGAAAATATGTTTTTTAGTAGTTCGATACTTATGATTTATGTGGAGGAAGTGCCTATACTCATCAAACACTTGCTTTCCTAAACTTGTTGAACGACGAGATTTCATCTTTGGACCACAAATCGGACATGCAAATTTCCCCTTTGTTTGAAGACCTACAAATCATATATAATTGGATTAAATATGTCAATTTTTATAATTATATATAATGAATAGATTATTTAAAAAACATGCATGATATCTACTTCATAAAATTAAATATTGTTAAATTCATGCAATCAAACGTTATAACATACCACAAAAATGTGTTAGCCCTAGGGCATCATGAATTGTCCATACAAGCATTGCATGGAATTGAAATTGTCTTTGCCCTATTGGTCTAGATACGTCATACATAGTGATGCCATTCCATTACTTTAGTAACTCGTCAATAAGAGGCTCGATATATACATTCATATCTTTAACTTGGTACTTACCTAATTGAATGAACATAAAAATTACATAATTATTATAACCATTTTACTGCAATATACATAAATTAATGTACACGACTATTAAATGAAAAAAATATGTCATTATGCAAAAAATAAGACAGATGAGATGCTACTACATTAAAGAAAATTGATGTAATCAAATACATGGAACAATCATTGCCAACATTATGTGCTCCCTCTTTATTGAAATCCATGGATGAATGTTATTGTTGATAACAGAAATAGGTCACATCGAGTAAATAGATCTCAACTCTCAAAATGGATTGACACCGACCGCTGCCAATGAAATCTTGAGATTACGAGGTTCTTCTTTAAAGTGTGGTCATTTTTCCTCTATGTCTCTAAATGCAGAACCATCTGCAAGCATTCAAAGAATGTCATCTCCACTTCTATTTCATGCATGGTAATCCATAAATTGTGCTAAGCTTTCACACCTAAATAATTGTTGCATACATGGAATAATGGGAATATAATGAAGAACCTTGCGAGGCACCTTTTTTGTTAGTTGATCTGTTCGATATCTACTGATATGACCTTTTGGGCATTCTGTTGCAAATTCATGTTGTTTATAAAATATAATATGATCATTGGGACATGGATCTATTGCTTGATACTCCATTCCAATATCTTTCATAATGCCAGATAAATCTCGATATGAGAGAGGTAAAATATTTGATGGTGGAAACAAAAATTCACCAATCAATCTACAACAAAAAATAATTTGTTAATATAAAGAATATTAATGGTACATATTTCATCCTTTATTTAATAGTGATGAACTAACAACAATTAAAATAGATGAAAAAAGATGACATATATGACATACCTTAACATCCGCGAGATTTCTATCTTGAATAAACCATTCATAACCTTCAAATTCACCAACAACAATACAATAGGGAGAAGAGTTGTTTGGGAGCCTTCATAAAGGGGCCTGTATGCCTTCTCAAGTACAGGTAAATCATGAACATCATCAAATTCATCTCGATCAACATGATCAGTTGTGCCACTAAATGTGTCATGGATCAATGTATTTGTACCATCAGCTTCAACTTTGTTTTCTGGCACATGATCATCTTCTTCCATAGGATCATTAACTTAATCTTCGATATTCATAGCTCCATGTTCTTTAGCTTGAAAAACTAAATTCTTTGGGCCATGATAATCCATATCATGTGCCCTAGGGTGCCCCACCTTTATAATAATGATAGACACAAATAAACCATGATCATGATCAAGTGATTTTTTTTATATATATAAATTTTTAAAAAAATATAAACATTTACAAATTCAATCAATATAAACACATATAATGAACAACTTACCAATGGACAATAATCATGCCCCCCTTCAACGTGACCATGTTTCCTACAATGTTTCTCAGTTGTTGTGATTAAAATTCTTCTCGTCTTTAAGCCCTTGCAATTATTGCAAGGACAAGAAAATTTCCCATTGCCCTTTCTTTTCAATCTAGCCCACAATCTATCAAGTGACTCTTCATTTTGTTCTGGAATAATATTATCTAACATGATTTTTCCTTACCAAGATTGAATATTTAGATCTTCAAAAAATATCAAATTCACACTCCAATAATTTTTAATCATAGAGAGGTAACAAAATCTAATAATTTTGATATTTTACACCAAAAAAATTTGGCATGCAACCACCCCTACAAAAGAGAAGATAGTCTGAAGTTAGTGACCCCTAAAAACACTTTAAAATGTTAATTCCATAAATTATTAAATTTTAATTTTACTATGATTTCCAACTATTAGACTCCTAAAATTAGAATATTGAACTTGCACAACAAAATCTGGAAATGAAATTCTAAAAATACACAAGTCTATAAATGAAATCTAATGTGATGTTGCTTTAAAATATGATTTTCAAACCTGGAAGTACAAATCTAGCTTCACAAATGAATTTTGGAAATAAAATAGTATGGCATAATAAAGAGTTTCATTTGAAGTGGACCACCCTATTATATGCCTTGATAAAGTTAAAAGATCTATGAATTTTATCTACAATATAGCATGCATAGTCATCAGTTTTATTCACATCCCTGCTTTGGATATCAATAGGAAACACCATTAGATGTCCTCCTTGAAAGTTCAATCTATTAAGGGAATAATGAAAGGGTCTTCCTTAATTATTACATACATTTGACAAAAATTAGTGTATGGCTGAATAAGGATGATATCATTTTGAAACACTAAAATGATTGTTGAGACCAATCCTAACATATTTATGTTGAATACAATACATACAAATAATCTTGTATAAACCTTCACTTCCACACTCTCAAAAAAATTGTTTTTTAAGGACAACACTTCATTTTCTTAGTTTTGTAGGTTAAGCTAAATCTTCTTCTCACAAGAAACTTCAAATGTCTCATTCACTTCCATCTACTTATGAAGCAAGCCTCTATCTAAATTGACTTCACCATTACAATAGTGCTTCAAAATATCATAGGGCCATCCTCTTGTTTTATATGTCAAATCTATTTCCATTTGTATTGAATTTTCTTTCATCCATGTAATTCATGTCTTTGGTTATAATTTTTATTCTAGAATCCATATACAACTTCCTCCCTCCTATTGACATAGAATTAGTATGGAATACTATCTTGAATTTTAAGCTAAAAATTAAAAATTGGTTAAAGCATATACTATGCAAAGGAGAATAAGAATAATTCGTAACCTTATCAATAATTGAAATAGATAAGGGGTCACTCTATTCAACACATATTCACATAGACAATGAACATGATAGTTGGGGTTCTTACTCTTACTATTTTTCTGTTTATTTATATAATAATAAGGTTACACTACAATATTTTTGTTCTCTTTTTATCTGCTCTAACTCCTATTTCCTCTAATACATTCAATCATACTAGTATTGTGCTTCCTGTAAGAACATTATATCATGGTTGAATGAAAACAATGTTCAATGCCATTAGGCCCAAATGATATTCATGCATTGGTCTTGAAATGTCATCAAACTGAGACTAGTCATTGTTATATAGTATCAAATTTTCATTGATAATATTGGTCAGTATGATTTCTCATGTGAATTGATTAAAGATTAATAACCTATATATTCATAGGGTCCAATCATTATGTTTGAAAGTGTATTGGCTAGTTTACTGTCCAATGCTATTTGCAAAATAAAATATAGTAAAATATAAGATAGTGATCTTTTCTATCTACTCCACTGTAAATAATAAAGACTGTAGAAATTTCCTTCCAATTTGAGTGTTGGAAGTATTTATTATTTACAGTGGAGTAGATAGAAATGATCAATGTTTTATATTTTAATATATTTAATTTTTCATTGTATTTGATCAACAAATATAGTTTGATGATGATTCTTTGACTAGTGCTACATATTAGTATCTCGGGGTATTATATATGAATATATAAACTAAATTTGTATGATGCATGATGTTATACCCATGTCCACTAGTTATCACCATAATTGTTATTATTATGTATATGCAATATAGGGATACTATAAAGGTAAGGAGCAATGAGCAAAGAGAAAATATTTAAGGAAATGGACTTCAAAGAAAGGCACTAAAATTTACTATAGATTCCCAAAAGGAGTCAGAGTCATGAATATTCAAATAAGCAATGATTAGTCCATGTCATAACCATGAAGGGGGCATTGAAATTAATAATAATAGTGATAGGGTAGTATGATGAACTTTAAAAGATACATAAAGAAAAGTAACTGAGCATTCAAGAGGGCTTTTAAAGCATCATAAATCTTGTCAAGGGTTCATTTTGTTCATAGTAGTATGGTAAACTAATAAATATTTCCATCTCACAAAGTTTCAAAATAGGACAACCTACAAGTATATTAAGGAGTGCATGGACAATATCTCAAGGAGCTACCACAATTAATTTCTTCAAGTGTTATGCATGGCCATTGAAATCAAATGAATAAACTCATGCATAACCTAAAAGACAAAGGATAGTCAAGTTGCTAGAAGGCAGGTATCACAAAGGCTATGGGATCACTTTCAACAGAGATGTGATGCACTTTTAAGTTTTTTGCTTTATTTTTCCTAATAACGTAAAATACTTTCTTTTAATGTCTGAATCTACCACAAAGAGATTAAATATGCTTACTCTCAAATAAATTTGAATTATATAAACAATAGTCAGATGCCTCCCTTAACATAAAGGACAATCTAAAGTGCTAAGGAATTTTATATCCTTTATAAGAGACTACTTTTAACCAGTTAAAAACTTGAGAGGGTAATACATAGGTTGCAAGGAAAGTTAAAAAATTATCATAAGTAGCTCAATCAAAAAAGAAAAAATTAAGCATGGAAAAGCATGAGTAGGTTGACCATCTTCACTAAAAGCACAAGTTATTTTTTATAACATCTTACCTAGATATTACTTTATAAGGTAAGGAGTGCTCTTTTCCACTCAATTTCATATGGTGGCATATCTACACACAAAACACCATATTATAAAATAACTAAATAAATTGTATTACTTAATAAATTTGTTACAACATGCCATTCATGTCAAAATCAACTCTTCTTACCACAAAAAATTTGGTTTCCAATTTGACAGGTTCATCTTTTGATTCCTGTACCAAATTCTAAAGGAATTTGGCAGCTTATACTTCTACATGAGGAGACAATTTCATCTTGTAAAATGTTCCAAAGCACAAAACAAATATAAATCATATAATCTACATGATATTTATAGCTTGCTATATGTTTGGCAACATCTAAAAATTTTAAGTGAACTGAGAAAAATAGAGAGGCCTTAACCTTCATTTTTTCTTTTTTTTGTTTGTTGCTCTAAATATCTCACAATATTTACAAATTGGTTGCTTTCTTTCTTTCTTGTTCAAATAAAAAATAGATACATTTGTATAGAGTCAAGATGAATTCAAGAACTTCAGGTAACAGATATATTGTAGCTTCTTTTATAAGACACTGGAATCTAAGTTCTAAAATCTATTTTTGAAACTTGACAAAGGGAAAAATACATCTTTATGAAGTAGTCTTCAAAAATATCATAGCTAAATGGCTCTAAATGTCCACTATCAAACATTCCCAATTCTTTGTTCAACCCTTTAGGCCTGAATCTTGATAGCTATTTCACTCTGTAGCTATCCCTATGCCTTTGATATTATCTAGTTATGGCTCCCAAATCTATTGAAAATTGATCATTAGGGTTAAATTTGAAACGTTACAAATATAATATTTGTCCAAACCCATCAAGAATTTTCCATCAGATACAAACAATTCCCTTATAAAGAATTTGTGAAGTCAGGTCTAAAATCTGGAAATGAAATTCTGAAAAATGCACAAGACTAAAAATGAAATCTGATGAGATGTTGCTTTAAAATATGATTTTCAAACCTGGAAGTACAAATCTGACTTCACAAATGAATTCTGGAAAAAGAAATTGACTACCCTCAATCTAGCGATATCTTCTTGAGTTTTTTCTAATTTTTTCTAAGAAAATCGTTGAGCAAAACATTGTCGCAATAAAGAGTCGAGCTCATTTTTATTTATGTCGGCCAAAATTTAACTTTGCAAGTCCATCAAAATTTTAGAGAAAAATCTTCATCAAAACTTCGACAAAAAATAAGGTTCATCGAAATTTCGACCAACGTCGGGGAAATTTTTTTTTAAAAATGAAAATTTCGCACAAGTATCCAACGATACATTTGATTATATAGCTTTCATCAAAGAAAATTGTTGGATTTTGTAATCAAATGAGTTAGTGTGTAAATGGTTGTCTCATGGTTGGTTGCTTGCTTCTTAACATCAACACTTTTGCAACATGGAATGCTACAAAATAGTATGAATGCCTTCCAAATCACACATTCCATTGTTTTGTATTTTTTAATTTTTTTTTATGAATAGGTAGATATCTATATTAATATAAAGATAAAATTACAAATTCACAAAAAAAGGGGTGGGTGGTAAGATGGCACACCCCAAAAGTCATATGGGTAGAGCCCAGAAAATCCAAAATAACGATCACATGGGCCTAGCCCAAAAGTCTAAGAACAGGAAATAAAAATTAAGCGGCCAAAGAAGTGCCAGTAGAGCCTGGGGGATCCCTATCATCCAATTTTTTTCCTATACATTAGCGGGGGTTGGAGTGAAGTCAAGAGGAGCACCCCAACCATCATCATATTTATCTTTATCTTTTTCTTCTTCCTCATGCCGAGGCAAGATTACAAGAGCCAACAGTAGAAATTTTTTTCCACTAGTAGGCCAGCTAGAACCAGAAGTAGGCGGAGCATCAAAATTCCACCCAGAACTACCACCACCACTCCCCATAGCACTACTAGAGTGTCATCCCTAACCAGGATGCAATGAAGGAGAACGAGCTCGCTTGGGAGGCCGGGAATCCCACCGAGCAGGAGGCTAGGAGTAGGAACATGCAGAATCACTCTGCTTCCAGCCTCGAGAAGGTAAACGACCATGGGAGGAGGAGGAAAAATCAGGAATCCAAGCCACAGTACAAGGGGCATTGCCCTAGTGGTCCAGGAGGACCTGCAGGTGATCCAACTCTAGTGCAACCTTGTTGGCTTGCACTTGAATTTGTAGGAGAACATTAGAACAAATAACTTCTTTAGCATAAAGAGACACATTAACATCTAAATGAGAATGAGAAAATATACAAGAATTTATGTCTTTCCAAATATTGAAGAGGATTTCCACCCTGAAAGTGTGCCAAAGTTGAGTGAACTTAGTCGGGGTTCCAGGCGGGTCCCCCAACAGAACCATATGCCAAGAGAAGGGTTTCAGCCAAAAAGGCCAAAAGAACTCATGAATCCAAGTCCAAAGCTATTGAGCTCTGGGAAAAAACCAAAAAAGATTCTCAAAGATTTCAGACTACCCACAAAAAGGCTAGTGAGGGTTGGGAACCCCCATATGAACAAGCCAAGAACCCACAGGCAAGCCTTGGAAAAGAATACACCAAGCAAAGTGGCTAGCTTTGGATTAAAAATTACAGACTAAGTGGCATCAAACCTCTTACACCAAGTATGGGCAGAGGAATTAAGAAGCCTTCTCTAGTTCAAAGTACTGATCATAGGAAAATGGGGTAAAAGCCACTTGTAACCAAGTCACAACTTATAGCTCCTAAGAGGAGTGTCTAGAAACCATTTCCAGTCTTTCCACCAAGGTTTGTGCCCATGAATGCCAAATTTGTGAAGCATGTCCGCTAGAATGGTGCTCACCAGCCCGTCGAAAGTAGGATGGTCCTAGTTTCAAAAATTGTACTGGGCTTTAAAAGCATCCCACTGCAAGAGACACATAGTAGGCCGGTGAAAGAGCTGATGCAGTGTTTGAATGTCCTTTCTATGAAATATGAGGGCCTTGAGCCCAGGAGACTTTTCCAGGGGTTGACCATTCTGAGCCAGAAGGGGAGACCACCATAAGTTATGCTGGTTGATAAAAATACCATCACAAAATCCAGCCCCGACCCAATAGAGCCATGGCTTAACAGTTTCCTAAGAGTGCCAGATGCTCTTGGCCACAAAGGAGCCAACAATTTGAACCAACGCCCTCATAACCAGGAGGGTTTGGAGACCAATTCCTTTCCAGGCGGGCCTGTGAACAAGAAAATCAGACTGAATACAATGCATGAGGAGAATCTTTCAGGCTTCATCCCTGGTGAGAGCTCGGATAATCCATTTGACAGAGAGAGAAATCCCTTGTTGTTGAGTGGAGAGCAATCTAAGCCCTCCAGAGTCCTTGGGGAGCCAACAAAACTACCAAGTGACCTGATGAAAACCCTTGTGGGTTTCATAGGAGGCTCATAAAAAATCTCGAGGCAACTTTTTAAGCCCATTGTAGGTAGCTTTAGAAGGAGCCCAATAAGAAGAATAGTAGACATGAGTGGCTGCCAAAATTTTAGAGCAAACTTGGAATTTTCTAGCAAGAAAAAGAGGCTTAGTGATCCAATAGGCCAACTTCTTCTCAACCTTGGAGAGCAGGGCTTGCCAAAGCTCCCAAGGGGAAGCCTGAAAGGCAAAGGGAATGCCTAGAAATCGAAAAAATTTCTCCTTGCCCAATCCACTTCTAGTTATAGGTTTGGAGCCATGCAGGAGTGGGGAGCATCGATTTTGTGTAACATAAGGTCTTGTGCCATTGAATTGCAGAACCGGAGGCAAGACAAAAAGTATTCAGGCAGTCAAGGGCAGCAGTGATGGAAAATTCATCCTCCAAGAGAGTGAGAAAAGAATCATCTGTGAAGTGGCCATTGAAGAGTTGCTCCTCGGAGTCTGAGAAAGAGATCCCTTTAACACATTGCGGGGAGACAGCATGGGCCAGGAGATATCCAAATCCTTTAGTAGCCAACACATACAAAGCAGGGGCAAGAGAGCACCCCTGGCGAATGAAATGAAAAATACCAAAAGCAGAAGACTGGTGGTCATTAATGGCAATGCAAGCCGAGGCATCAGAAAAAAAATACAAACAAACTATATAAAGTTGGGCCCAAAACCCAAGGCTTGCAACATTGCAAGAATGAAAGACCATTCAATGTGGTCATAAGCTTTGGCAAAATCAATTTTAATGAACACCACTTTCTGGTTCAACTGTCGAGCCCACTCCATGCCTTCCCAAACCGCAATAATGTTATCCAGAATAGACCTGAATTTAATGAAACCAATCTGCTCAGGACGCACAACTTGAGGCAAGAGGTGGCAAATTTTTAGAGCTAGGGCTTTGGCAATGATTTTGTAGGAAACATTGAGAAGCGTGATGGGGCACCAATTGTAAATATCCTCCAAATCCCTAGGCTTAGGTATGAATTTAATATTGCCTTTATTTATCAAATTTCCTAGAGAATTGGTGGTGCATGAGCACCTAGGAAGCACTAGGAAATTTAAGGACCTAGGATGAAGTTTTGAGTTTTTGATCCTTTAAAGGTCATGTTGACCATTAGAATTGAGTTAGAGACTTAATAAAATGTTAGTGACTTACTAAAATGCCTTGGTCAAGAGCTATCAGGAGTACAAAGGTTTGTGAGTTTAGAAGTTCACTTGTATTAGTTTTCTAGGAAAATTGGTAAAAGTGGTAGAATGGTACATTCAACACTTTTTCCACTTGACAACTAAAATGTCTGACCAAGGGGAAAGCTAACTACCTTGGGAAACCTATATAAGGTGTGCCTCGACCTGTAGATTGGTTGGAAGGCATTAGAATTTTTTTTTGTAATTTGAATTTCATGAATGACAAGTGAGGATAGTGAGAAGATTGATTGATTTTCTATGTTTTTGTTCTTGGTATTGTGTTAATGGCATAACTAGGTATTGATATACGTCTGGAATTTAATATAGTTATCTTCCAAGCATTGTTTGGTTCTATAGTTAGTTTGTTTTCATCATTTCAAGCTTTTGATTGTAATTAGTTAGGTTCTTTCCATTGCTCTTCTAACTAGCAGACCATCAGAAATGGAGTTTTAGTCCACTTTTCTCCTATACCTGGTGTATGGGCTCTTGGAAACTATGGCTAGGCTCCATGCTTGTAAATATAGTAGAGGTAGGAGTCTTTAGAGATCGGGGAATCATGGATGAAGTTTGTTCCTAGGCGAGCTTGGGAGTGCCCAGCTAGGAAGGACAAAGAGTGCAAAGCACTAAGGTTGTAGGGGTGCCCATCTCCTGGGAAACCATGGTGTGGAGAGGATGTTGGTTGCCTTGCAAGGGCTTGGAAAGAAGGAGGAGACTTCAATAGACTAGGAGAAGGCAGAATCAGTTGACTGATCACAGTGAGGTCAGAAAATGGCTTAAACAAGCCTAAATTTGCTAAACCAAGGGTTAGGACAGTGTACAGACAGTGGAGGCTCCAAACCCCAAAAATCTTCAAGGTGTGGGCAAAGGTATCACAAATTCCAAGAAACGATTGGGGGTCTTTTGGAAGAGTTGGGTGAACTATCCATTTTTCTCGGGTTAGGAGGCCTAATTGGGCTCTAGGGCTTGTAGCCTTTTTAACCCTAGATGAGGGTTTGGTGGAAGCAATGGAGAGTTGGAGTTTGGTGATTATCCAAGAACCCTAGGAAGATGATATGAAGCCAGTAGAAACATCTCTACACCCCTACAAGAACAAACTGAGAATTGGGAGTAATTGACCTTTAGGGAAGATTAAGGGTTAAGGAAAGAAAAGAAGCAAGGCACCAAGATTGGCTTGGTAGATGGAGAGTGAAATGATAGTAAGGTTGGATAGTAGAACCAAGGGTATCTATACTTGAGATAGGACCTAAAGGTTAAGGTAGGAGAGTCACCTAGGAGTTCTTGAGAACAAGGACCCAGAGCATGGAATAGTGATTGTTCCATCCAACCCTACCCTAACAATTGGTTTGAAAGGCTTCAAGATAAACATGATGCAAATCACTCCCAACATACTCCCAAAGAGCTTTGTAAAATTTACAAGGAAAGCGATCAATCCCAGGAGCCTTATCATCGGCCATGGAGGAAACGACTTCCTTGAGATCATCAATTGTTAACAATTGATCACAAAAATTAATCTGGGCTAAAGAAAGCCTATGTGGCACAACAACAAGGCAATCCTGAAAGGCTTGTTGGTGCATAGGTGTGGGGTCCTAAGCAGTGAAAACCTGTTCATAGTGATGCACAAAATCCTGGAGAATGTCAGGTAGCGCAGAGAGCACCTAGTTACCATTGTTGATTGCTTTGATGCTTGGGGATGAGTGCCTAGCACGAAGGGCCAAAAAAAACTCTTTGGAAGCACGATCACCAATTTTGAGCCAGTGAAGCCGAGCTTTGATTTGAGCGCCTTTGGTCATATAATTATCAGCCACTTATTTTTTCTATCTTAAATCCGTCACCCTGACTTGATGTGATGGGGAGAAAGGACTGGCCTCCAAAGCCTCCATAGCTATATACAAGTCGGCAGTGGTGGCCTCATAGGTATGCCAACGAAAGATAGCTAGTCGGTGCCCATAAATGCACAAGAACAACACAGTATGAATGATGGCATCATTCCACTAAGCAATCCAACCCGTATGGCCAGGTGGCCTACACTCCAAATTCCACACCCGATGAATGTGGGCCAAGGTGGGCTTGTGACAAAGCAAAGACATGTTCAAGAGGAATTAAGTCTTACACGTGTGGGGCTGATGAGATGCCCATTCAATGCGAAAATGAATTGGGAAGTGATCAGAAAGAGTCACATCCACTAACGACTTTACTGGCAAGGCAAAACTAGTAAAGAAAAAAAAAATTGCATCGAGATCATGGCACGATCAAGGCATTTAAAGACTCTATCAGAACTAGCCCTATAATTGCACCAAGTGTGCCAGAGAGAATGAGAATGGCGGCAACCCATATTGGGATCAAAAAGGCCCAATTTATTATGCATATAAAACAACGCTTCCCTTTCACCCGCAACTGAATGGAAAGGCAAGGTGCCATTCTTGTCATACGCCATCTTGACCATGTTAAAATCCCTGTAGAGCAACTAGGTGGCAACTAGCAAAGAATCAAAAATCTAGCACCAAAGCAAGCAGCACTCCATGACAACATTAGAGGCATAAACATTAATAATCCCAAAGGAATGATTCTCAATATTGAGAACCCAGACTACCCGCTGGGAGGGGTCAACCGCATGGTCCACCACGCAAGAATGCAATTGTGGGGCCAAAAGAGTGAAAGCTCCACCATGACCAGTCTCATGCAAAGCACAAAACATAGTACTGGCTGGCCAAATAGAGCGACAAGACAAAGGAAGCAAAAAACCTGAAATTTTAACTTCCTAGAGAGAAAGCACTTCAATCCTTGGGTAATTCTGCAAAGTATTCCTAACATAATACTTCCTGGAGAGGTCAATTAGACCTTGAACATTCCATGAAAAAAATTAATGGATAAAAATCTTCCATACTTGTAGAATCCAGGTCCTCTTCACCCAAGGAAGAGAAGTTATTCTTCAAAAATCTTGTGGAACAAAACCAATCTGAATAGGAGGAGAGAATCTTTATTTTTCAGGCACATATTCTCCTTCTTTCGGTGGAGGAGATAGGATGTGAGACCACCACTGAGTCCCTGTTGTGAAGGGAAAAGCTGGTTGAGCACACAAAATAGCCATAGGCTGAGGTGTGGCCTTTGACCTGGGCTGCACAACAACAGAAATAACTCCTGAGGGAGCAACTATCCCCTTCTCTGAATATGGAATGTTACAAAATAGTATGAATTTCTTCCAAATCACACATTCCATTGTTGTGTTTAAATTTCAGTCTTGAAAAACAAACTGCACAAAATAATTGTGAATGGGAAACATAGTGCTAAGTTTTAGTTATTTCAATCTTGTTGTTTAAATGTAAATGGTTGCCTCATGGTGGGTTGTTTTCTTCTTAAAACCCACGGTTTTGCAACATGGAATGTTACAAAACAATATTAATGTCTTCCAAATCACACATTCCATTGTTGTGTTTAAATTTTATTTGATTGAAGAAAAACTGCACAAAATAATTTTGAATGAGAAACTCAGTGTTGGGTTTCAGTTATTTCAATCTCTTTGTTTAAATGTAAAAGGCTTGTCTTATGGTCTATTTCTTGCTTCTTAACACCCACAGTATCTCAACATAGAATGCTAAATAATAGTATGAATGTCTTCTAAATCACACATTCCATTGTTGTGTTTACATTTCATTTGGTTGAAAAAAAAATTGCACAAAATAATTCTAAATGGAAAACACAATGTTGGGTTTCAGTTATTTCAATCTCCTTGTTTAATGTAAAGGGGTTTCTCATTGTCGGTTGTTTGTTTCTTAAAACCCATAGTTTTGCAACAAGAAATGTTACAAAACAATATGAATGCCTTGCAAATCACACATTCCATTGTTTTGTTTACATTTGAGTTGATTGAAAAAAAAACTACACAAAATAATTTTGAATGGGAAACATAGTGTTGGGTTTCAATTATTTCAATCTCCTTATAAAATGTAAAGGGTTGTCTCATGGTCAGTTGCTTGCTTCTTAAAACCAACGGTTTTGCAACATGGAATGTTACAAAACAGTATGAATGTATAATCACACATTCCATTGTTGTGTTTAAATTTTAGTTGATTGAAAAAAAAATTGCACAAAATAATTTTGAATGGGAAACACAGTGTTGAGTTTAAGTTATTTGAATCTCCTTGTTTAAATGTAAAGAGTTGTCTCATGGTCGGTTGCTTGCTTCTTAAAACCCATGGTTTTGCAACATGGAATGTTAAAAAATAGTATGAATGTCTTCCAAATCACACATTCCATTGTTGTGTTTAAATTTCAGTTGATTGAAAAAAAACTGCACAAAATAATTGTGAATGTGAAACACAGTACTGGGTTCAGTTATTTCAATCTCCTTGTTTAAATGTAAAGGGTTGTCTCATGGTCGGTTGCTTACTTCTTAACACCCATGGTATTGAAATATGGAATGTTACAAAATAGTATGAATGTCTTCCAAAGCACACATTCCATTGTTGTGTTTACATTTCAGTTGATTGAAAAAAAAATTGCACAAAATAATTTTGAATGGGAAACACAGTGTTGGGTTTCAGTTATTTTAATCTCTTTGTTTAAATGTAAAGTGTTCTCTCGTGGTCAGTTGCTTGCTTCTTAACACCCACGGTTTTGCAACATGCAATATTACAAAATAGTATGAATGTCTTCCAAATCACACATTCCATTGTTGCATTTTAATTTCAGTTGATTGAAAAAAAAATGCGCAAAATAATTCTAAATGGGAAACATAGTGTTGGGTTTAAGTTAATCAATCTCCTTGTTTAAATGTAAATATTTGTCTCATGGTCGGTTGCTTTCTTCTTAACACCCATGGTATTGCAACACAGAATGTTACAAAATAGTATTTATGTCTTCCAAATCACACATTCCATTGTTGTGTTTACATTTTATTTGATTGAAAAAAAATTGCACAAAACAATTTTGAATGGGAAACAGAGTGTTGAGTTTCAATTATTTCAATCTCTTTGTTTATATGTAATGGGTTGTCTCATGGTCGGTTGCTCGCTTTTTGAAACCCACGGTTTTGCACCATGGAATGTTACAAAACAAAATGTATGTCTTCCAAATCAAACATTCCATTGTTGTGTTTAAATTTAAGTTGATTGAAAAAAAAAATGCACAAAATAATTTTGAATGAGAAACACAGTGCTAGTTTTCAGTTATTTCAATCTCCTTGTTTAAATGTAAAAGGTTGTCTCATGGTCGATTGCTTGCTTCTTAATACCCACAGTTTTGCAACATGGAATGTTACAAAATAGTATGAATGTATTCCAAATCACACGTTCTATTGTTGTGTTTATACATTTCAGTTGATCGAAAAAAAAAATTGCACAAAATAATTTTGAATGAGAATCACAGTGCTGGATTTTAGTTATCTCAATCTTCTTGTTTAAATGTAAAGGGTTGTTTCATGATCGGTTGCTTGCTTTTTAAGACCCACGGTTTTGCAACATGAAATGTTACAAAATAGTATGAATTTCTTCCAAATCACACATTCCATTGTTGTGTTTAAATTTCAGTTGATTGAAAAAAGAACTACACAAAATAATTCAGAATGGGAAACATAGTGTTGGGTTTTAGTTATTTGAATCTCCTTGTTTAAATGTAAAGGGTTGTGTTAGGCTCAGTTTCTTGCTTCTTAAAAACCATGGTTTTGCAAAACAGTATGAATGTCTTCCAAATCACACATTCCATTGTTGTGTTTAAATTTCCGTTGATTGAAAAAAACTTCACAAAATAATTCTAAATGGGAAACACAGTGCTGGGTTTCCATTATTTCAATCTCTTTGTTTAAATGTAAAGGGTTGTCTCATGGTTGGTTGATTGCTTCATAAAACCCATGGTTTTGCAACATGGAGTGTTACAAAATAGTATGAATGTCTTCCAAATCACATCTTTCATTGTTGTGTTTAAATTTTAGTTGATTGAAAACAAATTGCACAAAATAATTTTGAATGGGAAACACAGTGTTGGGTTTCAGTTATTTGAATCTCCTTGTTTAAATGTAAAGGGTTGTCTATGTTGGGTTTCTTGCTTCTTAACATACACATTTTTGCAACATGGAATGTTACAAAACAATATGAATGTCTTCCAAATTACACATTCCATTGTTGTGTTTAAATTTCAGTTGATTGAAAAGAAAACTGCACAAAATAATATTGAATGGGAAACAAAATGATGAGTTTCAGTTATTTCAATCTCCTTGTTTAAATGTAAATGGCTATCTCATGGTCGGTTGTTTGTTTCTTAACACCCACGGTTTTGCAAAGGTGGCAGTATTTTGATCCCAAGTTTCCTTCGACATGGTGCTTCCTGGTGAAGTTGTGGAATGGGAAAACGAGCCAGTACCTGTCATTCAGCCTAATTTAATGTGGATCGAGGAGGAATAACTCCACATTATTTATGAGCTACGTTCACTTGCATGGAAGGAAAATTCCAGCTACGGAAAATATTGGAGGGTGATCTCTGTCTTAGCTAAAGAGGAAGAGTGAGCCGAATTTAATAATTTTCTTAATGAAATGTTTGCGGAGATTTTCTGAGCTTTGGCTCCTCCAGTAGTTTAGCGAACTTGGTTTCTTTCTGTAGTTGTCAACAAAAATGGTTTCTTTCGATAGAAACTGAATCTTTACTTTACATGCATGAAAAATTTGTAATTATGAATAGGACAAAAATCCTAGGGTGTAATGGAAACAATGTCTGTTTCTTAATGAATTATTGCAACCTCGGCCATTTTTAAGGAGGATTGCAAACAATTATTTGAGAAAAAAACGGCGGAGGAAAGAAAGAGAGGAAAATGGGGGAGAAGGGGATTTTCTGCTTTTAGATAATTTTGTTACGCAGCAATGGAGTCTTTGAACCCAAATTTTGTATTGAGAAAAAAGGAAATGAGACCGAATCTTTGAATTTGTTAATATTTTCTTAATCGCAAATGTCTTTGTGCTTCTGTGATCATTCTTCAATATGATATTTGCTATGTCAAATTGTGTTGATGTTTTATTTGTTGAATCTGTGAATTCTAAAAGAAATCATCCAGTGAAATTAGTTTATTGTTTATCTTTCCTTGTATCATGGTTGGTTGCTTGCTTCTTTAATGGTTGTCTCATGGTGGGTTGTTTTCTTCTTAACACCCACGGTTTCACAACATGGAACGTTACAAAATAGTATGAATGTCTTTGAAATCACACATTCCATTGTTGTGTTTAAATTTCAGTTGATTGAAAAAAAACTACACATAATAATTGTGAATGAGAAACATAGTGTCGGGTTTCAGTTATTTGAGTCTCTTTGTTTAAATGTAGAGGGTTGTATCATGGTGGGTTGATTTCTTATTAACTCTAATGGTTTTGAAACATGGAATGTTACAAAATAATATGAATGTCTTCCAAATCACACATTCCATTGTTGTGTTTAAATTTTAGGCGATTGAGAAAAAAACTACACAAAATAATTCAGAATGGGAAACATAGTGCTGGGTTTCAGTTATTTAAATCTCCTTATTTAAATGTAAATGGTTGTCTCATGGTGGGTTTCTTGCTTCTTAAAACTGATGGTTTTGCAACATGGAATTCTATAAAACAGTATGAATGTATTCCAAATCACACATTCCATTGTTGTGTTTAAATTTTAGTTGATTGAAAAAACACTGCATAAAATAATTCTGAATGGGAAACGTAGTGTTGGGTTTTAGTTATTTCAATCTCCTTTTTTAAATGTAGAGGGTTATCTCATGGTGGGTTGTTTTCTTCTTAACACCCATGGTTTTGCAACATGGAATGTTACAAAATACATTGGATTTCTTCCAAATCACACATTCCATTATTGTGTTTACATTTCAGTCGATTGAAAAAAAAATTGGACAAAATAATTGTGAATGAGAAACATAGTGCTGGGTTTCAGTTATTTCAATATCTTTGTTTAAATGTAGAGGGTTGTCTCATGGTGGGTTGCTTTCTTCTTAACACCCATGGTTTTTTAACATGGAATGTTACAAAATAGTATGAATTTCTTCCAAATCTCGCCTTTCATTTTTGTGTTTAAATTTCTGTTAATTGAAAAAAAAATGCACAAAATAATTCTAAATGAAAAACACAGTGCTGAGTTTTAGTTATTTGAATCTCCCTATTCAAATGTAAAGGGTTGTGTCATGGTAGGTTGCTTGATTCTTAACACCTATGGTTTTGCAACATGGAATGTTACAAGACACTATGAATGTCTTTGGAATCACACATTTCGTTGTTGTGTTCAAATTTCAGATGATTGAAAAAATCAAGGGCAAAAAATAATTGTGATTTGGAAAACACAGTGCTGGGTTTCAGTTATTTGAATCTCTTTGTTTAAATATCAATGGTTGTCTCATGGTGGGTTGCTTGCTTCTTAACACCCATGGTTTTGCAACATGGAATGTTACAAAATAGTATGAATGTCTTCCAAATCACACATTCCATTGTTGTGTTTAACTTTCACATGATTGAAAAAATCAATTGGAAAAAAGAAACATGATTTGGAAAACACAGTGTTGGGTTTCAGTTATTTGAATGTCCTTGTTTAAATGTGAAGGGTTGTATCATGGTGGGTTTCTTACTTCTTAACACCTATGGTTTTGAAACATGGAATGTTACAAAACCGTATGAATGTATTCAAAATCACACATTCCATTGTTGTGTTTGAATTTCACATGATTGAAAAAAAAGTGCAAAAAATTATTGTGATTCGGAAAACACAGTGTTGGGTTTCAGTTATTTGAATCTCCCTATTCAAATTTCAAGGGTTGTCTCATGGTAGGTTTCTTGATTCTTAACACCTATGGTTTCACATCATGGAATGTTACAAGATAGTATGAATGTCTTCCAAACCACACATTCCATTGTTGTGTTTGAATTTCGCATGATTGAAAGAAAAGTGTAGAAAATAATTGTGATTCAGAAAACACAATGTTGGATTATTGGACTGTCTGATTTCTAGCGTGCATTTGTGTTATATTTTATGCATATCTTGATTTAATTTATCACCTTTAATTTTTCTTAGTTGAAGTTAGAACGTCCTATTGGTTTCACATGGGTGAGAGCAATGCAAGCACATTTTATCTATGTTTAATGAATGATTTTTTTATTTATCTTCACACAATCCACACTAATTTTAAGTATTCATTCAATTCTATGATTTCCTAGAATAGGGAGAGGTTTGAAATGGAAGAAGCTAGATGAATTGCAGGTGCAAGATGTACAAAATGGAGGCTCTCCTTTTTTGTCTTTCGATTTGGAATGGGCTTCTATTTTCATCAACAGGGATAAGGTCCCTGACCTTGTTGCAACAATTGCTCTTATGAGACTTGATAATTTTACTCACGGTGAAATGTCCATTGAAGGTGTAGAAACAAAATTTTTGGACAATATAAAAAGAGAACCTACCACCTCGTGTCCCATCTACGACAAAACTTATAGCAAAACAATTTTGTATAAGAGGTTTGTATATATTGACATTCATTTCTATGGTCGAATGATATGTTACTCTCTCTTCATTGAACATGATGAGATTATGCCTTTCTCATAGCTACTGGTGTCAATGTGGTCCTAAAGACAAGAGAGACTAGCCTTCACTAGAGAAGAAACCACATAAGATGTTTATACAAATGCGAGGTTGTCAATATCACTTCATGGTAAAGGTTATGGAAGGAAAACCCGATGTTGCCTAAATGTTCCACGTTGATAAAAATGGTGAATTTTTCCATGGAATTCATGACACAAGTGGAGAAAAGTGTTCTGTGTTTTCCTCTAATATATCCGCAGAGTGCAAAAGCTATATTGAAAGCCTTTTTCTCATGGATGTCAGTGTCAATGCAATAATGGATAGACACATCAGTGATCATGTGTTATGTGGCATGATGCCCAAGAGAGATCAATTCATTACAAGAAGGGATGTAATGAATGCCTGATGAAAGGTGTGTTCTACTCATGCACAAAAACACAAAGTCGATTCGACAAGTATCCTATTGTGGAGTGGACAGGACTTTGATAACTTCTTCTACTTTCAACGGCCTGATGGGAACAATACACCTTTTTTTATCAGGGTTCAGGCTTCATGGATGCTGGATAGGATGGTTAGTTGCTCGCAGAACTCAGTCATCTCAATGGATTCCACATTTGCAACTAAAAAATATGAGGTGAAGCCTTACAAACATTGACAAATAGTTCATCGTGTTTTCACTAATCTTCTTGGCTATAAACTTCACAATGCTCATGCTGAGTTTTTCTCTCTATAGTATCCATTGTATACTCTCCTCATTTTCTATGAGCAACAAAGTGGTGTTATCATTGCATGGGTAGTTTCCTCATGAACCAAGATTGAGGACATCTTTTCGTGGCTATGCATATTGCTCAACCATGGAAGAAGAGCCAGACCCAACTAGAGAATAAATGCATTTTGACTAATGATGCGACTACGAAAATACAAGTCATATAGTATGTGCATCCCTTTCTTCATTTGCTATTCATTTTCAATCTGACTTTCTCATGTAGTCCAGTAGTAAACAATATTGTTTGTATTGTCTATTAGGGTTTTCTTTCAATGGCATGTGCTTCTATTCCTTTGGCATGTCAAAAGGGCTTGGCTAAAGAATGTATATAAGTATGTAGCCAAGGAAAGGGCAATGGACGTCTTCCTCTATCTTGGCACGATCATGATGGCAATTGGTGATGCTGAAGATTGCGTCACTCAGCTATTGAACTCTTTATTTCAAGAGTTCACGATCAGCCCTGATTCTTAGAGTACTTCAACAAGACCTGGTGTAAAGGAGAAGGTCGAATTGGTGAGTTGAATTTTTTTTTCACCTCACATGATTGACACCATTCAAATTATTTTATGTCACCTCTTATACGTTGTGGCTTACTTGACTATTCGATGTTTTTTCATAGCCATGTGGCTGAAAAATTACAAAATATTACCACATGCCAACTAGGATATGAATGCAACCATTGAGTCATAACGTTGTGCACTAAAAACTCGGTACTTGTGTGATTGTTCAAAAAAATGCAATAGGATAATGGACTATTTGTATTACACACTTGTGTATAAAATGGAACCATTCTATAGGCAAAAGGAAAATTTGCAACATTATGGTTTTTTGACAAACAAAAAGTATTTAAATATGTGATCTAGTGTGGAGCGGGGCAAGGCGATTCTGGATGATGACTATATACTTGATTAAATAGATCCTAGATAGTACTGGGTGAAAATTCAAAGTAGGCCAATACACTACCTTGTTCGTAAAATTGGGGAGCACCTTTTTTTTTTGTGAATGCCCTTGGAGTTTGTAGGGGAACACTTGCAAACATGTCATCAAGGTTTCTCACTTGATTAAAATATCATTTGTCATTGAAGGGGTGGTCCACGGTAAGTGAATTTCAATTGAAATTGCATTACTTTATTGGAGTCAATTATGTTTTGAATTTTCTACAACCTAATACAAATTTCTTTTGTGTGCTCATTTAGATGGGGGAGGTCAAACAATTGATACAGACATAGATATGAACGAGACATTGTCAGAGGGGGTCGTAGAAGAAAACAATCCTAATGTTTTGACCCCTATGCTTGCTCCTTCTATGACTCATGTATATGATGAACATGTGGTGACAATGTCTCTTTGGAATGACACTAATGAAATCTTGAAGAAAGTGATGCATACACCGCCACAATCTCTACAATAGGTGCAATCATAGGCAAAATGCTTGGACACGTTTCTAGAGGACCTATGACAATCAAATGCATTTTCATTTGAATTCATTCTAGATCCTAATCAAGATGCAACTACCACTGTTCGCATACGTCCATGGTTTAGTGCGACCAGGGATCGTCGTCGACGTCCAACACGACGTACAAATAATTTTGCACAACAATCAGATCATCGAACCCCTTTGGATGACTCCTTTCCCTTGTCCATGAACAATAGTTTGAATTGGAATGTCACTATGCAATGTGAGACTTCAAGTGAAACTGCTATGGATGTGGCAGAGGATAAAAAATCTAATATGGGTGAGTATGAGAAAACCCATTTCAATCTCTTTATTTTAATAGGAAATGGTATTGCAGATTTCATTTTTCCACTATGTGCTTGTACCACACCATAAACTTTATGATTTCTTTTATGGATTTTTTTGTTCACTTCAACATTCCAATCTCGAGAAAGGAGTCCTCACCGACGATTGTCTTTCGTTGGTGTAAACCCAATGGAAGGTATGGTTCGAATTTAATAACTTTTCTTACATAAGTCAAATTTTTGATATGACGTTGGGTAATTTAAGAAGTGTATATGTTGAATCATGCAGGGGAAGAGAACCATTCAATGTTTGGTTGTTGATCTTTAGAAAATACAAAAGATTTCCAATGAAAAGGATGCGTACAAGTTGGTAACTGAGGAAAGTGAATTCAATGGGGTTGAAAGTTTGTTCCTAAAGCATGGGAAAATATTTGTAAACATGTTTCATATGGTGGTAGAGCATGAGAAGGTTTGGAATACAGTATTCTATTAAACCCTCATTTTGTGCATAAAATAAGGGTTTAGTAGAACAATGTTGGCTTGAGCCTTTGTATTCGTAAAAGTAGATGATTCCTAAGTTATGAGAGTTGTCAAAGGACTCTTTCAAGTTGTTACATGTTTTGATGATGATTTAAGATCTGATCCTTTGTAGATTTGGGCTAATAGAGTGCATTTTCAGCGGTACAGTCATGTTTTCAAGCTTTCTTTTCAAAACAATAGCATTTGAATTTGTGATATGTAAAAATTGGCACAAATGGGTTTCTAGAACAACAAATACCTTATGGAACAAAAACTTCAAAAAAGCTCTTCTTCACTATTGTGGACCCCAAAGTAGGCCTATTTTACAAAGAGACTAATTAAGCCTAGAACATTCTTCAAACACAACTCATTAAGCCTAAAGAAACTTAATCTTACCTTAAACTTTGCTACCCCCAAGTTTGATAGATATTCACTTACTAGACCCACCATATTTCACCTAAAAGTTGCCTTATGAAAGATGTGCAATGCAATGCATGTAATCAGTGATGTGATCTCCGTCGCTCAAGGAATGATTCTGATAGGTTAGGTTTTGTTGCTGGGAAGATGGTTTTCTGAAGGGAGAAAGGAATTAGGTGGTTTGAGTTGTTGTCCCTGTAGATTGTGCATGGAAAAGAGCATGACAAGTGAGAGTTAAGGTTAGGGTTTCATCAAAAAGGTGAGGGAAATGATATCCCTTGTTCTTTTAAGCATGTATAGGCATGAATAAAGGTGTTTGAGTTGGTTTGAAGGTTTCAAAAAGAGTGGAATATAGTTTTCCAAGTTACCCTCATGTCAATTGCTTGAAACAAGGGTTTCATGAATAGGTGTTTGGGAAAGAAAGTCTCTACAAACCAAGTGTGGATTTGGTGGTTTTGAGGGCTGGTGAGACTTGCCCCATTGGTTTCTTGGGCTAGTTGTATGATTTGAGTGGTGTGTTTGCTGAAATTTGGCATAATTGGCCTCTTCAACAATGTTATTTCTTGTTTTTGTGTAAGTTGTTCCAAAAGAGTCATATGTGGGTTTCAAGTATGTTGAGGGGATTGAAATGGGTCTCTACAATGATGATTATTTGTAGGGGTTGTTAAGTGTTTGAGATAGTTAAGTTGACAAATTTGAGTGTGTTTTCCATCATGCAACTGTGATGTGCATTTTTTGTTTGGAACATATGAAGACATATTGAAATGGAATGTTTTGTGAAAGAAAGGGTTGCCACAAAACAAGAAGGTGAACTTCAAGACCTTGTTTTGTTACAGTTTGCAAAAAATAAAAATGTCAAGCACAACCCACTGTGTTTTCCATCCTGCAAATGTGATGTGAATTTTGTGTTCATAACAAAAATATATTTTCTACAATTCATTAGTTCAACTCATCTGATTGGAAAAAATAGAATGCTCAAATTATTTTCCATGTTGGAAAAGACACTGTCCATACACAGTTAGTTAGTTATGAAATTTTTTCTTTCACTTTCAATTTTTTTTAGCAACTGTTTTGTGTGTTTCTAATTAGATAATGTTGTTGTATGTGCTGAAATTTTTGTTCTCTTTCCTTTCAGGCATTATTTTTCCTGTTGTTCAACTTGTGCATTGCCATATGCCTATTGGAGATACTATATGTGCTACCTCGTTCAGTTCAAAATAATAGGTACAATCTCTTTAGTGCATACATTATCTATATCTTCCATTTTTCTCGCTTATTTTTTCACTGTTTCCATTGCATTGACAATGTCTTTCTAATTAGAGAATGCGGGTCTACCTTCTAAAAAATTTGTTGTGTCTTTCATTTCAAGAATTTTCCAGCCTACTGCTGCAATTCTATAGAAGATGTCCCATAGTTCTCGAGCATGGGTGGCTATTTTCTTGAACAACTACCACCTGTATCTGCCATGCAATATTCTTGTTTGAATTGATGAATTCAGCTTCGTGTACAAGTTGCGGGAAAATATGTTAAGGAGAATTAATAGAAAAGGGCCAAACTGCACAGATTTGCACTATGATAATTATGCTCATGTCTTCAACAATGTCTTTGGTGTATGGGAAAATATGGGCATGGATGTTTAATATTACAATCTACAAATAGAGATTGTCAATTTATGTGATTGGCCAATGTCTCTTTATCGAGAAATTCGAGACCTTTTCCTAGTTGGATGCATCTGGAAGGTGTGCATTAGACCAATAGTTATCATACACATGCACAATATCACGGATCAGCTGAGCATGAGGTTTATGAGATTCCTCAAGGAGGAATCTCTAATTAGTAATCACATAGGTCCTATGGAGGAATGGTTGTTGGTCGTGTTCAAATTCAACCACATTTTCAGGATTGAGATTCATCGTGTGAGGCCCTCCTTTAGGCTGCTACATGAGAATTACAAGGTGCCAATGTTGTATGCTGTCAATTACACCTTGACAATCAGAGTGCAGAAAATGCTTCCAAATCCTAAGAACACAGAGATTATACTTGTTTGTAAATAGTTGACATAGTCCTCAATGTTACCAGTATTAAATGTGGATTGTAATTTTCTTTAGATTGTATAATATTGACTCGTTATTTTTTTACATTTCATTGTGTGATGCACATTGTTCTTATAAAATTTGACGGTTAACTTGAATACACTATTTTTTTAAAGTCTGAGTTTTCCATTCTGCAACTTTTCTTGTGCATCTTCTCTTGGAAATGTATAAGGATATTGAAATGGAATGTTTGCTGCAAGTAATGGGTTGTTAAAGAATATGAAGGTGAACTTTAATACAATGTTTTGTTATAGTCTGCATAAAAGACACTTTTCTCTTAAAATAAGATTTTAGAGGTGAGGGACAACCCTACGTGTTTTCCATTCTGCAACAATTTTTTTAGCATAGTGTGTTGCAAAAGTATAAGTAAATTGAAATGGAATGTTGAAATCAAAATGAAATGTTCAAATGGAATGTTGAAATTGGAAAGGAATGCTGAAATGGAAATTCAAAATTTGTAAATGTCTTTGTACATTGGTGACTTGATGAGTTTTGTTTGTGGAATATGAGTCCTTGTTGTGTAATTTTGTTTTGCAAAGGTTTTTGGGCATAGGGGAGCAAGCTAACTCCTAGACAAAATTCACCTATGTATAAAATTGAAATGGAATGCTGAAATGGAAATTCAAAATCTGTAAATGTCTCTGTACATTGGTGACTTGATGAGTTTTATTTGTGGAATGAGTCCTTGTTGTGTAATTTTGTTTTGCAGAGGTTTTTGGCATAGGTGACTCCATTCGAAGATAGGGATTGGTGAATTTATGAGCATTTGGAGACCATTAGCTGACTGTCTTGTTTGGAAAGACTTGTAAAAAGGTGTAGATTGAATAGTATTTGGAGTGTTTGCAATTTCCTTCCTTCAAAGGCTAAAAAGACATTGAAGATTCATTCAAACAGAGTATTTTATATGCCATGGAACTAAGTTAAGAGTGTATTAAAGTATTTTGTTGTTGTTTGTCAAATTGAATGATTAAAGGAAACCTAATTAGATCGGTTAAGGATAGTCTATTTTGAAAGTTCACATATTGAGATGTTTAAGTTGGGGATTGCTTTCTGTTAGTCATTTGTTGTTGGCTTAAAGGTGGAGTTTTCCAGTTTAGTCATCTGACTCGTTTGCAATATCATAGCGAGTTCAGTTGTTTAACCCCTCCAATGTCATTAAACATTTCCTACAAGCAAGGGTAGTTATTAAATATGAACGTGAACTTCAACACATTGTCTTCTTATGGTGTGCATAACACTAACTGTTGTTTTTGAACAAGATATGAAAATTGTGGGACAACCCTGTGTGTTTTCCATCCTGCAACTTTTTTTGTGCATCTTGTGTTCGAAATATATAATGATATTGAAAGGGAATGTTTTTTGCAAGTAAAATATGTTTTCTAAACATATGAACAAATAGCGAAAAAGACTATTTTTTTTAAAGTAAGGGGTGTCATAAAATAAGAAAGTGAATTTGAAAACATTATTTTGTTATAGTCTAGAAAAAATAAGAAGTGAGTCACAACCTAGTGTGTTTTTCATGATGCTACTGTTACGTAAATTTTTTGTTGGAAACATATGAGTAGATATTGAAAAAGAGTGTTTTTCTCGAAGTAAGGGTTGTGAACAAACAACAATGTGAACTTCGAAACATTCATTTCTCATAGCCTGCATAAAATAAGAAGTAAGCCACAACCCACTATGTTTTCCATGATGCAATTGTTATGTAAATAATGTGTTGGAAACATATGGGAAGATATTGAAGAAGAGTTTTTTTCTCAAGGTAAGGGTTGTTAAAAATTATGAAGCTCAACTTCAATACATTTTCTTCTTACCATCTGCATAACACTAACTGTTGTCTTTGAACAAGATTTGCAAAGTTTGGGACAATCTTGTGTGTTTTCCATCCTGCAGCAGTTATGTAGACAAACTATTATACATGAACCAATTCAAGTTATATGGAGAAAATACTCCAAGATAAATATTATTTTAGAAGTAAATTACCCTCAAATGGAGAAAAGGTTTGAACAACTAAGTTTGTAGAGGATAAACCACTCATAGAGAGTGGTGTTTTAGAAAATTGAGACTTAAAACCTTACTTTAAAGGTTTTCTAGAAGGATGAATAGGATTTTCTAATCCACCAATATATGCTTTTCTTTGTCATTGGCATTTGGGTAAGGGTACGCCAATGTGAAAATGAATACTTTACCAATCACATTGTTGTCATTACCATATGGTTGAAGGTACATAATGAAAATCAAGGGTAGATTACTTGATTGAGATATTTTGATGGGCCTATTTTAATCACCTTTGCAATTGTTGACATTAGTCTGATTTTCATCATTCTTTTCTTGAGGCATTTCACTTGTTCATTCAAAAGTTGATTTGATATTGTGAGTGACTCATGGATAGTCCTTATTTTTTATGTTTCGAGGATTGAGACCCAACATATTTTTTAGGTAGCTTTATATATAATATGCATTAGAAATGGTGCATTTCAAAAATTAGTATATCATTGGTTTCCTTAGGGTACTAAGATATGTCTATTTCTTATTGACCATATAGATATCATTTATTGCAACACGCACCACAATCCATAGAGAGTCCAAAAAATACAATTTAGAAATGGCTAGCAAACAAAAGGTAAACTAAGAAATTCAACCCACTTTAACACTTTAAACTAGTCTATACGAGAGTTATTCTATCCACTTGTATGGATTATCACAATCCAAAACTAGATTAGTGACACTTGATGGGTTTCAAATCCCATACCTCATGGATTTTTTTTAAAAATAATTTTTCAAATTTCTTGATAAATGGTGACATCAATTGTTCCCATACCAACCACTTTAGCATTAAAAACCAAATGTAAAGTGCAAACTCTAGAGAAATTTAGTTATCAAGCATGTTTGATGATTTTTAACATGAATGAACATAAAGACCATAACCAGATCACAGAGACTGAGAACATTATAGAAACCCAAAAGCTGAAATATTTACAAGATAACATAATCTTATGACAACTTTAAAACTGAATGACATACGATAAATAAATGAACATGAGGACCAAAACATTTAAGTGATACTAAATGCCTTCAAAAACACGCATAAATAGTGTTCTCTATTTTTTAATAGAAAAAGAACTGTCTTCATAACTATTTCAACTCATATAATTGTATTTACATATTTTCATAATTATAGGTCCTTATCACAATATGCAAGGTGACTGAACAAGAAACAATATGCAGTGTAGTGGACTTGAAAAACACTTTGTATGCCAATTCAAGTGATTTTCAAAGAACTGAAATGAAGAGACCATCAACTGAATTACCAAACCAATACTACTAACGTGTTTACCAATCAAGAACATCTTATTGTCTTATTGCTTTGACATTAATGCCAACACATGCTAGAGGGGACAACACAAGAGTTATGTAAAATTTGTGTTCGAAACATCTGAACAGATAGTGAACAAGATTGTTTTTCTTAAAATCTGATATGAAATGGATAACAATTATGTGTTCCAATGACATGAAATTAGTATATATGTTCAACATAATTTTTTAATAATAAAATCATTAGAGAAGCCCATGAAAAGTCTCGTATGAAATGTATAACACCATAGTGTTGAAACATATGCAAATGATGTATCTCTACACCACAATTGTTCAATATTCAAATAATGAAACCCATAGAGCCAAATCAGTATTCAGAGCCTGTTGCATCAATTCCTACGCTGCCTATTCCTTGCAATCAAGTTCAGGTGTGCGTAAAATGTGGCAAGTTTCTTAGGGTCCTTGTGTATTTCGGGAGGGGTGATTCTGGATCCATGAACCCTCACAGATGATGAACGTGAAACAACTGATTTCTTTGTAGTTTGTGCTTTGTCCATGTCAAGTTTAATACCTTCTCCCTATAGCAAAAAATTAATGAGATTTAACATATGCATGGAAACAATATATACGTAGTATGATATATATACAACAACATATCCTTTATGTATACCTCTGGAATAGAATGCTTCATCTTAATGAGTTGCCATATGAAAAATCCGCCCATGCACTCTCTGATGGTTTGTGCGCCAAGCATGGGAAAAGGCATGTAGCATTAACCATTAATGGCCTCAACAATGTTGACTCTCACACAATTTTTTGTGTGCTTCAAGCAGTGGGTGTGAATGTTTCTGTTGACAACATGTACAATGCCTTTGGCAACCCTTTTATGTGGCCTCCAAAGGTTGATGTGAACATCGACCTCAAAAGTTATGCCATTGAACTCTATCATCTATTCATCCACTAAATTTTCCTACAATGGAAACATCATTGACATGAAGCATAATTGAAGGCACATTAAAAGATTCCTAAAGAAATAAGAATAGAATCATGGAAGTGTGTTGGGTTTCATACCAATATATATGGCATACCACACCTCTCCCCATCCCCATTTCCATCTCCCCCTTGCAAGCCAGCACTCTCCTCCTCCCTAGGTCCATCCTTATTACCCTCTCCCACTTGCAATCCAGTGTTGTCCTTGTCCCCATGTCCATCTCTGTTACCCAGTTCCACATTCAAGCCAGTGTTCTCCCCATCCTGATGACCATCTATGTTACCTTGTTCCACTTCGAGGCCAGTGCTCTCCCCATATGCATGTCCATCTCTATTAGCCTCTCTCATTTCAACTGCAATGACATCACCAATTAGGTCAAGGCCATCCCTTCGTTGTTTATCCTTTCCCTGTAATAATAGGAATTCAAATGTCATTTCAAATTCAGTTGCATGTAACCAATTCATTGAAATAATCAAAACAAACATTAAATAAAAGAGTTGCAATTCACTATTTCTTCTAGTTACTCCATGTCAAGGCACCTTGACACGTTTGATGACATATGCTCCTTCTTGTTCTTGTTCTTGTTCTTCTCAACATTTTTAGACGACGGTTCGGGAGGAACAACATCATCTTTTGCTTCCATGGGCAATTGTTCGCCATCGAAAATCACAAAAAACCTACTTGAGGGCAGCAGTTCCTTGTTCATCATTGTTGTGTAATAGGAGGAATTGAAACGTTGCACCAAACTTAGATGCATGCAACCAATTCATTCAAATAATCAAAACAAACATTAGAGTAAACAAAAGATTTCGAGATCACCGTTTGTTTTTGTTTCTTCTTCAGAGGGTGCCTTGAAACTTTCAACCATCTAGGATGCTTATTCTGAATGTTAGATGCAGGCATGGGAGGAACAATATCATCTTCACCTTTCGTGGGCACCACTTCCTCTAGTGAATGAACCCTACTCTTTTGGGAGGAAGAAACCACTTCTTGACCATCACCCTATCATGTCATGTAAGTTAACGTTAAGTGAACCTTGTATGCATCATAACAGAAAATATGAAGCAAGGAAAATTCACATTTAATAGTTAAGTTCGACATTACCATTCCTTCCTATCTCTTTCTCTCCCGCAATTGTAATATTCTTTTCCTTCTTTGCTCCTTCATCTCTTGACTATTGTATAACGCCATTTTCTTCTTCACCTCGTCCTTTCCTTCTTGGGGAAGTTGAAGGAATTTTTGTTTCCCATACTTTTGACAGACATGTCTAATAACACGCTTTTGTTGTAGCTTTTGTCGTAGATTCATTTGGTACTCTATATTTTCCACCTTCTTTAGAAGGTACTCTTTCAATTTATCAGGGGGAGGAGTAGGTTGTTTTGGTTCCCTCCCCCCCCGAACACAGCTTGACCACGCTTTGGTGGCTCAAGAATAGTGATGAGCCCATAATATGGCTATAATTTGGATGTCATGATTATAAGTTTTAGAAACTCTTGCTCTCTTTTTATGAATGTTTAAACTCTATGGTTACAAAATTTTAATGTTTATTGGTAGTATTTGATGATAAGAAATCTTATACTCTTGATGCATAAGTACCTTAGCCTATCTATAATCATAGCCCTATTTTGACTTCCCAATTGACTGATGTGATGAATGTAGTGTTTGAATAAGTAAGATGAATTGAATGCATGTGATTAATGAAGAATGTCATGCTACTATTAGTGAATGCCTTCTTTTTCCTCTATTGCCATGTGTTCTACAAGTTGTTGGAGTTGATGTGAACAAGTCAATACAAAGCAAAACTCACGGGAAAAGGTTGTCTTCAGCGCACCAACGAAGGAGTCATTCAAAGCACGGATTCTTTTGTCTGAGTCTTTGGGAAAGAACCAAATGAATCATAGATCTAGGAAGGAGTGGAGCTCTAGATTTCCTCTAAGACGGTTGAGTGGATAGACTCGCATTTATGAAGTCTGTTCCTTTGTCTCAGGCAACATTTATACCTGCATCTTCCTCTATTAGTTGATTAGTTAGTTAGTCATTTCTCTTTAAATAAAGGTTCCTCCTACACGAGTGAACAAGGTTGATCAAGAGAGTTTTAGACTAGAGAATAGAGATACAATAGATTGTAATTGTTTACTGTTATAATGAAGAACAAAGCTTTGCATTAAGTTTCTTACAAGCAACAACCATGTATGAGATTCAGAAGTATGAATAAGAACTGATGAAGTTTTGAGTTCTATTCTTGTGTAATTGGTTGATGCTTGCTAAGGGGGCCCACTTAGTGAGCATCTATAGTTAGCTATTTTCTTTCTATTATTTATCTATTAGAATTCCATTTCCGTAAGCTTTGATGCAAACTCAGTCTTAAACTATTCCTGCATCATAAGGAATCCATCCCTTTGTCTGTTCCTACAGCATAAGGCCAGTTCATGGTTTTTGTTTCCAGTAATTGTTATTATGATTTCTGCTTTAGTTAAGTGATGTTTAAGTTAGTAAGAATTTACTTCATGTCCCTGCATCAGAATTAGAATTCCTTTCAAGCATTTACTTCTAGAAAGTTATGGCTAAAATCGGTTCTTAGTGCACATATAGTGCCGCTCCATTTCAAGTATACGTTCCCTGGTTTGACAAATAAATGAACGACTATGAGAAGATGTTAGTCACTTGCTGGAATGTCCAATTCCTAGGTTAGAATTCGCTGCGACTTCTATATCCTTTTATGGGCGCGACTATTTTTGGTGCCGTTATCGGGGATGGTGTCAAGATGAGAACCTGTCCTAACCATTTTTAGCAATAGTTTTAGCTTTCAAAAATTTTAGAAATTCTTCATTCCAGTTAAGTCTGTTACATGCATAGAAGAAGAGACCAATTTGGAAGATTCCTTCCTAAAAATTTAGATATCCAAGAAAATAACCCAGAGATTGACCCAGAAATTGTCCCAGAAGAACCATATTTGGATGCCGAACAAGACCTTGTCACTTCATCTTCTTCTTCCTCGAAGATCAGTTTGAACCTATTTCATATACCTGATAATATTTATTTACTCTCATCACAGTTGAATAACCTGCATACCCATAACAATCCACTAGCCGTTGTTGCCTACCAGCCAGGAGCTAAACCAAGACCACCACCAAGGATGGCAGTGCCTACTTTTCCCTTTCCACTCCCTGAGTTCCATGACAACAATAATCTAAAAAATATCCCTGCTTCATTGCTCCCAAAGTTCTATGGCGTGATTACAGAAAACCCTCATACCTTCTTGTTCGAATTTGACATCCTATGTAGGAGTTATGATTATACTTCTGATGCCCATAAGATGAAATTGTTTCCTTCTACCTTAAAGGAGTCAGTCTTAAGATGGTTCATGGGATTAGGAGGCAATGCAGTAGCCACTTGGGATGAATTGAAGGAATTTTTCTTAGGGAAGTATAAGGAATATTGTAGGGGAAATGATATGAGAGGAGATGACCTCTTCAAGATGGCACAAAAGGAGGATGAAACCTTGGAGGACTATGTCTCTAGGGTTTTGTTTAGTGTGCAGAAAAATACTCAGCATGAGCTAAATAAGGAGTCTAAAAAACTTCTCTTTCTAAGGGGAGTCAATGATACCTGCATGGAAGCACTAGACCTCATGACTGGAGGAGATATTACCCAAAGTAATTGGAATGACATCAAGACAATATGTCTCAATTACTCTAGGGCAAGTGTAAAGAAAGGTAGAGGATTCAGACCCTCTGTTGCCAAAGGAAGTGGCTCAGGCATATCAAAAGGAGAACTCTCTAATCTGTTGTCTGACCTCAAGAAAGACATCATTAATGATGTAGCTACTCAGCTAGACACAATGCAAGCTAGAAGGAAGAAGGAAGAAGCTGATGTGATGCTGGATGAATATTGCCTTCATTGCAGACAGAAGAAGAGGGACTGTAGATGCAAATATGTGGCCAATTTGGAGGTGCACCATCTTCCTACCGAATTCAAAACTATTGAAGAAGAGGAAGAGGTGTTCTTTGTTGCTCAACATAGGCCATGGGCCCCAAGACAAGGTATGCCTCAGGACCCCTTGCAAAATTTTGGTTCATATAATAATCAATGGCAGAACCAATATCCTCCAAGTTATGGCCCATATTCTCAAACTCAATGGAATAATCCTTGGCCAAATGCCCAAAAAAACCATTGGCAATCCCCATAAAGGAATTGGCAACCACCACAGCAAAATCAGTGGTAGCCTCCGCAAGGAAATTGGTAGCAGTTTAACCAATGGAGAGGACGCCAGCAATGTTCAAATCCATCCATTGGTTTCCTGCAGCAACCCCAGTAGCAATCCATTATGCCACCTACTGCAACTAATCAAGGTCCCAACCCAATGCCAACCCAATTACCAGCTCAAACAACACCCAATCCAAATAACCAGCAGACACAGCAACAACAGCAGCAAGTCTATTTTGCTGATCCTAATCATCAGCCTGCCTATGCTCTCAACCTGAATAATATCAATTTACGTTCAGGAACTGTGTTACCCACACCATCTCCTCCCATAATCTCATAATTGCCATCTGAAGAAGCTGACCAAGATGAGGATACAAATGAACTTTCCCAACCAATTGAGCCAGTTTAGATTCCATCATTATCTAAGGCATCTAATGAAGTGTCCCCTCCTTTCCCACAAAGGTTGGAAGGTGGAAATGTTAAAAAAATAAGAAAAACCTATCTTTGACATCCTTGACCAACTAAAACATATCTGTGTGAAAATTTCCTTGTTCCAGGCAATCAAAGAGGTACCTATGTATAGCAAAGCCATTAAGGAGGCATGTCTGAAGACACTGGGGAGGAAAAAGAAAGACCCTCAAACTGTCCATGTCATAGGCCATCTCTTTGACTTAATGCTAGGGAAGCTTACCATCCCAAAATATTCTGATCCAGGAAGCCCTGCTATGGAGATCAATATTAATGGGGTGCAAATTAAGAATGCTTTAGTAGATCTTGGGGCAGCTATCAATGTCATGACAAAAGACCTGGTTGTAAAACTTAGTATTTCAGACCTAAGAGTTACACCTACAATATTGCAGCTTGTTGATAGCTCAACTGTCAAATCTGATGGGGTAGTTGAAGACCTTGTAGTCACCTTGGATTCCTGGGAGTACCCTACTAACTTTATGGTCTTATCTCCAAAGGCATCATTGGGGGGATATCCTGTCATACTAGGAAGGCCTTGGTTGGCTATTGCAGATGCTTATATTGGTTGTAGATTGGGTAACATGACAATATCTGATGGGTATAACAAAAAGAAGCTTACCCTCTATTCTCTAGCCCAACCCTAGCCTGAGTGTGGAGAAGCTATTTGGCCAGATTTGGGAGAAGAAGAGGAGGTGAACTTCATGGCCAAATTAATGATGATTACTAGAGAGCCTTTCATTGCACAACAAGAAGAAGAGGGTATACTATCCAATATCCTGCTGAATAACTATGGTGCTGAATATTTTGATTGTGAAAAAAATCCATGTTCCTTGCAGACCATTCTTCTTTCACCTACATCAGCTCATTATCCTGTAGCAACTGACTGCTTACACACCTTGCTACCCCATGAGGTAGAAATGTTATTTCTACCTAAAGTATCTATGGTTGATTTAACCTCCCAAATTGAGGTAGCAACAGGAAAAGCTATGAGCATCAATTAAAACCTCACTAATGAGCAACAAGAATCCATGGTTAAAATGCTTACCAGTCATAAGTCAGCTTTTGCTTGGGAATATGGTGACATGAAGGGTTTAGACCCCAAACTCTGTACACATCGCATATACATTAACAATGAGTTTAGACCTGTCAGGCAGCCTCAAAAAAGAATAAATCCAGCCTTGAGAGAGATTGTTAAAGAGGAGTTGTAGAAAATGTTGAATGTTGGTTTTATCTACCCAATCTCAGATAGCCAGTGGGTTTCCCCATTGGTTATTGTTCCTAAGAAAAGAGGAAAGTGGAAGGTATGTGTAGACTACAGATAACTCAACTTGGCAACAAAGAAAGATTATTTTCCTCTTCCATTCATTGATCAAGTTCTAGATAATTTAGCTGGGAAAAAGTACTTCTCATTCTTAGATGGCTTCAGCGGGTACAATCAAATCAAAATTGCTCCTGAAGATCAAGAAAAGACTACTTTTACATGCCCTTGGGGGACTTTTGCCTAATCAGTCTTGCCTTTTGGTCTCTATAATGCACCTACAACTTTCCAGAGGGCAGTCATAAGCATCTTCTCAGACATATCACATGATTGCATGGAAATATATATAGATGACTTTACTGCTTATGGTACAACGTTTGAGGAAGCTCAAGTGAACTTGAAGAAATTACTACAGAGATGTGAAAATCACAACCTATCGCGGAACAGTCAAAAGTGCTTCATGATGATGCAAGAAGGAATAGTGCTTGGTCACTATATTTCTGCTGCAGGAATACAGGTTGATCCTGCTAAGATTGAGGTCATCTCTAATCTACCCTATCCTACCAAGCAGAAAGAGGTAAGGAGCTTTCTAGGCCATGCTGGATATTATAGGATATTTATAAAGGATTTCAGCAAAATAGCTAGTCCATTGTATGCCTTATTAACTAAGGACTCTAAATTTCACTGGACTGAGGCCTGTGACAAGTCTTTCCTGCACCTGAAGGACCTATTTACTAAAGCACCTATTCTTCAAGGACCAAAGTGGAGTCTGCCCTTTCACATACATATAGATGCATCTGATCATGCCATATGGGCTGTGTTAGGACATAAGGAGAATTCCATTGAGCATGCTATCTATTTGATCAACAAGAATCTACAAGGGCCAGAATTGAATTACACTGTCATAGAGAAGGAATTGCTAGCAGTGGTGTATGCCCTGAATAAGTTTAGGCATTATGTAACTGGCTACCAAGTATTTGCTCACACTGATCATGCAGCAATACGGTACCTTATGAATAAACCTGCCATTTTTGGAAGGTTAGCAAGGTGGCTACTATTGTTGCAGGAGTTTGATATCATAGTCATTGACAAGCCAGGCAAAGCAAATGTGGTCGCTGATTTCCTGTCAAGACTCCAAATAGCTACACTTTCCACATCCGAAGTAATTGATGATACTTTTCCTAATGAACATCTATTCTATATTGTTGCTCACACCCCATGGTATGCAAATATTGCAAACTACTTAGTAGCCAACAGAATTCCAGCTCATTTCTCCGCAAAAGAGAGAAAGTTGTTGATTGAGAAGAGTTTCAACTTTTATTGGATAGCCGATTGTTTGTTCTATACTGGACCAGATCAAGTCATGCGTAGGTGTGTGAGGGAAGATGAGACATATGACATATTGCATGCTTGTCATAATGAGCCATGTGGTGGCCATTTTTCCTCTAAAAGAATAACAATGAAGGTAATTAAAACAGGGTATTATTGGCCCACTTTACACAAAGATGTTGTAGCATATACCAGGAAATGTGACAAATGCCAACGAATGGGGCGACCAACAAAGACTGATGAAATGTCTCTGCAGCTTCAAGTGGTAGTAACCCCCTTTGACAAGTGGGGTATGGATTTTGTTGGTCCTATAGATCTGCCATCCAATGGAAAGTCCTATATTTTGGTGTGCACTGACTATGTAACCAAATGGGTGGAGGTAAAGGCAATGGCACATGCCAGGGATAACAAAGTTGTTGAATTCCTGTATGAACAAATCTTCACTCGATTTGGAGTTCCCAGGGAACTCGTCACTGATCAGGGAGCTCAATTCACATCAACACTAATTACAACATTGATGAATGATTATAAAATTAGACACAGGAAATCAAGCCCATATCACCCTCAAGCAAATGGCTAGGTGGAGGTTACTAACAGAGAGTTGGAAGCAATCCTCACCAAAACAGTGAAGCTACATAAGAAGGATTGGAGCAGCCGTCTTCCAGAAGCAGTCTGGGCCTACATAACAACTTGGAAAACTACTACAGGATTCACACCTTTTGAGCTACTTTATGGTAAGATTTCTATGTTGCCAATTGAATTTGAACATAAAACCTTAAGGACTGCTCTACAGCTACAGATTGATCTCTCTGAAGCGCAAAAAGAATGCCTCCTCTAGTTGAATGCATTGGATGAGATGCAGAAAGTTGTCCTACAACATACTGAAGCAATGCAACAACAAAGGAAGAAGTGGCACGATCACCATATCAAGACAAAGCAATTTTCTGCTGGTGATTGGGCATTACTCTACAACTCCAGACATAAAGAAAATCAGGGTAAGCTTACAACAAGGTGGCTTGGTCCATATGAAATTGAGAATGTATTTGATAACGGTTTGGTACAGCTGGTGACAATCGATCATGTCTGCTTCAAACTATTGGTTAATGGACATCGTCTTCGGTTATACCATAAACCGGCTTCAAAAGAGGAATTCATGCAGCAGTTTGTTTCTCCTGTGGCTAGTGATCTTCATGCAGCAAAGGGCTTCGGTCATCTTCCTGCAACATCTCTTTGACTTATGTTAAAACGTCCATAATAAAGGTTTTCTATACGAAAGCCACTTTCTTCATCATTATCCATCGCCATCAATCACTCATTTCATTCTTCTTTTTTATGTCACCCATCCACATCATCCATCTCCCATACCACGTTCATTTATGGTTTCTTTCCAAAAACATCATTTCCAATTATACTGTGAAATCTACGAACATCCGCGGGCATTTATTAAAAGGTACGCGATATTCTTTCTATTTGTCATATCATTCATTAATTTTATTTGTTCATTTATTGCATTACGTCTATCAGTCAATTCTGTCATTACTCCCCATGCCTCACCTATACTTCCCACATCTATGGACACATGTCACATTTTAAGTAGGGGGCGGGGATAATTTGAAACAATTCTTTCCTTTTTGCTATGGCCACATTTAGTGAAAACAATTTTTTTTATCATACATGCCGCCAAATGAATGCATGCCTTTTCTAGATCAACAAGTTAACTGCTAGTTAAGTAGTTCCTCGAAATCATGGCATGCAATTGTTTTTACATTATTTCTGGTAAAGCAAAAAGAGAAAGAAGCAGAGCAAAGAAAAGAGTTTTTGAAATATTCAGAAGAAGTTGAGATTCAGGGTTTATAACAGAAACGGTTGAGAAAATGGGTGGTCAACTTGTACGTCATGAACCAGCGGCTCATAAAGCCTTGACACAAGACCCTCAGATAGTGCAAGCATTTAGCATATGCGGATGGTTGAATTACTTCTTGAGCATCGGTTCCTTCAATGACGAGGTTTCTTGCGAATTCTTAAGAACTCTTTCCGAGGGAGAAGCCACAGTATGGGGCTTAGCAGTAGCAGTCACTGAGGAACGGATTGCAGAAATAATAGGTCTTCCTGCAGCTGGTGAAGACTCTCCTATAGGAAGGGATGTCATCTCTGCCATGGCAGAATTCACAATATCAGGTGGCGGACCCTTGGAAATTTCAAAGCAAGTGTGCAGAAGAGTGTCTCTACCTTACCCCTACTCTGAGTATGCCTCCTATATAATCATGTACTTAACTTGTGAGGGACATTTTTCCTTTTTGCACTCCTATCATTTTAAGCTGTTAAGCCATATAAGGCATGGATTAGCTATAAATGTCTCGAAATTTTTGTTAAAACTTTTATAGCACAGTGCTAGTGAAACCCAGAAAGGGAAAGACAATTCAGTCTCTCATCATGCCCTCATTAAAAAACTGACTGAGCATTCCCTGAGGGATGTTTCCCCCCTTTCTTGGCAAAAATTTGTTGCCCAGAAAGGGCTGCAGCCTCCTGAGCCTCCAAGAACATTGCCTGCACGACCCAAGAAAAAGAGAAAATGAGTAGTCTTCAAGTAGAGAAGTTGAACAAGATTCCCCTGCTTCTCCTGCAGCACCTAGTCCTGCAGCCGTTAGAACTGAGCCCTCTACCCGTGTTAAAACCAGGTCTGCAACAAGGAGTGAAAAAGGGAAAACCAAGATAGACGAACCATCTAGCCCTGGGCATACCCTAGGAGAAAACCCTCAGGCCAAGAAGCAAAAACAAGCTACCCGGCTTTCTCCTGCAGCAACACCCGATGCCACCATGGTTTCATCATCCTCTCCTTCCAATTCTCAAACCCCCATGCAACCTAGGAAAAGAAAAGCTTGCCCATGAATCTCCTGCCTCAACTGCATTACCAAGAAGAACTTCTGCAAGAAAACAAAGTCAGGCTACCCCACCCTCTTCTACCCAACCAGAAATAATTGTCATTTCTGAGGAGTCCGAGGAATTCATTCCTGAAAATTCTCAGAGTACATCCGAGAATTTCCCACCCGGCACCTCAGAAATTCCTATTGAAATGCAACAAGAAATAGGGGAAGTTGAGAAAGAACAGCAAGGCTGTACTGATGGGGGGAAAATGCCGAGTCTTGATGACTTGGTTGAGGCAGCTGACAGAATTTCTAAGGAAGCAGAATCCCCTGTTGACCTGCAACAAGAGTTTGTCCTGCAGCAAGAGCAGGAGCAACCAGAGCAACCTGGGACATCCAATGCAACCCTATTATCTTCTGAAACATGTCAGACATTAGTTGGATATAAGAAACCACTGCTAACCCAATGCTTAGAGCACCTTCAGGAAACCTGGAATCCTGTGACACTTCAGACTTTGAGTTTCCGCCTTCTGGCTGAAACTCAAATGCAGCAGAGTCTGTGGAAGGAAGAGAAGAAGAAGCTGAAGAAAGAAATTGAAAGACAGAAATAGGAAATCCAGGAGGTAAAGGAAAAGATGAATAAAATGATGAAGGTAGCAGGTCAGATTATGGAATGTAGGCCACTGCCTAGAGTTTATGCAATGTGCCTCAAAGAGCAGTTTTTGTGGTTTCAGTGGATGAGGATTTCTAAAGACCTTGACCCTGTTCCTACCACTGCTAAAGAATTTTATGATGCATATCAAATGGCACCTGATTGGCTGAGGAATTCCATGTGTGAGTTCTATTTGCATGGTTTATTAATTCCTGATGAAACTGAGTGGAATCCACTCCTGTTTATTGGCGACATCCATTTAAGATCACTAATGTCCTGGGCAGCGAATGAAGTTAATTATGGAAAGCAATCTAAAGACTATGAGGAGACTGAGAGAAGAGAACCTCTTCCCCTGAGATCAGAAAGCACAGACCCCAAAGAATTTCTGAGGGCCTGGCTTTCTGTTGCGTATGGTTTTTATGATCCTACAGCCAGGATGAGGATATTTGATTTAAGGAAACAAGTCTATGACGAGTTCAAGCGCCAACCATATTCATTCTGGAAGCTTGCAGCTTCCAGAAGCAAAACCAGATGGGAAAAGTTGACGGTTGGTTTGAAGAAGTCCGAGCCTCATAGTCCCCTGCATTTAACAGCAGCTCTCAGGGGGTCCGAAAGATACATGCAGATTGGCCTCCAGAAAAGATTTGAATTATGGATGCCACTAACATTTAGACCTCCTACTTTACTATGGCCATTATATCCTTATCATGCCATGGAACTCAATGAAGATACAGAGGCCAGAAGATATGAGAGATGGCAGAACTGCAGGGGTTTTTACTTCAGATTTGGGACTACATTACAAGGCCATGTGACTCCTACGGATTTTCGAGATACAACCAGAAAGACTAATGCTGGAGGACCAGCATTGGATAAAGTAGGGGGCAGATGATGAGCCCATAATATGGCTATAATTTGGATGTCATGATTATAAGTTTTAGAAACTCTTGCTCTCTTTTTATGAATGTTTAAACTCTATGGTTACAAACTTTTAATGTTTATGGGTAGTATTTGATGATAAGAAATCCTATACTCTTGATGCATAAGTACCTTAGCCTATCTATAATCATAGCCCTGTTTTGACTTCCCAATTGACTGATGTGATGAATGTAGTGTTTGAATAAGTAAGATGAATTGAATGCATGTGATTAATGAAGAATGTCATGCTATTATGAGTGCATGCCTTCTTTTTCCTCTGTTGCCATGTGTTCTACAGGTTGTTGGAGCTAATATGAACAATTCAATACACAACAAAACTCGCGGGAAAAGGCCGTCTTTAGCGCACTAGCGAAGGAGTCATTCAAAGCACAGATTCTTTTGTCTGAGTCTTTGGGAAAGAACCAAATGAATCATCGATCTAGGAAGGAGTGGAGCTCTAGATTTCCTCTGAGACAGTTAAGTGGATAGACTCGCATTTATGAAGTCTGTTCCTTCGTCTCAGGCGGCATTTATACCCGCATCTTCCTCTGTTAGTTGATTAGTTAGTTAGTCATTTCTCTTTAAATAAAGGTTCGTCCTGCATGAGTGAACAAGGTTGATCAAGAGAGTTTTAGACTAGAGAACAGAGATACAATAGATTTTAATTGTTTACTATTATAATGAAGAACAAAGATTTGCATTAAGTTTCTTACAAGCAACAACCATGTATGAGATTCAGATGTATGAATAAGAACTGATGAAGTTTTGAGTTCTATTCTTGTGTAATTGGTTGATGCTTGCTAAGGGGGACCTCTTAGTGAGTATCTGTAGTTAGCTATTTGCTTTCTGTTATTTATCTATTAGAATTCCATTTCTGTAAGCTTTGATGCAAACTCAGTCTTAAACTGTTCCTGCAGCATAAGGAATCCATCCCTGTGTCTGTTCCTGCAGCATAAGGCTAGTTCATTGTTTTTGTTTCCAGTAATTGTTATTATGATTTCTGCTTTAGTTAAGTGGTGTTTAAGTTAGTAAGACTTTACTTCATGTCCCTGCATCAAAATTAGAATTCCTTTCAAGCATTTACTTCTAGAAAGTTATGGCTAAAACCGGTTCTTAGTGCACATACAGTGCCGCTCCATTTCAAGTATATGTTCCCTGGTTTGACAAATAAATGAATGACCATGAGAAGATGTTAGTCACCTGCTGGAATTTCCAATTCCTAGGTTAGGATTCGCCGTGACTTCTATATCCTTTTATGGGCGCGACCAAATAGGAAGGTGGTGATGTTGAAACATATGCATGTTGAACACTCTCCAATCATAATACTTTCTCTTACTTTCTTCTACAATACAATAATATATATATCTACCATTCACTATTTCTCTTTTGTATTCAGTAGCAACCTGCACAACAAATTTGGAAAATAAAATTGCTTAATATATTTGATATTCAAACAAATTGAATGCACAACATATACACACAACCAAATGATGCAATAATTCAGTTATTATATCTACCTTCCCATCCACCACATCACCCCGTGCTTCATTGGATCCCTCTCCATCCTTAGGGTCTCCCTTTGTATGCTTTTCCTTTCGGTCATGGACTATGGCAAGAGCGAGATCATATCCCTAATTATTTTCCTGAATCAAAGGAATGATATACTGCCAAAATTAGAATATTTGTGACAGACATGATATTTTCTAACTGAAATTAAAAAGCATTTTGATTGATGCATAGGAAGGGAAGGGAAATTGCAAGTTCAAAATCAATTACCGAACACGTCGTTTCCTTAGGGTTCACTATTTTCATAAATTGAGGGACTTCCTCCATATTGTAGCTGCTGCCTCCTGAATAAAACATTCCCACTTTCCATTCAATGTCATAACCACTTATGAGAGATTAAAATTTTACATTTGATTGCATCTTGTAATTACCAGATCTTACCTACATGTTTCATGAACACAACCACCCCAAAGAAGATGCACTACTACACAAAATTTTAGGTGTGTTTTCCACGTCAATGGCATTCTTCATTGTAGGAAGCAATTTCCAGTTTACAACATGCATCCTTAGTTTCTTTTAAGCTGTAAAATTGTTGCAAGTGTTATGGACAATTTAAGTTCCAAAATTTACTGCACCATTTTGTAGTAATCAACCATATACTCTTCAATGAAAAGAAGAATTTGAAACACATAACCCACACTATTGTAAAATGCTATACAAGTGACCCATTGTGTTTTACAACATGCAATTATTTTGTCCAATTATTATTGTCAATCATGTGAAGATACTGAATAGAAATTTATACCATAACTAACAGTTGTAATTTTTGGAGGTGCCATTTTTACATTCATACAATGTAAATAAGAAAATCTTTTCAAGACACTCAAACTGTTAAATCCAAATTTTTAGGTTGGAAAACATAAGGTGTTATAAACCATGCAACCCACAAACTGTTCTAAAACCCTTTACAAGAAACAACCCTATTGGTTACTTCGCCTGCCTCAATTTGGTTAACACGGTTTTCCTTCACTTTTCTATTCTTCTTCAAAGACAACACTTTATATTATTCAGAATGTAACAAAAAATTGTATTGAAGTTCACATTTATATTTTATAACAACCCATCACATGCACCAAACATTCCATTTGAATATCGTAATATGTTTCGAAGAGAAGATGCACAAAAAATTTTGCAATATGGAAAACACACTGGGTTGTCCCACAGTTTTCAAATCTTGTTTGATGACAACACTTAGTGTTATGCACATCATAAGAAGAGAATGTATTGAAGGTCACTTTCAAATTTTATAACTGCCCTTGCGGAAAAAGTTGCAGTATGGAAAACCTAAAGGGTTGCCCCTTTCTTCTCAAAAACTTAAATAATTATGGTTATTAAAAATCTTTAGGATCATTAAGGTCATATATAATGGGAGAAAGGTAACTCCTAGAAAAAATTCACATATGTATATAACATAGGATATGCCGATTTCAGCCGTCTATTAGGTCCCACACTACAATGTTTCGTCATGTTATGTATGTATCCATGTATGTTCTTATGTATGTTTTTCATGCATTTTTTGATGTACATAGGTGAATTTTGTCTAGGAGTTAGCCAGGAGCAAGCTAAATCCTAGAAAAAATTCACATATATATATAACATAGGATATGCCCCCCATACCGCATGGAGAAAAGAGCCGCGCAAGAAAAGGTGGGACCCGCGACAGAAAAGGTTGTCGAACGGAAGGAAAGACTTGACGGCGGGACGTCTCATCCTGTCTACTGTTTGTTGTCCCATCATCGATAAATCATGCGAACACCAACAGGTTTTCAAAATAATTTTTCAGCGTGGATGGACAAAAAGCCAAAAATGTGGCATTCAAAACCATTATTAGCAAATATCAAAAAGCCCAGATGAGCTCCCATTTTTTGCATTTTTGGACAGTGACGTTTTGGTGGATAGCAAGGGAAATATTTGTAGGCATGCATAGCTCCTTAAGGTATGTATATCTGCTCTGTGTATGTGCCATTTTTCCATTCTTCCATGAACACTGAAGAAATGACTGGCTATTAGTTGCGGCATTTTGTGATTTTCTGTTGAGGAATTTTTAATTTTATTTCCTCCCGTCTGTTGGTTTTGAAAATTTGTGGTTGTCGAATGAAATAGATGACAACCCATCATGGAAATATGAGTGAAATAACTGAATAAGGTTTACAGAGACCACAAAACATTGTGAAAATCAAAATAAGTGAATAAGGTTTATAGAAGGAACCCGTGACATAAAAGGTTTCCATTTGAATATTGTAATACGTTCCGAAGAGAAGATTAACAAAAAAATTACAGGATGGAAAACACACTGGGTTGTCCCGCACTTTTCAAATCTTGTTCAACGACAACAGTTAGTGTTATGCACACCATACAAAGAGAATTTTTTGAAGGTCACCATCATAATTTATAACTGCCCTTGCTTGTAGCAAAAGTTGCATGCAAAAAAAAAAAGTTGTAGGATGGAATACCCAGAGGGTTGTCCTTCGCTTCTCAATTCTTCTCGAAAGACAACACTTTATGTTATGCACATTGTAAGAACATAGTGTATTAAATTTAACCTTCATATTTTATAACAACCCTTACTTGCACCAAACATTCCATTTCAATACCATTATACATTTCAAACACAAGATGCACAAAAAAAGTTGTAGGATAAAAAACACATAGGGTTGTCCCCCCTCCTCCCCCACCACGACAAGATTTCATGACAAATGGGAAACATTCAAGCATACATTTCTCATTTCCAAATCATTCACTTCTCTCCATCATACATGGATGACACCTTCCAACAACATAGAGATGAGTGGATGAGATTGTGGAAGAGGTGGTGATATGTGCTGGAGAGAAGAGCTTGTTTTACAAATATTGCAAAGTAGCTCGAAAGATGCCTAGTTGTCATGAAATGCTGACATGTCTTTTATCCAACGCTTGTATGGGGCATGCAGAGGTTGACATTTTCATAGAATGCGAAGGCCAACAATGTGTAATTGCAGGTTGGAAAACACTAGGTGTTATTATACCTACAAACCAAATACCATTTACAAACCCTTCACAAGTAACAACCCGATTCATTAATCACCCCTTAGTTGAATTTAGATGATTTTATATATCCCGCACCTACAAGTCCACCTCATGCTCTCAAACCTTTATATTTCAACATGCAAAATGAAATAACTCACAACACACAATGTTTTCCAACCGCCAATTATTTTCCACATTACACTGTCCCATCATAGGGTTTTTGCATGTTATGATGCCTCTGAAATGCATTCTTCTAGGGATAATAGCAACGTTCAATTTCAAGGAAAAAGCTAATATCCCTATGAAATATAGTAAAATCAAGCTATTATCCTTGAAAAAACATGTGTTTGAAATGATAACATAATCATACATAAATGATATCAAATTTCCACAATTCATATTGATTATTGCTAGTTGATTTGTGGATTCGATTGTGTAAGAATTTTTGCATCAACATTTGGGATCACACTCCGTGATCCAACATCAGGATGAAGAAGACAACATCAGTCATCATGATGTTGTATCATGAAGTTTCATCTACAACGTTGATACAAAAATTCTTACACAATCGAATCCATAAATCAACTAGCAATGATAAGCAGATATTTCTTATCCCTGAAGAAGGGAAATAAATTATCATGTGTAAGCCATGTCGCAAGGATATCACCTTTTGTAATTGGGAGTAGGCTATTCTCCCTACAAAAACGTGTCACATGCATCATAACAACCATCTTGTTTTCAAAATAATTGTTCGGCATGGATGGAAAAAAATCCCAAAACATGTCATTGAAAACCATTATTTGTAAATAGAAAAATGAGGTGCCAAGAATGTAATTAAATTGGAAAACAATAGGTACTATGATACTTGTAATGCACAGTGTTGTTATAGATGGTTTGCAGTGTTGGAAAACACATTGTCCCATTTCAGTTATTTGAATCTCCTTGTTTAAATGTAAAGGGATGTCTCATGGTGGGTTGCTTACTTCTTAACACCCATGGTATTGCAACATGGAATGTTCCAAAACAGTATGAATGTCTTCCAAATCACACATTCCATTGTTGTGTTTAAAATTCAGTCGATTGAAAAAAAAACTCACAAAATAATTGTGAATTGGAAACAAAATGTTGGGTTTCAGTTATTTGAATCTCCCTATTTAAATGTAAAGGGTCATTTCATGCTAGGTTGCTTGGTTCTTAAAACCCATGGTTTTGCATGATGGAATGTTACAAAACAGTATGAAAGTCTTCCAAATCACACCTTCCATTGTTGTGTTTAAGTTTCAAGTATATAAAAAATTGCATGCTTTATAACACATTGCATTTTTCAACCTCCACATCACAACATACCCAAGCCCTTTTTGGTTTCCAAACCAGTATATCTAGGTGTGCACACTGTGTAGTGCATGTTGGAAAACACAATGTGTTTTGAAGCCTACCTTTACTTACACCTAACCTTTGTCTTGTAATGCAAATATACAAACGTATAGATGGTGTTGTATTTTATCAAATAGCACATCTCTCATTTAAGGGGGACTCTAATAACCCTCAACACATAGTGTGATTCATAGTATGCACTTCATTATGTTTTGCAACAATTCATGTTGGAAAACCCTAGGTGTTAAGAAACAAGCAACCCAAATAGTGTTGTAAAACCCTTTGCAATACTATTGGATAGTACCTATCACCTCAATTTGGTCGGTATTCTCCTCCAAGTCGTCCACATGCACTCAGACCTTTTGCTTTCCTTTTCAACGTGTAGACTAGAAACAAAAAAAATAGTATTTTCACCTTTCTTTCTCAAAACATAAAAGGCCCACGTCATTCCCTTCCACTTTTCCCATGCTAGACAAAAGAAACTTGTCGAAAAAGCTAACCTGCCCACTTTTTCACCCAACAACAGGCAGGAAAACCCACCTAACGATGCTGTTAACTCCTACCTAACCATTGCCCAGATGTTTGGTCTCGTATGCCAGTTTCATCACTTTTTGTTTCCATGTATGTTGTTATTCTAATAGCTCTTTTATATTTTTTCTATTTGTCTATAATATTTAGGGCCAAGTAATGTAGGCCAAAATCTCAATTAAGTTATTCCTACCAATTGGCTTTACGAGTTCTATTTAATACAATGCATATAACTATTTCAAGTAATCACTTGTTATATGTGCACATCTTTTTGCAGTGTGGTGGTTAGATCAAAACATACTGAAAAATAGTAGAAATAGGATATAGAAATAGCATTCTACAAAATTTCCTTCAGATGTTGTAAAAAACGAACCATTTATAACTTACTAAATATTCTTGACAAATAGTGAAATTGTAAAAAGAACTATTATGAAAAAACTTATGAACCACATATAAACTCTTTTGGTGAAAGATTTCAAATTAGCACAAAACACTTAAGAATCACATGAAAATGACAGCTGATTGAAAACCCCAACATTTCACAATTTCAAACAAATCGACACTTCTAAATGCATATTAAATTTTGGAAATTTAACTGTCCACTACACTTGCGATTCAAGCTATGGCAGCCAAAATCACCTGTATTTACTGCAGAAGGTTCACATCTCCTAAAGCATCTTTCTCAATCCACTTGCACTTGTTTTGTTCAATTTTCTTTCTTGGCCTATATCAACCACCTAGAAGAAAGACAAGTGTTAGTAATAGATTAAATTGGAAAACTAAAGACAATTGGTGCTAGAAATAATTTTATTTCTTCCAAATTTCCCCAATATACAATTTATATGTTTTGTTGAGTGCAAAATGCCAGCTTGCACAGACAATTAACAAACATATTAAATTTTACATTAGGAATTTAATTTCCAATTTAACCTATCACTAACACTAGTATATATATTAGCAATCATATGTGCCATTTTTCAATTCTACTGGAATTGTGAAGCAATGAATGTTCATTCTGTTGGATCAATTCATTTGTTCCAATAAGGAATCATGAGAAAGCTAACTCGTAAACAAAAAGCACCTATGTATGTAGCATGATGTAAGGCCCTACCATTAGTGCAATATTTACACCTCTTACATTTCTATTAGTAAGTTACATTATTCTTAACTAGTCAAATTGGATTGATGAAACATGTGAACGTGGTCTAATTATTATAATCAATAATTTAATTTGGACAAACGGTAATCATAATATTAATAATAATATGATTGTCTTTATCAATATTAATTATAATAAAAATTATAGATAAATCGATAGCATTATTAACTCTACTATCATTAGTAATATTAGGATTTAAACTAATACTATTACTTTCATTGTTGTTACATGTACTATGGATTTCACCTAATAGTAATATTATAATTAGTCAAGTGGTATTAGCATGCATTATAGAATTCTTTTAACGTGACTATTGATCGGGGAATGATATACTAAGTTCAACTATAAAATTCAGCAGTTAATGTTATACTTTTAATATTTCTACTACAGCAACTACAACAATACATGATTATATGAATTTTGAATATCATGTCTTCTCTGCATAAATACAACATACCTTAGGAAGTGTAACGATGCAATGAGCGGATGGAAGTTTAAATCAAACTTATTATCCTTCCATCGATTTATCACAATCCTACCTAACTTGTTAATGCTAGGGGAGGCCATTTAAGGTGCAGATCACCCAACATGATTAAGTCAGTGTCTTTGGTAAATGCACCACCTAAACTCAAGAAACCATCCCATCTTCTTAATGTTACTATCAAAACAATATTATATATTTATTATCTTGTCTACTCTACCATTAAGGGAGTGCGTTTTTTTCTAAACATGAAAGGTATGTATTTAATTGAAAGAGGTCAATATGCATGTTCACCATTTTGTACAACATTCTGAAAGGGAAAACTTAGGTAGATTTAAACAAATCTGAAGTGATTATTATGTTCATATACTACCTTGCAAAAAAATGGTAGAATCTACGTAAATGTCATTACTACTCATTAAGATTGTGTTTTTGAGGGATTGAGGCCATAGCCAAAGTAGCCACAACTGCACCGCAATTGAAGAGATTAAATGAATAATCTAAAGAAAAGGAAACCGAGTAGTCACATCCATAAAGGCATAAAGGCCGAAGGGACTTTGCAATAAAGGATAGGCGTATTGTGCAAGGGAGAACAGCTGGAAATTTATTTTTTTGGAAAAGACTAAAGCTACGATTTTGGCCTTTAAATTCTTCCTGACACAAGATTTCCCACGAATTAATTTTCCAGTATTGATGAGGACTTCAAGTGACTGACTGTGGTGATTTATCCTTCTCCGGAGCCTCTTGAGGAATGAATGTCCATGAGGTAGTGGCAGACGTCTGGAGGGGCATTTTTGAAAACTGTGGTAGTGTGGCCCATGAACTATGTAACAATGCGCCTGAAGTATCTCATTGCATTGAGGGAGAGGATGAGGGAGAGAGAGAAAGGAGAGGAATATAAAAGCGATAGAAGAAAGTTGAGATAACTAGTTGACAAAACGTCAAGATATTACCATGGCTCGGCTCGTTCCAAGTGTAGGAGACGCAACCATTGCCGGTGTGGAACAAGTGAACGCCGAGTGTTCAGTCCTACAGACGGTGCCATTGTGAGCCAGTTTCTTACCGATTTCATAGAACTAGAAGTACACGAGCAGCTCGTTCACACGTATGTAATTTACTTATTCACTATTTTTCATTGTCTCTAATTTTATAAGATTGAAAATAATAATCGATTATATTTGTCTCTATTACATAAAACTTACAAGTACTGGTTGTATTAGTCCGAACCCACTTCATGCTCGATGGAAGATGTATTTCAGTTATACCTTAAATTTGTTAATTTTAAGAAATGTTTGTTATATCTGAGAATCACTAAATTGTCGTGCTTCCACATTTTGCATACAATTTTACCAGACCATTCCCAAACATAACATTTGACAGAAACTCACCTACTGTTACTCATTGATGGATGTACATGCCCTGTTCCAAAGCGTTCTTCTTATTACGGGCAGGAGGACGCGGGAAAGGTTGTGCAGTATGGCTTTACACTCGCCAGTTACATTTGCTTAAAGGTTCCTAAGGCCTTTCAACAAACCCATTTTGTGTATAACCTGTAATCACTGCATTCCATGAGATCGCCTCTCTTTGAAACATTATGTCAAATAGTCAGCGTGCCCTGTTTATGCTTCGACATTTTGCGTACTTGTCCACCAGGGCAGTTGCAACCACAACCTCAAACAAAGTTTCTTCATCTTGTATGCTTCGATGGTTGTCTATACCTTGCTCTGAGTCTCTCATTTTGGATTACACAACTGGAAAAGGATGTGGAATTTGGTTTTACACCTACTGAATGCATTTATGTGGGATTCTCCAAAGCCCTTGCAGCAAATCCGTCTTGTGCATTTCCGATAGTCACCGTAGTCCCCGAGAATCGCATTTCTCTGAGGTATTCTGTCAAACAGTTAGCATGCCGTGTCTGTGCTCTACTTTTTGCATACATAGTTACCTGGACAGCCGTAATTACATCTTTTGACAAAAATTACCCCTTTGTTAGATGCTTGATGGATGCCCCTTCATTATTACTGTATATCTGGTATGGTGCAATTGTTCTTTTAGGGCAAGCCTATTGTTCAAATTGTTTCATTTAGCATTACCATTACTCTCCACATGAACACTGTTCCTTCCCTACTTAAGATGACAACAAATTTTTCCTGAAGCTGTTTTAAACGATGGAAAATTTTCACATCTATTAGAACAATTTCTCTTGCGGCAACATTGGAGATAAATTTAGTTGCAGCGTGGCTATCAAAACATACTCAAAGTTTCTTGACAACTCTAATAGTTGTTCCAATGGGCCAGCTTAATCAAAGCAACTACAATTGCCAATTTCTCATTATGGTGGCAGATAATCAATTCTTTTCGTCTTTTTTCACAACATTGGGTGAATGTTTTGAATCTGGGAAATACCCTGCTACCTTAATCTACCAAACCAATATCTCCAACTTTGCATAGATCTTCTATGCCTGTGAATGAGATCTGTCTCATACAGAGAAAACATGTACCATTTTATGACCTTCGAAAGACATATGTTATTAAAAAAGAAAAAGAAAAAAAGTGAAACCAAAATGGCTAGAAATCCTTTATTACTTATTGCATGCCTTACTTTAATCTTATATCATAATAGAGTGAGATTCAAATGGCCCCATGCTTTTTTTTGGGAAAAAAGAAAAGAGATAGGATGTTTAAGTTTTTAAGATACCTTTAGGTAGTAGAAAAAAAGTTAAAGATAAAAACTTTTTATAGTAAAATATTTTGGGTATGTTAAATAATTTGGGAGATATGAAATTTAATTGATTTAGAGTTTTCTTATAAATTATTTTTTAGTTACTTAATTTTAAAATGAATGAATGAATAAATAATATAAAATAAATAAAATTGTTTTAGAATAGTTGCAAATAAAAGAATAATAAATAAAAGTGAAGGTGGTATAAATAAAATAATTAATTTCATACGTATATAGATTATTTGGATTAATTATTGTGATTTAAGAGTCACATTTTCAATTAATAATAAAGTATTGGAGTTCGAGTAAAATTTCAAAGATGCAAGTTAGTCAAGTTTAAGTGTGAGTAGGTACCAAAAAAAAAATTCCAATTAATGAATCTGATGGTATAGAGGGAATATTCAATATATAAAATAGGGAAATTTAATTATGTTGGGAGAAATTAGACATATAAGTTAAATGAAGTTGACATCAATGTTGTTTAAGTTAATTATCTTTAAGGGAAAGAAGATTTGATGATACATTAAATTAACTAGTGCTTTTTCAAATATATATATATATATATATATATATATATATTGAATCAAATTGAAATCAACAAACACAGTGGGTCAAATCAAAACATCCATCCAATATGCTAGGTGACCTTCCCTAAGGGAAAATAATCTTGTTATATATTCCATCAAGGTTGGAGTGAACAATGCACTGCTTCCAAATGAATTGTGTTGATATCAGTAAGGGTTATCAAATAGATTGTCCATTAAGTTGATATTTTGATATAAATAAATAAAATAAATTATAAAGATATTATCCACAAAAGGCATGATTATCATTTCTATTTAGATGTTAATATTTCATATGTTTGATATTCCTTTTTGCCAAACCCATAATGTACTTACTAATCATCAAAATACTCTTAATGTAAATCTAGTTGTGAAGGTGAATGATTAAGAATATCCTTCCATTTTAAAATGTTTTATTTAATTTAATTATTGAATGCTGCAAATTGAAGTTCTTGAGCAAGAAGCAACATTTAATTAGTTTAGTATGGAGAATGATGATTCTGAATAATGCCTTACATATCAAGTTTAATCCTTGCAATGTTATTAATGATTTAGCATTCATAATAGTTATCAAATCTCTATCCATTATCTTGGATGTTGTATTATATGAATGGTCTTAATTAAGTATAGACCTAGTTGTACAAATTCTATAGATGTACGAATAATATCACCTTTTGATAAATTGTAATAATTAAACAAATTCAATGGTAAATTAGGAACAATGGTTCTCCAGACAACATATCGACAAAATTTTATCTTTTGGAATTATTATCAGGCCTTATCATTATTTATTATACTATTATCTATAAAACAAGTTAGAATATTGGCTTGATTATCATTTACAAGGTTGTTAACAAATATATAACATATGATTATCATATTGTTGTTATCACTCAGATAACCTTAGTTATATTTCATACATTATTAATTAAGTTAGTAATACTTAGTTTATATTATTGAGAACTATTAAGTTTAAACATTATTTTATTTTAAGGATGGCATGAATTTGGCTTCAAAATAAATTTTATGTTGTTTATCATGTCATATTGTAGTCCCTACTTGAAATGTATTAGTACACATCCCTTTTTTGTGGTTACTCATTAGTCTTTGGTATGAAAATTATTTAATGGAAGGGTATAGATAATTGAATAGTTATTCTTGGGACATAGTGGTGTTATTAATTTTGATAGTGTTACAATTTACAAAATAGGGGGCATGAAGTATTTTGAGTAGGGAATTGAGTTTAGGGTATATAAACATTGTTGGGATTATGTTGTGTCAAAGTAAGGTTATATGTTGACCTCGAGGGGAGATACCCTCATTGTAAGTAACCCAATATGAGATGTGACAATCGAACTATGATGCCTCTATGAAATATATACGTAGGCAAGGCTGTCTAAGATGAGCCCTCGAGGACTAGGTCTAGCCCCTAGGATTTGTTCTTTTATTATTATACTTTAGAATTACCATTGATATGTATTCTACTGGTTATCACGTGTCTGGTATTATGTTCATAATTGTCCTAGAATTAGTTGTACTATCTAAGTCTACCTTAATGATGTGGACTCAATGTCTCCCTTGATTCCCCATCGTTGATTATCTAAGCCATTTAGTTATCAAACTAAAATACTATAGTTTATATTTGGTTGAAAGTTGTATGCTTTCATGTAGTACATGTTTTGGTAGAAAAATTTGAGAGTTTTGCAAGCGTATGTGAACAAAATTTGAAATTTGTGTTTTGTCCTTAACTGTATTTTTGTGAAAAAAACTGGGCATTACACATGAGATAAAAATGGCATTTCATTTTCCTCATCTGACTCGACCAAATAAATGCTCACACTATTTGAAGTGTTGGAAAATACAATGTCTCCATATAAGGTTTTAAGAAACAAGCAACCCAAATAGTGTTGTAAGACACTCTGCAACAGAGAGGAGATAGGTGTTTTCCAACTATGCAAATAATGAGAGCAATTCATTTGTTCCAATCAAGAGAAACCTAACTCATAAACAAAAAGCACCTATTTATGTAACATGAGATCAAAATGGCATTTCATTTTCCTCATTTGATTCGACCAAATAAATGCTCCCATTATCTGCATAGTTGGAAAACACACTGTGTCAATATAAGGTGTTAAGAAACAAGCAACCCAAATAGTGTTGTAAAACCCTCTGCAATAGAGAGGAGACAATGTGTTTTCCAACTATGCAAATAATGAGAGGAATTCATTTGTTCCAATCAAGAGAAAGCTAACTCATAACCAAAAAGCACCTATTTATGTAACTTGAGATCAAATTTCCCTCATCTGATTCGAGCAAATAAATGCTCACAATATCTGCATAGTTGGAAAACACACTGTGTCAATATAAGGTGTTAAGAAACAAGCAAACCAAACAGCGTTGTAAAACCCTCTGCAATAGAGAGGAGACATTGTGTTTTCCAACTGTGCAAATAACGAGAGCAATTCATTTGTTCCAATCAAGAGAAACCTAACTCATAAACAAAAAGCACCTATTTATGTAACATGAGATCAAAATGGCATTTCATTTTCCTCATTTGATTCGACCAAATAAATGCTCCCATTATCTGCATAGTTGGAAAACACACTGTGTCAATATAAGGTGTTAAGAAACAAGCAACCCAAATAGTGTTGTAAAACCCTCTGCAATAGAGAGGAGACAATGTGTTTTCCAACTATGCAAATAATGAGAGGAATTCATTTGTTCCAATCAAGAGAAAGCTAACTCATAACCAAAAAGCACCTATTTATGTAACTTGAGATCAAATTTCCCTCATCTGATTCGAGCAAATAAATGCTCACAATATCTGCATAGTTGGAAAACACACTGTGTCAATATAAGGTGTTAAGAAACAAGCAAACCAAACAGCGTTGTAAAACCCTCTGCAATAGAGAGGAGACATTGTGTTTTCCAACTGTGCAAATAATGAGAGAAATTTATTTGTTTTAATCAAGAGAAAGCTAACTCATAAACAAAAAACACCTATTTATGTAACATGAGATGAAAATAGCATTTCATTTTCCTCATCTGATTCATCCAAATAAATTATCACATTATCTGCACAGTTGGAAAAAACACTATGTCAATATAAGGTGCTAAGAAAAAAGCAACCCATATAGTTTTGTAAAACCCTCTGCAATAGAGAGGAGATAGTGTGTTTTCCAACTGTGCAAATAATGAGAGCAATTCATTTGTTCCATTTAGGAGAAAGCTAACTCATAAACAAAAAGAACCTAAGTATGTAACATGAGATCAAAATGGCATTTCATTTTCCTCATTTGATTCGACCACATAAATGCTCACATTATTTGCAGTGTGGAGTTTAAGGTAATTGAAACCCCAATTCGCTTCACTATTCTCAATTCGTGCATTGTTTGAACTACTCCAAACAATCAATATTCCCTCTGTAGTGATGGCTCATATGGGAGAATTGTTAGAAGTGTAAGATCAATACTGAATCTTTCTCATTTGCTGCCTCTGCCTGGTTAGGTATTTTATGGATTGCTAAATAAATGAGTGGTTTGTTGGTAACAAGAAAGGAACGAAAAGAGATTTCAACACAACAATTTTAGAGTGAAAGAAGTTGATGAATCGACCGGTTGTGGATGAAGCCATTAACGATGATAACACCGTTGATTGCCTACACCCAAAAATCATGGAGAAATTGCAATTATTCTGTGGAGACACAATCCTTATTAAGGTATTTTCCTTTGCCCTTGAGACACTATAGTATTTTGTTTTTCACTTTAAATACTTATTTTTTTTTACTTTTCCCTCGATCTCTCATCTAGACTGTGTTGTAGGGAAAGAAGAGGAAGGATACAATCGATATTGCTTAGGCAGAGGAGACCTACGAGGAGCCCAAGAATAGAATGAACAAGGTTGTTTTGCTCACCAATGTCCTGATGTTAAGTACAACAAGCGCGTCCATATTCTTCCCATTGATGATACCATCGAGGGTGTTAGTGGGAATTTGTTTGATGCCTATTTAAAGCGTGAGTCTTTTTGTTCTTTCTTTTCCATATTTTTGCAATGCATCCTATAGTGCTTTTTTTTTATATTTATTTTTTGTTTTTCGTATGTAAATTGCACACGTTGGGGGAATTTGTAAACCTATGCTTTTTTTCTTCGAATCTAAACCCTCCCCTTTAGGTCTCCTATTTTCTGGGTTCTTTTTTTAGTCTTACCAGGCTATTGTTTTTATATATTGATGCAAGGGTTAGTGCCTTGGGTGAAGATAATTGTTCAAAAAAAAAATTTATCTGCATTCCATTTCATTGTAAGCATCAAATATATTTCAAGTAGGGTTAACAAGATTTAAATATGTGGTAGCCTTTTTTCCTTTGTGAAGTCTATGTGCTAAAAGAATTTACTGATTTATAACTTGCAACCTATTTCTTTGAAGCTTATTGCCTAGTGAGAAAAGGTGATCTTTTCCTTGTAAGAGGTGGTATGTGTAGTATGGAGTTTAAGGTAATTGAGATAGACCCTAGGGAATACTGTGTTGTTTCTCTAGATACTGAAATTTTTTGTCAAGGGGAGCCCGTAAAGTGGGTGGATGAAGATAGATTAGATGAAATAGGTTATGGTGATGTTGGCGGTGTACAGAAACAAATGGCTCAGATATGTGAATTGGTAGAACTTCCTCTTAGGCACCCACAACTCTTCAAATTAATAGGTGTGAAACTCCCAAAGGGGATTCTGCTTTATGGGCCACCTAGTTTTGGGAAAACCTTAATTGCTAGGGCAGTTGCAAATGAAATCGGTGCCTTCTTTTTCTATATCAATGGACCTAAAATTATGTCAAAGTTGGCTGGAGAAAGTGAAAGCAATCTCTGAAAGGCTTTTGATAAGGTTGAGAAGAATGCACCTTCCATTATATTTATTGTTGAAATTGATTCCATAACTCTCAAGAGGGAAAAAACCCACGGTGAAGTTGAGAGGAGAATTTTTTCTCAAATTCTTACACTTATGCATGGACTTAAGTCTCGTGCTCATGTTATTGTGATTGGAGCAACTAACCGACCAAATAGTATTGACCTGACACTTGGAAGGTTTGAAAGGTTTGATAGGGAAATTGACATTGGGGTTTCAGATGAAGTAGGAAGGTTGGAAGTGCTTTGTATCCATACGAAGAATATGAAGCTCTCTAATGATGTACGTATTGTAGAACCTAATTTTTTTTTGTACTTCTAGATCTAATGTCAAATAGTGCTTGGATTTTGAGAGTATTTATTAATCTTTTTCTTTCTTGGTGAGAGTATCTATTAATCTTTAGGATTCTTGGTAAAGGTTGATCTCGAAAGGATTGCTAAGGATACTCATGGATATGTTGGAGCAGATCTTGCAGCTTTGTGCACTAAGGTTCCACTTTAGTGTATTGGGGAAAAAATGGATGTCATTGACTTAGAAGATGAGACAATAGATGTTGAGATTCTAAATTCAATGGCCGTGACTAATGAGCACTTCCAGATTGCATTACGCTCTATGAACCCATTCGCTCTTAGTGAAACTGTGAGTTTTTCCAAACCATGTCTAGACGTTTAAATTTTCTCATATCAATTAAGTAGGGATTGTATTTTTAAACTATTGATTTATTGGGCCCCTAAATTTCAATTTTCTAAGTTTGTTTGTTTGTATGATTTTAATAATGGTAAATTTTCTTATGAATATTGGGAAAACATTGACAGGTTGTTGAAGTTCCAAATGTCACTTGGGAAGATATTGGAGGGTCGGAAAATTTCAAGAGGGAGCTTCAAGAGGTATGTTGAGATACGTGGTTCACTATATTTGTGCTTTGCTTTTCTTTCAATGCAGAAAATCTATTTTTCAAGGAGATATCAACTAACAAAATTCATTATGAGTTTGGTGTAGACTATTCAATATCCAGTGGAGCATCCTAAGAAATTTGAAAAATTTGGAATGTCTCCTTCAAAAGGAGTGCTATTTTATGAGCCATCGGGTTGTGGAAAGAAATTTCTTGCAAAATCCATTGCCAATGAATCTCAGGCCAATTTCATCAGTGTGAAGGGCCCTAAATTGTTAACAATGTGATTTGGAGAGAGTGAGGCTAATGTGAGAAATTTTTGATAAAGCTAGAGGGTCAACTCCTTGTGTCCTATTTTTTGATGAGCTTGATTCTATTGCTACGCACATGTGTTTCTTTTTTATAAGTAAAAGTTTAAGGTTGACTATAAATGACTGAGAATTTTGTTTGACCTTTTTGAAGTAGGCTATAACTTGTGATGCATAATTGGTTTGTGTGTTTGTAGTGTGGAAGTAGTGTTGGGGATGCTAGTGGTGTTGTGGACAGAGTCCTTAATCAGATATTGACGGAGATGGATGGTATGATAGCCAAGAAAATAGTTTTCATTATTGGTGCTACAAACAGGCTTGATATCACTGATCCTACATTGTTAAGGCCTAGCTGACTTGACTAGTTGATTTATATTCCATTACTTGATGAGTCCTCACGTTATCAAATCTTCAAATCTTGCTTGAGAAAGTCACTTGTATCAAATGATGTAGACCTAATGGCACTGGCCCGTTATACCCAAGGATTCAGTGGAGATGATATCACTGAGATTTGTTAGAGGACTTACAAGTATTTTATTAGAGAAAATATTCAGAAGGTGAGTCTCAATTGTGTTGTGTTTTGCAAACTATATCTGTTTATCAATTTCTAATGGTTTTTATTTTGACTGTTATGTTACTAATTTTTAGGATAGAGCAGTAGTCTACCTATTGAACTTACCTCAACTTGTAGCTTGTTATTTCAATTCATCATAATAGCATGCATTTCAATTTTACCATAACCTCTCCCCCCACACTTTCAGGATATTAAACATGAACGAAAAAGAGCCGAGAATCCTGAGGCAATGGATGAGGATGATAGTGATGAGGTAGTGAAATAAAAGATTCTCATTTTGAGGAGTCTATGAAATATGCCTGAAGAAGTATCAGTGATGTTGATATTCAGAAGTATCAAGCCTTTGCACAAACACTACAACAATCTTGAGGCTTCGGTTCCAAGTTTTGATTTCCAGACAGACCTACTGGTACTGTTGTTGGGGATTGAGATGTATTTTCTAAGACAAATAATAAAGATGATGATGACTTATACAGGTAGGAAACTTCGTACACATCTGTCATCTTAATGAAGAGACAAATGTGTCTATTCTAGCAAGAACCTTCCGCTGAAAACTAGCCAAAGCTATTAAATTTGGCTTCGCTTTGCTTGTATGAGTTTAATATTCATATGTTCTAAAATTTATTTAATTTAGCAGCCCTTTAGTAGTGAACTGAATACTCTTTAGTAACTTCTAAGTTTCTAGAGAAAAATCAACTTTATGGCAATGAAAGTTACTCAGGTTTCAACTGGTAGATAATGCTATGGAAGCTTTGCTTTTTCTTTATGCTATTATAAAATATGTTTTACTAAAATAAACTCTGCAACAAAGAAAGCCTTGTTCAACTTTGCTAGGTATGCTATAGAAACTCATTATTCTAAAGCCTTGTTCAACTAGTAGGTTTGTTATTTTTCTTTACCTTATGAGGAATATTTTTTCACTAAATCATTTATACAACAAAACCTTGTTGAACTTTTGTTTATATGCAATAGAATTCTACTTTATCCTAACCCTGTTAGGATATAGATTACAATAAAATGTCAATTTATGTTGTAACATTTATTAACATTACTATCCATCCACTACACTTGCGATTAAAACTATGACAACCAAAATCAGTTGTATTTATTGCAGAAGGTTCACATCTCCTGAAGCATCCTTCTTAATCCACCTGCCCTTGTTTTGTTCAATTTTCTTTTCTAGCCTATATCAACCACCTAGAAGAAAGACAAGTGTTAGCGATAGATTAAATTGGAAAATTAAAGACAATTGGTGCTAGAAATAATTTTATTTCTTCCAAATTTCCCCAATATACAATTTATATGTTCTGTTGAGTGCAAAATGCCAACTTGAACAGACAATAAACAAAGATATTAAAATATACATTGGGAATTTAATTTCCTTTGATGGGAGTAAAGCCCTGGCCCCTGATGGTTTCCCTTTGTTTTTCTTTCAATGGCTTTGGAAGATTGTTGAAGAAGATGTGGTTAATGCTGTTAAGGAATTTTTTGGAGCCAGATGTCTTTTAAAAGAATTAAATGCTACTTTCTTGGTTCTTGTCCCCAAGAAATCTAGAGCTAATAACTTTGAGGCTTTTAGGCCCATCAGTCTCAATAATTCTTTATACAAGATCATCTCTAAGGTCTTAACCTCTAGATTCTTAACTTTTCTACCTTCCTTGATTTCTCCTCAACATAATGGCTTTGTTCCTAGCAGACAAATCCTTGATTCTATTGTTACGGTTCATGAGAACATTCATTCCATTGTTGAGTCGAAGACCGATGGTTTCCTATTAAAGTTATAATGCCTTGCCACGCAACCCTAGAGGAAGTTTCAATTCACTACAAAAGCGTACTAATTTTTTTTTATTAAAGTGAATTAAACATATATGTTCACCTAAAAATTGACAACCTCCCTTAAGGCTACGCAATCGAGATTACTTAAATTCCCATTAACATCCATCATCTAAATTACATTGCATTAAATAACTCAAGTAATGACATTCATTCAACATAAATAAATACAAGATAAGAATAGATTATCCATCAAATAAATCCATTACATAAACCATTACAAGATTACAATCCTCATTCCTAGAATGAGTCAAAATACATAAGTATAATAATTACAAGATCCACCTCATAACAACAAGAGGGGTAAATACAACTCATAACAAGTAGAATTTCAATAGTGCAAGAAAAGAATAACAATATCTGCGAGCTATCCAACTCGATGTCTCGCCTCCATGAACTGAAGAACAAAGGGGGACCCAACGGTTTTGGTGCATGTTCCACCCAACCTAGTGGTACCTGAAGGCCCACCCCCATGCTAGGAGATAGTAAAAATGCAACATGGACAAGAAATCTACTACCTCTAACCAAAGGCAAACTCATACTGACACATACTGACTCAATCAACCATATGCACAATATAAATCTAACACTAACATGGTTACATTGCTTCCAGACATAATAAAATCAAGTGTGCTAAAGAAACCATACATACAACATAAACTCAAGGTTATCCTAGATAGAGTGTCATCGCAAGGTGCGTCATGAGATCTCCTCTAGGCATTCTTCATAGGCTTCGGTAATCCTGGTGACCTCAACCGAATCCCGGCCCTCATACTCACTCATGCATAATCAACTACCTTTCGTATGGAAAAGATAGTTGACCTTGCTATTCCAGGCCTTCTCACTCACCCCAAGTCTAAAAAAGCCCTTGTGTCTACGAGCGAGGTTAATTTAACTTGGTTAATGTGAATGCATCCTAGTAATCTAAGTACTTTACTTTAATTATCACTTATTAAAAACACTTTCAAAGGTTACCTGGTTTACCTCTTTGGGCTCCGACCCGTAACAAAAGCCACTCCTCTAATGGATAACACACTACTCAAATCTAGACTCCAAGGGTGACTCAAGTACTATAGAACTGAATAACTCAATCTCTCCTAATCTAGGAGACGACAATGAAGAATTTCACTCCAACATTTGGAGGAAAACAAACTCATTTAACACAACCCAAGGAAAACGAACATCAACTAACATGGGAATGGCCCACATTCACTAGAAGACTTCTCAATGCATAACACGATTACTCATTCCCAAAGCACTCACTTAAAGGGAAAATAATATAATATTGCATTGATAAAGAAAAACACTATGTTTGGATATCTTAAATCCATATTTCTACTTAATGCTTCTCACAGAAAATAAAATATTATCTTTATAAATCTTCACTAAAACACAATAACTTCATCATTAAAATAAATATTTTCACATTGTAAACCTATCATGCTCGACGAGAATTTGAATTTAATATAATTGTCTAAAAACATGCATAAGTTAATGTGCCAAAACTGATCATCAAATACATGTATATATATATATATACTCTTAAATATATTTATAAAGTAAAGTTCCATCAAATTAAACAAATTCATGTAATTTAATTATACACTTAATATTAAAATCTTGCTTGCAACTTTCACAATTGAAAAAAAATTAAAAATAAAAACTCTGTTAAAGAAAAATTACCAGTCTGAGTAAAAATCTAATTTTGGAAAAATCTATCATAAATAATCCTAAAAATATAAACTACCTATAAATATATATGAAAATACATTTCTATAGTATTCATATATATTTATTTTTAATTATAAAAACTTAACTCATGGCTCGATTTCCGAGCTACCATGGACGACGAATAGATACTCAGTCGCCCGTACGCAAATCAAAATTTACAAAAATTTATAATAAAAAAAAAACTAAATGAGTAATAACAAAAACTTTAAAAAAAATAAAGGGAGGGGCGGATTTCCCCGTACCTGCAAATGCAAGGTACTGTGGGGCGTTAGCAGTACATTGTACCTACCAAATGCACCCACAGGGGTTACGGTGGGGGCCTACGCTGTCATGTGACAACACGTCCCCCAAAGGATGGGCACGTTGTCCCATGATAGCACCCCTCCTACCTTTACATGTGGGTTCGGCTTTTTATTAAGTTTTTTTTTTTTTTTATAAATTTTTTTTAGAAAAATTCATCTCTTTATTAATAATTTTTTTTAATTTTGTTTTTTTTTTTACACACATTGAACCCAAAAACGAAAAAGCGAAAATACACCTTTAACATAGATGCGTTTTTCGAGACAAAAATTTTCAACATCTAAATTTTAACATTGTTTGATTTAATATATGAAGATTTATATTTTATGTATAAAATATATAATCCTATATATATATATATATTTACCAGAATCTAAAACTGGTTAAATTGAGAAATTTATTAAACAAAAACCAGAAACCAAAAAACTAATTAATTTTTTTTCCAGAATTTCATTCCAAAATTCAAAAGGTGTAATTTTAATTTCCCACAATCTATTTTTTCAGATCTTAGAAAAAATTTCAACAAAGAACTTTGTACAGAACTAAATTTTGTATGATTTTCAATGTAGATTTTCTATGGGGTTTGAATTTGAAATACAGATCTGATTGTTTTCAAAAGTAGAATTTCCATATCAAATCCTAAATGTTTGAGAACATTATAAATTGAATTTCAACAATGGATCTATGGGTTTGTTTACTAAATAATCTCCTACAGTAAGTTTATCAAATTTTCACAAACCCTTAAATTGAAAATTGAAATAAACAACAAGTACAAAACCTGGAATATGAAGCTACAAAAGAAGATGAAATTCCTTTGATAGAAGCCTCCTCTAAGATTTTCCTCAAACGTGCAACAATTCCAATTCCAAAAATCCAAAAATTGTTTCAAACCCTACTTGTGCAAATTCTTCAAAAATTCCCAAATCCTTTGAAAATATCAATCCTTCCAAAACTTCTCTCCTAAAAATTGAAACATCCATCGACATTAAAACTAAAATATCTAATCTAACCCTAATTCCCTTTTGCATGCAAAGTAGAGAATTAGATATTTCTTTCTTTTCTAATTTTCGAAAACCCAAAATTTAATTAAAATACAATTTTCATTCCTTTTCAATTTCTCATGATTAATTTAATTTAATTTAACCCAATAAACTTAATTAATCAATTTTAATTATTTAATAACTAAATTTAACCTTTTTGAGATTAAAATTTAATTACATTATAAACTTTTAAACAAACATCAAAGCATAATTTTGATTTAATATTAAAATATTCACTATTCTATCCAATGCAATTACTCTAAACATTAATTAAGTAATAATGCATCTAATAAAATCATATAACATTAAACCAAGTAAACATGACTCACAAAACAGGACTACCAACACACTAAGGCTAGGGCATAGACCTGACACATGTTACTTAGTTACTATCTCCCTTTCAACTTAACCATTGGATCGACACGCTCAAACCTGTGAGACCAGGTGGAGTCGATGTCATGTACCTGCAACCTGAAATCAAGTAAACAACATAATACAGTATATCCAGTATATAATACACACTGTGAAGAATAAATCATGGGTTCGTAGGGCGCTCGCAAGTGAGTGATGCGAAACCGTCCTCTTCATCAATCCACTCATCAAAGACTGATATTACATCATAATCAATAATCACAATATACAATATCTCAAACTATCTCTACTAACATCAATAATCCATAATGCATGTGAAACAATAATCAGATAACCCACATCACACAATAATCATTGTCGCTCAATAGTAACGATAAAAACACAAACAACAAGGTGTGTCCAGTATAATAGTAGTTGCATCCCAAACATAGCATAAAGCAAAACAACAAGAAGCAAAATGGAGGGGTATTACATTCTCCCCCCCAAAGACCAGGCTTACTCCTGGAAGCCTTCAAACAGGTAGGGATATAACTCCCTCATCCTAACTGCATCCTCCCAGGTGGATAAAGTATCATCCCTGGGATCCCACTGTACTCTGACCTGCTCAATATCTCACCCTCGAAGAGCGAGCGTTCTGTGTTCCATTACGGCCATGGGCTCCAAAGCTAGCTGCTCATCCTCTACCTGTAAATAATTTCAATCAAGGACGTGAGTAACATCTGGATGATAAGGTCAAAGAACTAAAACATGGAAAATGTCATGTATACGTGCAAGACTGGGTGGCAAAGCAAGTCGATAAGCAACTGGACCAATCTTTTCGAGTATCTTGAAAGGTCCAAAAAAGCGAGGCACCAACTTAGAACCCTTTCCATATCGGATAGGACTCTTTCACGGACGCACCCACAAGAATACTCTATCACCTACAGAAAATTGACAATCCACTCTATGCGCATCCGTATACTTCTTCTGCCTATCCTGTGCTTGTACCAGGTGCTCTCTAATCCGATCCACTTGCTGCTCCATATCCAGTAACATCTTAGGTCCCAATAACACTATATCCTCCAATCGATCCCAACTAAGAGGAGTATGACAAAGACATCCATACAAGGCCTGAAAAGGTGTCATGCCAATGGAACTCTAGTAACTATTATTATAAGCAAACTCCACTAGATAAAGATAATCCTCCCATCATGTCTGTTGATCCATGACATACATGTGTAACATATCTTCGAGGATTTGATTAATCCTCTCTATCTATCCATCTATCTTAGGGTGATATGTTGAACTAAAGTTCAACTGTGTCCCCATAGCATGCTGTAATGATGTCCACAAAGCTGAAGTAAACACTGGATCCCTGTCAGAAATAATCCGATGCAGAATACCGTTCAACCTCACAATATCCTCCATGAACACTCTAGCAACTGATGATGCATTATAGGAAGCACACATAGGTGAGAAGTGTGCTACCTTCGTCAACCTATCGACCGTCACCATAATGGTATTATGTCATCACGAGGAGTTGGATAAACCAACAATGAAGTCTAATGAGATAATATCCCACTTCCACTCAGGTACAAGATGTGGCTGTAGAAGCCCTGCTAGATGTTGGTGTTCAACCTTCACTCGCTAACACTCCAAACATCGCGCTACAAAATCTGCAATATCCCTCTTCATCCCTGGCCAAAAATACAACTGGCGTAGACCTGTGTGCATCTCCCAGGATGGGCTAAATAAGGCACATGATGAGCCTCGATCAAAACCAAAGATCGAAGGTCACCTACTGAAGGAATGTAAATATGCTCTGAATGCCTAAGTAACCCATCTGACTTAAGTGAATATCCTGTAAATCTACCCCCAAGAGGTCTACCTGCCTCAATCTCTGCTCTCACATCCTAGTACCAACTATCTGCTGGAAGAGTAGCAAGAATCCGACTCCATAAATCTACCATAAGATTCATCTCAGAAATCTCATGCCTATGTATGCTGAGTGCATCAGCTACAATGTTCTCTTTTCCCTGAATATATTTCACCTCAAATTCATACTCACAAAATAACTCCATCCAATGCCTCTGTCTAGCGTTAAGGTTCGACTGAGTAAAAATATACTATAGACTCCTGTGATCACTATGTAGCTCAAACTTGTGCCCAAGTAAAAAGTGTCTCCATCTAGTCAATGCATGGACTACAGCCGCTAACTCAAGGTCATGTGTGGGATAATTAAGTTCATGATCCTTAAGCTTATGTGACTCATAAGCTATCACTCATCCCTCTTGCATCAGAACTGCACCTAAGCCCTCTAAAGATGCATCTATACAAACCATAAAATCTCCTGTGGGATCAGGTATCGCTAAAATCAGTGCACTAGTTAGCTTATCCTTAAGAATCTAAAAAGCCAACTCACACTACTCTGACCATCCAAACCTCTTCTCTTTCCTCTGAAGAGAAGTGATAGGATGACCTATCCTGGAAAAACTCTACACAAACCTCCTATAATATCCTGCAAGCCCCATAAAACTACGGATCTCTGTCACATTCGTGGGCGCAAGCCAATCAAGAATAGCTTGAATCTTTGAAGGATCCATAGATATTCCCTCTCCTGAGATCACATGACCAAGATACTTGATCTCAGACTTAAAGAACTCACATTTCGACAAGTTGGCGTAAAGTTGGATTTCTCGCAAACACTGCAGAACCTGTCGCAAATGCTCATGTTCCTCTATTTTCTTGGAATATATCAATATATCATCAAGAAACACAAGAACAAACCTATCAAGGTACATGCAGAATACTCCATTCATCAAACTCATGAACATAGATGGCGCATTCGTTAACCCGAATGGTACCATAGTGAACTTGTAGTGACCATACCGCGTCTGAAACGCTGTCTTATGTATATCTGCGTCAAAAATATGAAGCTGATGGTATCCTGACTTAAGGTCTATCTTCAAAAAGATGGTAGCACCTTTGACTTGGTCAAACAAGTCATCAATCCTGAGAAGTGGATAATGATTCTTGATCGTTACCTTGTTCAACTATCGGTAATCAATGCACAACCGAAGTCAATCATCCTTCTTCATGAAGATGATAGGTGCTCCCCAAGGAGAAAAACTAGGACGAATAAATCCCTTCTCCAATAACTCCTCCAACTGCAAGCGAAGCTCTTTCAGCTCCTGAGTAGTCATATGATAAGGTGCTCGTGAAATAGGCTCTGATCCAAGTACTAAATCAATCTTAAAATCTATATCTCTCCTTAGTGGCATCCCTGGAATGTCATCAGGAAAGACATCTGTGAACTCCTAAAGAACAGGATGACTATCAAGAGTTACATTCTCCTCTCCATCTCCTAAACCCAAATCCTCAACTGTAACTGCAAACAATTGACATCCATGACGAACACATCTCCTCAACTGCATAGCTAAGATGATCCTCAAAGATATCAGTCTCTGAACTCCTATAATATCCACCTCTCCACCAGATGCATTAATGCACTGAATCGACTTACGTCAATAATCAATAACTGCTCGGTGAGCCTCTAACCAATCCATACCTATAACAACATCATAGGATCCCAATGGTATAACTCGAAGATCTAAGGTAGTGAAAAGTGGTCCAATCTCCAACCTATAATCAGGTACTACAGAATGTGATGCAACCTTTGCACCAGACGCTAACTCTACTTGCCACCTATTAGCTTGCCTTACGACTCCGAGTCTGCAACGTGACATGATCGATGATGAAATAAAAGAATCAAATGCTCCTGAATCGAAAAGAATAGTAATAGGGTTACCCAGTAACATACCATAGGTCTCTACTACGATACCCTGGTGCTCTGCTTGGCGGTTATCAACTGCTGCAAACACATGATGGCCTCTGCTAGCATCTCCCACTATCAGCTTTGACGCCGCTGGTCTCTATGTAAATCCTGACGTGCCCTTATTGGGACACATCCTAGCAATATGACCCTACTGACCACAAGAGAAGCAACCTGTGCCTCTACCATAACCTCTACCTCCTGCTGGTGCACTAGACTACTATACACTACCTCCAAAAGTAGATTGGGCACTCTGAACGGGTTGCTCAGCATTGAAATGCTTCATGCGCCTCCAGTTCCTACTACCCTATCCTTGCTGGAAACCTTTCTGTTTCCTTTGAAATGACTGCTACTGACTGCCCTGTACTGATACCTGATGAGTCTTAGGACGCACAACTCCCTGTGTCTGTCCCCCTCGAGCACTAGTCCCAGCTCCTATACTACTGCCAATACTAACACCTGTATGACCTCCCAATGCCATAGTCAGGTTCTCCTCCACCAGTCATGCCTTCTCCACAGCTATCTCCATAGACTTGGGTTCAAAGACCTGAACACCACCACTAATACAGGTGTTTAAGCCCCTGATGAAATGTTGCACTAGCATTCCCTCATCGTCCCCTATTCCTGTGAACTATTTAAGTTCGTAGAATCGCCTCTCATACTGATCAATTGTCATGGAACTCGTCGCCTCTATGCTAACGCCAATGATCAGAGAGAAAGTGGGCTCTGAATCTCTCAAGAAAGATCTCCCAAGATACTGTACTCATGTCTATATGGAGCTTCTGTTCCTCTAGCTTCCACCAAGTGGCTGCAAATCCCCATAGATGAATAATAGTGCACCGCGCTTTGGTGTTACTATCAAATGGGTGCATGGAAAAACATCGGTCAAGACCTATCAACCAAGTTTTGGCCTCAAGACCGGTACCTACTCCATCAAATCAAGGTGGTTGTGATCGAATCAAGTCCCTCATATAGTTCACTGCTAACATATCAGACTGAGCTGTAACTATCCCAACCACAACGTTACCTACAGGTATTTCCTATCGTGGACCTAATAATGCCATAGCCTCCTCGAAGGCTCTACGTGCAGCTTCAACCCTAAGAGGATCTAACTATCCATCACCACCTCCTGGATCATTTTGCGAAGCCTAATGTTCCTCTTGCTCAAGTATATGTGGCACATGAGGTGGTGAGTCATGCTGACTCTCCCCTCGACCATCTACCCGACAATGTCCACATCCTCTCCCTCATCAGCCTCTAGGAGGCATACTCCTACATAGACACAAAAAGGGTATTAGACAAGGTACTTCTTAAAAACCTACACAACTAAGCTTAATGGGTACATCATAATCCCAGAGCACCCAATGTTTAAACCTTGGCTCTAATACCATGTGTAATGCCCCGCCACGCAACCCTAGAGGTAGTTTCAATTCACTACAAAAGCATACTAAATTTTTTTTATTAAAGTGAATTAAACATACATGTTCACCTAAAAATTGACAACCTCCCCTAAGGCTATGTAACCGAGATTACTTAAATTCCCATTAACATCCATCATCTAAATTACATTGCATTAAATAACTCAAGTAATGACATTCATTCAACACAAATAAATACAAGATAAGAATAGATTATCCATCAAATAAATCCATTACATAAACCATTACAAGATTACAATCCTCATTCACAGAATGAGTCAAAATACATAAGTATAATAATTACAAGATCCACCTCATAACAACAAGATGGGTAAATACAACTCATAACAAGTAGAATTTCAATAGTGCAAGAAAAGAATAACAATATCCACGAGCTGTCCAACTGGATGACTCGCCTCCACGAACTGAAGAACAAAGGGGGACCCAACGGTTTTGGTGCATGTTCCACCCAACCTAGTGGTACCTGAACGTCCACCCCCCATGCTAGGAGATAGTAAAAATGCAACATGGACAAGAAATCTACTACCTCTAACCAAAGGCAGACTCATACTGACACATACTGACTCAATCAACCATATGCACAATATAAATCTAACACTAACATGGTTACATTGCTTCCAAACATAATAAAATCAAGTGTGCTAAAGAAACCATACACACAACATAAACTCAAGGTTATCCTAGATAGAGTGTCATCGCAAGGTGCATCATGAGATCTCCTCTGGGCATTCTTCATAGGCTCCAATAATCTTGGTGACCTCAATTGAATCCCGGCCCTCATACTCACTCATGCAGAATCAACTACCTTTCATATGGACAAGATAGTTGACCTTACCATTCTAGGCATTCTCACTCACCCGAAATATAAACAAGCCCTTGTGTCTGCGAGCGAGGTTAATTTAACTTGGTTAATGTGAATGCATCCTAGTAATCTAAGTACTTTACTTTAATTATCACTTATTAAAAACACTTTCGAAGGTTACCCGATTTACCTCTTTGGGCTCCGACCCCTAACAAAAGCCACTCCTCTAATGGATAACACACTACTCAAATCTAGACTCCAAGGGTGACTCAAGTACTATAGAACTAAATAACTCAATCTCTCCTAATCTAGGAGACGACAATGATGAATTCCACTCCAACATTTGGAGGAAAACAAACTCATTTAACACAACCCAAGGAAAACGAACATCAACTAACATGGGAATGACCCACATTCACTGGAAGACTTCTCAATGCATAACACGATTACCCATTCCCAAAGCACTCACTTAAAGGGAAAATAATATAATATTGCATTGATAAAGAAAAACACTATGTTTGGATATCTTAAATCCATATTTCTACTTAATGCTTCTCGCAGAAAATAAAATATTATCTTTATGAATCTTCACTAAAACACAATAACTTCATCATTAAAATAAATACTTTCACATTGTAAACCTATCATACTCGATGAGAATTTGAATTTAATATAATTGTCTAAAAACATGCATAAGTTACTGTGCCAAAACTGATCATCAAATACATGTATATATATATATATACTCTTAAATATATTTATAAAGTAAAGTTCCATCAAATTAAACAAATTCACGTAATTTAATTATACACTTAATATTAAAATCTTGCTTGCAACTTTTACAATTGGAAAAAAAATAAAAATAAAAACTCTGTTAAAGAAAAATTACTAGTCTGAGTAAAAATCTAATTTTGGAAAAATCTATCATAAATAATCCTAAAAATATAAACTACCTATAAATATATATGAAAATACATTTCTATAGTATTCATATATATTTATTTTTAATTATAAAAACTTAACTCATGGCTCGATTTCCGAGCTACCACGGACGATGAACAGATACTCAGTCACCCGTACGCAAATCAAAATTACAAAAATTTATAATTAAAAAAAACTAAATGAGTAATAACAAAAACTTTAAAAAAAATAAAGGGAGGGGCGGATTTCCCCGTACCTGCAAATGCAAGGTACTGTGGGGCGTTAGCAGTACATTGTACCTACCAAATGCACCCACAGGGGTTACGGTGGGGGCCTACGCTGTCATGTGACAACACGTCCCCCAAAGGATGGGCACGTTGTCCCATGATAGCACCCCTCCTACCTTTACATGTGGGTTCGGCTTTTTATTAAGTTTTTTTTTTTTTTTATAAATTTTTTCTTTTAAAATTTCATTTCTTTATTAATAATTTTTTTTAATTTTGTTTTTTTTTTTACACACATTGAACCCAAAAACGAAAAAGGAAAATCCACCTTTAACATAGATGCGTTTTTCGAGACAAAAATTTTCAACATCTAAATTTTAACATTGTTTGATTTAATATATGAAGATTTATATTTTATGTATAAATATATAATCCTATATATATATATATATTTACCAGAATCTAAAACTGGTTAAATTGAGAAATTTATTAAACAAAAACCAGAAACCAAGAAAACTAATTAATTTTTTTTCCAGAATTTCATTCCAAAATTCAAAAGGTGTAATTTTAATTTCCCACAATCTATTTTTTCAGATCTTAGAAAAAATTTCAACAAAGAACTTTGTACAGAACTAAATTTTGTATGATTTTCAATGTAGATTTTCTATGGGGTTTGAATTTGAAATACAGATCTGATTGTTTTCAAAAGTAGAATTTCCATATCAAATCCTAAATGTTTGAGAACATTATAAATTGAATTTCAACAATGGATCTATGGGTTTGTTTACTAAATAATCTCCTACAGTAAGTTTATCAAATTTTCACAAACCCTTAAATTGAAAATTGAAATAAACAACAAGTACAAAACCTGGAATATGAAGCTACAAAAGAAGATGAAATTCCTTTGATAGAAGCCTCCTCTAAGATTTTCCTCAAACGTGCAACAATTCCAATTCCAAAAATCCAAAAATTGTTTCAAACCCTACTTGTGCAAATTCTTCAAAAATTCCCAAATCCTTTGAAAATATCAATCCTTCCAAAACTTCTCTCCTAAAAATTGAAACATCCATCGACATTAAAACTAAAATATCTAATCTAACCCTAATTCCCTTTTGCATGCAAAGTAGAGAATTAGATATTTCTTTCTTTTCTAATTTTCGAAAACCCAAAATTTAATTAAAATACAATTTTCATTCCTTTTCAATTTCTCATGATTAATTTAATTTAATTTAACCCAATAAACTTAATTAATCAATTTTAATTATTTAATAACTAAATTTAACCTTTTTGAGATTAAAATTTAATTACATAAATAAATTAAAATTTAATTAAATTAAATTTCATTATAAACTTTTAAACAAACATCAAAGCATAATTTTAATTTAATATTAAAATATTCACTATTCTATCCAATGCAATTATTCTAAACATTAATTAAATAATAATGCATCTAATAAAATCATATAACATTAAACCAAGTAAACATGACTCACAAGACAGGACTATCGACACACTAAGGCTAGGGCGTAGACTTGACACATGTTACTTAGTTACTATCTCCCTTTCAACTTAACCGTTGGATCAACACGCTCAAACTTGTGAGACGAGGTGGAGTCGATGTCATGTACCTACCACCTAAAATCAAGTAAACAACATAATACAGTATATCTAGTATATAATACAGACCGTGAAGAAGAAATCACGGGTTCACAGGGCGCTCGCAAGCGAGCGATGTGAAACCGTCCTCTTCACCAATCCACTCATCAAAGACTAACATTACATCATAATCAATAATCACAATATACAATATCTCAAGCTATCTATACTAACATCAATAATCCATAATGCATGTGAAACAATAATCAGATAACCCACATCACATAATAATCATTGTCGCTCAATAGTAGCGATAAAAACACAAACAACAAGGTGTGTCAAGTATAATAGTAGTTGCATCCCAAACATAGCATAAAGCAAAACAACAAGAAGCAAAATGGAGGGGTATTACAAAAGCTTGATATCTCTAAAGCCTATGATAGAGTTGATTGGATTTTTTTATTTAAAATTTTGAAGGCTTTTGGCTTTAATAATAGGGTTGTTCAAATGGTGGAACAAGTTGTGTCCACAACCTCCATATCGATTATGGTCAATGGATCCCCTACCTCATTTTTTCAGAGTACTAGAGGTCTAAGGCAGGGTGATCCTATATCTCTTATTTTATTCACTATTATGGCTGAAAGTTTAGGCAAGAACCCAAAAAATTTGGTAGACTTTAAATTTCTTTCTGGGCTTAGACCTTCCTCAGGCAACCTGGTGTGCTCACATCAACAATTCATTGATGACAATATGCTTATGGGTCAAGCTTCTGTGTCTGAAGGAAAATCTATAAAATAGTTGCTTGACAAGTATGGGAGAGCTTCAGGACAGTTGATCAACAATATAAAAAGTTCCCTGTTCTTTTTCAATACTCCGGCTCATAGACAAGCCAAAATTGCTAGAATTATGGGTTGTAGGGTGGATTCCCTTCCTGCCGCCTACCTTGGTCTTCCTTTAAGCATGAAACCTCCCGAGTCTTTATGTATCTCGTTGGTGGATAGATTTAGTAAGAAGCTTGCGGGTTGGAAAGGAGCTCTGCTAAGTCATGCTAGTAAGCTTCAACTCCTCAAATCCTCTCTCCAAAATCTTCCTATCTACGCCTTGAGCCTCTTTAAGATTCCAGCTAAATTTGCTAATGCCATTGAAAAAATTTTAAAAAGATTTCTTTGGTTGGGTGTTGAGGAAAATAAAAGAGTTCCCTTAATTGACTAGAATCTAGTTTGTAGACCTAAAAAGAACAGTGGAATTGGCTTAAGAAGAATTAGAACTGTCAATAAAATTCTCTTAGCTAAGCAAATCTGGAGAATCTTCTCTTCTTCTGGGGAGTGGATTGATATTCTGGCTAGCAAATATTTAGAAAACAACTGTTCTTCCATTATAAAGATGGACGCCCACCTTCTTCCAAGAGGGTCTATATGTTGGAACAACTTAATCATTGGAAAAAATATTGTGGATGATGGTATTGGATGGCAAGTGAGAAATGGTAATCGTACCAGACTCTGGGCAGACAGATGACTTTTTAAGGAACCCATGATAAAAATCAACTCCTTCAGAGAATGGGCTGAGAATTGCAAGGCATGGTTTGGAACTTATGTAAAAGATTATAAAGTGAATGGTAATTGGGTGGACTTGGGCAATGCCAGTTAGGCCTTGGCTCCCATCTAGACTTCGTTGCTGGCTGTTAGACTTAGTTCTGAGCAGTTGGATGATCATGCAATTTGGATTAATGATCCCTCTAACAACTTTTCTGTGTCTTCTACTTTTTCCAGGATCACTTCTTCTCTTGATCATCCTCCCTTTTGGTCTAAAGCTTGGTTCAAACATCTGATACCTAAAATTAATATCTTCTTCTGGGTCCTTCTCCGAAATAAGGTGCTCACGATTGACAAACTGTGTAAATGCGGATTTCAAATTCCAAATAGATGTTTTCTTTATAAGATGGAGGCTGAATCTGTGCGTCATTTATTCCTTCATTGCTCTTTTGCTGCTTCTCTTTGAGAAAAAATCATCAAGTTATGGAACCTTCCTTGGGTTTTCCCTTTGTCCATTGAAGATCTCTTTTCTCAGTGGAAAGCCACAACAAGGAATCCTTTGCTTAGGTTTTTTGGGATTTATCCTTCCCTCATATTGCTTGGGGCCTTTGGAAAGAATGCAACAATAGAATTTTTAGGGGCAAAGAAGCCTCTGTGGATAATGTCTTTGATAAAATTGTCAGATCCTTGAAGGAAAATTTCAATGTCATGGCCCAGAAGGATAGGAAAACCATGAATGCGGAGTTTTCGAAATATGATCTATTTATTGCTAAGGAATGGAACATCAATCCTAATTTATCTAATTCTATTATGAAGGCCAAAAAGGATAGAGAGGGAGTTTGCTGGTCTTTTCTGCCTAACGGGTGGATCAAATCTAACTTTGATGTTGCGGCTAAAGGCAATCCGGGGGCGGTGGGTTGTGGAGGAGTTATAAGGGATTCCTATGGAAACTTCATTGGGGCGATCACCTCGCCTCTTAGCTCTCAAACTAATCATCTGGCAGAGGTTGCTAGCGCTTATCATATCATAAATTTAGCCCAAAGTCTTAAAATTAAAAATCTATGGCTTGAAGGAGACTCCAAAAACATAATTGACTAGATCCGTGGCAAGTCTCCCCCCTCGTAGACCATCAATTCATGGATTGAAGATGCCAAATTGAACTTGGCCAAATTTGAAAAAGTTAAAATATCACATGCCTATAGAGAAGCCAATGTTGTTGTAGACTTTTTTGCTAATGAAGGAGTTAAGAGTAAAGAAGTGTGTACATGGGTAAATATTAGCGATCTAAATGTTAATGTTTGTGCCCTATTAAATTATGATAAATCACATGGTAAAGCGACGTGTTATCCCTTTGATGAGGATAGGTTGGATCTACAACATCACAATCATTAGATTGCATGGGACCGAGCCCAGTGGAGTAATTTGCAAGATAACTCCGCACGCTTTGTGGGTTCTTAGATTTGGTGGGGCCAATTTTAGAAAGGCTTATGTTTGGGTCTACCTCATCGTGTCAGCCGAAATGGGAGGAGACAGAAAGCAAACTGAGCTGGACAACTACGAAATACATATGAAAAATTTCAAGGTTTGGAACAAGATTAAAAGCGGAGGGTTGATTCCTTTCCTGGAGAAGCTTCATGGCTCTAACCAAGAGGCCATGGATCTCTTGGCCAAAAATTGGAATGATGGTAATCTGACCCTGTTTGGTAGGAATGTGGAACTCAATGAGAATCTTATTGTTGATGTTACGAGATTACCCACTAATGGGAAGAAGTTCTTTAGGGACAGGGCTTTTTCCAATGAAACTGTGATCAGATTTCCTAAAAAGGACAAGGAAAGGCTAAGTATGATCAAAATTGCTAATAGTTACTTCGATGTTGACTCCATAAAGGCTATATGGAGAAAGGTTCTTCGGGTCATCATGGAGTACATTACGGTGGACAAGCGATTCACTAAAGTCTATGGCTAAAACTTTTCTCTTCTCAACCATTTTCGACACAAGGTAAGGGTCTCTATCCCCTATTATCTTTTCTGCTCCTTGAAGAAAAGCTTGGAGGACAATAAGAAAAACCCTAAAAGATTCCCCATTCTGGTTGATTGTTGAATATCTCCATGTGCTCACTCCTGCTATTTTGGAAACCAACCCAGATTCTGAGAGTGATGATACTAAGCCCAGTGGCTCGGAGTATTTGCCTAACTCTAGTTCGGTTAGAAAATCCCCTAGCTTGCATGTTGGTCCTTCCAGGGATTCTAGTAAAACCCGCGTTAAGCTTGAGCTTGATTGTCCCTCCCTTAAGATCAAATCTGTTGACAAGAAAACCCAAGCCAAAAGCCTTGTTTCCTACTCCGAAGAGTCCTCTGAGTCAGAGGAGTCTGATACCAACAATTCTAAGCGTTGTGTTGACCCTCTATCGGACATACACATTAATGATAATTCCCCTGTTAACACTGGAAAAGAGCCCTCTCTGGATTATCTCAACCTTGCTAAAACCAATTCTGAATCCCATTCCAAACTCTTGGATTGGACTTTCTCTTAAATTAATGAGCTGAAAATTAAAAACTGGGCCCTGCAAAGTAAGATCGATGAAATGGGCATTAAGATTGTTGAGATGGAAAAGAAAGAAGCGATTCATAGTAACAAAAATATTGACACCGAAGCTGAGAACTTAAGGAATACCATCAGAACTGCCGCTGAGCAAAACAATTGTATAGCAAGACACAATGCTATAATCATTAATGCGATGACTGAGAAGCTTGACAAAGCCCAGTAGGGGTCTCTAGTGGTTGATCTGGAGGATACCGAGGATAAAATCCAGGACACGGAAGCTGGCATTTCCAGAAGAACCAGAGCCAACTTGAAGCGCAAGGCCCTCTTACTCCGAAAATGGTTCAAAATTTTAAAAATGGGATTAAAGATATGCAAGATCTGGAGGCAAAGATGGAGTCTGTCCTTAGGACTCTAAATTAATGGCTGGGGTTTCCTGTGTGCTTTCTCTGCTGTTCCTTCTTTCTTGACCCTTCTGGTCCTTTTTGTTTGGTTGTTGTTGGTCTTTTCTTGAGCAGCTATTTTTTTTGGTGGAACTTTGGTGTCCTCTTTGTTATTTTGTAAACTTTGTGGTTTCGGGTCCCTATAAAACCCGTTTTACCCTTTTATCAAAAACATTAGTATACATATCAACAATCATATGTTCCATTTTGTTATTCTACTAGAACTGGGAAGAAATGAGCATTCATTATGTTGGATCAATTCCTTTGTTCGAATCAGGAATCAAGAGAAAGCTAACTCGTAAACAAAAAGCACCTATGTATGTAAAATGAGATAAAAATGGCATTTCATTTTCCTCATCTGATTCAACCAAGTAAATGCTTGCACTATTTGTAGTGTTGGAAAATACAATGTCTCCATATAAGGTGTTAAGAATTAAGCAACCCAAATAGTGTTGTAAAACCCTCTACAACAAAGACGAGACAGGGTGTTTTCAAATTGTGCAAATAATGAGAGCAATTCATTTGTTCCAATCAGGAGAAAGCTAACTCATAAACAAAAAGACCCTAATTATGTAACATGAGATCAAAAATGGCATTTCATTTTCCTCATCTGATTCGACCAAATAAATGCTCACATTAATTGCATAGTTGGAAAACACACTATGTCGATATAAGGTGTTAAGAAAAAAGAAACCATATAGTGCTGCAAAACCCTCTACAATTCAGAGGAGACATTATGTTTTCCAACTCCAAAATTAATGCAAACAATTTATTTGTTCCAATCGGATTAGGAAAGAAAAATGACATTTGGACTATAGCAAAGAGTTGTTCAAAAATGCATGAAAAACATACATGATATCATACATGGAAACATACATAGCATGACGAGACGTCATAGTGTAGGGCCCTCCAGACCGGCAATTAGCACAAAACTGGCAGACGAGACAAAACGTCCAGGCGATGGTCAAGTGGGAGTTAATGGCGCCATTAGGTGGGTTTTCTCGCCTGTTGTCGGACAAAAAAGTGGGCGGGTTAGCTTTGTCAACAAGTATCTTTTGTCCGGCATGGGAAAATTGGAAGGGAATGATGTGGGCCTTTTTTCTTTCAAGAAAGAAAGGTGAAAATACTATTTGTTTCCTGCTATTGGGCCTTTTATGTTTCAAGAAAGAAAGGGAAAAATATTATTTTCTAGCAACAAATAGTCATTCCTTTTTTCAATGTTCATGGAAAAATGACACATACACAAAGCAGATATGCATACCTTAGGGAGCTCTGAACACCAACAATTCTTCCCATTTCTATCCACCAAAATTTCATTGTCCAAAAATGGAGAAAATGGGAGCTTGTCGGGGGTTTTTGATATTTGCAAATAATGGCTTCAAATGCCACATTTTAGGCTTTTCGTCCATATCGAAAAATTATTTTGAAAACCCCCCAACGTTGACACGTTTTCTCGAAAATGGTTTTAGGTATTGGGCCTTTTCTATTTCAAGAAAGAAAGGTGAAAATACTATTTGTTTCCAGTCTGCACATTGAAAAGGAAAGCTGAAGGTTTTAGTGCACGTGGACAAGTTGGAGGAGAAAACAAACCAAATTGAGGTGGTAGGTACTATCCAATAGTGTTGCAGAGGGTTTTATAACACTATTTGGGCTGCTTCTTTCTTAACACCAAGGCTTTTCCAACATGAATTGTTGCAAAATAGAATGAAGTAAAGGCAGATTTCAAAACACATTGGGTTTTCCAACATGTACTACTCAATGTGCACACCTAGATATACTCGTTTAAAAACCAAAAAGGGCTTGGGTATGTTGTGATGTGGAGGCTAAAAAATTTAGTTTGTTATTAAGCATGCAATTTGTTATATACTTGAAACTTAAACACAACAATGGAAGGTGTGATTTGGAAGACTTTCATACTATTTTGTAACATTCCATCTTGCAAAACTTTGGGTGTTAAGAACCAAGCAACCCTGTATGAGACAACCCTTTACATTTAAACAAGGAGATTCAAAAAACTGAAACCCAACACTATGTTTCCCATTTAGAATTATTTTTGTGCACTTTTATTTTTCAATGGTGCAAAATTTAAACACAACAATGGAATGTGTGATTTAGAAGACATTCATTTTGTTTTGTAACATTCCATGTTGCAAAACCATGGTTGTTAAGAAGCAAGCAACCTAGCATGAGACAACCCTTTACATTTAAACAAGGAGATTCAAATAACTGAAACCCAACACTGTGTTTCCCATTCACAATTATTTTGTTAAGTTTTTTTTTTCAATTGAATGAATTTTAAACACAACAATGGAATGTGTGATTTGGAAGACATTCAAGAAACTGAAATACTCCACATTGTGTTTCCCAAATTTCAAATTAAAAGATCTTGTAAAACCCTCTGCTTGCAACAAAATTACCCCTCACCTCGATTTGGTTGGTATTCTCCTCCAAGTCATCCACGTGCACTCAGACCTTCAGGTTTCCATTTACATTTAAACAAGGAGATTCAAATAACTAAAACCTAACACTGTGTTTCCCATTCAGAATTATTTTGTGCAATTTTTGTTTCAATCAACTAAAATTTAAATACAACAATGGAATGTGTGATTTGGAAGACATTCATACTATTTTGTAACATTCCATGTTGCAAAATCATGGGTAGTAAGAATCAAGAAACCTAACATGAGCCGACCCTTTACACTTAAATAGGGAGATTGAAGTAACTAAAACCCAACACTGTGTTTCCCATTTAGAATTATTTTGTGCACTTTATTTTTTCAATGGTTCAAAATTTAAACACAACAATCGAATGTGTGATTTGGAAGACATTCATACTATCTTGTAACATTGCATGTTGCAAAACCGTGGGTATTAAGAATCAAACAACCCACCATGAGACAACCCTTTACATTTAAACAAGGACATTCAAATAACTGAAACCCAACATTGGGTTTTCCAAATTGCAATTATTTTGTGCATTTTTTTTTTCAATCATTCAAAATTTAAATGCAATTTTTTCCCAAATAAAAAGTCCTTAGAAATTTTGAAAGGGATTTTGAATACATTGAGACTGTCTATATTACAAAATCTCTTTAAGACATTGTTTCTATTTAGTAAGAATCCATGTTGGAAAACCCTAGGTGTTGAGAAATAAGCAATGCATATATTGTTCTAAAACCCTCTGCAAGTGAGAAGAGACAATGTGTTTTCCAACACTGCAAATAATCCAAGCATTTTATTTGTTCCAATCAGATAGGGAAACCAAAATGGCATTCAGACTATATCAAAGAGTTGTTCCACAATTTGAAAGTGGACTGCATTACATTCTTGGAGTAATGAAATAAAAAATTTCATAACGAACTAACTAAAATGGGACAGTGTGTTTTCCAACACTGCAAACCATCTATAACAACACTGTGCCTTGCAAGTATCATAATACCTATTGTTTTCCAATTTAATTACATTCAAGGCACCTCATTTTGCTATTTGCAAATAATGGTTTTCAATTACATGTTTTGGGATTTTTGTCCATCTAGGCTAGACAATTATTTTAAAAACTTGTCGGCGTTGAAACATTATCCCAATGATGGGGCAGGAAATGGAAGACGGGATGAGATGTCTGACCCTCAAATCTTTCCTTCCATTCAACCACCTTTTCCATCGCAGCTCTTTTGTCAATTTGGTATGGGGGGCAATATAAAATATATAATATGTTATATACATTGGTGAATTCTATCCAGGAGTTTTCTTTCTCCACAGGCTCAAACGAAATGCAAAGAGTATCATTACATTCCTACTATCAAAATCCCAAAAGGTTATCCACACAATCACAAAACATACCAAATTGAGTTCAGGGGTAAGTAACCAATTAAAATTGTTACTTCTAAAGGCCCTTACAACATTCACAATTTTACAAAACACTATGTTTTCAAAAACAATAGTGTATAAAATGGCTACAAAAATGGGATGTCATCTGGGCTTTTTTCTATTTGCAAATTATTATTTTGAACTCCATGTTTTCCACTTTTTTCTCCATTCTGAATAACAATGTGAACTATGGCGAACATAGGATAGTGTGTTTTCCAACACAACAAACAATCTATCACACTGTGCCTTGTAGGTTTCATAATACCTACTATTTTCCAATTTTATTGCATTCCTACTATCGAAATCACAAATGGTTCTCCACAAAATCACAAAACATACCAAACTGAGGTCAAGGGTGAGTAACCAATTGGGTAGTTACTTCTAAAGGGTTTTACAATAGTCTGAGTTTTAGGAGACAGTGTGTTTTCCAAAACAATAGTCTATAAAATGGTAGAAAAATGGGATGTCATGTGGGATTTTTGCTATTTCTGAATTATGATCTTGAATGCCACGTTTTGCACTTTTTTATCCATTCTGAATAACAATGTGAACAATGGCGATATTGTGGGTTTTACATGATTTTCAAAATATAGCATTTCATTGCAAAACCCATAGTTTCTTCTTTCTATAAACATTATTCTATAATTTCACTCATATTTCTACAATGGGTTGTTTCTTATTTCATTCGGAAATGGAATAATTTAAAAACCAGCATATGGGGAGGAAACGAAACAAAAATTTAAAAACCCTCGACACAAAAAAACATTATCAGACCTGCATTTCAACTAACTCCTAGACAAAATTCACCTTTGCACATCGAAAAATGCATGAAAAACATACATAAGAACATACATGGATACATACATAACATGATGAGGCATCATAGAGTAGGGCCTACCAAATGCTTGAAATAGTGGGTTTTACAATAGTCTAATTTTTAGGAGACAATATTTTTTCCAAAACAACAGTGTATAAAATGGTGGCAAAAATGGGATGTCATGTGGTCTTTTTTCTATTTCTGAATTATGATTTTGAATGCCATGTTTTGTGCTTTTTTATCCATTCCAAAAAATAATGTGAACAATGGTGACATTTTGGGTTTTACGTGATTTTCAAAATATAGCATTTCATTGCAGAACCCATAGATTTTTCTTTCTATAAACATTATTTAGTAATTTCACTCATATTTCTATGATGGGTTGTCGCTTATTTCATTCAGAAATGGAAAAATTCGAAAACCATCATATAGGGAGGAAATGAAACAAAAATTTCAAAATGCTCAACACAAAAAAACATTATTAGACCTGCATTTAAACTAAATAGTTTCCCAATGAATACCCTGTAAAATTCAAAATAAGAATGTGAACAATGGCGACGTGTTGGGATTTATGTGATTTTCACGATAGTTTGTGGTTTTTGTAAACCTTATTCACTTATTTTGATTTTCACATTGCTTTGTGGTATTTGTAAACCTTACTCAGTACTTTCACTCATATTTCCACAATGGGTTGTCATCTATTTCATTTGGCAAGCCCAAATTTTCAAAACCAGCAAACGGGAGGAGATGAAATTAAAAAACCCTCAACAGAAAATCCCAAAATGGAAACCCTACAACAAATGGTCGTTCGTTTCTTCAGTGTTCATGGAAAAATGGAAAAATGGCACATACATAGAGCAGATATAGATACCTTAAGGAACTTTGCATGCCTGTAAATCTTGCCCTTTCTATCCACCAAAATGTCGCTGTCCAAAAATGGAGAATATGGGACTTCGTCTGGGATTTTTGATATTTTCTAATAATGGTTTTGAATGCCACGTTTTTGAATTTTTGTCCATCCACACCGAACAATTATTTTGAAAACTCATCGATGCTGACATGATTTCCCGATGACAGGACAACAAATGAAAAACAGGATGAGACGTTCGGCCGTCAATTCTTTCCTTCTATCCGACAACCTTTTCCATCGTGGGTCCCACCTCTTCCGTCATGACTCTTTTCTCCATGCAGTATGAGGAGAATATCCTATGTTATATACATAGGTGAATTTTGTCTAGGAGTTAGCTTGCTCCATTACCATGTGGGGGAAACTACCAATATAAGAAAATATGAGAAAATTAAGTATTTGGCTTGTCTAAGTACATATTGCACCTTTTCACATGATTTTTTGCGTGATTCCATGGTTTTGCTAAGTCTTGTTCATTATTTTCCATGACTTGATTCTTTTTCTAGATGGCTCTAATCTTTTCATTGTACTTGTTCCTTGTGTCACTTCCATTTGCTTTCCACTTCTTTGAGAGTAGGTAACAAAGGGGAGATAGATGGGTAGGCCACATAGATAGGTGACTAGTTCACAATTGACATGTTAAAGTTCTAAACTGCCACCTTTCACGATGAAGTGAACATCTAGAGGAGAGTACCAGGCAAGGGGATAGTCTATGATTATTTTCATAGCTTACATGATGAAGTGATGTTTTAGGAAAAAGAGCTAGTTGATGTGCTAGTCTTTGATTTTTTCCCTAACTCTCTTCCTCATGCAGATTCATTTCAATGTGTGATCATTAAAAAGACAATACCTCCTCTGTGTGTGGGAGCACGTTAACCAAGAGAAGTGGTAATCTCATAGAGACCATTCTTGGCTCTTATTTTCCAGATGGGATGGCTCGGTCTAATAGGGGTACTCTTAGGCTTATGTCGAAGGAAAGGAGAAAGTTACAGAGTCATGATACTCCTGTACATTTGGCTTGCATGGGAAAAAATATTGCTTGAGGAATGTGCTCACTACAAATGGGCATTTAATGGTGAAGGCACCAAGAGAGATTTTGGGCAAGGTTTTTCTTCAATGCAGTGATATTAATCTAAACATATATATTCTTTTTTTTAAATTATTAATTTCTAATGCTTAAAATTATTAATGAATGAAATAATTCAAGTTTCAATAATTTGATTTCAAACAATTTTAGTTTAATTTTGAACAATAACTTAAAATATTATTAAAGAGATTAAAATATATTAAGGATTGCAATGTTGGTAATGCTTCAAATAATTTATTCTTTCCTAAATTTAACCAATTCTAATTTTGGAGTTGGTTGAGTTCACCATTTATTTCTTTAAAAACTAAATAGGAATTGATCTTCTTAACCATCAACCAAGTTTCAACAAATTGAAATTCTTTTAAATAGTCTTCTTTTTCTTGTTTTCCATTTTCATTGCTTCAATTTGGGTGTTATGTCTAACTTGTTGATCCTTTGTTTTCTCAAAGTTTGTATGTTTCACAAGGTGAATATTTATAGATATTTTCTAATTTCTTATTCATTTTTTGTAGGTTAAGATTATATATATATATATATATATATATATATATATATACATGTACTTTCATTTTAATTTTGATGCAAGGTTCAAAAATCATATTTGTTGAATAAAATTGATACAATTTCATGTTAATAGTGATTCCACTTAAATTCCAATGAAGTCATTGTTTCTTTTATTGGTTTTCTTTTCAAGAGTTAAAAATTTAAATAAAACAACAAATATTAATAATGGGTGATAATCTAGAGTTTAAAACAAGGAAAAAAAGTGATGTTGGGAGGGTGCATGGAAGGACATTGTGTGTGATAGGGCTTGTGTGCCCTTTGTTGTTTCATCTTAGTTTATTTTCTTTTGTGTAGTTTTTGTGGGTGCTTGGGGAGTGTAAGGTAGTGTTGCATGGAGGAGGGGATTTAAATATGTGCTAGGTTGAGAGGGGTTGAGGCATGGGGGATTTTATCGAGGTGTTGCAAGGGGTTTCCCCTCTTTCCTTTTTTTTTTTTTATAGATTTGACTAATGGTTCAAGAGAAAAGGAGAATTTATCATTTTTTGGTGTGGTGTTAGGGATCGCTCAAATGTCATATAAGCATATACCAAAGTTGTGTTTTTTAATCAATACCTTCAATGGGGAGGTATCTTCTCTAAATGGGGTCCTTGAATACTGAAAGCGAACAAATTCCTTGAGAGGAGTCAATCTCACCTAATGTTATTGATTTAACTAGACTTAGTTTTAGAAGATGAAAACTATTTGTTGATTCATACATTAATCTAAAAAATTATGGGAATTAGGGTCTCTCTCTCCTTCTTGGATGCATGGGCTCAAAGGACTTGGAACCTAGAGGGAGAGATCAATGTGATGTTGACAACCAGTAATTGTTTCACTATGGTGTTATCTTTCCTAGAGGATCATAATAATGCTTATGAAGGGGTGCCTTATTTCTATAACCAAGTGGGTATGTTCATTAATCGTTAGCATGTTGATTTTAATGTAGTGGAGGAGCTTTTGTCAAGGGTTTTGGTATGAATGTGAATTTTGTGGCTGTTGTTGAAGTTCTACAGGAATGATATTCTACAGATGATTGCTCTATTGTTGGGCAAGTCAGTGGGCTTATCGCAACAAAAATTGGATAAGAAGGTAATTTCTTATGATCACATTTATATTAAAATTGATTTAAATAATCCTCCACTAGATTCTTTGGAAATTAACCTTGGATCCACTTCATGGATACAATGACTTGACTATGAAGCTCTCCTATTTTGGTGCCAGATCTCCCTTGATTATATAAATTTATAGTGGAGATTCCCCAAAGTTATCATTGTAGGAGCTTTGTCCAATGGGGTTTTAGCCAATGTGCCTCCTCAACCAATATAGAGGTTGGACAAAGGGAAAGCCCCCATGACAAAGGGAGATTTAGACAAGGAGGGTTTTGTTCCAATTAAGCCACATAATAAGGGAAGAGGATTGGAGAGAAACCTTAAGAAAAGATAGGGAGAGGGGACCTTTAATAGGTTTGATGCTCTAGAAGACTTGGAAAACAAATACATGCCTCTAGATGATTTGATCTCTGGGGTAGGCAAATTAGAGGACAAGCATCTAGTATCTAGGGAGATTACTAGTCAAAACTATTTGCAATTTTATTTTTTGACTTCATAGATGGACATAGACTAGGTGCATGAGGCTCATTGTGTGGTGGAGCATTTTAAGAGAAATTTTATGATATAGATCTCTACCTTGGACACTAGTTCTTAGCCATAGGAATTAGCGAATTTGGTTCAAAGAAAATTTTGTAAAGCACCACCCTCTTTAGGGTTGCAACAAAAGATCATAGCTAAGTCTCTCAAGGTAGGGTGAAAGAAAGAACAAGATAAAAAACTAATGGATGAAAATTTAATGGACTTAGGGTCAATTAAGACTATTGAATCTCACTTTTATTGTTGGAATGTGATGTTGTTGATTATTGTCATGTTAATGGTTGTCATTGATGTCAACATATCTTGGTTGATTGATTAACGTTCGGTTTTGATTCTTTGGTGATCCAGATTGGCGTGCTTTGGATGTTGTGCTATGATGACCTATCTTTGGTCATGCTTGTCCTGGTCCCATTCATTTTTCAACATAATGAGATACACTCTTATGGGTCCAAATCGATTTGGAAATTGGTTAACATGCCCCATAACATTGTTTGCATTGTAAGAAATGTATATTCAATTCCTTGGTTCCATATATCATGGTTATTATGTAGCATGTTGATTTGAGTGAGGAGGTTCTATATGATCCACATTCATTCCTTTACATCATGGTAACATTTTGTGGTGACCTAATTTAAATTGTTTTTGGCCAATTTAGGAGATTATGAAGGAATGGAATGGTATGAGTAAAAGTTGATTATGTTCGATGAAATAAAGTGTGGTGAATTTGAACCCGAAAATCCAAATATTGTGAAGTATGTGAAAGTATACGACCAAAGGCAACAAATAATGAGATTCTTTTGGTGTGACTGTTGGTGATAGTTATTTCTAGTGGTGGATTCCCTTTCATCATTCTTCTGACAGTGAGCCTTTTTCTTTTGGAAGTGATCCTTTTTACTTTTGGTTGTAATAATCGGGCAGTGATCCCACCGGGTAGTGAGCCCTTGTAAAAATAACCTTAACCAGTGTCACCTTAACCAATGTTTTATAATTGAGAATTATCATTCTCCATGGTTTTTCCCATCTTCGATTTCCACATAATTTTTGGTGTTCATTATGCATGGTGTTGCTATGTGCTTTCATGTTCATATCTGTTTTAATTATTATCTAATTTATTTAAGATTGCACTGGATTAATTCAGGTCAAGAAAATTTATTTATGATAACTGATTCACCCCCTCTTAGGTATCTGTAATGTTCAACGATTGGTATCAGAGCTTTGGTTCCTCGAATAAGAGCTTAACCGCTTGAGGTGTATCCGATGGTGCACAAACTGACAATCCCTATGTTTGATGGATCTAACTACAGTTTTTGGAAAGTGCAGATGAGAGGTTACCTAATTTCTCTAGGCTACAATACTTGGAAAGCTATTGAGACAAAATATGGTGTACCTACAAATGGTCCTAATACTATGGATGATATTTCAGCCTATGAAGAAAATGAAAAATCAAGGTATGCAATCTATAGTTCTTTGTCTAAGATTGCGTTAACAAAATTATTTCATTGAGCACCGCTTATGAAGTTTGGGAAAAGTTGAAAGAAATATATGAAGGAAATGATAGAGTCAAGTTATCAAAGAAGTTGACAACTAAGCGTAGATATGAAAACTTGAGGATGGAAGAAGGTGAAGATATAGAAAGCTACTTTCAAAGAGTTGACAGTGCAGTAAATAAAGTAAAAAATCAAGGAGGCACTCTGACAGATGAAGATGTTATGGAGAATATTTTGATGACCCTACTAGAGAGCAACTATTTGGCACCTTTACTGCATTTGAGATGAGGAAATTTGGAAAATAAAAGGAGAAATCTGAAACAACCTTGAAAACCACAAAAATAGAAGATCTTAATAGTGAAAGTTTAGATGAGTTGGAAGCAAACTTCAGAAGAAAAATAAAGGTACTAGCAAGTACAAAGGTATGTTACCTCTTAAATGCTTTAGATGTAGAAATATTGGTCATTTAGCAATTAGGTGTTCGGAGAAAGGAACAATAATTTTTTTTAAAATAATCAACAAGAAGGCCTATTATGTTAATGAAAATGCTAGTATTTCAGATGATGAATTAGATCAAGAGGATTGTTTATTTTTGGTGGAAAAGGATGAACCCAGATTTGATATCTCTAATATTTGTCCAGAATATAAAGATAACACTAAAGCTACATTATTTGTTAAAATAAATAGAGATGAATGGTTGATTGATAGTGGATGTTTGAATCATATGACCGGTGATAAAAGTAAGTTTGTGAAGCTTGAGAAATATAATGGTGGTTCTATTAGATTTGGAGATGATAATACAACACAGATTGTTGGAATTGGCTTTATTACCTTTGATGGAAAACATAACATTGTCAATGTTTACTATGTGGAGGGATTATATCATAATATTTTGAGTGTTAGATAGATGTGCAAGAATGGATATAATGTTGTATTTCAAGATGATGGTTGTGAGATCCGAAATAGTTCCAAAACTATTATTGTAGCAGGAAAAATAACAAGTGGGAATATGTATCAACTAGAAGGAGCTACAAAGATATGCTTGTTATCTTAGTGTAATGATATTTAGCTCTAGCACTAGAGGATGTGTCACATCAATTTCGACAATTTGGTAAGGATAAGTTCAACAAGATTAGTCAGAGACTTTCCAAGACTGACCAAACCAGACAACATTATCTGTAAAGGATGTCAAGAAGGAAAACATACTAGAGGAAAATTTTGAGGAAAAGAAGAATCATCTACCAAATTGTTGGAAGTAGTACACATTGACCTATGTGGTCCAACTAGAACAAGAAGCTTACAAGGTGAGATATATTTCATGCTTTTAATAGATGATTATTTCAAACTAACTTGGGTTACATTTTTAAGAGAAAAAATAGAGGCTTTAGAAAAATTCAAGATTTTCAAGGCAAGAGTTGAGAATGAAGTTGACAAGAGAATCATGTGTTTAAGATTTGATAGAGGAGGAGAGTTTACTTTTGATGAATTCAACAAGTTCTATGAGAAACACTGAATTATAAGACAACTATCTGCCCCTAGAACACCACAATAGAATGGTGCAGTGGAAAGAATGAACCAAAAAATTCAAGAAGTAGATAGAAAAATAATCAAGGAAGTAGGTTTAACAAAGATCTACTAGAAAGAAGCAATACACACTGCATTTTACACTCTTAATAAAGTATTGTTCTAGAGGAGGTATGGAAATACATCATATGAGCTATGGCATGGAAGAGCTCCCACAATAAAGTACTTCAAAAGTTTTGGAAGTAAATATTACATCTAGAGAGATGAGGAAAATATTGGAAAGTTCAACAACAGAGATGATGAAGGCATATTTTTGGGTTACTCTACAAGAAGAAAAGCATACTAGTGTTACAACAAAAGACTGGACAAGATAGTTGAAAGTGCGAATGTGAAAGTGGATGAAGATGTTCAAAGAAATCTTGACAAACATATTGAATATGAATCAGATGACTCGGATGACAAAGAAGAGAAGGATTAGAAAGAAGAAGAGACAAAGGAGGCCTCAACATCTACAACTAAAACCCTAAGGTATGTACAAAGAAACCACTTAAAAAATCATATTATTGGAGATAAGAATAAAGGAATCATCACAAGAAGCAAAGCAGCTCAAGGACAAGTGTTATTGTGTTTACTCTCAGAAACTAAGCCAAAGACTATGGAAGAAGCATGAATTGGTTAAAATTGGGTGAAGTCAATGAAAGAAGAGCTTGATGAGATAGAGAAAAATCAGACTTGGGAACTTGTGCCCAAATCGGCAGACAAAAATGTAATTGGAACAAAGTGGGTATTCCAGGACAAGCTGGACGAAAATGGAAAAGTAATAAGAAATTGTAAGGCAATATTAGTTTGCAAAGGTTACACTCAGATTGAAGGTATTTATTTTGGAGAGACATATGCCTTTGTTGCTCGGATGGAAGCGATCTGGATATTCCTGGCTTTCGTAACTTATAAGGATATCAAAGTCTATCAAATGGATGTAAAATCAACATTCTTAAATGGAGAAGTAAAGGAAGAAGTTTGCATTCAGCAACCAGATGGATTTAAGTCCGAAAATGACCTAGATGTTGTTTCTAGGTTGAAGAAAGCTTTATATGGATTGAAGGAGGCTCCTAGAGCCTGGTATGGCAGATTAGACAAGTATTTGATTTGGACAAGGATTTCAAAAGGTATCTTCTGATAGTAACTTATACTACATAATTTACTTAGATCAAATGTTGATTTTTATGGTTTATGTTGATGACATAATCTTTGGAGGAAGTGATGATTTGTGTAGAAAATTTGCAGATGAACTGCAAAAGGAATTCAAAATGTCTATGATAGGTGAGTTAGATTTCTTCCTTGGATTGCAATTAAATAAAAACAACAAAGAAATTTTCATCTCTAAATCTAAGTATACCAAAGAATTGAAGAAGTTTGGATTGGAGAACTCCAAACTAGTTTGTACACCTATTGTTACTAGATGTAAGTTGACAAAAGAAGATGATTCACCTAAATTTGATGCAAGTATGTATAGGTCAATGATTGGAGGATTGTTATATTTGACTACTACTAGACTAGACATTATGTATGCTATTTGTTTAGCAGCTAGATTTCAGCAAGAAGCAAAGGAATCACATGTTGTGGCAGTAAAAATGATCTTTAGATATTTGAAGGGTATAGAAGATATTAGGCTATGGTATCCAAAGGATTCAGAGTTCACTTTGACAACTATTACCTATTTTTTTCCTACAGCTCAAAATAGGTAGAGATGATCTTCAAAATCTGAATTTAAAGGGGAAAAGGTACACATATTTCTACAAATATTCACTTCGTGACAGTGATTTCATTTTACAAATGAGTTTCATTTTATTATGCAAATAATTTGTAACAAAAGAAATCATAAGTTTGCATAAATTTGTTGTTTTATTCACACTGCTAAATGAAGTCCCACACAAGCCATGGGAGTAGCTTAATCTGATTACTATAATTGAATGTTGAATGCAAAAAAGGAATGTACACTATACAAATGAAGATAATATAAGCATAAGGAAAAGAGTGATTTTTCATTGCCTAGAATGACGAATCATCATTTTACTTATGTGGTGTCTTCATGCATTCAACTCTAGTTGGTCCAGCTCCCACTCGAGTTCTGAAAGGCACTTGCAAAATTGTTAAAATGAGGTGTTAGAGCAATGAATAATCACTATTTTCCTCGTGTCCACATTACCAACAAAAATATAACTTACATTCTATGAGGAACTCATCACATGATCAAGTCAATAGAAAGAAAACATTTATTGAACACAATTGTCATTGGAAGCTTTCAACTTCATTTTGTTTTTGCTAACATGTTTTTTCACTCTGCGGGTATAGGAAAAGTTATGTTCCTACTTTGAAGACATCAAAGCATGTGGAGAAAATGGGGTCCCATAAGGGTTGAGCACATCATGCTCGAATACAGAAAGTAGCATACATATAGGCATAAAGAGACATCATCAAAAGAATCAAGGGTATGACTTCCATTATCATCTACTACCTCTAATTGCCTACAGAAAGATAGAGATGGATCATGATTCATGCTTATCAAACATAATATAAGCTTTTCATCAGCTACTACATGAAGCTTTCAAACTGACTCATACAACTTTAGAGAGGTAGAAAACAAGCCATGAGAGGTTCAAAGGTTATGGAACTTAATGCATTCAGAGAATGAAAAGTGCACATTTTCAAGCTCTAGGCAAACACATTCACAATGATACCACATGCATTGTGCATGGTTTCTAGATTTTTTAGAACAAGAGGAGTAAGTTTTTGTTTTTTCATTGCATGTATACAATGTTAGAGATTGCTTTAGTTTCATAAAGATGCATAAATCAACGACTTTGAAAAATGGAAAATTATGAAGGAAGGAAAGTTGCAATTATGAGTTCTTAATTCATGATAGAGTTCATGGATTTGAGGCAACCATATAATGAAAAGTATCATTTTTTTCAAGTCCATAGACATGGGTCTTCAAAGTGGATGCAACATGATGCATATTTATACTGAAAAAGATAAAGTGAAAATAATCACAATTCATTATAATATAGACCACCAAGAGCAAGTGATAGAAGGCATCCAAAGTCAATAACAATCATAACAAAGGACAGTGGCCTTAGCAACCTTGATACCATCAAGAGTTTTTATCAGAGATGGAGGAGAGGTTTGAAAGGAATAAAACACTATTGTTGGAATACATGCCATACCAAAATGCATATCAAAATGACTCAGACTTGGAGAACTCATACAAAGGGATGGATGATGAATTTGAACCAACTCCAGTGAATTTCGATACATTTTTCCCCATAGAACACAACAAAAGGACGATAACTAATTGAAAAAAAACCTATAGACCACTGTGTCTTCAATCCATTGATCATAATAATATTAGGGTCTTTGAAGAAGTAAGCATATTTGTCAAATTCTGAAAAAATCTATGTTTTCTTTTGTAAGGCCCAAGTTCATTCAAAAGATTCTTTATAAATCTTAGGAAATGAATATATATAATGGGTTTTTTAAGTAATTCATGTCCTGGTTATTTACACATGAACCCTCAAAGCATGGAGGGTTACAAATAATTTTTTGAGAATATTATCATGGTCATGACAAAGAAAAACTAACTCTTGAAATTTTTGCATAAATAAAAAATTCATGATTATTCTTTCTGGAAAACAATAGAGATAAAGTGAAAAGTGCCATGAGTGATATACAACAGAAGGAACAAGACTACAAAGCTGCAAAGATAAAGCTTGAGCTATAGAAGAAATAAATCCTTCAAAATAAAGATCAATACTCCACAATCTCTCACAAAAGAGAAAGCACTAAGGGTTTTCTCATGGTGGCCTGCAAACATAGAGAGTTATTTCCATTTTTTTTAAGTGAAACATCATGTTTCTTTTTTCTTCCAAACATTACAAAATAGTATTCAAAAGAAAATCATCAAGCTGAGAGACCAAAAGATGCTCCACCAAAATATAGAGAAGATAAAAGAAATTTGTGTTTCTGATAGAATAAATGTTGCTTGGTGGGATTCTTGTCAGAAAAATTGACAGAAAACTCTTGTAGAAGGCTCCAATCCAAAACTCTATACCATGGTGGCACAATAGGGAGTGAAGTGCCCAAAGATACAAAATGTAAAATGATTAAGAGATTAGGGTTCTAATGTTTTACCAATGCCCTAACTTGAATGATTAGTATTTTTACCCTTGTTTTTCAAAATAATTTTTGAATAATTTCCTCCTTGGTTTTGAATTTTTAAGTCAATAAATCTAATGATCAAGGGATCCCATGAGTTAGACGAGGGGTTTAAGAGCCAAAATATTTAAAAATTATCATTCACAGTGACTTCACTTATTGCATGTAGTATAAAATGTAATTAAATATTTGAGGTAATAGTTTATAAACATTAAAGTAATCACAACCATTTATTTTAAAATATTTAATCAAATAGTTGCACAAACACAAGTGAAAAGGAAATATGGTTAAAGCGAGCCAGTTTGAGTTTCTTTTTGGAGTTGAACTAGAGATCACTTACATGCATCTAAGGAAGCTTCAATTGGATTTTCTTTGACTTTCAATCAGACTAAAGAAATTTTTGAGTTCCTTTTTATCATACATATCATGAGTTGGAGTTTGTAGCATATCAGGTTCAGTTTACTTCAATGGTGGGCCCTCTTTTTGGAGATTTTATTCTTTTCTCATGAGAGCATATTGTGGAGATATTTTTCACTTGCAGTTGGCTTCAGTTCCACCTTTTGGCACCTTGGAGTTTCCATCTTTGTATATATTGGAAAAAATTATTCTTTTTCCTTAGTTCTTGCTTTTCTACCTTTGCATTCTACAAGGAGATGACATTGTAACTAAGATTTTTTAGTAATTCAGTAGTTTCAGTTATGTCATTATAGTTTTGCAAAGTTTCTTCCTTGTTTTCCAAGAGTTCATTCAAGTATTTCCTTCATATTTTCAGTTTCTTTCATTCAAGTTCTTGATTTGATCGAAGTTTTACTGCATTTTAATTGCTAAACATTTAAAATTTATGTCTCAAGCTTGATTGTTTATGCATAAATTTTAGTTTCTCTACAGGTTATTCATTGTGTTTATTATGAAATTTTATCTATTTTGATTGTGAAAGCTTTTCTTTCCTTTCAAAAAAGTGAAATGAAAGAGCCTTTGAGCGAATCATTTATGCGGATTTGTTTTCTAAATTTAGTTGTCCAAATAGAGTGCTTTTGGGAATATTGTGGAGATTTTTTGCATTTTTTTATCAAATATCATAGGTGCATCACCTTAATTGTTTAGAGTTCAGTTTTACCCTTTCATTACAATCCTCCTCCCTTTTCCTAAAAGGGGAACCAACCCAAATCTGGAGACTCATCTTCGATATGAGCAACCCATAGGCTAAAAGGTGTTTCAATGTTTTATAGGATTGTTGAGCCCCTCGTCTTTGCACTCAGGTGCTAATCTTCATGATAACAACTTAAACTAATTTTGATTGGGCCAACTATGTTGATAATAGGTGGAGCACAAATGGTGGAGCTTATTTCCTTGGCTCCTGGTGGTTACTTGGTCAAGCAAAAAACAAGATTATGTATCTTTATCTACTAGTGAAGTTGAATACATTAGCATCCTCATGTTGCACTTAGATACTATGGATGAAACAAATGTTGAAAGATATTGGCATATCATTTGATGAACCAATCTCAATTATGTGTGATAACACAAGTGCAATAAAAATTTCCAAGAATTTGGTACAACACTCCAGAATGAAACATATATCCATTAGATATCACTTCTTGAGAGAGAAGGTATTGGAAAATGAGGTAAGACTTGAATATGTATCTACAGAAGAGAAGATTGTAGACATTTTCACAAAATTGTTGAGAAAATATTCTCTTGAGTATCTCCAGAAGAAGTTAGGGGCTCTACCCCCTCCTAGTCTACACTAATTTTCACCAAGGTGTGCATTGGTTCAAGGTATTATATGCTCACTCTTATTTGGATCAATTCTTGGTGGCTTCCTCATAGGGGGAGAAAAGTAATATTTTTAGGGGGAGTTTTCTCCCTGTCTTTGATGTCAAAGGAGGAGGAGAAAAGAAGGTCCTTGATGTTTTTGAGGCTAACATTGTGTTTTTAGTTTGTTTTTGATGAATGTTCCCATCAATGACAAAGGGGGAGATTGTTGGAATGTGATTTTGTTGATTGTTGTCATTAATGGTTGTCATTGATGTCAATATATTTTGGTTGATTGATTAAGGTTCAGTTTTGATGCTTTGGTGGTCTAGATTTGTGTGCTTTGGATGTTGTGTTGTGATGATCTATCTTTGGTCATGTATCTTATTGTGACATAATAAGATACACTCTTATGGGTCCAAACCAATTTGGAAATTGGTTAACGTTCCCTAGAACATTTTTTGCATTGTAATGTGTATATTCTATTCCTTGGTTTTGGATATCAGGGTTATTATGTAGCATGTTGATTTGAGTGAGGAGGTTTTGTATGGTCCACATTTCATTCCTTTCCACCATGGGAGTGTTTGTGGTGACCTAATTCAAATTGTGTTTGGTTGACTTAGGAGATTATGAATGCATGGAATGGTATAAGTAAAAGTTGATTATGTTTGATGAAAGCAAGTGTGGTGAATGCGAATCTGAAAATATAAATATTTTGAAGTATGCAAAATTATATGACCAAAGGCAGCAAATAGTGAGATTCTTCTGGTGTGATTGTTGGTGACATATATATCTAGCAGTGGATTCCCTTTCATCATTCTTCTAGCAGTTAGCCCACCAGGCATTGAGCCCACTGGCAATGAGAATTTTGGTAGTGAGCCCTCGTAAAAATCACCTTAACCATCACCTTAATCGGTGTTTTATAGTTGAGAATTAGAATTCTCCCTGGTTTTTCCCATCTTGGTTTTCCACTTAATTTATGGTATTCATTGTGCATGGTTTTTCTATGTGCTTTCATATTCATATCTATTTTATTTATTATCTGATTGATTTAAGATTGCACCAAATTAATTGTCAAGTAAATTGTTTTATGATAATTGATTCACCGCCTCTCAGTTATCCAAATTGTTCAACATTTCTAACCCTAAGAGATGATTGTCCTTTCTTCGAATGCAAGGGGTTTTAACAACATACCTAAACAAAATGTTGTTTTGGGATTTTATTAGAGAGCATTCTTCTAATGTTATGTTTATCCAAGAGTTTAAGCTAGCAGTTTAAGGAATGATGAACATTGCCTCCAAATTATGGTGGAGGGGTCAATGTCAATGTATTGGTGCTTAGGGTAGTGCTAGTAGGGTTTCTTGTTTATGGGATCCATGTAATATTAGCCCTCTTTGGTGGATTTATAGTAGGAATTATATGTCGATGGTCGCCTCCAATTTTGATTCTAGAGAATTTTCCTTTCTCACCAATGTGTATGCCTTGAATAATTATTCTAGTAAATCTCATCTCTAGTTCCACATTTAGTGTGTACATTCTAGTTCCCCCTATTTTCCTTGGATTATGGCTAGTGATTTTAATGCTATCACCAGTTTGGAGGAAAAGAGGGGGATTTGATATATTGGAGGATTTGTCTTCATTTTTTCAGGATAATGTTATTTTCTTGAACCTAGTTGACATAAAGCCAAGAAATGGAGTCTATACTCGGAGCAACAAGAGATGTGGTGAAGAATCCATATCTAAGAGATTAGATAGGTTTTTTAGTTTCTGGTTATTGGCTTGACAATTATTGGATAACCAGTTTTGAGATTTTGGAGTGGAGGGGTTTAGATCATTTGCTTATCAAATTATCAACAAATAATTTTTTGTCACTAAGAATCCCTCCTTTAAATTCTAATTGATGTGGCTGCATGATTCTTCCTTACAAGATCTTATAGAAAAGTGGTGGAGTAATGTCATGGAAACTCATGGCATGGATATGTATTCCTTCATTAAGAGGCTTTAGTTTGTGAAGTATCAGATTAAGAAGTGGAATAGGTGGTGTTTTGGTAATACTTTTTGGCTAAATAAAAATCCCATAATCGGGTGGATACCATCACCAATAAGATTAAAAGCCTTGATCTTACCAATAGATCTCTCAATGAAGAATTGGAAGCTTTGAAGGATCTTGCATAATAGCAATTACAGGAATAAATTTATTGGAAAGAAATAAACATTCATAGATTGGTTGCAAGAGGGTGATAGAAACATGACTTTCTTCTTTAACTCAGTTAAGGCCAACAGACATATGAGAATATGATATCTTCAATTGCATCATCTTAGTGAGTTATTTTATCTTCCTTTCGAGATATCTCGAAGGAGGTTGTTCATTATTAATCTTCTTTATTGAAGGAGGACTCTCTGAATGTGGTAGTTGAGGAGAATCTTATTTTGTATTGTATTCCTTTAGTTCTTTCTATTGAGATGAATGGGATGCTTATCAACCCCATCTCTCTATATTAACTTGAAGAGTAGTGTTCTAGATGAAAATAGAGAAATTCCTAGGCCTAGATGGATTTCCAATAGAATTCTTTTAGGAATTTTGGGAGATTATCGATATTATTTATTGGAGGTAGTGTAAGAGTCACATAGAAATAAACAAATGTTGAGAGAAATAAATTTCACATTTCTTATGGTTATCCCCTGTGTCACCAAAAAGTGTATACCTCGGCACTTTTTCACTCATTTTGGCCTTTTTCAGTGGATTTGGTCTTGATCACCTTAATTCAGCCTTGTAAGCTTGCAATTCAACACTAACATAACTGTGTTTTACTAAGGTGTTGTGAAGTGTTATAATGCATTTCCTCACTTTTCTAAGACTCTATCAACACTATTTACCTAAATAATACATTCTTACACCTTCCTAATCCTTAAGATAGAGTGTTGTAAAGTGTCATGTTGCATTTTCACATTTATCTAGGCTTATCACCCCTAAATCAACCCTTTTTTATATACTAATTTTCCCTTTTAATGCATCTTTAGTTCCAACCTAAGTGTGTTTTGGGAGGAAAATATAACAAAAAATTTTAAACATAAATCAATTCCCAACAATCATCAAAATTTGCCTAGGAGGACTAGGTCGCCACTTTGGACGACATAGTCCCTCTAAGCATAAAATTCAAATTTTAATTAAGATTCAATGGGAATCTTTCCTCCTAAACCCTAGGTTCAGCCTATTAGGTTGTGTTTCAGGAAAATTAGGGTTTGACATGTACAAATAAGGGTTTCTACGTCCATTTTTCTTCTCTCCAAGCTCATTTTCACATTCCTGCTCTCAATCATCTAGCACTCAAGAAACCAATACTTCACAAGAAAGCATACAAGAATTAGGGTTTTCATACCTGCTCCATTGAAGTTTCTCATGCAAGTTGCAAACCATCAAGAAAGGTTTGGTAAGCTACTCTATTGTGTTATCATTCAACCTTGCTTTCCTTTGGGTTTATCTCATTTTGGTTTAATCACCTACAAAGGGGTTTGACTTAGGCAAACCCCTATTATCTAACCCCAACAATTTATGGTCTTTGCATGTGTTTGCAGATCTTTTGATGCAAGTCAGGTGAAGGAAGAAGTGTTACAAGAAGTACCAAAATTCTCCTCAAATCAACTCCAAAGTTTCAAGTCCTAGGAAGGACAAAAGACAAGTTGCAAGTCACTTTCGGGACTTCCTGTCACAGATTGTTGCAAACAAGGGGAAAAACAACCGAGACCCACAAAACCAAAGCCTAATTCATCAGAAAGCCACAAGAGGACTAGGTCACCCCTATTGGTGACCTTTTCCCTGTGCTAGGCTCAAAAAAGGGTTTATATGTTTTTGGATACCCATTTCCCCAAAACTTGTTTCGGGAAAGTTTTCCAGTTAGAGGAATAGGTTACCCCTCTTGGCATAAGTGTCCTTTTTTTAATTTTCTAGCACTTTCTAGGAGCTTCTAGGAGCATTCAACTGTCACATCATTTCTCCAGGTACACACTTTCTATCCCGCTTTGTCATTTTCTAGAAAGTACACATTTAGGGCATATAGTTAGTTAGTTTGCATTAGCTTAGTTTTACTTTATTTACATTTGCATACGTTTAGATTAGTTTCATTTTACTTTCAACAGTAGCCACACATCACACACATTCACAACCATCATCAAATCCCTCCCCCCTTTTTTGAATGAACTTAGCGTTAAACATATCAACCTAGAGGAAAGAGATTCATTCTTCCACTAAGTGCTCTTAGGGTGAAAAACCCTAAGAGACTAGTAAGGGAATCCTCTTTCCCTATTTCAGACACATATATTTTATTTTAGCAGTTCATCCCCAAGAAAGAAGGGGCTAATTAATTAGATATTTTTAGTCCAATTTTCATATGTAACATGGTTTATAAAATCATTTCTAATTTAATTGTAAAGAGACTCAAGCCATGGATTAGTAGAGTTATTTATGATTGAGCATAGAAGATAAGTTACCAGTAGGCAAATTTTGGATGGTGTCGTCATTGTATTTGAAACCATTCAATCCATAGAAAGTTCCAAGGAGAAGGTTATTTTCAACAAACTAGACATGGCCAAAGCTTATGATCATGTTAAATGGCCATTCCTTCATAAATTTCTCCTAGCTTTTAGTTTTGGGAATGATTGGATAAATTGGGTGATGATTTATGCTACTTCTACTTCTTACTCTCTTTTAATTAATAGTGAACCCTCTTCCTTATTTGGTTCTTCACGAGGCCTTTTGTAGGGGGGCCCTCTACCACCCTATTTATTGATTTTAATGGTTGAGGGACTAGGAAGAATTTTAAAATCCCATTTGAGACAAGAATTTATTCATAGGTGGGGGTGGGACGATAGCTTTTGACCCATTCTCACTTATAGTATGTGGATGACACAAATTTTCTTGGGGTTTCCAAAATAAAAGAAGTGTCAAAATTTAGATATGCATTAGGGCCAATGCACCAATCTATGACACAAAAAAGGTGATACTTTTGCAAAAAACCTGAAAAAAGCAATTTTGTGCACACCAAAGTAGTTTTGCATTTGGTGAGTGCCAAATTTGGTGCTCACCAAATTCAAAATAAATTTAAAAACAACCCTTTTTCAATGAATTTTTCCTAAAACCCACAATTTCTTCTCCCATTTTATGCTATCTCAAGTCACGCTTTCCAAAAGTAGATCAAAATTTTCTTGCAATTCTTCATGAGGATGCCACCAAGAAGTCAAAGAGGTTGAAGAGATTGAAGAGGTATGTATTTCTATTTTTTAACTTTGAATTTGAATTAGAATGTAGATTGAAATAGGTTTTTTTTTAAAACTTTGTTTTAATTTCCAAGGAATGAATCTCCACCTCAAAATATTGACAATTCACAAACGCCCCCTCATGAAGAGCCTCCTGAACAAGAACAATCTCAAACCCCTCCATCATTTCATAGGAATCCACAAGGAACCCAAGAAAATATCTTAAACAAAATTGAAAACAACAAAAGAGAGATTGAATAATTGATTGGAAGATTAACTAAGCATGTTGAAACCCATCCTTATAGGAGAGAGATTAGGATGGATGAATTAAAAAAAAATTATGCTAGTGGTCTTTCATATGAAAATGTGAAAAAAGAAAAAGTTAGCAAAGCCGACTTGTGTGCCCTATTTAGAAACCCGAGAACCAACACACCTTTATCACATGCATGCAAGAGGCTCCCCATCCATTGGTGGCACCATGAATTAATAAAAATAAGTTTTGGGAGTGGTGGTGGATGGTTTTTGACCAACCTCCATGCAATAACCATGAGGTACCATAGTCTTTTTTGAGGAAAATCTATTATGAGTTTTTCCTCAATAAGGTGCCAAATTATTTTGAAATTTTAGACTTTCAGGGTAGAGGTGGGGATTCCACACATGATAGACTGGGTACACAATGTAATCCACTATTGGCACCGAGATCCTTGGACAAACCCATGGTGGAGCATTCCATTTTTACTTCCATTGTAAAGGACAGTGTCAAGGTGAACACGTTGGAGTTGATTAGCTCGCTCACTTAGAACATTGTATAGTGTGCAAGGCCTCAAGTAGAGCCTGATGTGTATGAGACTTCTAGGACCAGAGTTTCACCCCACCATTGTCACTCTTTTAGTCCTATTTTCATGTATGATTATCAGAGTGCTCAAGATGCAACTACAAAGCCTGCATCAGCTGAAGCGCATATTGTTATGATAGATGCATTGTTGAATGAAACATTCGGTATTGATACTCAGGTAAAATTCAACGAGCTCATTTAATTTTGTTTCTTAAATTCTATTTTGAAATTTAAGAATAACTAAATTAATAGAATCAATATGATAAATATTCAGGTTCATAATGTTCATGATACATGCACCATTCTTGTAGACCCTTATTTCTTTTGATGTTGAGTCCACAAGTATGCAACTAGTATTAAAGAAATATTTTTTACATGTGAATATTTGAATGTTATTTGAATGATTATCTCATAACACGCTTTGGATTTCAATAAAAAATTTGGTGGACCTTCAAGCTCCACACCTCGGTATCCATGTCCTCAAACAACTTTCACTCATGTAACCTTTATTCATTAATGGTGCTGTAAAACAATGTTAGCTAGTTTTGGTCATTTTTGATGTACAAATCTGAAAAATTGATAGTTTAGGTTATAATTGATTGTTTACTACTTATAGCTAGTCGATAAATAATTCAAAGAACATGCTTTATTCTCAAATGGCTATTGTTATAACCTTTCCTAGTATTCACTAGTACTATATGCCCATGATTCCAATAATCCCATGTGATATCCTTTGGTTTCCCTATGACCACTAGCTCTACCCACTTGCCTTGTACAAGATGTTATGGACACATGCTAATTTTTATGATGGTAGATCATAATTGGAAATCATCTCTCACATAGTTTCTTTCATGCTCACTTTTAGGCTACCTCATCCCTTCAACCAAGTTCAATCTTACCTTCCACCATCCCATAACCTATCACTTTTATCATCCTCCTCACCACACATTTTAACCAAACATGAAGAGTATATGACATGTGATGTGAATGAATTATGTTGTAAGGAATCTACCATGATATCTTATTTACCATATATCTATTTGAGGATGTCATGCTTGGTTGGTCTTGTGATATCCTAAATATTTTTACCATTCAACATCCATCTCATGATTCCATTCCTATCATCACACATATTTGAACCATTTTATATCACATTTATGATTCTTTAACACTTTATATATTATACCACCTTCCTCCATATATCATTGTATACACATATCCTTACAATAAACCTTTCCTTTTTCTCATTATTGACCAAATCTCTTTTACATTATTACTACACACCTCAAGTTCCCACTTCATGTCCTGTATTCAAACCTTAGACACCATTCACCTTAAATGTTCTAATATTCCCTCCTAATCATATCCCATTAACCTCTAATAGTTCACCTCATGTTTTATTATCCCATTCTAGCTCATCTAATTAATCTCTACTAGTCCATTCTATGTTTCATTATCCCCTCTTGATTGTGTCCCATTATTTTCTCCTAATTCACTAGGCTATGTTATTTTACTCCTTCACAATCCCATCCCATTAATATTTAATAGTTCACCCTATTTTCCATGATCTCCTCCTAGCCCATCCCAATAATATCTACTAGTCCATCATATGTTTCATTATCCCCTTCTACTTCCATCTTTTTGTACCCTCTATTATTTCACCTTATGTTCCATCATCCCCTCTTGGTCTTGTTTGTTTATCCATTCTATGTTATAATACCATCTTTGTGCATGTTTCATCCTAGATATAGATAATCTTACAAGAAACCTTTCCTTCCACTCATTATTGAGCAGGAATCTTCTCCATTATTACTACACACCTCAAGTTTCCACTTCATGTACTATAGTCAAACCCTAGACACCTCCTAATTCACCCTATGTTCCATTATCCCTCTTAATCCCATCCCATTGACCTATAATAGTTCATGCTATATTTTTTATCCCATCCCATTAATCTCTACTAGTCAATCCTATGTTCCATTATCCCCTTCTATTCCCATCCCATTACCCTCTCTTATTTCACCCTATGTTCCATTATCCCCACTTGTTCTTGTCCCATTATCTTCCCCTAATTCACCCTATGTTACTTTATTCCCTCCTATTCCCACCCCATTAACATCTAATATTTTACCCTATGTTCTATGATCCACTCTTGAACCATCCCACAAATCTCTACTAGTCCATTCTATGCTCCATTATCCCCTTCGATTTCCATCCCATTGTATCCTCTATTATTTCACAATATGTTCCATTATCCCCTCTTGGTCTTGTCTCTTTATCCCTTATATTATAGACCACTTCCATCCAAATTTTATCCTATACACAGACAATTACAAGAAATCTTTCCTTCCACTCATTATTGACCAAATATCTTCTTCATCATTGTTGCACACCTCAACAACCAACTTCATGTGATATAATCGAACCATAGACACATCCTAATTCATCCTATGTTCCATTATCCTCTCTTGGTCTTGTCCCATTTTCCCCTCCTAGTCTCATCCCATTGTCCCCTCCTCATTCACCCTATGCCAATATTTACCCTATGCACTCATCTATATCTTCAAAATTGTTGACATCATCTCCCTTAAAAGATAAGACACTTACATCCACTATTTTGTATATACCTTCAAAAAGACCCTGATAACTACCTTATAATCAATCCAAGAATAGACATCAAGAAAATCCATAGAAATTTTCTTGGCATGGAATTCATAATTTCCTACCATCACCATGAGACCACATTACTACAATGCATTTTTTCAAACAATTCATTGCCTTGTCTATGATTTTACTTAAACAAATAAACTAATGAAAGTGATAAAAAACTTCATATTTGTTGTTTCATTTTCAAATTTTTACATTAGATAGCCCTGCGGATGTTGTTAGCATCATGGACCATGGAGTTGCCACAACAATAGCTAGTTTTGATCCTTTGAGAGAGGTATGTGATAGATTAGTCAATTTGACATTATATTTCTCTTATATAGTCTATTATTGAAAATTTTAATGATACTTGTATGTATTTTAAGTGCTATCTTGATGGTTTCTACAGGTGGTTGTCACTCCAAATCATCGACATGCTAATGTTGTAAATGAGTGTGATGATTATTTGTATAGTGTAAGTGATTGTTTTGTTATATACCATTCAACAATTCAATTTCTATATTTAACATCTATACTTCTTATTGTATTAGTTGCAGCTCTAGAGGGGTGAAGAGACGAGAACTAGTCAGCACATTCAAAAGACAAAAGAGCCAATATACACTCCATCCAATAGACTGTCGAAGGAAACACATGATCTATTTCCTTCCCCTAGAGGGAAATGAATATGTATTAGGATCCTTTGTTGTATGCCTACATGAAATTTTTGAACATATGTTTTGTACTATCAATAAATGTGACATTTTATGTCCATATGGCTCTTTTGTAGTAAGCTTGTATGAATTTATTTGATATATTGTATACTTTTATTGACATATATCATTGTATAGCCTTATAGATTTTTTATTAAAGAGAATATTATTTTACCACTACTATTCTTGAATGATGTTATCATGGGTATTGTGTAAATTGTATTCTTGAATGTTCATGGGTATTGTGTATGAGGACCAAAAAGGTCAATGTTTCATAGTCATAAAAACTTTAATGATTGTCTTTCATTTTCTCATGGTATTGACATTTAGTGTTTGTGGTGCAAGGCACCATATGTCTTTATGCAAAAATGTTGCAAAGTGTTAGTCTTTTGTGATGTTAAGTCATTTTGATTGATAATAAGGTCTTTAAGACCATATTTTAGGTTTTGGTGTGTCGATTGAGTCATTTGAGGTTAGTTGGTAAAAAATTGTCAAATTGTTTAAAATTTGAAAAGTTGCTCAAGAAATTTTGCATTTTTAGGTTGTTAAGGGAGGTTGAATAGTTGGATTTGAAAAGACAGTTGTAAATGGTTAGTTTTGGTTTGTGAAAGCTTAAATAAGCCTTGTGAAGGTTGAGGGAGGTTTTTTTGTTGAGTTTTGCTTGTTGAACAATAAAAAGAACTATGTTTTTTCATGTTTTAAAGCTTAATTTTCTTCTATAGTGACTTGTACGGCCATGTACGACTTGAAAGTGAATAAATTTGAATTGGACTTTATGGGGCATTGACTTTACAATCTAAAAAGATGAGTTTCTCTCCATTCCATTGATGAATTGGTCTCAAACACGGTGGAATGGATATAGGTAGGTTGATTTTTGTGTTGCCAATGTTGCAGGAGAAAGGGATGAAGATTAGAGTAGAATTTGTCGATTCCTTAGGTTGAAAACCTCATGTTTTGGGCATAGAATGTGCTTAGGAGTTAGGGTTTGATAAAAATATCTAAAGAAGTTATTTGTAATGATGGAAAATGATTTGGAAGACCCTGTGAGACATGTATGAGGCATTGGTGTGAAGGATTAAGGTTTGGAGATTGGAGACCTTATTGTGAACCATCAAAACAAGCCTAATTAGGCCTAGTTGGGAGCATAGAAGTCCAATTTTGAAGGGTATGTTCCAAAACAACCCTACCTAATAATTTTATATGTTTTCACATGCTAAAAAGGGTATCTAAATCTATAGTTAGATTATAGGTATGAGGTTTGGATTGAAAATTATGTTGGAAAAACCCTGTTTATTGTCCTACAAGTCATAATGGTCGTTTGTGAAAGAAATCACCTATTTTGTTGTGTTAAGGATCTTGAAATGAAAATTTTGTTTAATTGATATTTTTTTGACACCATTCACCCTAATCTACATCAAATTGGTATCAGAGCATAGGTCTGATCTGAAGAAGAGAAGTTGTGTTGAAAGGAGAGCAAGATGCCTCCTAAAGGTAACACTATGGCTAGAAAAATGAATGAAATGGAAGAGAGGACTACAAAATATATTAGGAGATTGATGGAAATCCAAGATAGGATGATAGCAAGGATTGAGGCTGTTGAAATAGGGCAGAGGAGAGGTTTGGTCATGGGTGATAAGAGTGACCCTGAAGAAGAAGGGGAAGAGGAGAATCCCCAAGAAGAAGAAGAGGACGAGTTGGATCCTAATGAGCAGAGGATGGCCAAGATACTGAGAGTAGTAAAGGAAGATAAACACAAGGTGAAGATTTATTTACTAATGTATGGAGGGAACTTGAATAATGAAGATCTTTTGGATTGGATTGTAGCACTTGGCAATTACTTTGAATGTGAAGATGTACCTAAGGAACAAAGGGTAAAGATGGCTAAGTCAAAGTTGAAGGGGGGTGTCTTATTATGGTGGGATTATGAGTAGACTAAAAGGAAGAAGAAAGGAAAGTCAAAAATTGTCTCTTGGTATAGAATGGTGGCCAAGGTTAAGGGTAAGTTCTTATTGGAAAATTATGCAATTCAATTGTACAAGAAACTTCAAGGTTTGAAACAAAGAGAAATGGATGTCAAAGCCTATACTAATGAGTTTTATAAGATGAGTATAAGATCAAGTCATATGGAGTATTATGTGGAGAAGGTGGCTAGGTATCTTAGTGGGTTAAGATTTAACATTCAAGATGAGTTGAGTTTGTAAAATCCAAGAATGGTTGAGGAATGCTTTCAATTGGTAATTAGGGCTGAAGAAAAGCTAAAGAGAAGGAAAGACAAGTCAAACAGGGGTAGAGGAAGAAATTCCAGAGGAAGAGGTTCATTTTAAAATCCAAGGCATCCATATGAGAACCAAGAAGATACAAGCAAAGTACAAGACCAATTTGCAGATTAGAGAGGTGGATATAGAGGAGGAAGATATAGTCTTAAAGACAAATTTGGAGTTCAAGAAAGAGAATCACAAAGGATTCATAGGAAGATGCTATCAATGCAACAAGTTCGGAAATCAAGCATGGAAATGTAATTAAGGTTAGACCTCTATTTCACATGGAGGAGAAAGAAGAGCTCAATTGGTGCAAGAATATGACAATGAGAGTGTAAAATCTCCATCACAACATGCTACTCTAGAGGTTGGTGAATCACTCATGGTAAGAAGAGCTCTCATCAAGGCATTAGTAGAAAAGGAGCCGCCACAAAGAATAACTCTCTTCAAAACAACTTGTAAGTGTTTGGGTAAGGTTTGTAAGGTTGTAATTGATTTGGGTAGTACAGATAATATGGTTTCCATTGAGATGGTTGAAAAAATTAAGTTGCAAAGGATACCACATGCTACCCCTTACAAATTCTATTGGTTGAATGAGGGTCAATATGTTCTGGTAAATGAAAAAAGTTGTGTGGAGTTAAATCTAGGAGGATATAAGGACATAATTTTATGTGACATACTACCTATGGATGTATTACATTTTCTACTAGGGAGGCCTTGGAAATTTCATAAGCATGCTATGTATGATGGAAGTAGGAATACCTATGAGATAGAAAAGGATGGGGTATCCTATAATTTGACACTATTGAAAGAGGAGGACAAAGGACAGAGTAAGGGAGATAATGTGATGATGGTAGGTATGAAGGAGTTCATAAAGGTAGAAGAAGAAAAGAACATGGATTTTGCAACCACTTCTAAACCTAGAGACATTATGACAACAGATGTGAAGAATGAATTGATTTTCGAGGGAAATGATATTGAGTTGTTGTCAAGATCTTATGCGTTGAAGTTCAAGGATGAATTTATTTTGGATAGTCAAGATGGGCTTAAAGAGTATATTGATATGAGGATAGAAGAGGTGTTTCAATCATTGATTTAAAAAGGGGATATTGGTCATACTATTTCTTTCATACCAGAGGTTAAGATACTTGATAAAGCAGTAGCTACAAGGGCACTACAATAGATGTAAGAGATGAAAGAAAAAGGTGAAGAGGTCAAGGGTAAACTACTTGGGAATGTGGAAAAATCAAAGCATACACAAAAGGTGAAGAAAAATGAATTTAATTACAAGTATGAATGAGGTATGGTAGCAGGTAAAGAGCTAGGTTCAACATCATTTTCAATTGAAGAACAGGTGGAATGTGGACAAGTACAAGGATACACCAAAGGTGAAGAACAAGGAAGTTCATTACAAGGATGGATGAGGTATGGTAGAAGGTAAAGAGGTTGGTTCAACAACATTTTCAAGTGAAGAATAGGTCATGGATCATCCATCAAGTAGCCCTCTAAAGTTGGAGCATATCTCAGGTGAAAAAGAATTCAAAAAGACAAGGGATAGTGCCTCTTTTTAGTATTTAATCCATTGGAAAGGTTACCCAAATAGAGGGGTCACTTGGAGGTCAAAGAATAACATGATTGAGCAGGGATCTACTGTTGCAACATTTACCTCAATGGGACTTGAGTCCATTTTTCTTGAGTATGATGCAGGGCACCATAGGCCTTTATGCAAAAAAATTGCAAAGTGTTACTCTTTTGTGATTTTGAGTCATTTTTTTTATAATAAGGTATTTAATACCATGTTTTAGGTTTTGGTGTGTTGGTTGAGTCATTTGAGGTTAGTTGGTAAAAAGTTGTCAAATTGTGTAAAAGTTGAAAAGTTGCTCAAACAATTTTGCATTTTTGGGTTGTTAAGGTAAGTTGAATAGTTGCATTTGAAAATACAATTGTAAATGGTTAGTTTTGGTTTGTGAAAGCTTAAATAAGCCTTGTGAAGGCTGAGGGAGGTTCTATTGTTGAGTTTGGTTGTTGAACAATAAAAAGAACTTTGTTTTTTTGTGTTTTAAAGCTTAATTTGTTGCTATAGTGACTTGTACGGCCCTGTACAGATTGAAAGTGAAAAAAATTGATTGGAATTTATGGGGAATTGATTATAAATTTTTTATAACTTTGTTTCATTTGATTTCATCAAATTTTGAGTGATTTACAACACTTTTTTTGAAAGCTACCTGAAAACCTAGTTTAGGGTTGGTTTGAGGCTAAAAAGATGAGTTTCTCTCCATTCCACTGATGAATTGGTCTCAAAAATGGTGGAATGGATGTAGGTAGGTTGATTTTTTTTCCCAATGTTGCAGGAGTAGGGGATGAAGATTATAGCAGAATTTGTTGATGCCCTAGGTTGAAAACCTCATGTTTTGGGCATAGAATGTGCTTAGGAGTTAGGGTTTGATAAAAATCTCTAAAGAAGTTTTTTGTAATGATGGGAAATTATTGGTCAAACATTTTGATACATGTATAAGGCATTGGTGTGAAGGATTGATGGTTGGAGATTGGATACCCTATTGTGAACCATCCAAACAAGCCTAATTAAGCCTAGTTGGGAGTGTAGCAGTCCAATTTTGAGGGTCATGTTCCAAAACAATCTTGTCTAATAATTTGATGTGTTTTCAAATGTCAAAAAGGGTATCTAAATATACAACTAGATTATAGGTATGAGGTATGGATTGAAACTTATGTTGGAAAAACTTTGTTTGTTGTCCTACAAGTCCTAATGGTCGCTTGTGAACGAAATCACCTAGTTTGTTGTGTTAAGGCTCTTGAAATGCAATTTTTTTTACTTGAGATTGTTTTGAGACCATTCGCCTTGATCTAAATTACTTTGGTTAAACCTATAATTTCTCATTCTTGTCCTTCATGGTTTTTCTTGATAATTTTGTCAACACATACCAGAGGTTGCCTTTACATCCTCTTTGTTCTTTAGTTGTTGTCCTATAACTTCTAATTTTTTTACCCTATAACTTCTGATTTTTTGGCCCATTAGTTGATATTTTTTCTTATATTCATTGTTGTTTTTCATATTCATTATATTGCTACTCATAATTGTCATAATGGTAATTATATTGCTACTCATTATTCATATTACTGGTCATATTCATGATGACTATGCATTTATATTTTCTACATGACTACCTCCAATGAGAAAAACATGATGACCATCTTGATAATACAATGATGATTTCCTTCTCAAGTGATTTGTGCATCCTCTACATCTCAAGGGTCTTCATATGACTATCATGCATTGAAATAGGTTTATTCTCATTGTAGTGGCATATGAGTGCTCTTATCTTTGCATCTTTGACCTTTGTAGGATTGCTTTCTTTGCTTCTCAAGGATTCATACTCATTTTCATAGTTTTTTTGATATTCCTTATCATGATTTATCATTCATTCATGACTTCCCCTTGTTTTGATTCATTAACTACCTTTACCTTCATGGACTACCATGCTTATTTAAAATATTCTCTCATACCATGCTACTATCATATGGTGTGTTGGTTCTTTATCAAATGACTTGTCATATCACCTTGTTCTCATCAACACTTGCATCTCTTGTTGCAATCTTTTCTTTTGAGATAAGATGTGCTCTAAAGCTCAAATGACACTAGAACAAAATACTAAGAACATAGTTGTAGATGAAAAATGTCTTAAATGATATCATGCACTCAAATTAGATATACTAACATAATTTCCTCCTAAAACCCATCCTATTTTTCCTTAATTGATTAAATTGCCTAGCTATTTAATTAATTTCCTCATTTTCATCTATTAACCTATTTAATTTAATCGATTTAATTCATCCCTTTTCATGCTAACATTTCATCTCATTAAATAAAATAAATCAATCTATTTAATTTAAATCCCTAAATCTTCTTATTTAATTAAATAACCCTAAGTTATTTAATTAAATGTCATTCCACCTTTCCTCCATTCATTAAATCATTTTATTTAATCAATATCATTTAATTCTTCTAAATCCCCTAATTTTATAATTAACATTGTTTAATTATGAATTATCTTAATTAATCTAATCCCCCCCACTTTCAATGGAATATTCTTCCTTTGCACATTCCTCTAAAAGGAATATTCCCATGGAATATTCCTTCCCCTTTTGCACAATTAAACTTTATTTTAATTAACTAATTATCATTTTCCCTCAACCATGAGAATATTCAAAAGAATATTCTCTCTCTTCATTTGAAAAAGGGGATATTCTTACTTAGCTTCATATGCAAGTTCACTCAAAACTTCTTTTGCAAGTTAACTTTTGACCTCTGATACATGTCAAAAAAAAATTGTTTGAAGGAATGTGTACCCTTGATTAAAATATCATCTTTCATTCTCATCCATTGATGAGAATCCATGATCCATGCCTCCAAACTCTTCCATCATTGGACATTGATTATCTTTTTTTATCTCAACACTCTATTTCTCATGTTTTCTCTTATAAATAGGTCACTATTTAGAGACAAATGGATCGATCCTTCAAAAAGAAAACTTATGTTGTTGAAATCACTCATACTCACACTCACATTTAATATATTTAGTTCATTTTATTTGCATTAGTTAGATTTAATATTCCATTAATGGCTTCCATGATCACATAATGCATCCATTTAGCTTGTTTATTAATTAGAGTTTCAATCTTTTAGTTTAAAATTTCATCTAGATTAGCTTAGCTTTCACATAACTAGATCATTTTTAGCATAAAATCATATTAAATTATCTTTCATCGTTCTCATTTAGACTAAAATCATGTTTTCATACACATCTCACAATCATTCCATCAGTTTTCTTTAATAAAACTGATTGGAACAAGCTCATTTATCCACGGGATTGGGAAAGGGTCATTGTTCCACATCAATGAGACACCATTCCCACAATGGGATAAGTTTCAAATGGATTAGAGTAGAAATTTTAATGCTTTCATAGTTTAGAATGCTTAGTTTTAATAGATGCTTGGTATAATTTACATTTTCTTGATCTTGTTGAGATTGATGTTAAAGTGGATTCATTATGCTTCGATTCTTCATGGATCAAGCCTAATCATCCCATAATAATCCATTGGTCACATTCTAGCACTAGAGGGAGGGAAAAACCAATCAAATTTAATCAATTTCTATCTCGAATTTCATTCTTTCTGACTTTTGCAAGATATAGAGACACCCAAAATAATTTTAGCGATGCCCTTTCTGGGCATCGCCATATAGTGATACTATTGTGATCATAAAAGAAAATTCCTATTTAATATCCCAATGTCAATTAAACCAAACAGTGACACTGGATACTTTTAGAGGTATCAAAGATTTATAAATGATGATGCTCCCCAAACAACACCGCTATTGTCGTCACTGGTGTTTTGCAGAGCGACGCCCAACATGACTTATAGTGATGCTATCATGAACAAGAATTCCCTACTCTGGTAAGAGAAATGATGATCAATTTTCAGCATGTGTCTTAATTTATTCACTTTATCTAATCACTAACATGCTTCTAATGATGTTATGGTTTTTAGGCTAACTAGGTTTTGGAGGTTGGACGATAAAAGTTAAATTGAAGAAGCATTCTCATCTTTGAATCTTATAATTGTAACAAGCATCTTGACACTTTTGGGTAAATTATAACCAAATTTCATATTCTTCTCATTTTATGCTTTAGGACCACACTAGCTTTCAATTGGGTTTTAAAAAGAATGCTCAAACGGGACTAAAATTGACCCCTCATTTCATCATTATATTTTGGGTTTAAAATTGAACAAGGCAACTTAACATTTTGTTTGGTGCATAAAATGAATTTGTCTTAGCGTTAGATGTTAAAATGAATGAGTGATTTATTTTTTGTGACACACTTATAGTGTGTATCCAATCTCGTTATGCTTTGTGTGATCTTGGGTGAAGAGAAACACTCCAAGTATACTTTGTTGTTTGTGTGCACTTATATTATGTATCCAATCCCCTTGCGGTTTATGCGATCTTAGGTCAAGAGAAACACTTTAGTACACCTTTATGCTGTGTCACCCTTAAGAGAGGACTTACTATGAGACACACCCCACAACGGGAAAATCATAGGCAAGTTCTTGAAAACACGTTTACTGGTCCGGGCTATATTAAAGGCTAGGAAATTGTGAGAAAGTACCTTCTATCCTGGACTATATAACATAGTACACCTAGTACTATGCCTTAAGTGGAATAGAAACGGTATTAAGATCCTTAAGTGGAAAAGTGGGTGTGTATATGGCTGGATGTTCTTGGTTTGTTACTAAGAACCAAATTGTTTAGTTACCAAAATCCTTAATGCTTGTTGGTGCAAAAACGGTCATTTTGAAGCTACCCCACATTTGTACTATTCATTGTTGAAACATAAAAATCCTTTGGATCTTTAGGATTTTGAGATTTGGTGGTCCCGAGAAGTATGTGTCCAATGGAGGGGAGCCAATGTCACCACATATTTAATTGTTCGCATTGTCTTAGTGTTTTCAGTCCCCAATTTCAGTTTAATACTTTTCTTGGTTCCAAAAATGTTGCAAATAAACATTCACAATCTTCCTCAAAACATTAAACCATTTGGTCTCAATATGGATACCTTTTGAAATAGACTTGATATTAATGCTTGTTCTATGTATTTATATCCTTAAACATTTCTAAATATCTTGACTTAAATATCATGCCATATTTTCCAAACTCAACATAGGCAACTATGGCTTGAACTTCATCCTTTTCACAAAATGGACATTGTGAAATTTATGATGTTTTTGACATATACATTTATGCTGGAACATAATCAAGACAAGTGTTTGTGGTGAAAGAAACTCACTTAAGCAAGTTAACTTTAAAAAATTGAACCCCACATGACCATTTGGAGACCGATTGCTCCCATTGAACAACTTGATCTTACACCTACTATTATTCAACCAAACTTTGAACCCGTTGAAGGTGAAAAAATCGATATAATTAGAAGCTTGTGAAGCTTCATATTTGAAACAAAAGAAACACCAAATAATTGGAGAAACACAAAAAATATCTTAGATGAAGAAGAGGAAGAAACTGATATTGAGGTTGGAAGGCCCATATTACCACAAACCGCATGGAAATAAGTATCCTCTTTCCTTCCATAGACTTAGACTTCTCTAAATGATCTCACATAAAATAAAGATCCCCAAGAGAAGGTCTATAGGTCATCATTTCAAACTTAGGCATATTACTCCAAAAGCTCTCAAAAAACACCTTCAAACACTTCACCAAAATAGAACCAAGTTGTTATACTAATTCTATAAACATGTTTCAAGGAACATCCCAGATTTGTACATGTTCTTTTTTGGCCAAAATCCTGGTCTCTTTCATGATAATGAACCTATCTAAAACATTGGGTCTTTAGGATTTCAAAACTTTAGAGGTCTAGCATGTTTCTCACTACCTTGGTCTTATCAAACAAAGGTTCACTTTAGGTCAACATTGGGTCAAACATTTCACTCACCCCTCCATCAAAATTCATCCTTCACTCCACCAAACTTTACAATTTTTTTTTAAATACACCAACACTTTTTGACTTCACCCTCTATCAAACCAACCCCTAACTTAGCTACTTTGTATGTGAAATGTATCCTTTTCCACGCACTTAGTTGAGTTAGTTATCACCTTTGAACTAGTTTATCTTGAAGGTCACAAGTCTACCCTAAAGATTTCCAAGTTCATAAACATCCTTTATCCTAACATCAAAACATCAAACTCAAGTTAAAAGTGTTACCCACAATGTTTGCAAAAATCACTTTACACATCATCCATCTTTTCATCCCCCATTATCATCATTACTCCCAAAAGATAGAGCATCCCTTTTACCCAGATTTGATTCAATTAGAGAGTTCAAACATTACAAATCTCAACACAACTCTCCCATAGGTGACCCTAAATTTATGGTAAAGAAAAGATCACAACACAAGAGAATCATGGAGAAAAAAAGGTCACATTCACCTCAAGTGATCCCAATCCTTTGGCATGCAAGAGGAATTTATGGTGAGAATTTATTAAAAGGTGAAAATGGCTAAGTCATTCGCAAAGAGAGAAAGTTTTTCAAAAGCTAAGTCATTTGCAAAATTTGTGAACCCTCTTCCAAATACAAAAAGAAAATGGCTGAAATTGTAGGAAGTTCAACATAGGTCCTAGTCCCTGAGAGCATTAATGAGTGAATATTGACAGTTCCCTATGTAGACATATATGGCCAAGAGTCTTATGATACCCCAAGCATCCCAACAAAGCCGTCCCGACCCTTTACCAGTCAACCGGACCAAAAAATTCCTAGCATGATTTCTCTTAGAAATTAGTCCCTAGTATCAGAGGATTGGGATAATGTTTTGGATCCTGAGTTATCTCAGAATCCCAAGAGCCTATGGGAGGCTACATGCGAAAAAATGAAGAAATTGTTAGACCCTTTCAACAAACTTCTATGGGATTGTGGGCTTCCCTAGTACATGGTTTCTCTAGTGCATTATTGCCTAAAAATTGTAGCAGAATGTGTAGAAAACTTTGATCCTCATACCGGAGTTATAAGCAACCCTAATTTGAGGGTAGTTATTAGCCCTCATGCCCTGCAAGATATGTTATGCATCTTGTTCTCTCTACCAAAAAATGTTGAAGATTTTGACGTAAAAAGGATGCATGAATGTTGGAGAACATTCTGGATGGCGTCGGAGTTGTATTCCATTGAGACTTCTCAGCGGATAGATGCTTCAACACCTCCTAGATTCCCAATTGCTCTGGGTGCTTTAAAATCAAGGTTTGCTTTCGTCCCTTCTATGTTGACACTGGTTTGTGGGCTGGATATAGAGAAGGGAATTTTTGAATTCCAAATGAGTGTGAGCTTCATGGTGAGGAAGAACAATATGCCTCCGCTTATGGACTTCGCAAAGGTTATTGTAGATAGGATGATCTAGCAACTACAGGAATTTGAAGTTGGTTCTAGATTAAGGTATTCTTCCTTCCTGGCCTACTTGATTTTGCATCAGAATCCTGACTATTTCAAGAAATTCATGGCCCTAGCCATTTTTTATGAAAGAGGTGTGCAAAAGCTAGTGTTGACATGGACTCTCGTCCTATCGAAAACTTGTGATTATTACACATTTTTTGGTTCATTCCTAGCTCCGACCTTGCAGGCTTTGTATGGCTTTAGGAGTAGCATGTTAGTGCATTTGACACCAAGACAACAATCATGGTTGGGAGGTCTCTTATCGCCTTGCGATTGGTTCTTTGGTACGGATTTCACTATGCTCTGTATGCGAGGATTTATCCAGGAGCCCTTCCAGCTAGCACACATTGTTTCCAATAGAGTGTTGGCCTTAGAAGCGTTGTGACAACTAAGTAATATTGAGAATGACTACTGGGGAGGAAGGCATTTGACTTCCTATTTGGTGTTGCCTATAATTTTCAGCTTGATCTCGCTAGTGAAGAAGAAGAGCTCGAAGGTTAACAACTTAGAGGTATTTTACTGTAAGTTGGGTAGTCTTGGGTTGTTAATTATCAATGACACATGACAATACAACTCAGGAAACAATTTTTCAAAGATTGGCATAAAAATTCCACACCAGCCTCGACCATTCTGGGACCCTCGAAGAAATGTTGAAGAGGTGAATTTGAAATTTTATGTAGGCCTTGAATATTTTCCTACTACAGAGGGGTGACTGCCATGGTTAAGCTTTACCACATTGTGGGAAATCCCAACCAAAACCAGAAGATGAACCTGTACCTATGCAGCCAGTTGAATAAGTTTGAATGGAAGCCCAAAAGAATTACAGACTTCTAGATATATAGGCAAGAGATAAAGACAACAAATGGGATTTTTCAAGAGGTGGACTTGGATGAAAAATTTGATGACATCTAGGTTCACAAACACCCAAATAGCGAGAGATCTCTGAACCCTTTGGATTCTGAGAGGTTCTACGAGAAGGGAGGTGCTGCCATGAAACCCGGTGAGGAGGTAACTCAGAGACCCCCTGTTGCTGAAAAAGAGCCACCACATGAGGAAGATGTCAGTGCACAGACTACACAGCCGGAGGGAACTTCAAATACACAAATGGCAGAGCTTTCCAGCTCCTATAGATCAGGTAGGAAGAGGCCAAGGAGTTTCAGTCATAGGCCGAGGGTGATCTTGAATGTTGAAGATTCTTCAGAGGAGAAAAGACAATGAACAAGAGAGTCCTCTGGAGGGATGGAGTCGCAACATGTAGAAGTGGTGGCATTAGTTGCAGGTCTTCAAGAGCCTCAGATATTATTTCCTCCCTCTTGTCTCTACTATGTCTCTAGTCTCCTCTTCGTTTTCCCCAACATTTTCATTTGCACCAGCTTTTTCTTTTGCTAGATATCCCAAGCAGTCCAATCCTTTCCCTCTTGGTTTTCCATTTTCATCCTCTGCTTTTCATTCCTTACCTAGAACGCAATTCGGCACCAATCCTAACCTTATGAGCCAACATTTTTCATCCCCGAGGCCCGACCTTTTAGTTGGTGTTCCCTAGCGTTTCCTCATACCGTATTACCATCATCTCCGAGTGGCCAATTCATTCCACCCTTCTCCCCAATAGTTATTATGAGGCCTACAAAATCAACCAACGCATTGAGCACACTTTCCTTCCCACTAGCAGCTCCTCAAAAATTTTCTTTTGCAAGTGGACTGGGTATTTCTTCCCAGGAATATTTTTCACAGGTGGATGCAAACAAAAGCGCTCGTGCAAGCTGAATTCAAAAAACAAGAGAAAAGGATGCAGGCATGTAGGTAGAGCCTCTTTTGCAAATGATATTCCATGAAATTCAGAATTCACTAATGTTTGCAAAGATCACCCCAAATGTTATCAAACCGATCGAGGACATTTTGTCGAGTGATTACTCTATCAATGCCATTGGCTTGGATTTGCATCAGGCTCATGCATAGGATAAGCTCGAGCTGATGGAGGAGACTCAGAGGGTAGTAACCACCAATTATCTCAAGCTCAATCGCCAAGCAAGGAAAAAGGAGGAGCAGTTGAAGGAGCTGAAAGGTAAGGTTGATATTTGGGAAAACAAGTATAAAGCCCAAGAAAATGAGATAAATCACTTGCAAAAGGAGAGGAGTTCTTTTGAAAGAAAAATCAATGAGCTTCAGGTTATGTGCGTGCAGATTGTTCCGGTCTTACAAAATGAGGTTGAGCAGAGCCGAGCAATTAAAGAAAAACTATGTGTTGGCTTAATACAGATGAATGAAGGTATGAAGCAACTCTGACAGAGCACGAATGACAAAGTAAATGAGATGAATGCTTCTTTAGAGTCAAAAATTAAGAAGAGAAAGAAGGAGGAATTGGCCTTGGAAGAGAAGGAGAAATAAATTTCAACTCTAAGAAGCTAGGTGTCTATATTGGACGGAAGCTTATCGGAGCTAAGGATGAACCTGAACAACAGAGTTGTGGAGTTAGATCTTTTGAGAGCCCAACCTCCTACACCACAGATGAGCTCATTGGAAATTTCCAAGGAGTTATATGTGTCATACTGGGATAAGGTCAAGGCATTATGCCTTACTTTGCAGCCCACCCTGAAGTTTATAGCGCAGGTAATCGGCCTATGTGGAACAATTAGTGAAACAATACAGTAGGTGCAAGAGATGACTTCCGATAAAGTTTTGGAGGCCAGGATTTTGTTGGAAAAGTTGTATACGGCTTTTGATGGGCTCTGAGTGGTGTAGGTATTGAGGATCATAAAATTGCAGCTATGGGTGTGAACATTCTCATTTCTATGCACGAGGCCACCCAACATGTAGAAGAATGTAGAGCATAATTGAACCAAATTACCAGTGACATGAGGGAAAAAATTTCCTACTTAACTTAGTGAGGCCTCCCTTCGCCCTTCATCGCAAATCAGTGGTAGCAAGTGTCGAGCACATAATTGCAAGGATCAGAGAGAAGAAGCGAGACCTTTTTGTTTTCCAATCTTTTGATCAGTCTCTAACTGCTGAGAATATTGAAGGTATCATGCATCAGCTGGCGCAACTATTTTTCCAGCTTTAATTAGAGGTGAAGGTATTTGGCAGATTTCCTTTTAAAGCAATCATCGATCTCAAATTGGCACACAAAAATCTGCGAGCCCTCTCCACACCATCAAACGAGGTCTGGACCAGTCTGCATGTTGTCCTCTCTAAGATGTGAGCAATAATGGGATGTTGAACCAAGGTTTTTGGGGTTCTTCATTCCACGGGCGTAATGTCCCTGTGAGTCACCAAACTTTGAACTTTATTTCATGCACCGCTAGCTTTCGTGGTTATCTTTCCTTCATAGCTTTGCCTTGTCTTTTATCACTCGCAACTTCTCAGAATTTGCCACATGGCCTCCTAATGGAGATTCATGTCGCTCCGTATTGTTTTGCTTCTACCGAGCTTTGTGTGTGTGGTGCATGGATCTCTCTGGCCTTTTCCCAAGCTGGTCCCACTATGTAATTACCAACACTCAATGTCTCCCATGTGGCTTCTTCTTGGAGCTTTTTGTTGGGGCATCCCTCATTCTTTTTTCCAGGCTCCGTTTGCTCGATGCGTGGTGTATTCTTGTGTGCCAGTTTCCTGGGAGTTGTTGTCTGCATCGTTTGTTCTCTCTTGCCACCACATTTTCTTCTTCGATGTCGCATGTTCATTTCTGCTGCTACATGGCCTTCTCTTTTCTGAGAAGGCTTTGTTGGCACACTACTGAGCGATCTTTCTATTCAGTGTTGGCTCAAGGAGATCTAGGGCATCAATGTCTGATCAAGGCGTCTTTTTCTGTGGTTTTCAGGTGGTGGGCTGGCTATATAAACAACCCTACTTCTCTTTTATTAGGTTGTTGTTAGATAGATAAAAAAAATACCGAGCATGGGGAATAGCCTCTATAATATTTTTATTGAACTTGAAGTTCGCAGACTATGCCAATCAATTCGGCCTTTCTATTTTTCATGCATTTGATAAGATTGCTAGACTGTGCGTTTATTTTCCTATAATATATGAATGTCTTTTCTTCAGCTTTTGTAATCTTCAATAGCTTAATAAATACAAATCATGTTTCGACTCCTCTGTGTTGGCCGAAGTTGTACTAGATTATTCTATGAAGTTAGAAGGTGTTCTTATGTTTTAAAGTTCTTTTGAGAAAATTTATTTAATAAACAACATTTAGTGGTTTGAGCCTTTGCATCCAACACTATGCTCAGGTAATTTCGTACATGATTTGGCACATTGCCTTAAGTCTAGATTTAACATTTTTAGTTATCTTCCTAACCCTTTACCTCCCCACTAAAACGAAGAGCTGGCTTCGATAAAACCTGGAGGTCACTTAGCTAGTTGAATAATATCCCCCAATAGCTAAGTTTCCCATAAGACTATTGCCCCCTACAAAATCTTGTGTCAACAGTTACAATGTTGCTCAAGATGAGACATTGAACTTGTCCTTTCTTCAAAACAAGATGAGACCATTTGCACTTTTCCTATCTTGGAGACATTAAGCATGATGTTCCTTAAGATGAGACCTTGCATGAACTAAGAAAAATACATTTGAACATTCCTTACATCATTTTTACATTTCAAAACTCACTTTTGTGGTGCCTTATAAAATTTATTTGAAGGTATAACTTTGGTATGGTTTGAGCAGGAAGCCCAACCAGTGGCATGAATTTCCCAATAGCCACTTGCATGTGTGTGAGTGCATACTAGACATGAGGGTATGTTTCTCACCTTCTTGTATTTATCACCTAACGAACAACCAAGAGTTCCATCGCCTCAAAGTGAGTATGTATTTTTGGACAAAAAACCTAGATCTAATCCACAACTAGCTGGACAAACGGTCGAAGCTTGATCCACCGTTTTACTTTTTTTATTTTCTTCCTTTAGTTCTTGTCATTGCATGATCATGTATTTTTTTTTGTTGTAAATCATTCACCCATGTGTGTGTCCTCTTGCACTTATGTTAGTTTGACTTAGGATCTTGGATCCTCAAGGCTTGTGTTGCCTCCTTCATCTTTGTTATCCTAAACCATCTACATTGGTACAATTGGACCCTTCTCTTGAATGACTACTTTAGTCTGAGTTTGAAGAAATTTCATCCTCTCACTAAAGTTGGGGCTAAATGTGTTGCAAAAAAATGTATACTTGACATTTTCGCTCATTTGGACCTTTCTTGTAGATTTTGACCTTTTTTTTCCTAGATTTGGTGTTGTAATGTGGTCAACACATTCACATTAGATCTTGAACCCTTGTAAATCAATAAGAATTATATGGTGTCTTGTAAAGGTGTTTTGAAGTTTTGTAACCCATTTTCACACTTTTCTAGGACCTTTTCATTATAATTCACCTAAACAACCTCTTTAAATACCCTTTACCAAGCCTTATTTCAAATTTTTGTAAGGATTTGTAACAAAATCTCACACTTTCCTAGGCTTTTCATCAATAATTTGACCGTTTCTTATGTTTAAATGCCCCCATTATGTACTTACAAGTCATACTTAAGTGTTTTTTGAAGGACAATTCCATTAAACATCATTAAACAAATTTTAATTCCTTAGAATTAGAAATTTTTCCCTGGTGGGACCAAGTCGCCACCTTGGGCGACTTACTCCCATTTGGCATAAAAATCAAATTTATTTTAATATTCTGGCAGGATATTGTCCTCTTAACCCAAAGGTCGGCTTGTGATGAGGTATTTTTGGGAAATTAGTGCAAATTGTGTATAAATAAAAGGTTTTCCCCTCATTTTCACCCTAATTCTATTCTATGCATTCAATCAATCTTCTTAATCACTCATGTTTCATTATTCTCAAGAAAGCTAGGGTTTCAACATTCTAAGTCATTAAGCAAGCATTCAAGGGAAGATTCTTCAACAATCATTGCAACAACTCAAGATCTATCATCAAGGCAAGGTTTTTGACTCCATTTTTTTATGCTTTATTTCATTATATCTTCATTTTGGTTTAATTACTTAAAAGGGGTTTGACCAAGGCAAACCCCCATACCTAAACATCCAACATTTATTTCTCTCTTTGTGTGATTTGCAGGTCTTGTTTGCAGATTTTTCAAAGAAAAGGATTGGAAAAGTTGTCATCAAAGTGGCAAAGACCTTCAAGGTTGTAAAAACCCTAAGAGAAGCTTGGAGAACACCTGCAGGCCGAGTTTTGTAGTTTCAAATCTAGAAAATTACCAAGAGAAAAAGTGCAGACTGAGAGCTACATGTTCCCCTTTCGAATATTTAGAAAATTCATAGTGGACACTTCCCCCAGCTGTGGCGACTTAGTCCCACTGTGCAAGTTTTTTAGAGATTTCTACAGATCCAAATACCCATTTAGTTGAAACAAGCCCTAGTATAGTTTTCCAAAATTTTCTTGAAAATGGACTAAGTCACCCAATTTGGCACAAGTGTCCCACCAAGCTTAAAATCATATTTTCTAGAACCTCAAGGACATTCATAGTCTTCACTCCAACCTCTACCATTTTCCAGGTGCATACCTTCTATTTCATAGTTTTCTATCTTGTTTCATGCTCATTTCAAGTTCATTTAATATAGGTTTTCATATCACTTTGCATTTATCTTTTCAAGTTTACACTTGGTGGTGAACCCCTTCTATCCATTTCCACTGCCAAGAAATTTCCCTTTGATAGACTTTAATCCCATTTGCATTGAAATCTCAAGGGTTTGTTATTGAATGTAGTGATAGATCTTTGTCCCTTCCCCTTTAGGTGCAAAACCCTAGAGGTACAATGAAGGTGACAAAAATCTTCGTTACACCTAGTTTCACACCTTTCTAAGCATTTTTTAAAATGGTCCCATATATTATGCCTAATGGGACTCATTCACCACTTTGGGTGAATGAGTCTCGTATGGCCCAAAATTAAAATTAATTCAAAAATTTTGTGGGATTTTATCCTCCTAGATCAGAGGTTGACTTGTAGTGTTGTAATTTTAGGAATTATTGCATATTTAAGTATAAATACAAGGTTCTTTCACTCATTTTCACCTAAGACTTTTGTGAGAGAATCCATACTAGCATAATTAAGTTCATAATAGCATTCAAGAATTTACAAGATCATTCAAGAGTCTTCAAGGGTATATTATCAAGCATTTTAAAGCATTATTCAATGTTAAAGTCTTCATGCATCATGTTTCTTTTGGAGCTAACAATTGTGATGTAGGGTTTTATGATTCAAGCTATCATTTCATTCAAGATCTATCCTATTCAAATAAGATTCAATATCTACATACATTGGATCCATTTCATATATGTTTACAACACTTCATTGCTAGGGTTTGGCGAGTTGCAACATCTATTTTTGTTCATTCATCATTCTTCATTCCTATCTTGTTTCATTTCAAGGTTTGATTACCAAAATGGGGTTTGACCAAGGTAAACCCCTATCCACTAACAAAAAAACATTTTTACCTATCTTTAGTGTGTTATTTGCAAGTTTAGCTTGAAGATACATTGAAGAATGAGCTTGGAGAAAGTTTTCAAAGTTGTCTAATTTGTCATCAAGCATTGGAGAACATTGGAGAACACCTAGAAGTTGATTTATAGATATTCGGAGCCGGAAACCTAAAGAAATAGATTGGGCAGACTAAGAGCAACAGATTTAGATCATGAAGTTCCCAAAAACCTTAACTAAACTGATTCGCTAGTTTTGGTGAATGAGTCCCAGTATAGGTCAAAATTTAAATTTTTAGAGACTCGACTACCCATTTGCCAAATTCTTGTTCCCGCATAGAAACCCAAATTTGGGGCTGATTCACCTAGCTTGGTGAATGAGTCCCACTCAACATTAATGTCATAATTTCTAGTATTCCAAAACTTGATTAAGTCATCTTCATATTATCATGTGCACACATTCCATCGTACATATTTCTGTTTTATTTTACATACTTTTCTAGGTCATTTAGTGAAGCATTGTATCATATTAGAGTTTGACATTTCATCTTGTATTACGTTTGTCATTCCAATCCCTAACTTGGTGGTGAACCCCTCATTAGTTTACATTAATCCCTTAGGACAACCCTATTGAAAGATCTCTTTCTCCTTTGCATTGAGATCTCTAGGGTTATCTTTGAATGAGAGAGAGAGAGAGAGAGAGAGAGAAGATTGTTGTCCTATGTCCTAAACCACATAAGAGACACAACAATTTTCTTTCTTTTATTTTGGTGAACCTTCATTTAGAACATCATAATTCTACTTTGCATTGCATCATCATCCTATATCTTTCTTGGATTAATATTTCATTAGGGTTTGCATTTTTTAATTGGCATTCTAGGGTTTCTAATTTTGCATTAGTGAAAGTGTATATAGCTTGCATTTTTGCATCTCAAAACATTGAAATTCAAAAAAAAATGCATTTGCACTTAGGTTACAAATCATACAACATAAAAATCACTTGAATTTTTTTGAAATTTTTGAAAAAATCCTCACTAGGACTTATACACCCCTATGGGTGAATCAGTCCTAGTGCAGATTTTGCACTGTATTTTCTAGAATTTAAAACACTACTTTAAGGTTTTTGTTTCTATTAGAATATTTTTGTTTTAGTTTGCATACTTTATGTTACATTTAAATCATTAGAATTATCATAATTTACATTCATTGTAATTGTGGATAGAATTAGATTCTTCCATCTTTCATTTTCAACATTATTTCATAGTTCAATTAGATTAGATTACATTCAACATTCATTAGAAAATGAAAACTCAAAACTCAAAAAAAAACATCAAAAGAAATAAACAAAAAACTGGTCAACCTTATCATATCATTTAAACCCTTTAGTAGAGATGACTTGGACATGTTAGATGAATATTTTGATGACATCATCTCGCCTATATCATCCACTAAAGCTTTGACACAAGAGGACACAAGCATTGACAATAATGACAATCATATAATTGTTTCTCCCGATACCTCTCCTATTAATGATGAAGGTATCTTGGTGATAGGAGATACAATCATTGAGAATCATGAAAGTCTTTTTTGTCTTCCTCCTTGTAAAAATATTATTACACACGAAGTCGATATCATGGCCACTACTTTACCTAGTCTCCATTCATATCCTAACACCTCCCCTACTTGTAAGAATGATTTATTGAATAATAATACAATCATGAACTATCATGACAAACAAATTTGTGGAGAGGATATGTTAATATTAAGAGATCCAATAATTGAGAACTATGAAAATCCTACCTCTCGTACTTGGGAAGACATTATAGGACATGGGGATGTAATTATAGATACTGATGACAATCAAACCTTTCGTTCTCCTAATATCTCGAAGATAGTTTGGTGTTAGAATATATACATATTGAGACACATGAGAATCATGTACCTCCATTTCCTAATGCTCCTACCATTTGGGAAGACCTATTTGAACAAAAAAGTACAATTAGTGCTAACCATAAAACTCATAGTTATCCTTCTCTTGATTCCTCCCATATGTGTGATGAAGCTACTTTACACAATCTAACCATGAAATGTGATGAACCTCTTGTTTGTCACTTTCCTAAAAGATCTCCTACTAGGGTAGATATTATGGAACAAGAGAATAAGACCTTAGCGAAAAAGGATGAAATTATGGACAACAATTAAATTTTCCCCTCCCCTAATATCTCTCCTATTGGTGAAGAAGATATTATGGTGTTAGAACATCCAATCAATGATAGTCATGAGAATCCTATTTTCCCTCTTTCCCTAGGGAAAACATCATTGAACAAGAAAATACCATCATTGATAAGAGAAAAAACCCAACCATTGATAACGCCCTTGATTGTGATGAAGTTATTTTAGAAGAACCCATCTTTGAATGTAATGAACATCTAGTTTCTCACTCAACTAAAAACTCTCCTATTAGGGAAGGTACCATGGTGCAAGAAAATGAGAACATTGACACATGTCTTTCAAACACTAAAGCTTCCTTAGATAAAGATGATGAAGTGAAAATAAATTCCTCTTCACTAAGAGATCATAAAACTAAGGACATTTCTTTTGAAATTATACACATTAGACATCCCTTGACACCAACCACACATGTAGAACCCATACAAAAGACACAAAAAGAAAAGAAAATTGAAGAAGGCATAGAGTTATTGAAAGATTCTTGGGAAACCTTTGATTTCATACCCATATTCATGGGAGAATACAAGATCATAAAAAATTATTATAAAAAGGGAAAAGAGAAATCAATAATGGCAATACAAAATTCAAAAGCATCCACTACAACCACTTTAGAAGAAAAGATAACATACATGGAAAACTTTGATGAAGTTGAACAACCACTGAATCTGAAAGAAGTGAAAAATCTTTATGGAAGAGGTTTTGAACTTATGAAGCAACTTGCGAAAGGATGTGGTGTTATAGAACAAGGTATCCATGTCCCTATAGAGCCTAAAACAAAAGAAATGACTAATGGTCTTGGTTAGTGTTCTTCAAAATAAAATCCTTCATTCAATGTCAACACTATTACAAAACATTCTTCCATGATAAATTTAACTTTGATGCATCTGAAACTAATAGATATCTCATTGAATATATGTAACCTAAGGATTAGCATGGGTTAACCACACTTGATCCATGAGGATAAAAAGTGCACTTTAGCCACTAAACCTTAGTCCCAACAAAATAGTCTAATGTAAATTAAAATGGAAGCCATTAACCTAATCAAGTTAAACTATGGAAGCTTTTAGAAACCGTAGACACTCAAAATAATCAACATCATGAATCTAAATCCCCCTCTAATTAACATCCAATCCCTCTATTAATGAAATAAAGCATTTATTGATTCGCACTAATATTCATCATACTTGATTAAATAAATCAAATTATTTAATTAAGTCCTAAAGGTCCTCTCATATGATTTAATAAATCAAATTGATTACATCAAATGTAAAAACCCCTAAAATCCTCCAAGTTAAATAATCTAAACTAATTAACCTCTAAACACCATTAACCATCCTCTAGGTTTTGACTCAACCTTGGTCAAACCTAAACCCTTGACTAACCCACCCACTTGCACATGAAATTAATTTTAATTCATTATCTAATTATCTCTATTTTGCCTCACAAGGAATATTCCCAAGGAATATTCCCTCATTAACTCCATTTGTTGAATTTCTTGTCCAAACAAATTTCCCCCCAAAATCTCTCAACCATATGCATTGAAAGCCATCTTTCAAATTTCAAACCCACCTAACTTCATTTACTTGCACAATCTCCAAAATGTGCTCATTCATCCTATAATCATATGTGGACAAGTGGCCTTCTCTCATTGGTTGGTATTTTGTCCCACATTCATCCAAATCCTTCAATCTTCAACTCTTGAATCTATAAATACAAGGAATTCTTCCTTCAAAATAATCTACAATCTTGGGCATTTTCATTATCATCACTTGTATCTTGGCATCAATATCATGTTGAGCTTATCCAGGGGTGGGAAAGGGCATCCTTTCCACATAATAAGGATCACCACTCCCACTATGGAATAGAGTTTTATCTTGCTTTCTTATGCTTTCATTTAGTTATTTTGTTCTATTTCTCTTGTTTGCATAGGTAGCATGATCAAGTATTTCATAGGGATGTTCTATTTTCCTTTTTTAGATTATTAATGCTAACATTGGTCACAGTTTGAATATTTTACAAAAAAAGCATCCACATTATGGCATATAAAATATATTTTTTTTAAATTATTGTTTTTTTGATCGACATATAAAATATTTGTTTTAAAGTTTATCGAAAGGCCATCAGGATTTTGTAATAGTAAGTAGTTGAATATATGTTAACCCTGCAACAGTATAGTCGCATGAAGGACCAAGATCTCAATTCCTAAATGTAGCAATTGTGGCCTTCATTTATGAAAGGCATAGTCATTAGAAATACATTCGAGGTCAATAGTTGAGGAATAGTTGGTATAGAAATTTTTTGGAGTTTAATGATCTGACAAAGAAGCTAGATTTATTGTAGCAAAAATATACTTTCAACGCATTTCTCTCCAGTAGAGTAGGCCATAATAAAGTGATTTAAGTACAAATTTAAATATCTTTTTATTTAATAAGGCAATTCAATACATGTTGGTTGTGTTACTAAAGAACTATTTTATGTGGCTTTATGACTTGAGGATGTGTGAGATCCAAGCCAACTTTATTGCGGACTAAAATTAAACATTGCCTATCAAATCTGAAGGATAAGTCTCTCACACAATCATTTTATTGGTTTGAAACTATATTCATTATGTTGTAATCATTGATTCATTGAATATCATACTTCTAATTTGTGGTAACTTTGTACTAATTGCAGGTTGGCATAAAGAATTAGTAACATTGGAGTTAAGCAATAACAAGCAAAGACCTTATTTTTCAAGCTCCTTGCATTCAACTTAAAATTGAAAAAAGCATTTTTAAATGCTTATTGTAAAAGCTTGAAGCATCCATTTCTAGCTTTTGTTTTCTATTTTAGTACAACTAGGTCAATTTGGGTTTAAAACTAATCAGTGATTGATTTTTTCAAAGTTGGTTAAAAATTGAACTTAGAAACTTGCTAGAATTTGGATTTTGGGTTAAAATTGAACAAACAATTTCACATTTGATTTTGGTTCTTAAAACAAACTCATCATTACTTTGAGGCTTAAAAAAATATATTTTTTCTCATTGTCTTGTAATCTTTTTTCCAATTTGTGTCACTCGAATGCGTATGCACTTCTCTCACACTTCACGACAATCTTGAGAACCAAAAGCATCCTAGTGACATTGATTGGCTAAACAAATACCTACACACTTCAAGTTTGGGTTTAAAATTTAACAAATCTTGTGAGTGTGAGTGGAGTACATCATGAGTGTTGTCTCTTTTTTTCTCAACAAAGATTGATCAAACTATGGATGTACTTTCTCACTTTTGTTTATCCATAGAGGCCCTGCCTGGTGGGAAAAATTAATCACCCCAAGGAACAACCCAACCAGTAACATGCTAAAGCCAAGCAATTCAAACCAGTATATAAGTGTGGGCACTCAAGGAAATTTTGAGTATCATAAGGATCATTCCAACAAGAAGGGAAGCAATGGTCTCTTGCCACATGGATGGTCCCCAACAAATGGAATGCCCACATTAAAAACCTCTTGTTTAGAAAGGCCAAAATCCTTATCTATTTGTTGGTGTAAGAACAGTCATTCTAAAGCCATCCCACATTCTTACGGATCTTGGTAGAGATGAGAAGTATTCCATGTGATTTTCATGGGTACTAATGCTTGCTTGACCTGAGAAGCGAGTGCACTATAAGGGGGATCCTGTGTGGTCAAGCATCTAATCATCCACTAGGAGTAAGCATAGCTGTATTTTTCCAAGTGGGAACTCAACAAATATTTCCTCTTCATTATCTATAGGGTTGTACGACACTTCAAAAACAAAACACTTTTCTTGGATCCAAAACGCTTGAAAACAAAAATTCAACATGATCATCAAATTTCAAACCCTTTAGGGGAAGCAAATATCTTTGACAAAATTCAAGTGCTCATGCTTTCCCTAGGGATTTCATCCTTAGAGGCTTCTAAGTATTTGGACTTAATCATAATTTTCTCTCTCTAAATTCAACCTAGGAAACTATGCCTTTGAATCCTTGATTTCCACATAATAGACTTTGTAGGATGAAAAGTAATTGAGACATAAACATTCAGTTCTAGAAAAAAAGAAAGAAGTGGATGTGCTAGAAGAAATTCATTAATCAAAATTAACTCCAATTGAACCCCACACAGTGCTTGGTATCTTTTGGTCATATGGTTTTTCATGCAAACATTGGTCTTTTAGTTTGAACTACTCTTAGAGAAAAGTGTGTTCCTCACTACCTTGGTCCTATAAACAAAGTCCTCTTAGGTTCATCTAGGATCAAATCAAACACTTCATCTATCCCAAAACATTTATCATCCCATCCCACCAAACAACTTTTAGAGCTTTGGAAACATCATAATCTATACTTTGGTACATCGTTAAGCCAGATCAAAATCACCTTGTTTAGTTAGGAGTATGAGAATGCATCCTTTCTCATACCTCTAGTTAAATTAGCACCTCCTTGAACAAGTTCATCCTAAGGTCACATCCAACATCTTAGGGTTTGCAATTTCATCATCCAAATCAAAACCAATCAAAATCAAATCCTAAAGTCTAACATTGATCCAAAGTTCTCAAAATTTCAAACACCTGTATCACTCACCCTTTCATCTTTCATCTCGTCATTGGTCCTAAGCACTTTAGAGGTTCACTTTTGCAACAAGGTAAAAACACAAGAGGAACATGGAGTATAAACTTGATTCATACATCATGAGTGATCCTATTCAACCAAACTATCAAGGCCTTACAAAACCAATTGATTGTCAAAATTTGCATTTATACAATCCATACATGGGATCATTATCTCCTACAAACCTCAATGATATAACAAATGTGATTTTTTGCAATATAAATTTTGGAACACCTTTTCCTATGGTAGATTTAAATCAAAATTAAATCTTAAAAATCTATCAACCAAACATTCAATTCATGAGGCTTCTTCCAAACAACATTATCCCACCAAATCCTTTCATGCCAAATATGACTATACCAAGTGCAATTTTACCAAACATAAACATATCAAATCCACACTTAGTAAACTTTGGGATAGATATGTTTTCAAATCATACAAATTTTGTTCAAAATCCAAGCAATATATTGATAACTCCATGTATTGATCCAAGTCAAGGTAAACCCATGCAAAATCAAAGTTACCTAAATCCAAGCAATGTGTTTCCCAATAACAACAATGTTCAATATCAACCAATAATGCCAAATCCAAACATCATACCAAATCAGAACATTGTTCAAGATCAATTTGTCCATGATTCCATGCAAACACCACAAGTATACATGCCAAATATGCTTTCTCAATAGCTAAGTCAACAATATCAAGAATGTAAAGGTCAAATCTTGTGAAACAAAATTTCTACACTCAAAAATCTCATTGATTCATATCACCAAGAGACATCTCCACCCCAAAATCAATACACTCTTCCATTGGTTGAACCATGTAATCAAAGCATTGAGTTGTCTCCACAACCATATCAATAGGTTGGATATCAACAACATCAACAACAAACCCAATCACCCCATCTTGAAGACCAGTCATCAAATCTCAAATATCAATCACAACTACCCATCAACGAGCACCTTGAATATCTTTCCATCTCCTCTAATGATCAATATCAAGAGTCACTTTTCAATCATGATCAAAACCCACTAACGATACCCAAAAATGATCCAATTCAAGAAACATTAACGTCATTTGATGTTATGTTTAAAAACATTGAGAATTTCTCGACCATAACTTCTGAGGAAAATGATCAAAATCAATCCATCAATGAGCAATATGAAGATATGTCTACCCCATCCAATGATCAAATCAACATTCATCAAGATACACTTTTTAGTGATCTATTTCAAGATGTGTTAAAATTATTTGATCTTATTGACATAATCCATGATCCATTCACCAATGATCATGTTGGCAATGTCTCTACATCACCTAACAAATATTGGATATGTCTCAAGAACGTATTCCAAAGCATGATCAACATCTTCCATCAAGGTTTAGCAATGGTCCTTTCCAAGACATATTGACATCCTTTGACCTCATAGTTACAGATATTAAAGGAATCCCCAACTCAACATTTGATCCAAATCCACTCAAAGATCAAGATGAAATTGATCCACTTCTCCTTCCTAATGGAGATATCCAAGAAACCTTTATAAGCAATCCATCCTTTGAAATTGACCCATGTCAAGAAATTGATCCAAAACATGTCGAAAGCAATTCAAAAATTAATCAAGATGAAGAATCTGTATCTCCAAGATACTACAATGATATAATGGGCACTCTCTATCTATACAAGATGTCACAAAATATAACCATATCCATAGAGCACATACTCCTTCATCTACCCATGAGATGCTTTCTTTGGATGGACATGTGGATGATCTTCATTTAAAACAAGAGTCTCATACTCTTGACATCATTACCAAGGAACAATATTCTCCTACTCTTAACATTTGTACACACAACCAAGATATAGAAAAATCGAGAGACATATCAAAAATGGATCATGAAAAAGGCTTCTACAGAAGTTGTGAATCAAATACATCTTGTGAAGACATATCAAAAATATATCATGAAGAAGGATTCTACAGAAGTTGTGAATTAGAAACATTATGTGAAATCATATCAAGAATGAATCATGAGGAATAATTTTGCGTGGACAATGAATCATCAACACCTCTTGAAGAAGCATTAAAATTTGATATTTCACAAGATCAAGCCAAAGATATCAATCGATAATTTATCCCACATATGGAGGATCATATCACTTATAAAATTGGATCACTTATCCTTTTTAGGGAAAGCTATCTTATCAATGAATAATTTATCACCTTTGAAGATCTATGATAGAGAAGAGAAGGATTAGCACCTTGTTTCCAAGGTAAATCATATCCCATTGCAGATAAAATGTTTCAACGGATGAATTATCAAGGTAGAGGATTAGGCCTACATGAACAGGATATCCTAGAACCAATGCATATTAGTGGAAATCCTAAGCATCAAGGTATTAGTTATTCAGTACTGGGGGCAACTTCATCTCAAGAAAACTTCAACATAAGGAGCACGAAGAATCCTTATGATGAAACCAATACCAATACTACAACCAGCCACGCCATGAATCTTCATCTACCCATCACCCCATCCATGAACCGGGGCCAATATCAATTGAAAGATTTGAATCAAAGCACAAAGAACATTATTAAAGAAAAAGAAGTTGAGAAGAATAATGGGTAGATCAAATACACATGGATACCAAAAATTTTGAAGAAAGATTATCCCTATCAAACTCCATCAGTCAAAGAAACTATGGGGAAAAATAAAAAAGGGGCAAGTATCCATCAAAGATGTCTACAAAGGAAAAATCAGGCTTCTTAAGAAATGCACAAATTATATCAAGCATTTGGTCCTAATTCCATGCACACCACCGTATCCACCCATCATTGCTCATCTTCCCAAGTTTGGAGAGTCAAAGGTTCCAAATTATCAACCAATCCATCTTTTATTCCTAAACACACTCCACCATCCATTCCTCCACACATGATATCCAATTCTCACATTGACCATGTGTTGGCAATGACCCTTAATCATAAGGATTCAGAAGGCACTCTATTGTGATGTGTGCACAAAGATAAAGTTAACCTTGGTATCAGCAAAGTAGATTGAGAATCTCAAAAGTTGCATTCAAGTGCACGTATCTTAGCAAAACAACTTCTTCAAGCAGGATATTGATGGTACATTATGAAAAAATTATCAATGTTAGTAGTACCAAGTGATTCAACATGAGCTTAAAATCTTTCAACAAAAAATCCAAAAATATAAAAATCCAATAAAAATCAAAGAAATTAAAAAAAATAAAAAATAATGAAAATAGTAAAGATAAAAATTGTCCTCCAATGAAAACCACTATGGTGGGGCTTTGGACAAGTACCATGATGAAAACCTGGCAAATAGGCATCATGTGTAGAATCGAGCATCTACATGCACCATTTCAAGAGAAAGCAGCTTATCACATCCATAATAAATCCAACATTCCCTCCATCTTATCTATAATAAATCCTTTCATCCATAAACCATTTATCCAACCCATTGCCATCTATCTACCTTATCTTGATCTTGATAAAATTTTGGTGCACACTTTACACTTTTTTATGGTAAACATCTTGACATGTGTCATTTTCATTGATCCTACCCTACCCAACGTTATCTGAGCCTTGAAGCACTATCCAAGTGAGCATCCTTTGTTCGAACACCTTATCTTATCACAAGATAATCCTTGGCATCCTTTGCGTTCTTACCATATCCATCCATCCATACATCTATCTAAGAATCCACCCATGGCCTTCCATACATTGCTAGACACTGGGGGTAGATGTTTACATCTTGCTTCAGGAGTAAAAATCCATCTATATCTTCACAGTTATGTGGTGATACAAACATTAACAAACAAGAAATCAAATTGATCAAAGCATTTGTGAGCCAAAATCCAAATCAATATCCCATGGCATATTTTGACAAGAAGATATTCCTTATCAAGCTTTATCTTTCATCAAACATCAATCCAAACAATCATTATCACTCGCATCTAAGTTGCACTTCAATGTCACATCAAATGATTCAAGCAAATTTCTTTCCAAATCAAGCTTCAAAATCTCAATCAATCAAAATCCAACCAATCCATCATCATCTCGAGATATCCTTCCCAATCCTTGTGTTTCTTAACACTATCCTTGCATTGTTGTGTATCCCAACTAATGTTATCATCATCAATATTGATTAGTCAAATCCAACCAATCCATCACCATCTCGGGATATCCTTCCCAATCCTCGTGTTTCTTAACACTATCCTTGCATTGTGTATCCTCAACAATGCTATCATCATCAATCCATCAATCTAATCAATCAACCCTAGCTTGGTTTTCAACAATAGAGCACTGATATCAGCACATATCCATATCCCAATCATCAAAATAATGCGAAAATCCAAAAACATCCAAACCATATCAAAAATCCAAAAACATGTCAAAAATCCAAAAAATCCAAAAATAGAGTCATCCTGCCGAACTACATCATCTTTGAGCTTGAATGTAGGAAAGGTTGATCTTTGATCATCCCCCGAGACACTTTAGGTTAGTTCTTTAGGTAGTCTTCGCAATAATTTGGCAATCCATCTTAATCATATCTCATCAATAATCAAGTCTGTGTCGGTTGAACTACATGGACTCTGCGTGTATAACATAGGCAAGGCTAATCAATTGATTAGCTCCCAAGACCCCCAAGATAGGTCTTTAGGTTAGTATCTTTTATCAAAAAACCCAAAAGAATCAGAAAATTTGAAAATCAAAACATTTGTAGAAAATCTCAAAATCCCAAAAACAACCTCAAAACATTTCAAAATTCGAAAAACATCCAAATATTTTAAAAAACCCAAAATGGTGCATCCATCTCATCTCTCTTTCACTCGCAATAATCATCACTCATAATAAATCATCGTCACCTTCATCCTTTGGTAAGTCAGTCGGAAGAAAGTCTAGCAGGTCAAAAAGAGAAAGTTCGATCGTCAAAAGTCTCAAGTCTAGGTCAGTAAGTAAACAAGTTGGTCAACTCTTGATATCAATAGCTTATCATCTAGTCAATCCCATATCGCTTCATCACAAAATTTCCTAGGATGCATCCTTCCTACAATGGACATCAACATTAGGCATCACCATAGTTTAGTCTTGGCTAGTGGTATGAAGAACATTAGCTTGTTGGTTTACTTTATTTACTCTTTTGATTTATCTTATTGCCCTCATTCCAATGACCTCTCGATGATGTTTAAACAAAAAGATTTAGAGAGAAATGAATGGGGCAATGATCATTATATTTTTATTTGTTGTGCTTGGTGGATGTTCTTGTAAAATAACTATCATACACACTTTGTTTGGTTTGTAGGGAGGATGTTTTAGGTATCTTGTTGATGACATACGAGGGCTTGCTTTTCTATATTTTGGTCCCAGATTTTTAGAATATATGAATTGCATTCTAAATAAGGTTTTGTATGTCATGTGTGAACAAGAGTACTCCTATTCAATTGTTAATTCAAATTCTATCACAATAGGTGCAATGCCATCCTAGTTCTTTATACCTTGATGCATCATACCTATGTGTATTATCAAACATAAGGAAAGTTATGCTCTTTATTTCTCCTATCCCTGGATAAGCAATACATCATCATCATTCATCATCATATCTAATAAAGTCTCAACAACTCATAGAATTTTTTGAATTCTACATCTTCTTGGATTCAAGGGTTGATCCCTCTCATTCTTCTATCCTCTTTCATGCTAACATAGTATCATTTCATCAATGCATCCATCCTACATTCATAAAACATCCACACTCTTATCCTACATAATCACATCATATCATCATAAGACAACATCATCCATCTCATCCATCTCACATGCATTGCATAATAATTTAAGTTGTTTAGGATAATATAGATTTGTTATTCTAAGCATCTTTAAAAAATCTCATTTGCATCATCATTATCATATAGATCTGTTAGTCTAAGCATCCATACATCCATCTTGAACCTCTTTGTCACGAGATCAATTCTCAAATTAAAATTTTCACTAAATCTCTCGAGGGGGCAATGTACCAACGCACTTCTTTCTGTTGGGGCATCCGAAAAAAAATCAGATTTTTTTTTAATTTCAATCATGGCAGCATCATTCTTTGAATCGATGCAATAGGTACATTTCTTCAAAGAGGGGCAAAATGTAGACACTCAAAATAATCAACATCATGCATCTAAATCCCCCTCTAATTAACATCCAATTCCTTTATTAATAAATAAAAATTCACTAATTAACAAACTAATATTCATGATACTTGATTAAATAAATCAAATTATTTAATTAAGTTGTAACATTTGGTCCTCTCATTGGATTTAATATTAAATCAAATGTGAAAACCCCTAAAATCCTCCAAGTTAATTAATCTAAATTAATTAACCTCTAAACACCATTAACCATTCTCTAGGTTTTTACTCAACCTTGGTCAAACCTAATCCCTTAACTAACCCACCCACTTGCACATGAAATTCATTTTAATTAATTATCTAATTATCTCTATTTTCCCTCACAAGGAATATTCCCAAGGAATATTACCTCATTAACTCCATTTTTTGACTTTCTTGTCCAAACAAATTTTCCCCCAAAATCTCTCAACCATATGCATTTAAAGCCATCTTTCATATTTCAAATCCACCTAACTTCATTTACTTGCACAATCTCCAAAATGTGCTAATTCATCCTCCAATCACATGTGGACAAGTGGATTTATCTCATTGGTTGGTCTTTTGTACCACATTCATCCAAATCCTTCAATTTTCAACTCTTGAATCTATAAATACAAGGTATTCTTCCTTCAAAATCATCTAGAGTTTTGGGCATTTGCATTATCATCACTTGCATCTCGGCATCAATATCATTTTGAGCTTATCAGGGGGTGGGAAAGGGCATCCTTTCCACATCATAAGGAGCACCACTCCCATTATGGAATAGATTTTGATCTTTCTTTCATATGTTTTCGTTTAGTTGTTTTATTCTATTTATCTTGTTTGCATAGGTAGCATGATCAAGTATTTCATAGGGATGTTCTATTTTCCTTGTTTATATTGATTAATGCTAACATTGGTCACGGTTTGAACATTTTGCAGAAAAAAAATCCACATAAATCCCTACTTTAATCCATTTAAACTTATTCTATTGGGGAATTTGTTTCGTGTTGATGTGGAACAATGACCCTTCCCAATCATGTGATTAGTGAGTTTGTTTCAATCAACTCTATTGAAGAAAAATGATGAAAACATGATTAATGATAAATTGAACATGATGCAAGAGTTAATCTACCATTATTTTATGCTAAAATATGTACATATGCAATTGCTAAGCTAATCTAAGTGAGATTAAGCTAAAATATTCAAACCCTAATTATATATTTAACTAAATGGATGCATGGAAGACATTAATGGAAGCTTAAAGCTATTATGCAACTACAAATGAACTAAAAATATGCTAAATGTGTGCAAAGTATGAGTGAGAATGTGAGTGATATCAACAACATAAGTTTTCTCTAAAAGATGGATCCATTTGTCTCCAAATAGTGACCTATTTATAGGAAAGCAAATGAGAAATGGAGGGTTAAGATCAAAAAATTTAATCAACGGTCAAGGATGGAAGAATTTGGAGGCATGGATCATGGATTCTCATCAACGGATGTGGTCAAACTCTGGAGAAACTGTAACTTCCAACCTCCATATTTTCCTTAATCTAAGTTTTTATTATGATACAAACTTCATGATTGCTTTTGTCGACTTCCTTGAAGATCCTTTTATTTTTTTCCTTCCATATTCCCTAGGTAACAAAGGGAGGGACTTGGTTCTAGAAATCACTAATAACTTTATGAGAAAAGGGGCAATTTGATCAAATTTCTATAAACGACTTAATTGAGTGAGGAAACACCCATTTAGTGAACAACAACAACAACATGAAGAAGGACCAAACCTCTATGGAGAACTGACAATGAAAGAAGAGGTGCATTATTGAATCTTCATCTTGCTTGCAAAGAGAGAATTTGTTAACCAACTAGAACCCCCTTCTAACTAGATTGTCAATGGTAAGAATTTTTCCATGTGAGGCAACCCACTAGAAATAGTTAATTTTGGGAACCAAGTTCTTCAACCACACTTTTTCCCAGTGATAATCTCTAATGTATATCAAGGGCTTGACCAATTCCTCATAGGTCAAATTTATAGAGAAACAACCAGAAGGGTTGCTCTTCCAAACCCAGTCATCTTCCCTTTCACTATCAAACCACTTTGCCTCCCCAATTATATTGTGAAGCCTTAGTAAGGTCAAATCCCAGTTGATCTATTGCTAGCCTCTTAAATTAGCCCTCCTTAATATCTTATTGAACTCCTTCCAGTTAGGTTCATTCATCTCCCAATTAACATAGTCAAAAACCTTTTTGCCACATATCCTATTATGGATTTGTTTGAGGGGATTTAACCCATCAGTAGAGGACAAAGTAGAAGTCTCAATCCACGGGTCCTTCCCAAAGTCAGTATTTTTATCATTCCCGATTCTCTTTCTAACTCCCAATTTCAATACATTTTTTATTTTAACAAGGTGATTCCATAAAACAAAACCACTAGGCAAGTTAGTCATAGAGAGAAAACAACTAGGGTTCCTATTCTTAAAATACTTGTCTTGGAAAATATTTACCTAGTCTTTTGACCCTTCCAGGAGGTTCCAACCTACTTTCGCAGGATTTGCTAAGAAAATTGATTCTCCTTATCCCAAAATCACCCACTTTTTAGTGTGCACACTTTTTCCCAACCAACTAGAGAAAATCTATTTTTTTCTTTCATTCCAGACCACAAGAATATTCTCAAAATCTGTTCTATTTTTTCCCCTATGAAGGCTAGAATTTTGAAGAGAGATAAGTAGTAAATAGGAATATTTTGTAAGGAGGCTTTCAGCAGTTGGATCTTACCAACCAAGCTTAGAAAATTTCCCTTCCAACCAACCAACCTTTTTTCAACTCTCTCAATCAGTTGATTCCAGTAATTATTTTCCTTCTTGGAAAACAAAAGTAACCCAAGGTAGGTCGTAGGTACGACACCATCCTGAAATCCCAACATTCTCACCACTCTTTCCTTAACCATTTGGTGAGTATTAAAGAAGTATATATTACTTTTTTCATAGTTGATAAAATGGCCAAAAATAGTAACATAGTCATTTAGAACATGTTTCCAAAGCCCAACTTCCCCCAGCGAGGCTTCCCCAAATAATAGAGTATCATCAACAAATTGTTGGTGGGAGCCAGGAAAAAGAGACAAGGCAAATTTAAAACCTTTTAGGGCTTGAGAGTCCACCAACATTTGAATATTCCTTCCAAGAACCTCAACAAGAATGATGAAAAGACAAGGTGAGAGGGGGTCACCTTTCCTAAGACCATGACCACAAGAGAAGAAGCCTTGGGGGACACCATTAACCAAAACAAAGCACATGGGGGAGGTAATATAAGAAAAGATCAGCTTAAGGAATTTTCCTTCTATCCCAAAATTCCTAAGAACAACAAAGAGAAACGGCCAGGAGACTCTATCATATGCCTTAGATGTATCAATTTTGAAGGCCATCCTAGGATTTTGAAAATGGTCCATACAGTGGAGAATTTAATGAGTAGAGATGACAACATCAAGGATGTTTCTACCTTGGAAAAAACCTTTATGGTTTGGGGCAATGATTTTTTTTAACACCGGTTTGATTCTAAACATAAGAATTTTAGAGAAGATTTTATAGACCATATTGCAAAGGCTTATAGGTCTATAATCCTTAATTGAAGAGGCATCCATATTTTTTGGAATGAGGGCAACAAATATGGCATTCAGTTGGTCTAGGAGCCTACCTGACCTGAAGAAATCTCTAGCAACATTAAGAGGTCTTTTTTGACAATATCACAGTAGGTCTGGAAAAAAGTAAGAGGAAACCCATCCGGGCCAGGGGCTTTAAAAGCTCCAAAAGAGAACATAGTATTTTTAACTTCTTCCATAGAGATAGCATTAATCACATTATTTAAATCAAGATCAAAAATAAATTAAGGGATCACCTCAAGAAAGTCATCATGTACCTTGTTTACATTACCCAAGGCAATGTGGTGAGAGGAGAAGAAGTTAACAACTTCCCCAACAATTTCCTTTTCGATGGAGACCACAAAGCCATCCTCTTTCAGAAGCAATCTGATCCTATTCCCGCTTCTATGTTTCAAGGTAGATTAATGATGGAAGAATTTAGTATTCCTATCCCCTTAAGTTAACCATTGAACATGAGACTTTTGTTTCCAAAATATTTCTTCCTTTTTGTTAATCTTAAACCATTGAGATCTGAGGTCTCTTTCCTTAGCACATGGGTGAAATCACAATATGGTGTCTCACTTTTTACCCAAGATGGACATTTTCATCAATATTTTTAATTGAATCTTCATCTTCTGAGACCTATGGCAGCTAAACTGTTAACAATTTGAAGATGATGTGAACTAGTGATTTGTGGAAATTTATTTGTAGATTCTAAATATATATATATATATATATATTTTTAAAACAAATCATGAATTTTTCAACATCTCCTTTAATAACCGGTTTTAAACAGAAAACAACATTTTCAAAAAGTAACGTTTGTGTCGTACAACACAACTTTTTTTCTATAAAGGATTAAATTCTCATTTTTGAAATATAGATTCTCAACATCAATATCTAGGGAAGGGATATTTTTTCATAATTTTTTGTTGCATATTTTTTTTAATTATTTTTTGAAGTCATTGTAACTATAAATTTGGACATGCGCATGTGTCATACAACCTAACTTGTTGTGTATATATCGAAATCTAATTTATTCTTTGGGGTGAAACAAGGACATAAATACCTAGGGAATGGGTATTTTCTGAATTTTTCTTACAATGGTTTACTATTTTTCCACCTTTGCACAATAAAGAGTTTGATGTTTAGAGAAAAACCTATGTTTAATAAAAACTGAAAATTGAGTATATGATAAAATGAAAATATATAAAAAAATATACTTGTTAGAAAGCTCATTTTGAGGGCTACAATATTGCAACATATAATTTTTAAATGACATTATTTAATCCCTCAAAAGGTAAAGAAAAGTGGTTTTTCTCCAACATTTTGATAGGTGTAAAGGAGACTCCATTGTGGGTATGATTTAATACTAGGTTTTGATAGGCTCTATCTAAAGGGATTTAATTGAAAAGGGTTGATAAAACCCCTTAGATCAAATCACCTTGGACTTAAATCATTCATTTTTTTCCTAAAAAAATAGCATGTACAAGAAATGAGACACACTATTATGGTAACACCCACATATCTCTTCATATCTCTTCATCCACAAGACCAGCCTCCATGTTATCCTAGGGAATTATTAATCTAAAATATATTAGGTACCAAAGGTCACCTTATTCCATCCTTTCACTCTTCACTTGATTCTACTAAGCTTTTCCACCAAGCAATACATAGGGGTGCCTCTTAAAGGTTCCTCCGAGAGCAAAAAATTTTGGGTGAAGGCTCCACATTATTTCAAATCTGAAAGGGAATGGTCTTTAAGCACTAGAGAATTATGATCAAATTCAACTCTTGGGAGAGCAGAAAGAGAGAGGAATTGAGAGATATTTCAATTGGAAAAGATCATAAACCTATCTAACTTGACTTGGATCAGATGGTCTCCATTCCTTCTATTAGACCATGTGTACTTAGAGCATTGAAGAGGGATATCAATAAGGCCAGCTAATTTTAGGAATTTAGCTAGCTCCATCATGCTATTTAAATAGTCATCCAGCCCCCAAATTTTTTTGAAGGAAGAAGGGGGGAATTGAAATCCCCTCCTATCATCCAATGATCATTTTTTTGTTTTTAATAGCATCATTTAAGTGCTTCCAAAGTAGAAACCTATCCCTGCTCAAATTGGGAGTATAGATATTTATTAAGTTCCATTTCTCCTAGGAAGCCATATCTTCCAAGGAAACCATCAGACTATTCCTATTAGCATAGCACATAGATCCTTTAATTTAGAGGGATTCCAAAGGGTAACTATACCTCCAGAAGCCCCTTCAATGTCACTAACAAAATAATTCACTCCAGGCTAGATTCTCAAATTTTCTTTATCAAAAGTCTCCTTCTTCATCTTAGTTTCTTGGAGGAGAAGAACATCCACTTTATTGTCCAGGATACATGTTTTAACCAAAAATTTGTTATATGGGCTATTAAGGCCCCTTATATTCTAGGAAAGGTACTTCATAGAGAAAAAAGAAAATAACACCTCTAGAACCCCAACGAAATAACCAGGGCTACTTGTTTTTGGACTTCGACCTTGTGACTAAATCCAAAGTTCTTTGTTTCCTAGCAACCACATCCCTAACAGTGTCTTTGGTTCTTGAATCCTTTTTGACCAAGTTAAGGTGGTCAGACAAATGGTTTTTAATATTTTTCAAAATTCCTACTAGAAAATTCATACCTAATTATTTACTTGCAAAAAATTACAAAAAGTATGTGTCACATTTGAGCATGTGTCATCTACTTATATTGAACTATTTGAAAAAATATATTATGTTTTCTTATAATTAGGGTGGTCAGACAAATACTTACTTTTTTTTTCCAAAATTTAATATACTACTGCATTGAAATTTTAAATTTTAACCAAACCAAATTACTCTCTTTCAAAAAATTCCTAATAGCTTACAAACTACATTCAAGAGAATGGTGAGTTTGGCTTTTCAAGCAAGGAAAAAAGCCTAAAATTTTTTGGCAGTAGAGTTTCACTCATAGGGTGGGGGAGGCTTGACCCTCCTCCACATATTCATCCTCTAGTGTGTTCTTGAAATGACACCAAGGTCATTCCCCTGCACTCACTCATGCAAGATTACTTGAGAGGGGTTTGAGAATTTATGGAGGGGAATTCACCCCCCCCCCAATGAGGTAATTAAAAACCAGATGGTATTTCAGATGGTGCTCATCATCCCAAGTCATTTAGAGATATTGTGATGACTGAAGAAGTGGTCTATCTACTTGGGGAAAGGTTTTTAGTGCTAGAGCGAGCAGGCAGTGAGGATGGGGGATGCATTGGAAGAGGTAAGTGCCCTCCTAAATCCCCTAGAATTGATATCATAGTTTCAAACTCTAATTTAAAATTGGCATTCTGTGAAGAAGATCATAAATTAAAAAATTATTGCAATTTATCTAGCGGTCGCAAATATCAATAAGGTTTTAGATAGAAAGTACATGGATGAATGGTTAACTAATGTGTGGGGAAAAAATGAAATCCATTTCTCTTATTGTAGAATGATTCAAAAGGGATTATGTGTCATATTCCTCAGGAACCACGAAATGCAAGAACAAGTGGTAAAAAACAATTTTGGAACATTGGGAAAAATATTTTTAGAGATTTGGCATGGACACCAAAAGCCCTAAATGAAGAGGTTCTAGTCCTCTCAAGCCCAAGGTGGGTAGCCATGATAGATGTGTTTCCTAGACTCTAGATATTTATCAAATTGATTCTCGAACTTTATGGTCAAGTTCTTCGAATCAATAACAATGAATCAGTGTTGCCTTTCGCAGGTGCAAGAGAACTTGTTTCCCTTATTTTTGGCATGGATATTCCAGAATTTTTTCTCTTCAAACTCAATAATGACAATGTGAAATGTTCCATAAAGGTACGCGAGGGGCCTTAATTTGTGTGTTACCTTTGTCATAGAGAGGGACATGTAAGAAAGGAATGCCTATTGATTTCAAAAATAAACCTCAGTTCCAAAGTGGTTGTGGGGAGAAAAGAAATGACTTAGCCAAACCAAAAACCCCTAACCCTAATCTAATCTAGCCCTTGAAACCATGGTCTAGCCCACCTCTACTAGGCAGGGCACCACTGGTGAACTAGTTACATGTCAATCTAAATTGATTGAAGAAATCATAGAAACCTTTGTCTTCGATGGTTCTTGCAATTAGTGCACTGATGGTACCTTGAAGGGTATGGGTATGTGGGAATATGGCTTCAAAAAAGGGACTTGTTGATAACCCAATCTTGGATCGAAGGAAATTTTTATTTTAAACCTAGAATCAAATGACTATAAAAAGAAGGAAATTTTTGATGTTAAACCTAGTCCTGGCACCAAACTCTCAAGGGGTATAGGGACATCTAATAATAATAAGGTCATTGAGGATGGAGGAGACCCCAAATTAGGGAAACTCTAAAGAACAAAGAGATCCTATAGGAAGGGAAAGGAAACCCTAATCGCAACAGGGAGAGGGAGCCTTAAAATTATGTCCAAATAAAAGAGAAAGCAAACCATTGTGGTCATTTTAAGCCCCATGGCCAAAAGGATGGAGACAAAGTCAAATATTCCTAAATATTTTAAAAACTTTAGGCCTGAGAAGGACCCCACACCTAGCATTAAATAAAATTAATCTCAATTGCATATCTTGGAATATAAGGGGGTTGGAATCCCTTGATAATAAATAGATTATAAGAAGGTTTCTAAATCAGTGTAGAAATAAGGATCTAGTGCTGTTATAGGTACTCAAAGCAACAATATTTCCGAAGAAACTAACCTTAATTTTGTTTGGAGATAAGCCTCACATCTTTTCACTCAACATGAAAAAGGTAGGGGGGGAGCATCTATCCTCATTTCCAAATAACAAAGGCAACATGTCTCTAGTTTTGGAACCTCCCCCTACAATAGAGCAGTTTGGATCACCTTGAAAGAGGGAGACTCTTCATTTGGAATTTGTTCTATATATGCACTTAATGAGTATGGGGAAAGGATCAAACAATGGAAATGGCTTTGTGAACTTGAAAACATTTTGTGGATCCTCAAAGGTGACTTCAACATGATTGAAAACCGAGAGGACAAGGCTGCGGGGTGAATATGGACTAGAAAGGGAATGAGAAGAATTTTTTGACCAAGATGAAAACCAAGTTGAAACTATCAAACTTTATTGATGTGTAGAAAAAAGAGTTTTCCAACATTTGGTACACTTGGTGCAATGCCCAAAAAGGCAATAAGAGAATCTACTATCATCATGACATATTCTACCTAAACAAGGATCACTTTAAACAAATCCCCTAAGGGATGGGTGCAAGATTGAGGTACACCCATATACTCTTTCAGGTCACCACCCTATAAAAATAAAGATCCTCCTCAAAAAGGGTCGTGACTATGAAAAGGAAAATAAAGGAGAGGTTTTCTCCTCAATACAAAGTTTCTCAAAGATAGGGATTATGTAGATGCAATGAAGACACTCAGATATATAAAAGGTTAGATGTACAAAGAACTGACTGCAATTGAGAGGTGGAATATCAATACTAAAGGATGGAAAAAATTGTTCCAAACAATAGGGAAAAAAAGGGCCATGGATAGGAGGAGAACTGAAGAGCTTCTTCAAGAAGAAATTCTCTAGGAAAAATCCAACTTGTAAAAGAATCTTGAGAATGAGACTTTGGGATGCAGCCTAATGACAGTTAAAGATGCCTTGAGGAGGTTGCAAGACTTTAAAGGGAAAGGGTTAAAGATAAGGTCCAAACTCAATTGGTTGGAAAGTGGTGACAAAGGAACCAAATTAATATTTAGTTTTATAAAGGAGAAGGGTGTCAGGGAGTAGATTGAAAAAGTGTAGGTTGAAAGGGTGGCCTTTTCTAGTCAAGAAGAAATCAAGGGTCACTTCTTCAGCTTTAACAAGAATATTTTCACCTTAGAAGGTAATATTGGCAGGTGTGTTGATGCAAGAAGTTTAGTCAGAAGTATTATTCCAAAAAAGGTTGAAAGGAAGGAAGCGGAGGAGCTCTCTATGGAAATTTCCAAGGAAGAGATTAAAAAATCCATCTCTTCTATCCAAAATGATAAAACACCTAAATCAAATAGACTCCCAATAAAGTTTAATAAGATCTTTAATGATTGGATTGTAGATGATTTATTTATGGTATACAAAGAGGCTTTAAACTTAGGTTCCCTGTGGAGGGATACAAATAGGGGCATTATAAAATTGCTCACCAAGGGGACAAAACCCTTATAAAAACCTGGAGGCCAATAACTTTGCTAAATGTATCCTATAAAATCATTGCAAAAATATTGGCAAAGAGGCTAGTAAATATTCTACCAAAGTTCATTAGTAGCACCTAAATAGGGTTCTTTAAGGGTGATATATACTAGTGTAGTGTAGAAAAATGTATCCCTTTGCATTTTCACACTTGTTTAGGTCCTCCCTCTTGAAATTTGGTTCATTTATGCCTTAATTGGTTTGATTTTTCATCCACAAGCCTTATTAAATGCACTTTTTTGAGGATAATCTTGACATTTAACAAATGATAAATCATAATCTAATGTTTTTGGTTATATGTTCGAGATATATTGATTTGGGAATCATACACCACATTGGGCATATGGGTCTCACATAGGTCTCGAGACTTGATTTTAAATGTTTCATCGAATTTAACATTTCTTAGAGTTTGTGTCCTGTGTTTGAGCCACTAGGATTCATATGCCTAATCTAGCGTATGAGTTCCACTTTAACCAAGACTTATTTTAAATCATTTTTTGGCAGGATTTTATTATCCTAGATCTGATGTCGGCTTGTAGTGTTGTAATTTTGAGAAATTTGGCATAAACAAGTATAAATACAAGTTTATTTTACTTTTTCACCTAGAAATTTTGAGTCAAGAATCCTAAGATTTCACAAGAGCATTATAGAGTATTCAAGAGCATTCAAGAAGGAATTCAAGGGAAAATTTGTAGAAGATCATTGCAATAATCAAGATCCATTTCATCATGTCAAATATTTAGTGTATCATACACGTTTTTGAGCTAATGTGATGATGTAGCATTGGAAATGAAGTTCAAGCATTCAAATCCATTATCCTATTCAAGTTTCATGATCAAGATCCACAGTCATTGAGGCCACTTCATGCTAGTTTTCAGATTTGTGATCCAAGGTTTCAACAAGGTTTGGCGAGTTTCAACATTGCTTTTGTTCATTCGTCATTCCTTCATACTTTTCTATTTCATTTCAAGGTTTAATTACCAAAATGGGGTTTGACCAAGGAAAACCCCCATTCCCTAACAAAACAACACTTTTCCCCTCTTGATGCGTGTTTGCAGATCTAGGTGAATTTGAGCTTGAAGATTCTTTGAAGACAAAGTTTCAAAAGTTTCCAAGAAGTTGTCATCTTCATGAAAAACTCACGTACAGACCATAATTTAGACTTTCAAACTTAAAGATCAAACACGAAAAAAGTTATAGAAGATCACTAGATCCTATAGAAATACCATTCAAACCCTAATATTCGGACTAAATGACCCCTCTAGGCATATGAGTCTTAGTACATCCCTTTTTCCAGCTTTTCGATCTTGAACAGTCAATAGAAGATTCTAGATTTTTCCTAGATTTCTATAGTAGGACTAAATCACCCAACTTGGTGTATTATTCCTAGTGAGCTTCAAACAACAAATTTCCAAGGTTTATAGACCTTGTTTTGACCTCTCCACTCCTCTAGGTACCTTTCTATTTCATTCTATTTATCAAATCTGATTTGATTCTTTTAAGTTTCTAGGGTTTTGTGCATAGGTGTTTGAATTTCTCCTTTAAATATTCATTTAATGGTGAACCCATGTCCAGTCATGTAAGGAAACCCCTAGTACTTCCCTCAATTGAGTCACTTGGTTGAGGGATCTTGGTTTCCTAGTGAACTAAAGTGTGAAATAGCTCCCAAAGTTCCATCTCCTAAATGGTGGAACCCTTTTTCCTTTTGGTTCAACTGGAGAACCTAATTACCATTTGGGAAGAAATGAACTAGGAAAAGGAGGACAATCAAGAGGTGGCAATGATTTTGTTGGACTTCAAAAAGGATTATGATAGGGTGGAGTGGGACTTTATCAAATTGACTCTAGAAGGATTTGGCTTCCTTGAAGGCTTTTGCAACATGGTAACCACACTCTTCAAGGATGCAATGGCACAAGTTGATGTTAATGGATCCCTCATAGAGGATTTTGGGCTAGAAAGATCAATAAGGTAGGGATGCCCATTGGCCCCTGCATTGTTTGATATTTTCTCAGATTTTTTGCACTATATCCTCAGAGTAATTGACTCCACTCCAAAGGTTAAAGGCATAATGGAGCCTGATAACAATGAGCTCCTCAACATTCAATTTGCAGATGATACTACCCTTTTTCCCAGGCTAAATGAGGCCAATGCCCCCAACTTGATGGGAAAGATAAATACATTTTTTTTTGTCTCAAGTGCCAAAGTATCTCTTTCCAATTCCATCATGCTAGGGTGGCAGGAGAAGCCCTTAGATTGGCTAAATAAATTTGAGATACATTGGGGATGCCTCCAAAAGTAAGTTAGGTACTTGGGTATCCCATTTGTTCTATGCCTAAACTTAAAGGAAATGTGTCTATGGCTCAAAGGTAGAATTGACAAGAAAATTGGGAAATAGAACAAATAATTCCTTTCTATGGAAGGAAGGATCGAATTGTGCCAAAAAATCCTATCCTCTTACAACCTATACATTTCTTCTATATGGTTGTTTAGCAACTACTAGATTGATGATATTTAGAAAAAAATAAGAGGCTTCCTATGGTTGGATGGGAAAGGGAAGAGGAAAAAACATGCAGTTATGTGGATTTGGTGTTGTATGAGTAAGGTAGAGAGCGGAATTGGGTTGAAAGACCTAAATTTGTAAGGAATCACCCTAGCTATTAAATAGATCTTCAAATATTTTGAAGGTAATGAACCTTGGAAGGTTTTCGTGAGAAACATCCAAGGTGCAATTCCTAAACATGCAAAGGAATGGAAAGAACTCCCTCTCAATGACCTACTCAGTATGGGTTACCCTATATCCCTTGGGGGCTCGGTGGTGTTCAAGATCATTTGGAGAGCTTGGGAGCATATAAATCACTTCATTATAGATTGTCAGTTCTTCAAAAACAATACAATTTCCACCCATAGATCAATTTGGGGGAATCTTGAGCATAACATAAAACCATTGACACTTCTGTAAGTATGCTCTACAAAAAACTAGGCTAGTAAAGACATCAAACTCTTTAAAGACCTCTTTAACTTGAGGGGAACTTAAAAGAGTGGAATCAACTATGTGAGGAATTCAACTTGTCGGGAACCAACTAGAGAACATATTCAATGATAAGGGAAGCTTGTAAAGAAATGAATCCCCCAATTGAATCCAACCCTAACTTAGAACAACATAAATAATTTAAATGGATTGATGGTACTATGCTTGCAAAAATCAATGCTATATCAATATACTACACCCTTGCTAGTCAACAAGAATCAATAAACCATCTAAACACTATGTGGAATGTTGAAATGAACAAAAATGATTGGTCCAAGATCTTCAAAAATAATTGGTCTTAAGTGATTGAGCTAAAGAAATCCTATTTTAGATGGATTCTAATCTATCAAAGGTTGCCTTTCAAAACAAATTCAAAAGATATTGAAATCTACAATCTCTATAGGGTACCAGAAATAATAAATCATATTTTTTGATTGTATATATGCAAAAGAACTATGAATTTATTTTTTTCAAAATCAATACATTTGAGAAGCCAATGACAAACATAGATCTGAAAAAAATCTCTTATACAAAGATAATAAACTTGGAAAGGAACTCAATTTTCTTTGGTCATGTGTTTCTATTGAATTTTTTTGGAATATTTGGAAAGCAACGAATTAGGAAAGATTTAATGGATCAAGGAGGGACTTACAAAGTTTGTTAAGAGACTCACCCTGTACAATATTAACTTTTCAAGTGACAATGATCAAGTAAAGTTCTCTAAATTCAAATTCCTCAAGCTACTAGAGGAGGGTACCCTTAGAATCAAGTATCAACCTTCATGAAGTTAATTTTGGTCACAATTGGCAACCTAGTAGTGTCATTTTTCTCCATGCCCTACAATCCTTTCAAAATGAGTTCAATGAGAAGAGTGGAAAAGACACCCCTATTGTAGAAGTTCCTACTCTTCTCGGTCTGGAAGATTTCCCCATGGAAGAGGTTGTTGTTGCAGAGGCATGCTTAGTGATGAAGGACAAAGGACTAAATGTTAGAGGAGGCAAGGCTTCATAATACAGACTACTCTATGTTGTCTCTTGACGTCAGATAGGAATTGGTCACACCTAGCAATGCAAGGTTATAATTTTAGTATAAATTGTAATCAGCATTCGCAAATATACTTACATATAAATTCGTTGATTTATTGTATGTAGCTAGATTATGCAAACATACATGTACATGCACACCGATATATATGTTGATATGTAATATAAAAGGGCACAAGGTGAAGACTGAATTCTGATTTTGTAAGGGGTTTATTGTTGGTAGTGGTAATGTTGAGAAGTTAGCTATAAATTTTGGTGTTCCATCTATAATTAATACAAAAATACATTCAATTTTCTATAAATTCTATTCCTACATATTTTCAAAATTACGTTAATAACCTATTCAAATTCTTATGTGAAGTTTCTTAAGTTCTCTTTTTTGTATTTTTATTGCCACTTAAGGGCCTTGTTTGGCCATCACGATCCTGCATTGACCCCTAAAATAATCCATAGGCTTTATTCCTTGTCTTATTGCAAGTTGTATTTTATACTAAACCAATTATTCCATTATAATTATTCTGAGGTGGAGAAATGTGATCTAAGGCTAATGGCTAACCTAAATAACACCTTCCACAATTGAACATTGGGGGACACAAAAATTACCAAGAGAAACTATTTGGCTATTGCCCTCAAGGAAGAGCCAAAACAACTAGTCAAGGTTTTGGTCCCATTTTTTGTGTATTAGTTTGATGATGGGATGATTGAGATTAATATTGAAAATTAGGTAAATTAATACTAAAGAGCTTGGGATTGTCATAGATTCTAATAAATGTAGAACAAAGATACAAAAAATGAAAGAAGATTTGGGTAGTGCAGATAGAGGGGCACCTGTGATGTAAATTTGAAGTTCATCTAGTGGAAGTAGGGAAAATCAAGGAGTACAAAATCATAATTAGCTAAAGTCTTCTGAATCAAATAAGAATCAAAATCCTCAAATTTCTCTAAAATAAATAAAAATATATTATTAGAATTATCCCTATGATAAATATATTTTTTCTTGCACACCGATTCTTTCCTTTATTATGACACTTCACTAAAATAAACTCTTTTGAGTTAAGACCTATTGCATTAAATTTAACCATAGAGACATCTGGCAAAGAATTAAAAGCATCTAATATCTTTTTCCCTAAAGATTCCCACAAGCATGATAAACACACATTTAAAAGGAAGTCTCACAATCCAATTGCAGAGTCTAATCCATACTTCCTAATCTAATCTCTGTTGATTGAAACAAATGATTATTAAGATTAATTTCCACCTATATGCAAGCATACATGGTTACCTTTCTTTCCAACATGTGGTGAGAATGACCAAAGGGTTTCCCAAAGATAGCCACAATATTATGCAAAATATTTGGTCTTCAAAATTTCATTAGAAGATGAAGAAGGAAAATCCAAATTGAAATCTTAGATGAAAGCTCCTCAACCAGATTAAATTCCACATGCCAAGAATGAATGAACAATACTACTTTATTATATATAAAAAATTCCTCTCTCAAAAGAAATTGTTTGATTAGCCATTCTTAAAAATGTCACAAAGAAGAAACAATATGTCACAAGGATAGTCTACATATTCCCTTCTACCTTCCATGTATGATGGAAAAATATAATATGACTCAAAATCCATATATTTACAAATCAAAAAATGCTCTAACAAACAAAGCATATCATCAGCTATATCTTCTAGATTGATGACAAAAACAAGATGATGGACACATTTTTTTACAAACATCCATTGTATCAAAGACGATAATAAACAATTTGTGATATTGCTATCAAGATTTAACCATGTAGTTTTTACAAGTCAAACTCATTGACCCATGTTTCATGAGTAGTGGTTCACAAGAAGTAGAACCCATCTCTCATGGTAATGAATGGTCCATTTAACACTCATTGCATCTAAGTGATGCTCACAAAGGTGAAGCACTAGGTCTTCCCGACAGGTCACCCATCTCAATACTACTCCAGCTCAAGTGCACTTAGCAATGAAGTTTTCCCAAAGATTAAACCCACTTAACTTGCAATCCCATTTGCAAAACCATCATTATAAAGCTCCTTTATCTCATCAATTGATAACCTATATAAAAATAAGAAGAAATCTAACTTATCAATAAACAATTTGATCAAATCTACTTCTATGCATAACCTACATAAGAACATTTTCGTGACCAAAGGTTGTGACCTTATCAACACAAATAACATCCGTAAATGAAAGGCTAAGTGGACCCCTTAACCAGATATAGTCGCTGAGAATGACAAGAGAAGGTTGTCCGTTTCTACAAGAAAAACCATTGACTTAGCTACTCCCCGTTCGTCTCGGCACGTTTTAATTTTGCTCGTCTACAAAAGAAGCGTGTAATTTTGGATCGTCATCAGACTGCAGCCTCTTTTTTGGCTGCAGTCAAATTTTTTGAACGCTACCTCCATAAAACTCCAAATTATTTTATTCTTTAAACAGAAAACAAAAATCTCCATATCGAAATTCCACTGCAGGTAGCAAGGATTGCACATAACCGTAAATGATAGCGATTATAGCCATTTCTGGGACGACAAATTCCCCCAACTGATAGCGGAAAAATAATGAAAAAATATTACTACTTTTCTATATTTATCTAATTTGTCGACTTTTATGAAAAGATTTATCATTTATTTTAATCATACCTAAAACTAATCAAATATAAATAAATATTAAATATACAATTACATCAATTACATCAATGTAAATCATAGATTCTTTATAAAAAAAAATTGAATGATCTATTTAAAAAGTGCAGTCACAGAGATCACTTGTTTAATTACGTTCAAGAGGTGTTTCTTATAAGAGGTGAGGAAATCCATGTACACAAAAACTCAAAAACACATGATCATTATGAATTTTACGTCTGAAATAAAAGCACTTTACCTGTAAATGTAAATGAGTTACAGAATGATGCATATTCGGACATGAAAAATTAACTCTCAAGTAAATTTCTCTAGAGACATGAGTTCGTTCTAAGCACAAATAAATAAATAAAACCCTACACTCATAGACATATGTGTAAAAACCATAATCCTTGCGGTTCACATAATACACCTCTTGGGTAAACTTCTATCGAGACAGTTCATTCTAAGCACAAATAAATAAAACCCTACACTCATAGACATATGTGTAAAAACCATAATCCTTGCGGTTCACATAATACACCTCTTGAGTACACTTCTATTGAGATAGTTCATTCTAAGCACAAATAAATAAAACCCTACACTTAGACATATGTGTAAAAACCATAATCCTCATCGTTCACATAATACACGTTAGTGAATAAACACATTATGTTAGTGCATTTATTTCAGGTGATGAAATATTTAAAATTCAGAATATATTAAAAACAAAATAAATTATTGTGAAATAAGTAATATTTATAATTTTCTCATATATTGAAGAATTTGTAGTTATTCTATTGATAAAGGATGATCAAAATGTGAGTGAAAACTATAGGTAAGTGAAAGAGAGAAAATAATGTATTTTCTTTGTTTTCAATATGTGCTAGGTAATAATATAAATGTGAATTTAGTGTTTTAATTTAAGCAAAAAATTTATTTATGCCATGAAAAGTAAAATAACAACAATTGAATAACATGAGGTTTTAGCTAGATTTACTAAAATAATAAGATTTTATACAAGTTCCTGATAAATATATTATTTTTATTAATATAATAATATTTATTATTATATTAATAATATGATATTATTAATAGGAATGAATTTATGAAAAAATTTAAAAGGGATATATCTCATTACATGGATAGGCGTAATTTTATAATGTCATTACGATGTCTATATAAGAAGTTAGCACAATTTGCCACAACAAAAAAACAAACACACACACACAAAACAAACATATTTTAGAAAAAAACAAAACAAAAAAAATATATTTTAGAAAAAAATTAAAAAACATTTAATATATGACAATAATAATAATATAGATAAGCTAATTATGACAATAGATGCAACTCTACACAATATATGAGTATAGATAAAGTAAAAGAAAAACAAAAATCTACATCTATTTTTATGTGGAATGATTTTTCATTTTTCATTTTTATTTTTAAAATAGATAACATCCCAACATTTTATTTTCATTGTTTAACTACAATTTTTTTAATTTTTTTCCATCTAATGATTTATTTATTTATTTCAAAGTCTTTCTTACATATTTTATCATTCAGCCATCGAAAACATTAGCCATTCAAAGAAAAAGACACGGACTGTTAAATCAAAGGGGAAAATATAGTCGTTAATAGAGGCAAGCGAATAATACGACCGGTTCTACAAGAAAAATCGTTAGACTTACTCTCGCTCGTCTCGGCACGTTTTAATTTTGCTCAACATGTAAAGTTGCATCCATCATCAGCCTGCACTTTCTCAGTCAAATCTTTTGCACGCTGCTCCTTAAAATTCCCAATTGGTCAATCATTAACGCCTAATTGGAGTTTCGCGGAATGTAGATCGCATGAAAAAATCGCCATAATGAGATAACGACAATGGCCGCACTATAAGTTGAAGCGTACGTGTAACCTTTGCTGACCGCATGAACGCTCCTTTTTAATATTTTCTATGTAACTCGTTTCTTTTGAAATTTTCTAGAAAATAACAGTTGCCCAGAAGCTTCTCTCCTCTAAATCAATGGTTTAGCTGTATAAGATGCTTAGTAATCGGGCGAAGGAGCGTGCAGTCTCGTTCAATTTTCAATCTTCATCATGAACAGGGAAAAGAATTCTGCACATATGTGTGAGAGCTCCGGCAGTTTAATGGAGGATGATATTTTCCAGACAGGAACACTAGACATCATTGGAGGTGTAGATTATTCGGCCATGTTGGGTAATTTTCTTGATTTTCATAGGGAAGGTTTGGTTTTCACAGATCGCCTTTGGACTGGTAGGGACTTTACTGATGAGCAGCAGCTGCCTGAACAATATCGTATTGCTGCTGGGCTTGACGAGGCGTACCCTCAAGTCATGGAGATTCCACAAATTTCAAGCTCTTCTGTGCACTACGAATTGTTTGGTAATAATCTTGTTCCCCATAGTAGATCACAGCTAAATAGTGCATTCAGGAATTACAGGAAAGAGTCAACAAAGGAAGCCCAATTGTGTTTGGCAGCTGCAGTGAAACAGAAATCATTAAAGAGATGCTTCGATTTTCTACGGAGGACGTATAAAAATAGCAGAGACAGTTCAAGTTGGGAAGCAAGTGATGGCTTGGTAGAGGAATCATATGCATTTACGCATAAGATTGCTGAGCGCAACCGGAGAACCAAACTCAGTCAGCAATTTTTGACTTTACGTTCCCTTGTTCCTCACAATCCCAAGGTGAGATTTATGGTTCATTTTTAAATTTTTTCATAATTTTCCTTTACGTATTACTGCTTCTCAATAGCTTCCGTTATGTGGGGTTATGGCTGCCTTCATTGCCTTTTTGCTGCTAATATGGTGTTTCAAATGTGTGCTCGCAGAAAGTCGATAAAATTTCAACACTGTCAAATGCGATAGCGGAGCTGAATCGGCAAAAGCTTCGAATTCAGGAACTTAAGCAACTGAATCAAAGCCTAACCAATGCACTTAACCAGAACTCTATAAGCGAAGGCTGTAGTAGCTTATCATATGGGTGCGCATCAGATTCAAGAAGAGATGCATTGATGCATTATATTTGTGAAGAAGTTGATGTTCTGGTTGAGGAAACCAGCATTCCAGATGAAGCGATCATCGAAGTAACCCTGAAAGAAACAGCATCCAATTGTACTCACATGGAAGCCATTGCTACAATGGATAAGTGCTTGAGAGAAATGGAATTGCAGGTAGTGAGAATCCATTGGAGGGAGTTGGGCTTGGCAAACCAGCTAATTGAGGGGACAATCCGCAGGAAAACAAAGGTACTGCCCTGTACGCAGACTTATTTTTTCCGTATAAATAGTAGAACTTAGATTTGATGCTGAAATTGAAAAACTATGTTTGTAATGCATGATGAAGGGAGAACGATGGGAGACGAGACAGATTAAGACGGCGGTGAAACATGCTCTCACCGGGAGTTAGGAATCCTTAAATAAGAACATAAACTGTGTTTATGATAAGGCAGTAAAAGACTGAGTTTTTGCAAAAAGGGGCACTCGAAATCGCGTGTCCCGAAGCAGATTTGTACAAACTTACAAGATAGTTCAATAAAGATCTCTTTCTTTTAATTACGCATACTCTTTTACTTCGCAATTTTCAAACAACCACAATCTTGTATGATCAATACTTTGCGGCCGATGTGTTAACGTGTTAATCTTCTGGGTTAGCACTTCCTGTTTTGCTTTTTAAGTTTTGGTAGTTTTCCCTCTTTAGATTGTTTTCACAGTTCAACTATTTCATGACTGCCTAATTTTTATTTTCAAACAATAAGATTACACCATTCTTCTCCTGCATGCTTATCAGTCCTGGCCTGAGAGTGGTATCCGAGCACAGGAAAATCAAATTTTATAATCGTTTAAGTTGAAGCGCTGAGCGCTTCCCACTTCCCAGACGGCATTGCCTCGGCCGTCATAGTTAAATCTTTCGAAGCCACTCTTGTTGGTTTTGAAGGAGAAAAACAGTAACAAAACCAATTCTAATGAATTAACATTACATATTAGCCAATGCTAAACAAACAAATATATAAAATGTTGCAGCAATACATTATATTTGTTGATAAAAATCTGATACAAAATGTTCAAAGTTACGAAAATATCTGAAATTAAAAATCCCTCGCAGTTGTAGTTGAGTTTATACTATACCTAAAATTGTTTTGCTTCAAAGTGTTACATTTGATATTGTAGGTTTTTAAACCATAAAAAATAGTCTTCAAATGAACAATACATCCAACATGAGGGAAAAGAGTGGATGCAGCCTTCAAAGATGGAAAGAACAACAAAATATATTTTCGCTAGTGATCTGCACACACTCGGACATAAATCTTACAAAGAAAAAAGCTTCCAAAAGACAGCAGCATACAGAGCGTTTCCAACAAATCACCTACATACAGGAGGACATAACCCGGTGTAGCCAAAAAAAGGAGAATGTTTTTACAATAAAGAAATATTTTTCTATATTTAGCTGCATGGAGTTTTTGAGGAGAATGTTCTGACAAATGTCATAGCACACTACAGCTATCAAAATATCTTAATCAACATATTTATATCTTGTCAAGAACATTAAGAAAACTGGATAGAAAGGGGGCAGCAAAATCTACTACTATCAACCATAAATGGGCGATGGAGGACGCTACGTGTCTTTAAAACATGATGCGGTGTCATTTAAGCATTAATATCTTCAACTCATTCCAGATATACTTATGCATAGTGAGAAATTTTGTTGAAAGGAAAGGAAAGAAAGGTCCTTTTATAGTCTACGATACCAGGCGGTCTATTTTTGGGTTTACAGATGGCTTACAGTATATGGGACTCCTTGTACTCCCAATATGAAGGAGGCACCTAACTCATGCTCCACAATACGAGGTGTACATACCTTACACAGAGAGATGTTTTCCTATCTGCGTAAGAGAAGCTTTTGTAGGCATTGTGTGGCATTGTCTAGGTTGGGGGGAGGTACAACTAGGTTTTAGTGATAAGAGTAATAACTCTCACCAATGCATTCCATATCTCAATTTTTTTAATAAATTTATTTTATGTTTTTAAAATAAATGTATATAAGTTCATGTAACTTTTGATCAACTTTATCCTTTCTAAATCTTATAATTCAGATATTAATTTTTTTTATCGTTCATCATAAAATGGACCCTTTCATTTTCTTTTTTAATCCTCCACCATAAAATGGACCCCATTAAACTTAATCTTTCTTAAAAGGTTGGACCTAATTTTCATTCGCAAACAATATCCATAATTTACCACCTAAAAGGATGGCCTTTAACTTTTCTTCCTCCAATCACCAATTTGCAAATCAACATACCTAATCACTAGGAATTTCCACCTACTCATCCTCATTTTTTCTTATCAAGGCCTTTAAATAAAGTAACCTTTGTCTCATTTTAACATTAATCTATTTGAATCCTACTGAGATTTGTTTGTCTTTAATGCTAAGATTGGCTGCAAAATAGAGGACATGGAGATGTCTGGTACAACTAGCAAACTGGACAAGTAGTTGGGATTACAATCTCCAACACTCCCCCTTAATCACAACGACAAATTCTGATTTCTTTTTTGGTCTCTTTCGCTGATGCTTCGACATCTACAATCTTCAATTTCTAGGAATCAAACCTAGGAAATTTCATTTTGTTGTTGGGATGCTCTACCCATGAGCTCTAACAAAATTTATAACCAGTCCATTGTAGGTTCAGGTGTGAGACACTTTTTTTCTCTTCAACACCATTCATAGAGTCACATTGTTGGTGCTCGGGGATCCTAGCATTAGTGGCTTCTTCTGACTTCATACAAATGTTGCTTACACAGAAATAAAATGCTACAACATGCAATCATATTGTTTCTTTATCAATTGACAACATCACATGACTTCAGTATCCTCCTCTGGTCTTCCAAAAAGTTCTTCAAACTTTAAACACTCCAAATCAAAAAAAAATATTCTACTCAATTTTATTTTTACTCTTTTCCAACCTAGACAATTTCTCATGTAGCCTTCACAAACTTTCTGCATTCTACAAAACCAACTTCAAAACTGAGAAAAGTGACCATGGCCTTCTTTCACCAAAAAAACATCATCCTTAAACAACAAAATAACACTTTTTTTTATCTTCAAACGCTACACAGAAAAGTACAACAAACCTTTTGACGAATTTCTTCAACATCAAACTCTTCAACTGTTGTGGCAATTTCTTCAAGCACTTAATTGATGGTCTTCAGACCTTTTCTTTCTTTCTGCTTCAGTGAATTGTGATTTGGAGGGTGTCAATAATGTTGTGCACCCCCTGATTACTTTTTCAATCGTTTTCTAATGGTATCTTCGAGCTTTCAATTTTTTTCAACTTCACTCAAACTTCTGCAACTATAGCTTTGGCTACCTAACTCAATGCCTCAACTTCTTTTCGATCTTCCAATCCCCCTTGGTGATTTTTTGCTTCAACAACTTCTTAGTTTTCTTTCTTTCTATATGTAGCTTCCTCACAATCAACAACTTCTTCAAAAACCTTTCTATCTTCCAATGCTAGCTTTCAACACCTTCAATCATCGTCATTCTCTTTTTGACTTTCAAAATTGCGACATTCTCCTCTTTTGAGTGATGTACGCACGATTATGGCTTTCTTGGAAGAATATGCTACATAAAGCCTTTAAATCTCCTTTGTCATCTTCTTCCTTTTGGCAATGTCATTACTTTTAATCACAATGGTCTTTGCCAGCTTTCTTTACACTTGGACTGGGATGATTTTGGCTTCCACAATCATCTTGTACCTTTAATGGCATCATCTCAACCTTCAATCTTCCTTTAGCACTTTTAAACAATTTGTAATCCATTGTTTTCGGTTGGCCTCATTTTAAAAGCCACTCAACAATTATCAACTCTTCCTTAGTTGTGAACTCTCAATCAGCTTCTCTATATTCATACTGCAACACTTCCTTAGGTCTTTCTACTCTTCTACTCCTTTCTTACATTGTTTTTCAGACTTTAGGTATGGCCTCTAACAAAGGCTTCTCTTCTAATGCCCATGATCCTCTACTCCCAGTGAGCACGAACGACATGGCTCTGATACCACATATTGGAACAAGGGAGTAGATACAAAAACAAAAAACATTACATCAACCATCATAGCTCCGACTCTTTAGACTTATAGTTTTTTTGACACCATACCCATAGCATCCTACGGACTTACATCTTGCATCTAATAGCTCTACGGATCTCTCACATACAAGTGGTTTCATATTACCACAAACTCACATACATGTGGTTTCAGATCACCACAAACCAACAAATAGGTGGTTTCAAATGACCACAAACTAATAGACAGGTGATTTCAGATGTCCACAATCTAATAGACAACTCTACAAAACTGGACTCCAAAAGAGTGAGTTCCAAAATTCAATGCCATACAATATATAGAAAACCTTGCATCTACGGTGGACAAAAAGACTAACATAAAATAATGTTTTTCATAACACCCACAAAGCGTGTGAGGTCTGTTGCTGTGATAGTGAGCAGGTTGGAGGAGTTAATGAAAAAATCTATTTGAATCTTGTTGAGATTTGTTTGTCTTTAATGGTAAGATTGGCTGCAGAATAGAGGATGCAGAGATGTCTGGTACAACTGGCAAACTGAACAAGTAGTTGGGATTAGAATCTCCAACAGATTGAACCTAGTTTTCATTTGCAAACAATACCCATAATTTACCACCTAAAAGGACGGCCTTTAACTTTTCTTCCTCCAATCACCAATTTGAAATCAACATACCTAATCGTCAGGAATTTCCACCTACTCATCTTCATTTTCGCTTATCAAATCTTTAAATAAAGTAAATTTTTTTCTCATTTTAACATTAAAAAAAATGAAAATTTAAACTATAAATTTCACTTTTACTATCTCTGCTCATCGGCAGTTCCTGCCCATCGGTAAAGTCCCTACCAGTCCAAAGACGATCTGTAATAACTAAGTCTTCCCTATGAAAATTACCCAACATGGCCGAATAATGCACACCTCCGATGATGTCTGCTCCTCTCCTGAAAATATCATCTTCCACTAAACGATAAGAATTCTCACACATCTCTGGAGAATTCTTTTCATTGTTCATGATGAACAATGAAAATTGAACTAGACTACACGCTCCGATCCCTGGTTACGAAGCAGCTTATAGAACTTCACCATTGATTAAACTGGAGAAACTTCTGGGCATCTGTTATTTAGAAAACAACAAAAGAAACTGTTAAAAACAAGCGTTCATGCCGTCAGCAAAGATTACACGTACCTTTCAGCTTATAGTTACCCCCTATCGTTTTCTCGTTTTGGCGAATTTGTCATGAGAGATAGATTCCGCGAAATTCGTATTGTGTGTTAGTAATTGACAAATTTGGAGTTTTATGGAGGCAGCGATTTGACTGAAAAATTGCAGGCTGATGATGATGGACATGCAAATTTACACGTTTCTATTGTTGAGGAGCAAAATTAAAACGTGCCGAGACAAGCGGGGAATAGGTTTAACGATTTTTCTTATAGAAATGGTCATATTCTTCCCTTGCCATTCGCTCCATGATTATCAACATCTATATTTTCCGCTTTGATTTAAGCGTATGCGTCTTTTCCTCGGTATGTTGCCTCGCACACAATAACGACAATCATAATGTATTTTGAGCTTCACACAATTAGTATTTAAGAAACTTCATTATTTGCTGCATTGACCACAAAATATTAATCATATAAGATTTTTAAATAAAGAAAAAATGTTTTATTAATAAGAAAATAATGAGTACAAGTTTACAAATAAAAGTTTGCATATAAATCTAGATCAAAAGGGAATAGATCTCAACAAATAGAACAATTTTTACTATCAAATGAATACAATTATCATGCTCAAAGGTACAAAATTTAAGAATAAATAACAACACAAAAGCTTTGCACTCTACCAACTTAACCAAAAATCCATAGAATCCCTTAGATAGATACAAAAAGAGGGATAAAATAGATATAAGCATCAAACATAGCATCCAAATGAAAAAATCAAGATAATAAGACTTATATATCTTAGAAGTCTAAAAGAGCACTAACAACCTTGAACTAAGCCATGATAATCACCTATGGTTAGACAAGCCCAAACATAAACATATAGCAAGTTTTGTCAAACAAAAATGTCAAGAACCAATTGAAACTACCAAGGGAAAACAAAAAACAAAAAACAAAATTCATCCAAGCCAAACACTATTTCTCATTTTCTCATCTTTATTTTTATCCAAGCTATTAGTAATAGCCTCCAAATTCTTCTCCAAAGAAACAACCTTAAATTCAACACACACTTGAAGCTATGATTCAAAATGAAAGCCAATGAGAACAACTAAGAAGGGGAGAGAAGCCTAATTAATATCAATATTCATGGAAAATCCACTTGAAACATGCTCACCAACATCCTCAAAGACCTCCACATCCACACACTTGCCTTTGGCATCAACCAAAATAGGATCAATAGAATAATCAACACCTAGAGAAGCATCAAAAGCATCAACACCAAGTAAATAATTTAAAGAAAGCTAACAAAAAAATAAAGAAAAATATGCCAAATTATCTCCTACATCAAAATCAATAACTAACCTAGGAGATGCAACAAAACCACCAAGATTAATATTAGTAGCATGAGTAAAAATAGGAGCTACACCAACACGAGGAATAGAAAGACCAACAAGCCCATGAACACTAACTATTTCAATATCCACACAATAAAAAAACCACATTGAAGAGATTGAAGCTCAATAAAAACCTTACTAACAACAGTAAGTTTTTTAATATCTTTATTATTCTTATTAGGGTAACAGTATTTTCAATAATGAAAACTATGAATATTTGGAGAAAAGATAGTGAGCATACATTTAGAGCCTCAAAACTCTTATTGTCTCTAAAAACCTTAAGGAACAATAACATTCTAGAGAAAATGACAAATCAAAGCCTGTACACAATTTACGAGGAGAAGAACAATTAACCTTGCTATATAAGACATCATGCTAATCAATGACACCTTTACCAAATAAAACAACACAATCTAAGTAAAAGATTATTTGTCAAACCATTTTTTTTTCCATAAGTGCTCTAAAATAAGACACACAAGAAATTCAACACCTCCTCCCAAACAAGATAAAATTTAGACCTAATAAAATCATGAATACAATCATAGGCAACTTATCAAATAAAACCACCACATAAAAATTATTTCTTAGTTTCAACATAGCTAGACCAAATCCTCTTTAACTTTATAAACCATACATTATTCAGCTCATCAAGTCACCAAATGGACTTTAACTTCTTGAATGTGAAACCTCAAAAAATGAAGCTCGGGAGGTCTAATCTCTTTGGAAGATAGAACTAGGGTTTAGGACCTTTCCACTTATTTTTCTAATATTTCACTCAAGGAAACCTTAGAGATCTTAATCCAAGGATAGAATGAGGAACAAAATCTACAATAAGTTGTCCTAGGGTGTGATTAAAGACTAAAGAGGGGTTCACCACCAATCTAGGGCTTGAAAAGATAAGAAATGTAAAGGATATGCAAAACCTAACTATATGACCTAGATTATGAAATTGAAATGCAGAATAAAAGATTGAGAAAATATAGGGGTGTACCTAGAAACTGTAAAGGCTTAAATGAAGACCTGAAATCCTGAAAATGCTGAATTTTGAAGCACAATGAGACTCATACACCAATAGGGATGATTTAGTCCTAGTTTTGGGTTTTGGGTCAAAACTGGAATCTGGAACTGCTAAATTAGGATCTACAAAAAATGTCTAAAAATAGGTATACTAGAACTCGTATGCCACAAGTGGAAATTTAGTCCTAATATTATGGTTGTACTAAAACTCTGATATCCTTTGATGACATCCTATATCTTCTCTCCTGCCAAATCTCCAAGTCTAAATCATTGAATTGCAACTTGTAGGTGATTTTTCGTAATCTTGCAAGTAAGATGACAACTTTGACAATATTTGCAATCTTGAAAACTTTTCTCCAATATTTCTCTTCGATGAATCTTCAACCTAAATCTGTAAATCACACACCAAAGAGAGAGTAAAATTTTGTTTTGTTATTGGATAGGGGTTTTCCTTAGTCAAACCCATTTTTGGTAATCAAACCTTGAAATGAAATCAAATAGAACGAAGGGATGATGAATGAACCAATATACAATGTTGCAACTCACCAAACTCTCAAGAACAAATGGTTGCAATATTGTAAGTAATTGCTAGCATGAATGTGGATCTTGACTCTTGCTTGTATGTTATGGATATTGACTTGAATAATTGCTTGAATCATAAAACCGTACATTACAAATGTTAGCTCAAAAACAAACATGATGCATGATGATTTTGACATGATGCTTGATACTTGAGTAATGCTCCAAAATTGTTGGTAATCAACTCTTGAATGCTCTTGAATTCTCTTGATCACAAATTTTCTATAACGCTTGAATACTTGAATTGCTAGCAGAAAATATGTGAAAAAACCTTGTATTTACACTTGTTTATGCCAAATTTCTTGAAATTGCAACACTACAAGTTAACATCAAATCTAGGAGAACAAAATACTGCCAAGAATTTGAATTTGAATTAGGTCCAAGCTAAGCGGGACTCATATGCCAGTTGTAGAGTATGAGTCCCATTAGGCTAAGTTTGGAACGCATTTTTCAAAAAATGCCTAGTTTAATGTTAAATTTAGAACTAGGCCCCAAAACCTAGGTGGAACCCATATGCCCAAGGTGGTGTATGAGTTCCAGATCACTAAATCTGGGTCATATAATCCAAAATCACTGAATTGTGATTGGTTACTTGATATATGTCAAGATTATCCTAAGAAAGATGCATTAATTAAGGCTTGTGGATGCAAAATAAGGCCAAATAAGGCATAACGAAGCCTAATTTTAGCATGGAGGGCCCAAACAAGTGTGAAAATGTAGAGGGATACATTTTTCTACACTACAGAATCAATCCTCAATTAAAGCATCATCGCATACAAATATTTAGGAGTGACATATAAAAACTTCTTACACATTAATTGAACCTCATCCCAAAGGCTATCATTCCATTGAATGACCTCAAAATTTCCATCTAATCCTACTCTCTAAGTCATAATAATGTTTAAAAAAGATCTACTGATCTTGAATGCTAATTTTTCTCTTAATAAGATCTCAAATCATTGAACTCCTATTAATATTTTTTTCCAATAATACCTTTCTATACCAACATTTAGTGGAAAATTATTTAGTTGAAGAAAGAAGAGTCTTTTTCCCATCCAAGGTCCACCAATATGTTCTAATTAACTTGAAACATTGAAAAATGGGTTCACCAAAATGAATCAACAAGATGATGAACCACAATTTTTCTACTAATGTTTCATTCAATTATGAGAAGTAAAATGTCTAAATAACAATTAGAAATCAAACCTAACTATTATAACAAAAAATAGGGAGGTTTTAAGATGCAAAAATGATGTGTACCTTGTTGAAAAAGTGTTGTTTTGGGCCTCACTGAGGACTCATTCACCCAGTGGTGAATGGGTCTGTATGAGGGTTTTGAAAAATTATTTTTTGGGTTTTGTTCTTCAATGTTTGCAACTCTAAACTCTAGGTGCTCAACTCTCGAAAGTTGGAAATAAAATATGTAGAGTACTTTATGTGATCTTGCAATGAAGATGACAACTTTTGCAACTTTACAAATATGATAATCTTGAGAACTTGTGTTCTCCACTTGATCTTCAACCTAAGACCTGCAATCACACATCAAGGAAGAAGAAAAATTGTTGATTGTTAGGGAATAGGGGTTTTCCTTGGTCAAATTATGTTTAGATAATTAAACCTTATGATGAAATAATGAGAAATGAACATGTAACATGTAACATGAAACAATGATACCTTAGATGAAGTCTTGGAATAGAAATCAACAATCTAACATGAAGCGACTATGAAGAATGTAGATCTTGATCTTGAATTTGGATGTGAAACAATGATTGTAAATGGATCTTCTATGCTACATCAACACATAAGCTCAACAACATGCATGATGCACTAAATCTTTGACATGATGATATGAATATTTGATTGTTACAATAAAAAATTGATAATCCTCCCTTGAATGCCTTCTTGAATGCTCTTGAATGCTTTATAATGCTCTTGTGAAAGATTTCTTGATCTCATGAAAGTCTTCTAGGTGAAACTATGTGAACTAGGCTTATATTTATACTTATATTACAGATTAATCTTGAAATTCAAATAACACAAGATGACATCAGATCTAGGATTTGATCTAGGATTCAAAATCATTAAAATCCTACCAAGAATAAGTTTAAAAAGGGGTGTACTAAACAAATTTTGGGCCCCTACTTCAATATTAAAAAAAAAAAAACAAAAATATGGAGCCTATATGCAGGTTCCTTTTAAAAGGTTTGTTGAGGCCCAAAATTTGTTTTGGGCTACACAATTAGATTTAATCATGTGGCCTAATACAAATTATGAGCCTCAACAAGCCTTTTAAAAGGCACGTGCATATAGGTCATGGAATCAACCAGCAACGATCTGATTAAAAAGCTAATCGATGGCAATAAATAAAAGCCCTATTCAAGGCTAAAATATACCTAAAATTAAATGGTAATTTATTATTTGTGGTGATATTGCCCCAAAATTGATGGTAGGAATATAATATTATGAAAAATATAATTAATATTTTCAATTACTATATAAACTAGTGGTGAATCAATTCCAATGACACATTGTTTACATGGCAAATCAATTTGATTTATTATTTTAAAAAATAATGCATAGGCAAATTAATCGAGATTATGTTTTTTGTAAAAATCTGGCGATTCCCTCTCCTTTTTAGCTTTTACTATTTGTCATTTTTGGAGGTCCTGATTTCAGTTATTCACCAATTGGAAAAGATTTGCCACTAAATTTTTCCCTGCTAACAACCTTGGACTAAGACACAATAATTATCTTCAAAGTTTTATCAAATAAAATACCAATAACTAAATGAAACTACCAAGACATTACCAAAAATAAACATCCAAGACAAATATTATTTTCCGTTTTCTCTCCCTTATTTTTATTCAAAATATTAATAGGAGTCTTTGCATTCTTCTCCAATGAAGTAACCCTAAATTCAACACACTCATGAAGCTATGTTTCAAGATAAATACTTATAATAAAAACTAAGAATAAGAGAGAACTCTCATCAACATCACTATTAGAGGAAAATCCACTTGAAGCTTACTAACCAACATGCTCAAAGATCTCCAAATCCACACACTTTCCTTGGACATCAACTAAAATGAGGTGAATGGAATTATCAACAGGTCAAGAGAATAATTATGAGTATTGAAGAAATCAACCATGATCAACAAGTGAGAATGAAGATGAACTTTCACAAAGCGTAAGCACAAAAAAAGCTAAATTGATATTCAAGAGATGAAAAAACAATGATTATTGATTACTGAATATTTACAATGAAGGATTGAATATATTTATGTCTACACAAATGAACTCAACATCAGATCCCTAAATGGTGGAGTACAACTCAACATGTGATGGAGTTATGATTGAGAGATGAGTGAGATAAAAGAATGCATGAATCAATTAAGTCACTTAACTGATTGAAATGCATGATTAATGGAATAACACTCAAGATTAGAACTAGATGATCTCTTCCTAAGTTTGCATTAAGTACTAGAGTAAATTATTGATGATTAATTTACTCCAACGCCCCTCGGAATGAAAATTGAGGAGAAGCAAAAATTGGTGAAGGAAAAGAATGCAATGATGGAAGCCTCTGAAAACTATTCACGTTTCCACATGTCAGAAAGTGATGATGTCAATCCAAGATCTTATGAAGACAGATATAGAACAAGCTGCAAAGGCAATGAAGATGATGGACCAACATTGATGATGTGGTTGTCAACAATTTATCCAAACTAAAGAAGAAAGCTGCAACTATTGAAGAATTACAAAGATGCCCTCCATTAGGGATGATGCCATTGTTTATCCAATACTCAATATTGTCCCGCTAGAAAGAAACTCTGGAAGCACATGAGAATGTGACTCTGGAAGCTCATCTAGACAGGAATTTAGAACATAAAAACACTTTTGGCTATCGACTGGAGTAGTGTGGAGCTTGATAGATAATTAGCACCTTTAATATTCTAAGTTTGTTTATTCATAAGCAAAATGAAAGAAACCTATACTAGATTCTTAAAGAAAAACCCCCACATGGATTTTTACAAAACCCCAAATGTTCCCAAATCTTTATCATGTGGTGCTTGCAAAGCACATACAGAAAAAAGAATCAGTTCTAGGAAGAAATCAAGGAGCATGCAAAAATAAATTAGGAGACATGCATCCATCTATAGGTTTACATCTACCTCCATTGTGGATGAAATCACATATTTGGTGAGCAAAAAATCATTGTGCGTAGAATGAAAAACTTGCATGGGTTGTTTGTGTGCCTCCTAACTGGAAAAACCCATGGCATAACATTTGGGAGTGTTGACAAAGGAATGGGGTACCTTCATATGTACGCATGTCAAGCACAAACTACAAAGATACCACAAGGTGCATCCTTAGCAGTTTGAAATGCCTCAAGGTCCACGAAAATACATGAGGAGCCTCTACCGCTTCCCACACACTGCACAGTTCCAAGTCCATCCCCAAGTTGGTTGAGTAAAGAGCTTGCCTTCTCTATGTAGCCAAAATGTGTTGACTTCACAACTTGCTATGCGCAGGCGGGGACAAATTGAAGCCTTCCAATAAAAAATGTGAGGTGTGGCCTACACATGTTAGCTCACAGCCTCTTAGATGTCCCCTTGTCTGATTCACGACATTATCAATGAATCCATGGGTGCAAAGAGAAGTCATGGGTGCATGGATAAATTGAATCTCACACATAATTAAAATTCTTCCCTTTTCAAATTAAATCACAGACTAAGGGGTATTGCATGGGGGTTGAATGGGATGGGCTGAGAATGTCATGGCTTTCCAATGCCAAACACCTAAGATTTGGCAATTTTCTGCCTCAAATGAATCCACATGAGCGCCCTTGAAATGGCTAAGTGCTTGAATTTTCTCAAAATGAGAATCTTTTCACTTGCATGGATCTAATACCATGAAGAAATCAGCCATGATCAACAAGTGAGAATGAAGATGAACTTCCACAAAGCGTAAGCACAAAAAAGGCTAAATTGATATTCAAGAGATGAAACAACAATGATTATTGATTACTGAATAATTACAATGAACCTGATTGAATATCTTTATGTAGACACAAATGAACTCAACATCAGATCCCTAAATGGTGGAGTATAACTCAACATGTGATGGATTTCTAACCGAGAGATGAGTGACATAACAGAATGCATGAATCAGTTAAGTCACTTAACTGATTGAAATGCATGATTAATGGAATAACACTCGAGATCATAACTCAATGATCTCTTCCTAAGTTTACATTAAGAACTAGAGTAAATTATTGATGATTAATTTACTAAAACACCCCCCCTGAATGAAAATCGAGGAGAAGCAAAAACTGATGAAGGAAAAGAATGCATTGATGGAAGCCTCTGAAAACTGGTCATGTGTCCACATGTCAGAAAGTGATGATGTCGATCCAAGATCTTGTGAAGATGGATAGAGAACAACCTACAGAGGCGATGAAGATGGTGGGCCAACAACGATGATGTGGTTGTCAACAATTTATCCAAACTAAAGAAGAAAGCTACAATTGTTGAAGAACTGCAAAGATGCCCTCCATTAGGGATGATGCCATTATTTATCCAATGCTCAATATTGTCCCACTAGAAAGAAACTCTGGAAGCACTCGAGGATGCAACTCTAGAAGCTCATGTAGTCAGGAACCCGCTAGAAAGAAACTCTGGAAGCACATGAGAATGCGACTCTGGAAGCTCATGTAGACAGGATTTTAAAATAGAAAAACACTTTTGGTTGTCGATTAGAGGAGCAGTGTGGAGCTTGATAGATAATTAGCAACTTTAATATTCTAATTTTTTTAATTCAAAAGCAAAATGAAAGAAACCTATACTAGATGCTTAAAGAAAAACTCCCATATGGATTTTTAGAAAACCCCAAATGTTCCCAGATCTTTAGGAGACATGGATGCATCTATAGATTTACATCTTCCTCCATTGTGGATGAAATCACAAATTTGTTGAGAAAAAAATCATTGTGCGCAGAAGGATGAACTCACATGGGTTATTTGTGTGCCTCCTAACTGGACAAACCCATGGCATATCATGTGGGAGTGCTTGCAGAGGAATAGGGTGCCTTCATATACGCACACATCAAGCACAAACTACAAAGATCCACAAAAATGCATGAGGAGCCTCTACTACTTCCCACACGCTGCACAAATTCCCTATGCATCCCCAAGTTGGTTGAGTAAAGAGCTTTCCTTCTCTGCATAGCCAAAATGCGTTGACTTCATAGCTTGCTATGTGCGGGCGAGGACGGATTGAAGCCTTCCAATATACGTGTGGCCTACACATGCTAGCTCACGGCCTCTTAGATGCACCCTCATCTAATTCACAATATTATCAATGAATCCATTGGTGCAGAGAGAAGTCACGAGTGCATAGATAAATTGAATCGCACACATAAATCAAATCATTCCCTTTTCAAATCAAATCAAAGGCTAAGGGGTGTTGTGTGGGGGTTGAATTGGATGGGTTGAGAATTCCATGGCCTTCCAATGCTAAATGCCTCATATTTGGTAATTTCTACCTCAAATGAATCCACACGAACGCCCTTGAAATGGATAAGTGCTTGAATTTGCTCAAAACGAGAAGCTTTTCACTTGCATGGCTCTAATACCATGAAGAAATCAACCATGATTAACAAGGGAATGAATATGAACTTCCACAAAGCGTAAGCACAAAAAAAGCTAAATTGATATTCAAGAGATGAAACAACAATGATTATTGATTATTGAATAATTGCAATGAAGGATTGAATATATTTATGTAGACACAAATGAACTCAACATCATATCCCTGAATGGTGGAGTACAACTCAACATGTGATGGATTTCTGACTGAGAGATGAGCGAGATAACAAAATGCATGAATCGGTTAAGTCACTTAACTGATTGAAATGCATGATTAATGAAATAACACTTGAGATCAGAACTAGATGATCTCTTCCTAAGTTTTCATTAAGCACTAGAGTAAATTATTGATTATTAATTTACTCCAACAAGTATTAACACCAACTAAATATTTATGAAAGCTAACATTAAATGAAGAAAAATATGTAATATCACCCACAATACAAGAATCAATAGCTAACCTAAGAGATGTGATGAAACTACCATGATTATCACTAGGATCAATATTATCATAGAAAGGATTAATAAGATCTACAGTACAATGAGGAACAAAAATACCAAAAATCCTATGAATGCTAAGAACTTTAATATCACTCATAGGCCAAAAACCATTGATGAGATTGAAAATCGGGAAAAATATAATGAATAATAATAAGGTATTTAATATTTTCTCTTCCTATATTCCTATAGAAAAAAATTATTTGTAAAAATGGAAACTATGGATTATTTTAGAAAATTTAGTGAGCATACATTTACAACCTAAACAATCTTTATTCCAAGCAACCTAAACGAACCATGGAATTTTAGAACACATGACAAACCAAATCCTATCAAAAAATTAGCAAGAGGAGAAGAACAAATAATATTTCCAAATAAGATATCATGTCAAGTTCAATGACACCTTTACCAAAGAAAACAATCCAACAATGGAAAAAATATTTTCCGAAATTTCTACCCATAAGGACTTTAAAAAAAGATGCACATGTCAAATTAAACACTGACACAAAAATAACAATATTTAGACCCAAGACCCAACATGAAAACACCCATAGATAATTTATTAAATAACAAAAACCATTAGAAATATATTTTCTTGGGTTCAATATAGTTGACCAAATCCTCTTTTTAACCTTTTAGACCATACATTATATAATTCACCAAGGCCTCAATTTGAGTTTATTTGATTGGACCAATACTTAGTGAAAAACATCAAAGGATACAAATATTTAGGAGTGGCCTATAAAAAATACGTCCCGCACCAATTGAATCTCATGTGAAAGGATATCATTCCATTGAATGACCCCAAAATTTCCATCTGAACCTATTGTCTTAATCATAATGATTTTTGTTCTATCAATCTAGTATGTTAAATGTGTTCCAATAAAAACCCAACTCATTAAATAACTATTAAGAGGGTCTCTTCCAATACACTTGATACCTTCTCTATGCCAATATTTAGTAGAACATGTTGTTGAAACAAGAAGAATCTTTTTAGGTCATACAAGGTTCACAATAATGATCTAAAACCAAATATCTTGTTTTATTATTATAGAAAGCAGCATGATCTTTAGTTAACCCTTCAACACATAACCGAGTATTTCAAATAAAAAAGAAAACAATATATGTAAAAGACATAATTTTAAAATTATCAAAGAGAATATTTTATATTTCAATTTAGGAATGCAATTGCTATAATTGAACTAAAAAATTACTTCCAAGAACCATTACCATAAATAGCTTTAATAAACCATTTAATTACAAGAAACCTCATACTTGAAAATATCTTTCTAAGTGTGTTCCCCGTAGATTCAGGATTATTACAATACTTGCAAGAAACAACATACCACCTTCTATTACCTTTTCCATCTAACCACAAAATATAATCGTTCAATTAACATGAAAGAAAGCAACAAATCGAACAAGAGGTGATCACTTTTATACACTTAGAACCTACTTTCTTGCAGAAATATCTAAAAAAAATCTGCAAATCAAACCATCATTAATATGATTTTTTTTATATATTGATTAGGTGTCAAATCCTTTAACCAGAGGTAGGGAAAGCTTTACTACACCACATTCCTCATCAATCTAATCCAAATAGTATACCTGTAATGGGGACAATTTCTCATCCATGCTACCTGCCCTGGAATTCCGATTTGGAGATTTTGGTTTTCTGTTTTTAAAATAAAAACTGAAAAACAATTTGGAGTTTTATGGAGGCAGTGTTCAAAAGATTTGACTGCGCCCATAAAATAAGCTTGACGCTGATGGTAATGCGAATTTCTCTGTTTCTTCTAGAGACGAGTAAGATTAAATCACTATGTGTCTTTTTCTTCTATATCTTTCGCTTTGATTTAACAGTATCTGTCTTTTTGTGAGTATGTTGCCTCGCACTGGCTAACGTGTTGACTACCGCTGGGTTCTTAAACCTGTCAACTACCGTGTTGTATATCTTTAGGTCGAAAAACTTTAGTAGTAAGATGACACGACCCAAAATAGTAAGAGTTTTATAAAGGCAGCATTCAAAAGATTTGACTCTAGGCTCAAGGCAATGCAAATTTACCCGTTTCTTCTGTCGACGAGCAAAATTAAAACGTGCTGAGACGAGTGGGGAAGATGTCAATGGTTTTTCTTGTAGAAATGGTCATATTCTTTACTTGCCATTCTCTCCAACATTATCTTTCGCTTTGATTGAACAGTTATGTGTCTTTTTGTGTGTATGTTGCCTCATACTGAATAACGACCAAACGAGTCCAAAAAGAATCGTAATAAGCTATCGAACGCGTTGACTGTAGCGGGAATAGACTACTGGACGAGGCAATTTAGTAGAATGATAAAAATGCAGGATTTCGGCGGCGCCGTGTGATTTTCTACACGTGGGGAAGCCGACGGCTCTTGTATGTTTGTGTAGTTGCTGGGTATTTGTTATTTGATTATGTAGTTTGGATTTGATTTGGTTTTATTGTATTTGTGTTGTTTTGATTAAAGGTAAAAAACGGGTTTTGAAGGGGCCGATAACTCTTTACAAAAGAGCATAGCTGATAAGAAAAGAAAATAACACTACGCAGCAATCAGCCCATCGATAGCATACCAACAGCCAAAAAACAATCAAAAAGAAGTCAGTCAAACGCATTACATATTCTTCAAAATTTCAACAGCTTCCATGGTAGTATCAACCATCTTCTACACATCGTCCACAATATCAGAAACCTCCTTCCCAGAGGCCCCGACCTTAGCTTTCATTCTATTTCTAGTTCTGACCCCAGGCCCACCAGTTTTTACCTCTTCAATCAAAACCTTACCTTTAGCAGTATCCTTCACACCAACACCGCCCACATCCAGCACTTTGTCCCCAACAACAGAAACAACAACAGGTCCAGACTCTTTTCGCTTTTTAGCAGTAATCGGAGGAGAAATCATCATAGGAGAATCCGGAGTGCCCACAAGTTTAGACGCCTCACCACTTTTCAGCACCACTTTCCTCATAGCAGAATCTGCAGTACCCACAAGCTTAGTAGCCTCACCACTCTTCATCAACATTTTCCAAATTTTATCAATTTTATCTTCAAGGGATAAAATTCTACCTTCCAAATTTTGCTTTAGATTAATGGTTTCCTTCGCCACAGTATTAGCCACAATATTCAGAGATTCCATCAAATTGTCAATTTGGCTTTGGACAGCAGGGTCCTCAACTTTACTAGCCACACCTCTTATCCTAACATTAATCTTATTAATTTTATGAAAAAATCATTTAAAAAGTTTAAACTTCAAATTAGTAGTCTCACAGGTCGAGCCCAACACATCAGGCAAATCTTCCCTATCAAAATTATCAACCCTATCCTCCACAGCATCATCCTCATCAGCAGAACTAACCTGAATCTTATCATCCACAATATCCTTACCTTTATCAACATGGGCAGGAGACTTCAACTTGCGGATGGAGCAGGTGAGATCCTCCGTAATGGTCTTCCTTTTCAACTCCTTATCCCCCTCTGCTTTGTTAGAACCCCTAGCAAGACCCCCATCCACAACATCATCCTTCCCCTGCATTAACCCAGTGTCAGCAATCAAAGAGGACTCACCATAGATACCACCAACAAGAAAGAGAGGGAAACCCTTCTCCAAGATTTAACTAGCAGATCTTGGCTCTCTGCTCTTTCGACTCCCCACCTCAGTATCCTTGGCATGTTTAATTTTAGGAGGAGAGGAAGGTTCCCCATACAGGTCAGTCTTATCCTTGGCATCTTTAGGCCGAGTTGTTGCGACCGCATCATCGCTACACATAGTGTAGCCTTCTTTGTCAACCGGCTTTCTAATCCATGTTTTGCTCAAAACAGGGGAAGAGGGACCCTCCTCAAAAGAGGCATAGGAGTCTGGGATGTAGTCAACATCATCATCTTTTTCAGACTCTGACTCCTTATTCAAAATAAGCCTTCTCCTCTTGGCCCATTTGCTAACCCTTTTTTCACCCAACTCCGTCTCATAACCCTCTTGGATATTGCCAACATTATCCTTCAGGAACACTAGAGATTTGTGCACCTCATGCGCTGTCACATGCTCATAAATCAAAAGAATTAACCCAACATGCAAAACCAGATTCCTAGGGTTTTTCATGTGATCCTTGATCCTCGTATCGAACGACATCAACAAATAATAAGGAAAAGAAACCCATTTCTTATGCCTAAAATGATTCAGCAAAAGAAAATGGTAGTTATTGATGGTCGTGTACCTTCCCTCCAAGCTAACACACCTCATGACTTCTTCCGCCAAATCACACCAGAGTGCTTTCAAAGAGCTCCTATACCAACCACCACTTTTAACCTTCTTGAGATCATCTGCCTCATTACCTTTGAAGAAGATCGACATCGCATCTTGCGATTCTTTCTTGTCCCTAAAAACCTTCATCCTCTACATGGCCAAACCAGTAATTTGAGCAATAAATTATTCGTCCACCACATCATTGCCACCCAAATTAAGGTTTTTGTCATTCAAACCTTTAGCAACCATCTCAGTAACCTACATATTGAAACTATGCAGTCTTTCCATGTAGACCGTTAGACCAACTTTCTTAAGGATCTCCCAAACCTTCATCTTCTTCTTAACAGTGTCACAAGACTTGGGCTCAGCACGATTCTTGTCCCCACCCATCGCAAAATTCAGCTCCACACACGACCAAAACCACATGAAAATGATACACACACCACCCAGGCCGAAAATACAAAAAAGAAACCTCCAGAAGCTTTGGCTAAAGACACCTGGAATCCGTGCGAGACCCACCACTTGACAAAAAGGAAATAATGAAGTGTAGCTCTGAACCAAGTGAAATCCGTCCTTCAAAATCAAAACTTTATCACTCTCATTCAAATCGTTCATCCACGTGATAAAGGACATACATCCCACCATGCCAGCAAGGATCCACCAGATATCAACTCTCATTAATGATAATCGTCGTCGCCTCAAAAAGAATCGAATCATTAAAATTCCATACCTTTTGTTCCTTAACCCAGAAGTTACCTAGAAGTTAGCAAAAAAATTGGCTAACTTATTTCCCTCCCTCAAAATATGGGATATAGAGACATTATAGAAAGAATTTATGATTTCAATAAAATCTTTAATCAAGGCTTCAATAGTCTACAACAAGGGAGAGACCGATTTGAAATTATTATTAATATTTAGGGAATCACCCTCCACCCAAACTTTATTATACCCTTGGCGTTGAGCCAATTTGAGACCATGGTAGGCTGCAGCCGCATTCGTGAAGTATTGCATTTGTGTTTGTTTCTTTTGCTTAGATTTATTTTTTTCACCATTTTTTTTATTTTTCTTTTTTGGGGCATTGTGTGGCACTGGTTCTCATATGGTCTTTGGTCATGGGGGCTCATCTATTGCAAGATTTAAAGGGGTCCAAGTGTCTCTTGTCTTTCTTATTTAAGGATATGTTCACATCAACGAGGCTACAACTTTTGGTCAAGAAAATGCTGTTAATTTTTTTTTTACGCAGGTTATGTATGAAGTTAGATATGATCAAAGGGATGATCATTGTTCTTAATTTAATGGAAGTTTGAAAAACAAGTGTGGATCATCTTGTTTTGGTTCTAGAAGTTATAGTTAATTATGTTTTACTTTTTGTTGTTGTATGTTTTAATTTGTAAATCTATGGGTTTTGATATTGTATTGTCTTTTCACATCGTACATGACAATCAAGGGAGATATGAAAGTTATCCTTGTAGAAAATGGTTTTTTCTCTATGATATTTTCAAGAATGATTAACTAAAAGTTGGATTTTGAGGGAGCTCCTTTCATAATCAAGTTAAATTGTTTATTAAGTTTTAGCATGTGAGATTTGATCTGGTTGAGGAGCTCACGTCTAAGATTTCAGTTTGGATTTTTCTTCTTCATCCCTTGATGGACTTTTGGAGATTAGCTATTTTACATTCTATTAGGTCATCCTTGGGAAACCCTTTGGTTCTTCTCACCACATGCTAGAGAGAAAGGTGATTACATATGGTTGTATCTATGTGAAAATTGATCTTAATAATCCTTTGCCTAATTCTATAGAGATTAGACTAGTAAGTATGCATTGGATTCAATAATTGAATTATCAAGATCTTTCTTTAAGATGTCATATATGTCATTCTTATGAGGATCTTTTGAGAATTACCCAAAGAAAATCATTAATACTTTTCATTCATTAGTAGAGGTCCATACAACTAAAGCTAATGCACAAGTGAAAGCCTAAGCTCATACTAAAGGTCTTAACTAAAATGGGTTTGTTCTAGTGAAATTTCATACAAAATGAAGGAATGAGATGCATTTGAAAATTCATTAACCAAAAGGGAATTCTACTAAAAAATTTGATATTTTAGAGAATTTTAATGATCTTGGTTATACTCTAATTGAGAAGACTTGAGCTAATCAATATTTGGTAATGCTTAATTTTTTTCCACTCCCATCACTACAAGCTCAAATTCATCAAATATGTGTGTTCCTGAAGGAAGAGAACCCTCTTTGTCCAAGCTATGTTGATTGACAAGGTGGAAGTCATGAGATTGGTTTAAATGTTGTAGTTCATGTTTTCACAAAAATGGTCCATTTGAAGATTTTCCAAACTGTGCGATGTTAGAAGAACTTTAAGATATTAGTGCTAAGGAAAATATTAAAAACATTCCTACTTTGGTGGGACTTCAACTAAAAAATATTAAAAATACTAACTAGTATGGATAAAGTCTCCAAGGAGGGAAGAAAAAGTGATTAGGAGAAAGTGAGTATGATAGGGGAAACAGTAGTACAATTCAAGGTCATTTGTACTTTAGATTCTCATTTCTTGATTTCTCAAAAATAATATTTCTTTCATGGAATGCTAGGGGTTTGGGTAGCACATCTCATCAAATTTTTTTCATGACCTTATTCAAATTCAAAAGCTCGATATTATTTTCCTCTAGAAAATAAAATTTAATATTGAGAAAATTTTAGTTGCTTCTTTAGTGCTCTGGATAAGTAGCTAGTGTTAGTGTGTTGGAGCTCAAGGTTCAATAAGAGGGTTAGCTTGCCTATGGGACCCTTTTCATCTCACATCTTCTTGGTTAGTGAGTAAGCATTTTATATCTTTTGTGGGTACCCATTTTTATTTAGATAGTCCTATTTTCTTATCTAGTATTTATGCTTCTATAGAATTTCAAGGAAAGATCTTATTTTGGTTGGATCTTTGATTTATTTCTTCTTTGTTTTGTTATTTCCCTTTGATCGTAGTTGGGAATATTAATGATAGTTTTACTCTTGGTGAGAAACTTGGGGGCTTGATTTGATTAGATCCTTATTCAACCTTGTTTTGAGATAATGTGTATTTTCTTAATCTTATGAATGTTAAATCAAGTGGAAGGATTTTCATACAATAATTAAGATTCATTATCAAGATAGAACAAACAATGTGATAGGAAAATCCATTGTAAATCGAAACCCAAAAATATACACCAAAAATGAAATCCAATGAATAATCTTATTAATCAAAAAGGTCCCCCATTACACAGATTGATCTCCTTGTTTCTCTATAATTACTATACTATCCCCACTAAGCCTAAGAATATGTAAATTATAAAGTAGATTTTTTTTTTTGTGATAAAACCACTACTAGACCCCTAATCTCACATTCTCTCAAAAAATATTATGTACAATAGAAATTGCACCCCAAAATTCTAAGTTACAAAGAATCCCAACAAGATAGGGAAACAATAAATTAGCCCTTGGTTTATAGGAATTAGTTTATATCATTCTCTCCTTCCTTTATAATGTTGAATCCTATTTTAAAGCTATTTTATTTTTAAAAAAAGATTCAAGAAAGTTTTAAAAACTAAGAAATTTAAGAACTCAACTATTACATTATTGTGGTAATGTAGGATTGCTTATACTCCAAGATTCTATTGCATCAAACATCTAAGTAAGAGATTGGGTTAGATGGTAGAACCATCCTTTTTTCTTGAATAACCAAGTGATAGTGTTCCCTTCCACCAAATTAGATACCTTTGCAACTCATCACAATTTTCCTTCTTTCACTTCTAGCCTCTTGTTGGAATAGATATCCTCCTCCTCTACCAATTGGTTCTATTTCTCTCTTTTCATCTATGATGCAGGAGCTTCTAGTTTTAGTTTTCTTTATCTTGCACACTCACATAACTGCAGTGGAAGGTAATTTAGTTTCAAATTAGTTACACATCCACGTGAGCATAGGGTAAGTGCAGAAAGATGGTTCCCAAAAAGGGGATTTAAGTGGACACTTTTTTTTTTCTGAAATTAGGAAATACTAACCTTGGACATGAAATTGAGGATAGTTACACTTAAAATTTTGAGATGGAACAAAAACAAGGATCGAAGTGCTCCGAGTCTAATTTCTAAACTACTAATTTATTTTTAAAATGGTTGAGATTAAGGGGTTCAAACGAGGGACACACACAAATTGGTTCTATTTTCGTCAAAGAAACATAACATAGCAACTCTTGTACGACCCTAGCACAATGTACTTTTTTTAAGTAATTTTAAAATCGCTATGATTAGAAGTTAGCTAATAGTATTTAGTTGACACAAGATTTTTTAGATAATTTTTTAATGAATATTTGATTTTTTACTAATTTTCGAAGTGGACATTTCTTGAAAACTAGAATTTTGGCCATGCTACCCCTACAAAATTTGGAAAATAATTGATTTTTTTTAAAACAAATTTGTAGAATGGATTCTAGTTCTAAAAATGTAATTTATTTGAAATTTCAATGAGCAGTTAATTTATAACAAAAAAATACCAAACACTGCTTTTTCCAAAAAAGAGACATACAAACAAAAAAAAATATGGATGAAAGGCTTAACATTGTTAGAAGGTAAAAAAAAAAATTACATCGTTGGATAGCTTAGAGAGAACGTAAAATTACCTAGATGTTCAATTTGTTTTATATTGAACCACATGCAATCCTGACGGTGAGCACGAACTCGATTATGTGAAATATTGTAGAATTTGCAAAAACACGTCTCTAGTCGTTGGGAATTCCCTCCAAGACTTTGGGTCGGTATTCCAAGGAAAATACCAATCCTAAGGCTTAGGGATTCCCAAAGAAAGAAATAATGCGAGTGCATTATAGCGTGCTCGCGTTATATCTCAGTTTTGACATGGTTTTTTGCTTCCGCGGGAAACATGTCAACCAAGACATAACGTGAGTGCGTTATAATGCACTCGCGTTATGTCTTCATTTATGTTAAATGTAACTCTATTGAATTTATGCTGATATATTTGTATATTTGTATGTACATGTATGCTTGTATGTCATGTATGTATGCATGCATGCATGCTTGCATGTATGTATGTATGCTTGTAATATGTATCAATGCATGTATATTGTATGTATGCCTAGATATGTATGTAATATTGTATCTACAAATGTATGTATGTATGCTTGTATGGATGTAGGCTTGTATTTACATATGTATTATGCTTGTATATATGTAAGTATGTATTTATTTACGTATGTCTTTAGAGGGAGGGATAATTTTAAGAGAGAGAGTTTGGAGAGAGGGAGAGGGGGTGGAAGTGAGAGTTTAAGAGAGAGGGAGTGGGAGAGAAGGGGTTGGAGTGAGAGGGACTTAGCTAGGTATGGTGGGAGGGATAGAGGAAGAGAGAGAGAGAGAGAGAGGGTGGGAGAGAGAGAATTGAGAGAGAGAGAGAGAGGGGGAGAGAGAGACAGAGAGAAAGAGAGAGTTATGTAGGTAGGGTGCAAAAGGGAGAGACTTGAGAGTGTAAAGGGGTAAGAGGAAGAGACTTGAGATAGTGAAGGGGAGGCGAGAGAGAGGTGGGAGAGAGAGGGAGTGTGAGTGAGAAAATTGAGAGAGGAGAGGGTGTGGGAGGGAGTGACCCAGAGGGTAGAGAAAGAGGGGGTGGAGTGAGAGGGACTTATCTAGGTAGGGTGGGAGGATAGATAGAGAGAGGGGAGAGAGAGAGATTTACCTAGGTAGCTTTCCAAAGGGAGAGCCCTGAGAGAGAGAGGGGATGGGAGGGAGAGACATGAGAGAGAGGGAGAGAGAGAGGGAGTGGGAGACAGTGGGAAGGACATAGAGATAGATGGATAGAGGGAGCGAGAGTGGGTGGCAGGTATTGATTGAACGAGAGGTACATAGAAAGAGGGAGAGGGTAGATAGAGACAAAATATTTTCCCAACATCTAGTACACATGGTGCAATGCCGAAAAAGGTAATAGGAGAATCTACTGTCATCTTAACAAATTCTACCTAAATAAGGATCACTTTATTATAGAGCCCCTAAGGGATGGGTGCAAGATTGAGGTGCACCCATATACTCTTTCAGATCACCACCCTATAAAAATAAATGTCCTCCTCTAAAAGGGTCATGAATATGAAAAGAAAAAGAAAGGAGGGGTTTTCTCCTCAATACAAAGTTGCTCAAAGATAGGGATTATGTAGATGCGATGAAGACACTTAGAAATATAAACTAGTGGATGTACAAAGACCTAACTACAATTGAAAGGTGGAATCTCAATACTAAAGGATGAAAAAAATTGTTCCAAACAATAGGGAAAAAAGGACCATGAATAGGAGGAAACTAAAGAGCTTCTTCAGGAAGACCTTCTCTAGGAAAAATCCAACTTGCAAAAGAATCTTGAGAATGAGACTCTAGGATGCAGCCTCATGATAGTTAAAGATTCCTTGAGGAAGCTACAAAATTTTAAAGTGAAAGGGTTAAAGGTAAGTTCCAAACTCAAAAGGTTGGAAAGCGATGACAAAGGCACCAAGTTCTTCTTTAGGTTTATAAAGGAGAAGAGTGTCAGGGAGTAGATTGAACAAGTGCAGATTGAAGGGGTAGACTTTTCTAGTCAAGAAGAAATCAAGGGTCACTTCTTCAACTTTTATAAGAATATTTTCACCTTAGAAGCTAATATTGGTGGGTGTGTTGATGCAAGAAATTTAGTCAAAAGTATTATTCCAAAAATGGTTGAAAGGAAGGAAGCGGAGGAGATCTCTATGGAAATTTCCAAGGAAGAGATTAAAAAATCAATCTCTTCTATCCGAAATGATAAAACACCTGGAGCAAATAGGCTCCAAGCAAAGTTCTATAAGATCTTCAACGATTGGATTGTAGATGATTTATTTCTAGTATACAAAGAGGCTTTGAACTTAGGTTCGTTGTGGGGGGATATAAATAGGGGCATTATAAAATTTCTCACCAAGGAAAGGGACAATACTCTTATAAAAAACTGGAGGCCAATAACTCTGCTAAACGTATCCTATAAAATCCTTGCAAAAATATTGGCAAAGAGGCTAGTAAATATTCTACTAAAGTTCATCAATTGCACCTAAACAGGGTTCATTAAGGGCAGATATATATTGGTCTAGTGTAGAAAAGTGTATCCCTTTACATTTTCACACTTGTTTAGGTCCTCCCTCTTGAAATTTGGTTCATTTATGCCTTAATTGGTTCAATTTTGTATCCACGAGCCTTATTAAATGCACTTTTATGAGGATAATCATGGCATTCAACAAATGAAAAATCATAATCTAATGTTTTTGTTAATGTGTTTGAGATATAGGGATTTAGGACTCATACACCACATTGGGCGTATGGGTCCCACCTACATCTCAGGACCTGATTTTAAATGTTGCATTGAATTTAACACTTCTTAGAGTTTTTGTCTTGTGTTTGAGCCACTAGGACTCATATGCCCAATCGGGCGTAGGAGTCCCACTTTAACCATGACTTCTTTTAAATCAAATTATTGGGAGGATTTTATTATCCTAGATCTAATGTCAGCTTGTAGTGTTGTAATTTCAAGAAATTTGGCATAAACAAGTATAAATACAAGGTTATTTCACTTAGTTTCACCTAGAAATTTTGAGTCAAGCATCCTAAGATTTCACAAGAGCATTATAGAGTATTCAAGAGAATTCAAGAAGGAATTCAAGGGCAGATCTGTAGAAGATTATTGCAATAATCAAGATCCATTTCATCATGTCAAATATTTAGTGTATCATGCACATTGTTGAGCTAATGTGATGATGTAACATTGGTAATCAAGTTCAAGCATTCAAAGCCATTATCCTATTCAAGTTTCATGATCAAGATCCACACTCATTGAGGCCACTTCATGCTAATTTTCAGATTTGCAATCCAAGGTTTCAACAAGGTTTGGTGAGTTGCAACATTACATTTGTTCATTCATCTTTCCTTCATACTTTTCTATTTCATTTCAAGGTTTAATTACCAAAATGGGGTTTGACCAAGGAAAACTCCCATTCCCTAACAAAACAACATTTTTTCCCTCTTGATGTGTGTTTGCATATCTAGGTGAATTGGAGCTTGAAGATTCTTTGAAGACAAAGTTGCAAAAGTTGCCAAGAAGTTCTCATCTTCACGGAAACACACCTATAGGCCAAAACTCAAAATTTCAGACTTACAGATCGGACAAGACAAAAGCTATAGAAGATCACTAGAGCCTACAAAAATATTAGTCAAACCCTAATAATAGGACTAAATCACCCCTCTAGGTGTATGAGTCTTAGTATAGCCCTTTTTCCAGTTTTCTATTGATCCTGAATAGTCATCGAAAGATTCTAAATTCTGCCCAGATTCCTATAGCAGGACTAAATTGTCCAACTTGGTGTATTAGTCCCAGTGAGCTTCAAACAGTAGATTTCTAGGGTTTACAAACCTTGTTTTGACCTCTCCACTCCTATAGGTACTTTTCTATTTCATTTTGTTTATCAAATCTGATTTCATGCTTTTAAGTTTCTAGGGTTTTGTGCATAGGTGTTTGCATTTCTCCTTTGAAGCTTCATTTAATGGTGAACCCCCATCCAATCATTTAAGGAAACCTCTAGTCCTTCCCTCAATTCAGTCACTTGGGTGAGGGATCTTGGTTTCCTAATGAATTGAAGTGCGAAATAGGTCCCAAAGTTCCATCTCCTAAAAGGTGGAACCCCATTTCCCGTTTGTTCAACTAGAGAACCTAATTACCAGTTGGGAAGCAATGAACTAGGAAAAGGAGGAAAATCAAGAGGTGGAAATGCTTTTGTTGAACTTTGAAAAGGCTTATGATAGGGTGGAGTGGGCCTTTATCGGATTGACTCTAGAGGGATTTGGCTTCCCAAAAGGATTTTGCAACATGGTAAACACACTCTTCAAGGATACAGTGGCATAGGTTGATGTTAATGGATCCCTCACAGAGGAGTTTGGTCTGGAAAGATCAATAAGGTAGGGATGTTCGTTGGGCCTTGCATTTTTTTTATTGCCTCATATGCTTTGCACTATATCCCAAGAGCAAGTTAGGTACTTGGGTATGCCATTTGTTGTGTGCCCGAACTTAAAGAAAATGTGTCTATGGGTCAAAGGTAGAATTGACAAGAAAATTGGGAAATGGAACAAACAGTTCCTTTCTATGGAAAGAAGGATCCAACTATGCCATAAAATCCTATCCTCTTATAACCTATGCATTGCTTCTATATGGTTGTTTAGTAGCTACTAGATTGATGATATTCAGAAAAAATAAGATGCTTCCTATGGTCGGATGGGAAAGGGAAGAGGAAAAAATATGCAGTTATGTGGAGTTGGTGTTGTATGAGTAAGGCAGGGGCCGGTGGACTTGGGTTGAAAGACCTAAAGTTTCAAGGCATCACCCTAGCTACTAAATGGATCTTCAAATATTTTGAAGATAATGAACCTTGGAAGGTTCTGGTGAGAAACAACATCCGAGGTGTAATTCCTAAACATGCAAAGGAATGGAAAGACCTCCCTCTCAATGACCTACTTGGTATGGGTTACCCTATATCCCCCGAGGGCTTGGTGGTGTTCAAGAGCATCTAGAGAGCTTGGGAGCATATAAAGCACTTCATTACAGATTGCCAGTTCTTCAAAAATAATGCAATCTCCACCCATAGATCAATATGATGGAATATTGAGCATAACAGAAAACCATTGGCACTTCTATAGGGATTCTCTACAAAAAAATAGGCTAGTAAGGACATCAAACTCTCTAAAGACCTCTTTAACTTGAGGGGGACTTAAAAGAGTTGAATCAACTATGTGAGGAATTCAACCTATTGAGAGCCAACTAGCGAACATATTCAATGATAAAGTAAGCTTGTAAAGAAATGAATCCCCCAATTGAATCCAACCCTAACTGAGAATAGTATAAATAATTTAAATGGATTTATGGTACTATGCTTGCAAAAATCAGTGCTAAATCAATATGTTGCACCCTTGCAAGTCAACAAGAAGCAATAAACAATCTAAACACTATGTGGAATGTTGAAATGAACAAAACCGATTGGTCCAAGATCTTCAAAAATAACTGGTCTCAAGTGATTGAGCCAAATAAAGCCTATTTCATATGGCTTCTAATCTATCAAAGGTTTCCTTTTAAAAAAAAATTAGAAGATATGGAAATCTACAGTCTATGTAGGGTACCAGAAATAATAAATCACATTTTTTTGACTATATATATGCAAAAGAACAATGATTTTTTTTTGGTCAGAATCAGTACATTTGAGAAGCTAATGACAGACCTAGATCCGACAAAATTCTCTTATATAAATATAATAAACTTGGAAAGGAACTCAAATTTTTTTGGTCATGTGTTTCTACAGAATGTTTTGGAATATTTGGAAAGCAAGGAATCGGGAAAGAATTAATAGATCAAGGAGGGACTTATAGATTCCGTTAAGAGACACACCTTGTACAATATTTCTTTGTAGGTGACAGTGACAATAAAGTTCTCTAAATTCAAATTCCTCAAGTTGTTGGAGGAGGGTACCCTTAGAATCAACCTTCATGAAGTTAAGTTTGGTCACAACTGGCAAGCTAGCACTGTCATTTTTCTCCATGCCCTGCAATCCTTTCAAAAGGAGTTCAATGAGAAGATTGGCAAAGACAACCCTATTGTAGAAGTTCCTGCTCTTCTCAGCTTGGAATATTTCTCCATGGAAGAGGTTGTTGTTGTAGAGACATGCTTGGTGATGAAGGAAAAATGACTAAATGTTAGAGGAGGCAAGGCTTCATAATACAAACTACTCCATGCTATCTCTTGGCATCAAACATGAATTGGTCACACCTTGCAATGCAAGGTCGTAATTTTAGTATGAATTGTAACCAACGTTCACAAATATACTTGTATAAATGTATTGATTTATTGTATGTAAAGAGATTATGCAAACATACATGTACATGCACACAACTATATATGTTGATATGCAATATAAAAGGGCACAAGGGGAAGACTAAATTTTGATTTTGTAAGGGGTTTATTCCTGGTAGTGGTACTATTGAAAAGTTAGATGTCAATTCTGATGTTCCATCTATAATTGATACAAACTACATTCAATTTTCTAGAAATTCTAATCCTACATATTATTTTCAAAATTACGTTAATATTCTATTCAAATTCTTATGTGAAGTTTCTTAAGTTTTCTTTTTTGTATTTTTATTACCACTTAAGGGCCTTGTTTGGCCCATCACGATCCTTCACTGACCCCTAAAATAATCCATATGCTTTATTCCTTGTATTATTGCAAGTTGTATTTTATACTAAACCAATCATTCCATTGTTATTATTGTGAGGTGGAGAAATGTGATCTAAGTCTAATGGCTAACATAAATAACACCTTCCACCATTGAACATTGGGGGACACAAAAATGACCAAGATAAACTATTTGGTTGTTGTCCTCAAGGAAGAGACAAAACAACTTGTCAAGGATTTGGTCCCATTTTGTATGTATTGGTTTGATGATGGGATGATTGAGATTAATATTTCCAATTAGGTAAATTAATACTTAAGAGATGGACTATCATAGATTCTGATAAATGTAGAACAAAAATACAAAAAATGAAAGAAAATATGGGTAGTGCAAATAGAGGGGTACCTGTGATGTAAATTTGAAGTTGGTATAAGGTAGTTGAAGCAGGGAAAATCAAGGAGTACAAAATCCTAATTAGCTAAAGTCTTCTAAATTAAACAAGAATCAAAATCCTCAAATTTCTCTAAAATAAATAAAAATATATTATTAGAATTACCCCTATGATAAATATTTTTTCTTGCACACCCATTCTTTCCTTTATTATGACACTACTAGAATAAACCCATTTGAGTTAAGACCTTTTACATGAGTTGAGAATTTTTCTTTTGCATTAAATTTAGCCATAGTGACATCGGGCAAGGAATTAAAAGCATCTAATATTTTTTTCCATGAAGATGCCCACAAGCATGATAAACACACAATTAAAAAGAAGCGTCTCACAATCCAACTGTAGAGCCTAATCCATACTTCCTAATCTAATCTCTATTGATTCAAACAAATGATTATTAAGATAAATTTCTATCTATATGCAAGCATACATAGTTACCTTTCTTTCCAACATGTGGTGAGACTGACCAAAGGGTTTCCCAAAGATAGCCACAATATTAGGCAAAATATTTTGTCTTCAAAATTTCATTAGAAGATGAAGAAGGAAAATCCAAATTGAAATCTTAGATGAAAGCTCCTCAACTAGATTAAATTCTACACACCAAGAATGAATGAACAATACTACTTTATTATAAATGAAAAAGTCCTCTCTCAAAAGAAATTGTTTGATTAGCCATTCTTAAAAATGTCACAAAGAAGAAACGATTTGTCACAAGGATAGTCTACATATTCCCTTCCACCTTCCATGTATGATGTAACAATATAATGACTCAAAATCCATAAATTTACAAATCAAAACATGCTCTAACAAACAAAGCATATTATCAGCTATATCTTCTAGATTAATGACAAAAACAAGATGATGGACACAATTTTTTACAAACATCCATTAGATCAAAGACGATAATAAACAATTTGTGATATTCCTATCAAGATTCAACCATGTAGTTTCATGAGTCAAACTCATTGACCCATGTTTCATGAGTAGTGGTTCATAAGAACCCATCTCTCATGGTAATGAATGGTCCATTTAGCACTCATTGCATCTAAGTGATGCTCACAGAGGTGAAGCACTGGGTCTTCCGAGGAGGTCACCCATCTCAATACTAATCTAGCTCAAGTGCACTTAACTACGGATTTTTCCCCAAGATTAAACCCACTTAACTTGCAATCCCATTTGCAAAACCTTCAATAAATGCCGTGCCTTATAAACCATCATTATAAAGCCCCTTTATCTCATCAATTGATAACCTATATAAAAATAAGAAAAAATCTAACTTATCAATAAACAATTTGATCAAATCTAACTTTATGCATAACCTACATAAGAACATTTTCATGACCAAAGGTTGCGACCTTATCAACACAAATAAAATCCATAAATGAAAGGCTAAGGGACCCCTTAACCAGATATAGTCGCTGAGGATGACAAGGAAAGGTTGTCCATTTCTACAAGAAAAACTATTGACTTAGCTACTACCCGTTTGTCACAGCACGTTTTAATTTTGCTCGTCTACAAAAGAAGCGTGTAATTTTGGATCGTCATCAGACTGCAGCCTCTTTTTTGGCTGCAGTCAAATCTTTTGAACGCTACCTCCATAAAACTCCAAATTATTTTTATTCTTTAAACAGAAAACAAAAATCTCCATATCGAAATTCCACGGCAGGTAGCAAGGATTGCACATTCCTGAAAATGATAGCGATTATATCCATTTCTGGGACGACAAATTCCCCCAACTGATAGCGAAAAAATAATGAAAAAATATTACTACTTTTCTATATTCATCTAATTTGTCAACTTTTATGAAAATATTTTATCATTTTTATTTTAATCATACCTAAAACTAATCAAATATAAATAAATAGTAAAATATAAATAAATATTAAATATTCAACTTTTACAATTACATCAATGTAAATCATAGATTATACAACTTTTACAATTACATCAATGTAAATCATAGATTCTTTATTTTTAAAAAATTGAATGATCTATTTAAAAAGTGCAGTCACACAGATCACCACTTGTTTAATTATGTTCAAGAGGTGTTTCCTATAAGAGGTGAGGAAATCCATGTACACAAAAACTCAAAAACACATGATCATTATGTACTTTACGTCTGAAATAAAGGTACTTTATTTGTAAATGTAAATGAGTTACAAAATGATGCATAATCGGACACGAAAAATTAACTCTCGGATAAACTTCTCTAGAGATATGAGTTCGTTCTAAGCACAAATAAATAAATAAAACCCTACACTCATAGAAATATGTGTAAAAACCGTAATCCTCGTCGTTCACATAATACACGTTAGTGAATAAACACATTATGTTAGTGCATTTATTTCGGGTGATGAAATATTTAAAATTCAGAATATATTAAAAACAAAATAAATTATTGTGAAATAAGTAATATTTTATATTTTTCTCATATATTGAATAATTTGTAGTTATTCTATTGATAAAGGATGATCAACATGTTAGTGAAAACTATAGGTAAGTGAAAGAGAGAAAATAATGTATTTTCTTTGTTTTCAATTTGTGCTAGGTAATAATACTAGCACTTGCACCTAGGGGAGGTGCAAGGAATATGTCGATAGTATTATATAGTTACTTGGAATTTATGACTTGTTTTTTCATTAGTGTTCAGATATGTTTGAAGAGATTATTGAGCCTTTCTGTGCTTAAGATTTTCATGAAATTTATATAATAGATAATTGCAAAAAACTTCTTAAGTCAAACTGACTTCTCTGTGAATTTTTTAAGGCCTACAGGACCACTTAAGCATTGATAGCCAGTGATGCAAATCCTGTGAGCAGAAGTATCTCTGTTCGTAGAGATTGAACTGACTTATAACAGGCTTATTTGGGCAGTTGCACACAACAATTGTATTGAGCTTGACTAGGCGACCTAAGCTTCATTAAGCAATTTTGAGTGTAGTAATTGAAACGAAACGAAGCAAGTAGCATTGAATGAACTAAATAGATAGCAACACTAGGACGCCACCACGTATGAAGCTAAATCTGGTGGCCTAGAGCTAGTTGGGTAAACAATTTCTTGTAATTCTCCAAGAGACCCATTGACAAGGCCTGTTTGAATCACATGTTTGATGTTAACATGACTCATTAATGCGAAAAACCTCTTCACCCAAGCTGATCACACATATCGTAATAAACAAACAATCCAGACATCAGATCAGAGCTGCATGTTGCAATGTTTTTCAATATATATTATACTACATGTGTAACTTCACATTATGGACAAGTTTTCAATTGCAAGTTTGACAAAACACATATTGAATATTACCTGAAACATATTATAAACACAACAATTACTCAAGTTGTTAGATTCATGAAATAAATTGTAAAGATTGAAGCATCTTCTCCAAATTAGAAAACACAAATCATAATAACATTCAATAAGACCTTGTTTCCTGATGATCACTATATTGTTTGCATTGATTCCAAGTTATTTACAATGGAGATAGCAGATATCACTAATTCTGAATATGCCTAGATATGATTCTCTACTCATGCAAGATAAACAAAAGGACAATATTACTTGCCATCAAGGCAATAGAGGCTATGTTGACAAGGTGGCCATTGACGGTACAGTGGATCTTGAGAATGATCTTGAAGTAGCTATGGATACCTTTAATATTTTGTTTTGTCGTCAATGCCTGGTATGATTTCATCTTTGTGCAGGTCTTTGATTGTCAGTTGCATGATGATTCTCAAGAACTTGTTTTTCTGTAAGTTAAATTTATCCTTTGCTTACCTATGTTCTCTTTATTTTATTACCTTTCATTCATTGTTGCTATTTTGTTTTGGTATGTTTCCCTAGAGTGAAAAAAAACCACCAATGATGCCATCTGAAGAAGATAGCAACATCCCATGTGGTATTCACTACCATAGATTGGTGAAATCTTTGTCTCAAATCTATACATACATACATGTGCATATACATACATACATATACATCTATATTCTTCATGAATAAGAAGAAAATAGATATATTCTTCATGAATAAGAAGAAAAGAGATACTAATTCTTGAACCGGTTCAGTCTTGACTGCACTGGATAGGTTGGGATTGCAATCCAGAATAGTAATGAAGTAAACTTGGGATAAAAACAATGTGTTTTACCAGAATTATTGAACCAAACCATGCATGAGATACATTTCTGCCTTATTCAAAGAGGGTCTTTATCAAGTTGTGAGTCAGTTACACATCACATACCAAACCCTCTTAGTGCATGAGTTTGCATGCAAACCATGTAAAAGGGGCTTGCTTGGTTACCTCAAACCTTATCATGCTAATATTAAATACAACTAAAAACCACCATGTTTTTTTATTTGCACCAAAATCATGTGTTGTTGTGACCTCAGTAGATAGCTGCTTATCTAAAGTTGGAATTTTTTCATGGCTGTAGACAGGGAGGGCATTACATCATCTGTATCAGAATATGATCACCATCTAACACTTTAGCCTTACAATATGATGTGTGAGGATTGGTGCATAGATTGTTGTGTTCAAAATGTAACATTGTGATGTGGTATCTCATTTTTTTCTCTAAAATATGGAAAAATCTGATGTAGTATATGAGTGGAATAGATGGCCAAATGGATGGCATAAGTGGTGCACATACAGTTGATAGATATCTATACTGAATGAACTTATTTTTAATTTTTTGAATGCATTTGAAATGAGATTTGTGGAGTGAGTAAAACAAAAAAAAATCGCTCCATCAACAAAATAATCAAGCATGGAATCAAGCATGGGTAAGGCATGAGTAGTACTCATTGTGCATGCCTATACTGAAAAGGTGTAGTTATGCCTATTACTGAAAAGGTGTAGTTATCCTTGCATGATATGTATATGAGGGTAAAAAAACCATAGAAGAAATATATGAATATAATTTTTCCTTATGTACTCATACACTAGATATTGGAAGAACAAAAGGGTTTATTTATTATTACTTTGCACCCATAAACCTTGCATTTATGATATATGTAAACAGACCTAGAAATTCTTGTATCTAACCATAGCAAAATTAATCAAAATATAAGGAGAGAGATTCTTGTGTCAAGATAGGCCCTATCCTATGCGAATACTGCCTCATCAGGCGTTACAAGATTTAATGAGACTTTAGTTGTTATGTCACTGTGTTTAACAGAAATGAGAAATGTGAAGCATGCACAATGGGAAATTAACAGGAAATGAGGTTGGGGAGGCTTTGGTGTTGGAAGCGGATATAATATCATACCTATATATATGGAATGGCTGAAATGGTTTGCAATGGCAACAAATCATCATATTTCACTAGGCCATTATGGTTGGCATTCCTTTCACCAACAATTTTGGTTGATGCCCAAGAAATCACCTTTCAAGGGCACAAGCAAAGGATTTTCACCGATGAGAAGGAGACAAAGCAAATGATTTTCCTCTAGTATAATATATTTATTCAAGATGAACCCAAGCATTTCTAAGAATACATTTCAACAATGTCCAACCTTTTTCAAATCAAGACAAAGATCATTTATATATAAGAAACTAACCCAATTCAAGATAAAGATAATTTGTATAGGAGAAGCTCATCCAATTTGATAAAGCTAAAGAGAAAGCATATCTAATGTCAGATATAATTGAGAACCCATATTAGATAACCTCTCTAATTAACCCCAACCACTGATGGCCATAACAAATTAAGTTTGTGGCCTCCTTTCAATCATTAGCATTGCGTGAGGTGAAAATTAGCACAGGTCAACCATAAAGATCTGACTTGGATTTATTCAACCATCAGAAAAGACAAATCCACCCATGCACATAGAGCCACAAAAATTAACCCTTGCGCTTGTTTGAAATAATAAAATATTTCCAGACCTAAAAATGGCTCAGGAGAAGGGCAGACGTCATTAATTGAAAAGCTAAAAACTCAAAACTGACGCCTTGAATGACCTTACAACACATCATAGGTGCATGCATAAAGTTGTTGTAAATGCATAGATATTTAACAAAAGAGGCGTCAATTATCGGAGGTCTTTTTGCCATGTAGAGGGCTTGTACGAAACGTGGTGAGAGAACTAAAGGTTTCCATTCACTTCCTTTTTCAAAGAAATTTAATAATAAATAATTGGACAGTAGCCCATATTTTTGCATATTTCTGCAATCATTGCTGCTTAAAATGTTCTCCAAAATAGCTACAGGTGTAGACTGCAATGACCAGGAATGTCCTCTGATGAACAATAACTACAATCACCTAATATCAATCTATCTGTTGAGCCAAATGATTTATGATTATCTGCTATAATGGGCATATGCATCTAGGGCAACTGTATGCATTACCGTGATGTGATTAGGAGGTATCGTTATCATGAAATCAGTTTGAGTTTTAATTTATTAACAATAATTATAGATTATGCTTAGGAGCAAAGATAGTCTGGCTCTGTGTAGTTGTACATGTTTTTCTTTTGGTTGTAGGAAATTTTGGTGTACTCAAATTTCAAACATGAGTTTTCTTGTGGATTATGTATTTTTGGCTTACATTATTTTATCCATTTTAAGGAGCAATCACCAGAAATATTGGCTCTCTCAGTTTCTATAGAGTTTTGGATCTATCAGTAAACTTTTTTGCATGGTGTTTTGATGTAGAATGCATCAAAACGGGAATTAAAGTTTTTTAGATGCTTGCAAATGGTGAAATTAGTTTCCGTAGAGTTGTTGGTTAGTGCAAAGATTATGCATTGACTGAGTTGACATTAGTTAACATCCCAGGTTCAAAACCTGATAGACATTGTTCCATGTTAAGATGACTTGGTAGATATAGGACACGAGTTGGCCTTCAATGAATCATCAATTAAGGCATTATTGTGAAGCAACCAGCTTCTTAGACTTGAAGAAATAATTTACCATGAGAAATAATGTAATATTACAGTTTCAAGTCATTTTAGGTGGCATCCTACCTTTTCCTTACTTTTCTAATTTTATGAAATCTATAAAAAATAGTTCAAACGGTTCTTGGCCAGTCATTTATCTCAACCTAGAAACAACAAGTAGGTACTTGATCTACAAGATTTCACTATCTCCTTGCATGGGTCACATCATGAAAAAAGGCTAAAGCATATTTCAAACAACACCTTTTGGTGGATGAAAAATTTCTTCGACTGAGGACTCTAAATGAACTTCCTGTTACTACAAAGGGATTATTTTTGGTCCTTCCTCCAAATGGAGAAATTCACTTTGATATCCTGTACCTCCTAAATGCTCTTTTTCATATTTCTATGATATGTTGAAGCCCTTTGTCACACCCACTGAGTTGTCCAAAATTGGACTTAGGCACATACTTGCCTACATCAACCTTATTTATGATGCATTAACAAGACTTAATTTTGTCATTGCTTGGAGAACCCAAATATTGTAAGAGAAATAGTTGAGAAGTAAGGAGATTGATTATCACTTCTACAGAAGCTTACTGTATGCAAATAGATTTGTGCGAGCAACATTCATAGATGACAACATGGAATTCGTGTTCTTGGGGCATTAACAACGCACATATCACCTATTTTTAGACAGGTGTCCTCCAGTTCTCTTGCACAGAGGATTGCTATTTATAGGTGATTGAAGCAAATAATGTAGAGTGTCTTTCTTTAAACTATTTAATCTAAGCAGTAAGCCCTCATAGAAAGATGCATTAAGCATAAAATCAGTAAAAGGTAAAAATGTAAAATTATAAAAGAGTAAACAGAAGTAAAATGGAAAACAGTAAACAGAAGTAAAATGGTAAGATTCAGAGTAACCATTATCATAGCACATGCATAAAAAGTAAAAGACTTAATAAGAGTAACCCTACTAATGCAGAATTTTTTTTAAATGAGACAAACCAAAACCAATCTTGCTATAGCTGCTACTTCAATCTATTCACATTAAACGAAAAGTAGGTTTTCCACATTTTCTCTCACCATCTGCAGAAGATTTATAACAAATATTGGCACATTTGCTCTCACTGTCTGCAACAGATTTATAACAAATATTGGTCGTGATGAAGCAGCTCCGTAGTAGGTTCAGCGAGAATGAGGTGGGTTTACAAATAGTTGACAGCAGGGTAAAACTTAGGGTTAAAAAACATTCGCCAACGACCTCCGTCATGTTTTCCGACAATCTTTACCAGCAATCTTTTTCGGCGTGAGACAACTTCCTGGCTGAAGCTCGCGCAAAATATAGCCTATCGGCTAAACTAGCACTTGCACCTATAGGAGGTTCAAGGGAAACACTGATAGGAAATTAAAGAAAGATTTTAAATGAATTGCACCCACATAAAAAAACACAACATGATCCCTTTGAACAATTTGTATCGAGTTTGAAATAATCAAAGTTACATAAGAATATTTATTTGTCTTTTTTGAAGCTCGTATTTTATAGTAGAAACAAAATGTTTACTAGTGCTTCAAACAATTATCATCAAGTGTTCATATGTCAAAGTAAAGTAAGAGCTTCACAATGTCTTTTTTGAAAATCCCCTTTTCAAGCCTTGGAATTTGTATGCAGTGAAACAAAATATTGTTAGATGAAAATTCCATTAATTATAAAAAAAATAACAAGATATGTAAATCTAAGAAAATTAAATTGGATATATTTATGCTTATGACTTTTTGGCAAGTAACAAGAGAACATATTTGATTCACCCATTGCTTCAAAGTTGATTCTACCATACAATTATATTAAATCAAAATTATATTTCATCATCAAAGTCTGTAATACATTATTCATATCACTCTAATGAAAATGATTTTATTATGTATCTTCTCATTTTGGCTCATATCCTTGCACACATTTCATAATACAAAATTATCAATTTGTATGCATGTTGTTTGAGCCTTTGAGTGATAGTCCCTTATCCCATTTAAATATGTTTAGCTTACTATTTCACTAAGTAGTTTGCTATATTTGTAATAGTAAATTTATATATTGTTTCACTATTTTTAGAAATAAGGGCTATACTTGCATATCCATGTGGGTTTAGTTTGAACCTTTAGTTTCAACCATGGTAGCTAAAAAAGTAAAAAAACCCCATATTGAGAAAACAAGCAATGTTTTTTTCTGGGATATACAAATTATATATAGAGAAAGAAATAAATAAGTTATATTAATGTCTATGAATGACCAGAAAATAAATCAAAGGGGCAAGAATGTATAGTTGACACGATAGTAAAGGATTAAGGGAAAGAAACCTTAGCTGAGGAAAAACAAAAAAGGACAAACAGTAAAATATAAACATAGGGGCTAGCCTAAAACGAGTAAAGCCAAAAAAATCAAAGACTAAAACATGAATTCAACAACTTCAAATTCATTAAAGCAAAGAGATACATTTCAATAAGTTATGTTACAAAAAACTATAAATCATTAATACAAAAGAATTAGATCCAACATTGATCCTAGACAAAGATATGCCTAAGAGAAAAAATTAGATGAAATAAATTATTGGAATTCGTATAAGAACTAATTATATAATTTGTACAATTTCTTCATCAGCATTGTATAATCATATAGTTCATATAAATGTACATGACATTTTGTAAATTTTTGAAATAGTTGATTATAGTTATGGTTACCACAAGTGGTATTTTAGCCTTCATTTAAGACTGAAAAACAAATTGAGTTAGACAATCTAATTTATATCAACTTATTAATACTATTTTATTTTTCAAAGCCTAACTTAGAGATGATAGAACTTTTCTGAACAAAGATAAGCAATGAGACATTAATATTGGCATGGGAAACTCATTATCTTTTATTGAAAAAGTATTTAATTTGTGCAATTACTAAATTGTTTGAATTTGTATATTCGATTTTCAATTATGGTTACCACAAGTGGTATTAACATTGGCATTCAAGACTTAAAAGTTGAGACATTCTAATTTCTATTAACTTATTAATACTGTTTTATTTTTTTGGAGATGAAAGGGATTTTCTACTAGGAGATAATCAATGAGATGTTAACATTATAATGTCTCATATTATAACTAAATAATATATATGTGTGAAATAAATTTACCTGTGACTTGCTAGTGCAGAAAATACCGACAAACATGTCTCACGCACCTCGTAAACCTGTTCAGACTCACATGAAACAATTTTGAGGTAGATGTTTACTATCGAATAAATCTTAATCAATCTCGATACATGAAAGTGAATCTCCAAATCAAATTTGCTTTCCAAGTCGGTGATCAAACAAAATCTGATTTGCAAAGTTAGCAATCAAATCCTGGTAAGTTTCTTTACATCTTGCAGTTCATCTGAGTTGATTGAAATCTAGATGTCATTGTCATTTCCTTCTCCTTGGTCTCTGTTGTTTCCAAATCTTCACCACCTTAAGCTTTGGATATTTCACTTATTGTGTGATGCAGTCGAAGTTTTGGTGTTGGGGTTTTTGAATCTAGTGGCAGATGGAATATCCATGGGATTTGAGGACTTTCTGTCAAATATTAGAGAGAGTTTTGGCTACTAGTGAAAGAGAGGTTTCAGAGTGGGATGTGCGCTATAATATGCCTCCTCAGGTCACACAGCTCATAGCCACTTATCAGTCTCTTCGGATGGCCTGTCACGTGTAGTAGTGGTCTAAAATTCCCATTACAGTTTCGATGGAACTGGAAATTGTGGGACCTTGGTCACATGTGACTCAAGTTGTCTAGTAATAGAGAGGCGCACAAATTCAAGTAAATATATTTTCCCAGTCTTACTCTCACTTGACTGGTGTGTGCAAAGAGATGTTGAATGTTAGAAAGTGTCGCAGCTTCTCCCACCCTTGTTGTTGCACTGGTAATGGTAATGGTCTTGAATTTTGACATTGGAAAAATGAAACAAAGGGCAGCAAGGATAGAAAAAGATAAGCCCTTTTTAAAGAGTTGATTTTATATAACATATTTTGATCAAATATATTGACTTTTTTAGTGAATTGTAATTAAATTTTGAAAAATTTAATCTAATCTTATTTGTCTTGATTAGTAATTTAAAAAGAATGAATAACTATTTAAGTATCAGAAAGCATATCCCACTTCAAGCAGGTAGAACCTAATTTAAAATTAACAAAGAAAATTAAAACCATACATTAACACTTGAGAGGGAGTGGACACCTCATAGCTGCATAACCTCCTTGTTCTCATCACCATGCAATCTTCTATTTGAAGGCTCCAAAATTTGTTGGTTATATTTGTTTTAGTATTAATGAATAGATTGATGCAACACTTCTACAAAGACTGGTTTGAGGCATTGAGGACATGGTAGGGCTGCGACACTTTATATGGGCATGCCTACACAGAGGGGGACTCACTAAAATTATCTTGCATTTTTTAACTTTTTCATTTAGCAGTAACCATTTCCTAACCACATGAAATGGGAGCTTTGATGCAGGTTATGGATGTCCACAATAGCATAAGCTAAGACAAAAAAAATTGTGAAGTTGTAAATATAATTTAGATCATCTAGATTTCTGAAATTTGTGTTTTTCTAATTCGATATCAAGACTTTCTAAAGGTCAGTTGACAATGGGTAGAACAAAAGTTTGTATTTTGAAGTTTACATTGTAAGACTTCCATAGCTTGTGTTGCATCATAGCAAGCATACCCTCTTCTTAATCCCCAAGGGATTATTTTGGTTGATTTGCATTCTATGGATTTGTATGTGGAATTGACATTTGGGTGACTACTTGTCGGTTTTGTTGTGCATCTGATCCTCATTTTGATTTCCAGGCACAAATTTTGCTAAAAATTTCTCTCATTTGTATGTACAATTTTTTTTTTTGTAGTTTTTTGCTCATTTGTATGTGCAAGTTTTGTTGGGTATTTGTGGGATTGTCTCATTTGTATGTACAATTTTTTTTTTTTGTAGTTTTTTGCTCATTTGTATGTGCAAGTTTTGTTGGGTATTTGTGGGATTGTTGCTTATTTGGATTAACAAGATCTGGGTCGTCTTTGTTGGATTTTATACTCGTTTGAGTGTAGACTAAGATTTGTTTGAGGGCCAAAAACTTTTTGTTAAGTTGGATTATATGAGAGTGCAAACAGAAGTGAAATATAAAACATCATGATTTATGTTTCATGGTGGTCTGTGGTGCAAGAAATATAACTTCACCAACACTTCTCCTCTCACTTACGTAAGTAAGCACAAGATGGAAATAAAAATAGCAGGCCAGTAATCCAGACAGAAAGCTCCTTACTCGACCAAAATATGACGTAGATGTAAGTAAAAATAGCATACCTCTAGATCGAACGAGGAGCGAAGAAATATTCCACTATAAATGGTCAACACTTACAGTATGTGCTTCGAACCCTAGATCTTCTTGTTTATTTTTGTTTGTTGATCTTTAAAATTTGCTTTTTCTATTTTTTTCTAGCCTTCTATTTTAGATTTAGAACTTTGGAGTTTGCTTTTTCTTTGTTTATAAGCTTTTTTGTCGATACAAGAAAGGCAAGGGTGTGAGTAATTCATTAATTCACTCCAGTTTTGAGCTTGTGTAGTGTTTTTCTTTTTCAGCTTTGATGAGGACAGTTCCTTGTCATAGTTTGAACGCATGTTTGTTGCATTTGTAGAAACAATGTCACTGCCTCATGAGCGTACCCATGTCTTCGGTAAGCTGCAATGATTGCATTCCATTCCTTCCTGCAGAAACTGAACACGCAAAACAAAAATTAGAAAAAGATAGACTCACGGAAGAACTCATCAATCAGTCGTCACATCTGCATGTCAAGGAAAGATTCGGCAATTACATCAGTTGAAGAGGCCTTGGGAATTTTTAAGCAATTGCAATCAAAGGGTGTAAATCCAGTCTCCATAAAATTTGCCAACATCCTCCAAGCCTGTGCAAAAACGGTAGCTTTAGAACATAAGGCACTTGAACTGTTTGACGATATGCCTCAAAGAGATGTGGTCTCATGGACTACAGCGATTTTAGGATATGCACAAAATGGGTTTGTTGAAAAGGCTTTGGAAACTCTTGAGCACGTGCAAGTGACAGGTGTAAAGCCAAATTCCACAACATACACCAGTATCCTCCCAGCCTGTGTCAAAATGAGAGCTTTAGAATAGGGTATGGATATAAATCAAAGCATAATGGAAATACGATTTTTGTCTGATGTTGTGGTTGCAAATGTCGTGGTAGATATGTATGTGAAGTGTGGGAGAATACAAAAGGCGCGTGAACTGTTTGATATAATGCCTAAAAAAAGTGTAGTTTCATGGTATGCCATGATTGTAGGTTATGCACAGAATGGGAATCTTGATGATGCTTTAAGGCTTTTCAATTAAATGCCCAAAATAAATATAGTTTCATGGAATGCAATGATTGATGTATATGCACAAAATGGCTTAGTTGATGATGTAGATTATCACCTCAGTATCTGCAAGTGAGGCTCCAAATACCTCTGTTCAGCCTTTGTGTAGAAACGCGATAACAAAACCTGCAGCTAGAAGAGACTTACAGCAAAATATTTTATCTTACCCGAGGTACTTTGTTTATTTTATTTTAAAGACGCGAAAAGCATTTTTGAAAGAAAAAAATTACAGCAGGTGAAAAACACTACATGATTCATGACTATTGCAATGATAGACAAAGATAGACAGTCCCTCCATGCAAGTTTGAATGGATACCAGCTACTGCTGATGCTGTGAAAGCCAAATTATGCAACGGCAAAGTTGCTCAGATCTTCTCAGAGCAAGTAACAGCAAAGGCACTGGAGAAGAAGAGGTTGAGGCATCAATTAATGTTAGGAGCCCAGTGTGTTTATGTACACTTTGAGCGGTGATTAAGGGCGACGACAATCAATGTAATCAAATCTGGACATCAATATAGAAGGCAATCGATGCAATTGAATCTAAAGACATCATTGCAAATCGGATTTGATCTGAAGATATTAAAGCAATCAAATCCATGCAACACATTCATTAATAAGGAAATCTTGTAAATAGGAAAATCAAATCAAATCTGAAGACATTAAAGCAATCAAATCCACGATTCTCAATTGCCTCTTCTGCACTCTTCAGATTCATTAAAAGAGATAAGACGTGAGACAATATTTTTGAAGTGCATCTATTAAGAGATTAGACATGGGTAGTTGCCAGTAAAAATTCACTTTCAAGGATGACGCAGGAAGGTTCGAACTATTTTATGTTAGAAGTTTCGAACTTTCTGGATGAATTCAAATCTGTTTGACGGTAGACTTAACTTGTTTCCAGTAGATTTATCCTGTTTGCAGGCGTGAGACAGGTTTGACGGCGAATTGTAGAATGGCAAGTTCACAATAAAAAGCCTATCGGCTAATAAATGTGAATTTAGTGTTTTAATTTAAGCAAAAGATTTACTTATGTCATGAAAAGTAAAATAACAACAATTGAGGTTTTAGATAGATTTACTAAAATAATAAGATTTTATGCAAGTTCCTAATAAATATATTATATAATAATTATTATTTATAATATAAATATATTATTTTTATTAATATATAATATTTATTATTGTATTAATAATATGATATTATTAATGAGAATGAATTTATGAAAAAAATTAAAAGGGATATATCTCATTACGTGGATAGGCGTAATTATATAATGTCATTACGATGTCTATGTAGAAAGTTAGCCCAATTTGCCACAACAAAAAAACACACACACACAAAAACAAACATATTTTAGAAAAAACAAAATTATTTTAGAAAAAAATAAAAAACATTTAATATATGACAACAATAATAATATAGATAAGCTAATTATGACAATAGATGCAACTCTACACAATATATGAGTATAGATAAAGTGAAAGAAAAACAAAAATCTACATCTATTTTTATGTGAAATGATTTTTCATTAATTTTTTTAATTTTTAAAATAGATAACATCCCAAAATTTTATTTTCATTGTTTAACTACAATTTTTTTTATTTTCTTCCATCTAATTAAATCATACAATGATTTATTTATTTATTTCAAAGTCTTTCTTACATATTTTATCATTCAGCCATCGAAAACATTAGCCATTCAAAGAAAAAGACACGGACTGTTAAATCAAAGGGGAAAATATAGTCGTTAATAGTGGCAAGCGAATAATACGACCAGTTCTATAAGAAAAATGGTTAGACTTACTCTCGCTCGTCTCGGCACGTTTTAATTTTGCTCAAGAATGTAAAGTTGCATGGTCATCATCAGCCTGCACTTTCTCAGTCAAATCTTTTGCACGCTGCTCCTTAAAATTCCAAATTGGTCAATCATTAACGACTAATTGGAGTTTCGCGGAATGTAGATCGCATGAAAAAATCGCCATAATGAGAAAACGACAATGGCCGCACTATAAGTTGAAGCGTACGTGTAACCTTTGCTGACCGCATGAACGCTCCTTTTTAATATTTTCTATGTAACTCGTTTCTTCTGAAATTTTCTAAATAACAATTGCCCAGAAGCTTCTCTCCTCTAAATCAATGGTGAAGTTATATAAGATGCTTAGTAATCGGGCGAAGGAGCATGCAGTCTCGTTCAATTTCAATTTTCATCATGGACAGGGAAAAGAATTCTGCACATATGTGTGAGAGCTCCGGCAGTTTAATGGAGGATGATATTTTCCAGACAGGAACAGGCATCATTGGAGGTGTAGATTATTCGGCCATGTTGGGTAATTTTCCTGATTTTCATAGGGAAGGTTTAGTTTTTACGGATCGTCTTTGGACTGGTAGGGACTTTACTGATGAGCAGCAGTTGCCTGAACAATATCGTATTGATGCTGGGCTTGACGAGGCGTACCCTCAAGTCATGGAGATTCCACAAATTTCAAGCTCTTCTGTGCACTACGAATTGTTTGGTAATAATCTTGATCCCCATAGTAGATCAAAGCTAAATAGTGCATTCAGGAATTACAGGGAAGAGTCCACAAAGGAAGCCCAATTGTGTTTGGCACCTGCAGTGAAACAGAAATCATTAAAGAGATGCTTCGATTTTCTACGGAGGACGTATAAAAATAGCAGAGACAGTTCAAGTTGGGAAGCAAGTGATGCCTTGGTGGAGGAATCATATGCGTTTACGCATAAGATTGCTGAGCGCAACAGGAGAATCAAACTCAGTCAGCAATTTTTGACTTTACGTTCCCTTGTTCCTCACAATCCCAAGGTGAGATTTATGGTTCAATTTTACATTTTTTCATGATTTTTCTTTTCGTATTACTGCTTCTCAGTAGCTTCCGTTATGTGGGGTTATGGCTTCCTTCATTGCCATTTTGCTGCTAATATGGTGTTTCAAATTTGTGCTCGCAGAAAGTCGATAAAAATTCAACACTGTCAAATGCGATATCGGAGCTGAATCGGCAAAAGCTTCGAATACAGGAACTTGAGCAACTGAATCAAAGCCTAACCAATACACTTAACCAGAACTCTATAAGCGAAGGTTGTAGTAGCTTATCATATGGCTGCGCATCAGATTCAAGAAGAGATGCATTGATGCACTACATTTGTGAAGAAGCTGATGTTCTGGTTGAGAAAACCAGCATTCCAGATGAAGCGATCATCGAAGTAACCCTGAAAAAAACAGCATCCAATTGTACTCACATGGAGGCCATTGCTACAGTGGATAAGTGCTTGAGAGAAATGGAATTGCAGGTAGTGAGAATCCAGTGGAGGGAGTTGGGCTTGGCAAACCAACTAATTGAGGGGACAATCCGCAGGAAAACAAAGGTACTGCCCTGTACATAGACTTATTTTTTCCGTATAAATAGTACAACTTAGATTTGATGCTGAAATTGAAAAACTATGTTTGTAATGCATGATGAAGGGAGAACGATGGGAGACGGAACAGATTAAGACGGCGGTGAAACATGCTCTCACCGGGATTTAGGAGTCCTTAAATAAGAACATAAACTGTGTTTATGATAAGGCAATAAAAGACCCAGTTTTTGCGAAAAGGGGCACTCGAAATCGCGTGTGCCGAAGCAGATTTGTACAAACTTACAAGATAGTTCAATAAAGATCTCTTTTTTTTTTATTACGCATGCTCTTTTACTTCGCAATTTTCAAACAACCAGAATCTTGCATGATCAATACTTTGCGGTTAGTCTCTGGGTTAACACTTCCTGTTTTGTTTTCTAAGTTTTGGTAGTTTTCCCTCTTTAATCGTTTTCACAGTTCAACTATTTCATGACTGCCTAATCTTTATTTTCAAAACAATAAGATTACACCATTCTTCTCCAGCTTATCAGTCCTGGCCTGAGAGTGGTATCCGAGCACAGGAAAATCAAATTTTATAATCGTTTAAAGTTGAAGCGCTGAGCGCTTCCCAGACGGCATTGCTGCCGCTGTCATATGTAAATCTCTGTCGAAGCCACTCTTGTTGGTTTTGAAGAAGAAAAACAGTAACAAAACCAATTCTAATGATTGAACATTACAAATTAGCCAAACAGTTAAACAAACAAATATATGAAATGTTGCAGCAATACATTATATTTGTTGATAAAAGTAAAATGTTCAAAGTTATGGACTCCTTTCATAGAAAATACTAGTTCAAAACGTCTGAAATTAAAAATCCCTCGCAGTTGTAGCTGAGTTTATACTATACCTAAAATTGTTTTGCTTCAAAGTGTTACATTTGATATTGTAGATTTTTAAACCATAAAAAATAGTCTTCAAATGAACAATACATCCAACATGAGGGAAAAGAGTGGATGCAGCCTTCAAAGATGGAAAGAACAACAAAATATGTTCTCCCTGGTGATCTGCACACACTCGGACATAAATCTTACAAAGAAAAAAGCTTCCAAAAGACAGCAGCATACAGAGCCTTTCCAACAAATCACCTATAAATATGTTGATTAAAATATTTTGATAGCTGTAGTGTGCTATGACATTTGTCAAAACATTCTCCTCAAAAACTCCATGCAGCTAAATATAGAAAAATATTTCTTTATTGTAAAAACATTCTCCTTTTTGGCTACACCGGCTTATTCAACAACCTTTCTATCTTCCAACGGTGGCTTTCAACACCTTCAATGATCGTCATGCTCTTTTTGACTTTCAAACTTGCGACATTCTCCTCTTTTGAGCAATGTACCCACGATTTTGGCTTTCTTAGAACAGTATGTTGCAACAAGCCTTTAAATCTCCTTTGTCATCTTCTTCCTTTTGGAAATGTCATTACTTCTAATCATAATGACCTCTGCCAACTTTCTTTACACTTGGACTGGGATGATTTTGGCTTCCACAATCATCTTGTGCCTTCAGTGGCATCATCTCAACCTTCAATCTTCCTTTAGCGCTTTTGAACAATCTGCAATCTATTGTTTTCGGTTGGCCTCATTTCAATAGCCACTCAACAATTATCAACGCTTCCTTAGTTGTGAACTCTCGATCAGCTTCTCCATATTCATACTACAACACTTCCACTTCCTTAGGTCTTTCTGCTCTTCTACTCCTTTCTTACATTGTTTTTCAGACTTTAAGTATGGCCTCTAACAAAGGCTTCTCTTCTAATGCCCATGATCTTCTACTCCCAGTGAGTATGACCGGCATGGCTCTGATACCACATGTTGGAACAGAGGAGCAGATACAAAAATAGATATTACAATTTGTATTCATCAACAAAAACATTACATCAACCATCAGAGCTTCAGCTCTTTAGACTTATAGTTTTTATGACACCATACTCATAGCATCCTACAGACTTACATCTTGCATCTAACAGCTCTACGGATCTCTCACATACAGGTGGTTTCAGATTACCACAAACTAACAGATAGGTAGTTTCAAATGACCACAAACTAATAGATAGGTGGTTTCAGATGACCACAAACTAATAGACAACTCTACAAAACCTGACTATAAAAAAGTGAGTTCCAAAATACAATGCCATACAATATTATAAAAACCTTGCATCTACTGTGGACAAAAAGACTAACATAAAATAATGTTTTCCGTAACACCCACAAAATATGTGAGGTCTCTTGATGTGATAGTGAGCAAGTTGGAGGAGTTAATGAAAAAATCTATTTGAATCTTGTTAAGATTTGTTTGTCTTTAATGCTAAAATTGGCTGCAAAATAGAGGATGCAAAGATGTCTGGTACAACTGGCAAACTGGACAATTAGTTGGGATTACAATCTCCAACAGATTAGACCTAATTTTCATTTGCAAACAATACCCATAATTTACCACCTAAAAGGATGGCCTTTAACTTTTCTTCCTCCGATCACCAATTTGCAAATCAACATACCTAATCGTCAGGAATTTCCACCTACTCATCCTCATTTTCGCTTATAAAGGTCTTCAAATAAAGTAACCTTTGTCTCATTTTAACACTGAAAAAAATGAAAATGAAAATTATTAATTTCACTTTTACTATCTCTGCTCATCGACAGTTGCTGCCCATCGGTAAAGTCCCTACCAGTCCAAAGACGATCTGTAATAACTAAATGTTCCCTATGAAAATTACCCAACATGGCCGAATAATGAACACCTCCGATGATGCCTGCTCCTCTCCTGAAAATATCATCCTCCACTAAACGATAAGAGCTCTCACACATCTCTGGAGAATTATTTTCATTGTTCATGATGAACACTGAAAATTGAACTAGACTGCACGCTCCGATCCCTGGTTACGAAGCAGCTTATAGAACTTCACCATTGATTTAGACTAGAGAAACTTCTGGGCATCTGTTATTTAGAAAACAACAAAAGGAACTGTTTAAAATAAGCGTTCATGCCGTCAGCAAAGATTACACGTATCTTTCAGCTTATGGTGCCCCCATATCGTTATCTCGTTTTGGCGAATTTGTCATGAGAGCTAGATTCCGCGAAATTCCTATTGTGCGTTAGTAATTGACAAATTTGGAGTTTTATGGAAGCAGCGATTTGACTGAGAAAGTTCAGGCTGATGATGATGGACATGCAAATTTACACGTTTCTATAGTTGAAGAGCAAAATTAAAACGTGCCGAGACAAGCAGGGAATAAGTTTAACGATTTTTCTTATAGAAATGGTCATATTCTTCCCTTGCCATTCGCTCCATGATTATCAACATCTATATTTTCCGCTTTGATTTAAGCGTATGCGTCTTTTCCTCGGTATGTAGCCTCGCACACAATAACGACAATCATAATGTATTTTGAGCTTCACACAATTAGTAATTAAGAAAGTTCATTATTTGCTCCATTGACCACAAAATATTAATCATACAAGAATTTTTAATAAAGAAAAATGTTTTATTAATAAGAAAAAATAATTTTGATCTCAACAAATAGAACAATTTTTATTATCACATTAAGATGTTTAAGTAGATAAAAAAAATAAAAAAATAAAAAATATGATTGAAAAAGAATAGTTCTATTTAAAGTTAGAAGTGTGTCATTTTTTTTATGTTGGAAATTGTTTACAAATATAGTTCATATAAACAACTAATTTTAAATGAATACAATTATCATAAACAAAGGTACATAATTTAAGAATAAATAACAACACAAGAGCTTTGCACTCTACCAACTTAACCAAAAACCCACCCCTTAGGTAGATACAAAAGGAGGGGTAAAATAGATATAAGCATCAAACATAGCATCCCAAAGACAACATCAAGATAATAGGAATTATATATCTTTTCTTATTAGCACTAACAACCTTGAACTAAGCCATGATCTAATCACCTTTGATTAAACAAGCCCAAACATAAGCATATAGAAAGTTTTTTCAAACAAAAATGTCAAGAACCAATTGAAACTACCAAGGGAGAACAACAAACAAAATTCATCCAAACCAAACACTATTTCTCATTTTCTCACCTTTGTTTTTATCCAAACTATAATTAACAACCTCCAAAAATTTCTCCTAAGAATCAACCTTAAAGTTAACACACTCATGAAGGATTTTTGATAAAGAAGCTTGGATTGTTATGGGGGATTTTAATACACCCTTAATGACCGATGAAAAATTTGGGGGATCTCAGATTAATTTGGAGAGTAAAGAGGATCTTCAAAACTTCATTGATAATCAAGGGTTGATTGACCTGGATCTTCATGGAGCCTCCTTCACCTGGTCCAATCGCAGAAAGGGGATGGATCTCATACAGGTCAGATTAGATAGATCTTTGATTTCCAATCATTGGTATTTTGATTACTATTGCTCCCTTAAAGCTCTCACAAGAATAGGTTTTGATCACTCTCCTATCAATTTCACTGCGGATCCTATAAAAAAGAAGAAGAATACTCCTTTCAGATTCGAAAAAATGTGGATCTCTCATCCTGCTCTTAAAGAGGAAATAAAGAAATGGTGGAATATAAGTATTCAAGGAATTGCTATGTTCAGAATCGCCAAAAAATTAAGGGAAGTGAAATGTAATTAAAAAAATGGAAAAAGGATTCTTTTGGGAACATCTTTAAGATTAAGTCCGAACTTCAGATGGATATGGGAGTAATTCAGTTCAAAATACAGAAGGAGGGTTACTTGAATGATACTAAGGAAAAAGAGAATGAGCTCCTTATGAAGATGCACGACATAATTGGGAAGGAGGAGGAGTTCTGGAAACAAAGATCAAGAGCCCTTTGGTTGTCTGCTGGAGATAAAAACAATAGGTACTTCCACCTTTCGGCTTCAAAACACAGAGCTGTAAACAGAATATCTCACATAGATGTGAATGGAACCAAGTATGAGGAGGAGGAGGATATCAGGAAGCAGGCGAGCTCCTTCTTTAAACATTTTATCTCAATAAGTAATGAAATAAACCAAAATGAGCAAGATTAGCTTGTTGAAGCTATACCTAGAGTTATCAACCAGGAAAACAACTCTTTTATGATAGATATCTGCACCAACAAGGAAGTTAAGCGGGCTGTCTTTTCCTTTCATGGGAGTAAAGCTCCGGGTCCTGATGGTTTCCCTTTGTTTTTCTTTCAATGGCTCTGGGAGATTGTTGAAGAAGATGTGGTTAATGCTGTTAAGGAATTTTTTGGAGCCAAATGTCTTTTAAAAGAATTAAATGCTACTTTCTTGGTTCTCATCCCCAAGAAACCCAGAGCTAATAACTTTGAGACTTTTAGGCCTATCAGTCTCTGTAATTCTTTATACAAGATTATCTCTAAGGTCTTAACCTCTAGATTCTTAACTTTTCTGCCTTCCTTGATTTCTCCTCAACAGAATGGCTTTGTTCCTGGTAGACAAATCCTTGATTCTATTGTTATGATTCATGAGAAAATTCATTCCCTTGTTGAGTCGAAGACCAAAGGTTTCCTATTAAAGCTTGATATCTCTAAAGCCTATGACAGAGGTGATTGGATTTTTTTATTTAAAATCTTGAAAGCTTTTGGCTTTAATAATAGGGTTATTCAAATGGTGGAACAACTTGTGTCAAAAGCTTCCATATCGATTATGGTCAATGGATCCCCTACCTCCTTTTTTCAGAGTACCAGAGGTCTAAGGCAAGGTGATCCTATATCTCCTATTTTATTCACTATTATGGTTGAAAGTTTAGGCAGGAACCTGAAAAATCTGGTTGACTTTAAATTTCTTTCTGGGCTCAGACCTTCCTCAGGCAACCTGGTGTGCTCACATCAACAATTTGTTGATGACACTATGCTTATGGGTCAAGCTACTGTGTCTAAAGGAAAATTTATAAAACAGTTGCTTGATAAGTATTGGAGAGCCTCAGGATAGCTGATCAACAATAAAAAAAGTTATTTGTTCTTCTTCAATACTCCAACTCATAGACAGACCAAAATTGTCAGAATTTTGGGTTGTTGGGTGGATTCCCTTCCTGCCACCTACCTTGGTCTTCCTTTAAGCATGAAACCTCCTAAGTCTTTCTGGATCTCGTTGGTGGATAGATTCAGTAAGAAGCTTGCGGGTTGGAAAGGAGCTCTGCTAAGTCAAGCCGGTAAGCTTCAGCTCCTCAAAGCCTCTCTCCAAAATCTTCCTATCTATGCCTTGAGCCTCTTTAAGATTCCAGCAAAATTTGCTGATGCCATTGAAAAAATTCAAAAAAGATTTATTTGGTCGGGTGTTGAGGAAAATAAAAGAGTTCCCCTAATTGACTGGAATTTGGTTTGTAGACCTAAAAAGAATGGTGAACTTGGCTTCAAAAGAATCAGAACTGTCAATAAAATCCTCTTAGCTAAGCAAATCTGGAGAATCTTCTCTTCTTCTGGGGAGTGGATTGACATTCTGGCTAGTAAATATTTAGAAAACAACTGTTCCTCCATTATAAAGATGGACCCCCACCTTCTTCTGAGAGGGTCTATATGCTGGAACAACTTAATCATTGGAAAGAAGATTGTGGATGATGGTATTGGATGGCAAGTGAGAAATGGTAATCGTACCAGATTCTGGGAAGACATATGGCTTTTTAAGGAGCCCATGATAAAAATCAACTCCTTCAGAGAATGGGATGAGAATTGCAAGGCTCGGTTTGGAACTTATGTGAAAGACTACAGAGTGAATGGTAATTGGGTGGACTTGGGCAGTGTCAGTCAAGCTTTGGCTCCCATCCAGACTTCGCTGCTGGCTGTTAGACTTAGTTCTGAGCAGTTGGAGGATCGTGCGGTTTGGATTGATGATCCCTCTGGCAACTTTTCTGTGTCTTTCGCCTTTGCCAGGATCACTTCTTCTTTGGATCATCCTCCCTTTTGGTCTAAAGCTTTGTTCAAACATCTGATACCTAAAATTACTATCTTCTTCTAGATCCTTCTCCAAAATAAGGTGCTCACGATTGACAATCTATGCAAACGCGGATTTCAAATCCAAAATAGATGCTTTCTTTGTAAGATGGAGGCTGAATCTGTGCATCATTTATTCCTTCATTGCTCTTTTGCTGCTTCTCTTTGGGAAAAATTCATCAAGTTATGGAACCTTCCTTGGGTTTTCCCTTTGTCCATTGAAGATCTCTTTTCTCAGTGGAAAGCCCCAACAAGGAACCCTTTGCTCAGGTTTTTTTGGGATTTATCCTTCCCTCACATTGCTTGGGGCCTTTGGAAAGAACGCAACAACAGAATTTTTAGGGGCAAAGAAGCCTCTGTGGATAATGTCTTTGATAAAATTGTCAGATCCCTGAAGGAAAATTTCAATGTCGTGGCCCAGAAGGACGGGAAGACCATGAATGCGGAGTTTTCGAACTATGATCTAATTGTTGCTAAGGAATGGAACATCAATCCTAATTTTTCTAGTTCTATTATGAAGGCCAAAAAGGACAAAGAGGGAGTTTGTTGGTCTTTTCCACCAAACGGGTGGATCAAAGCTAACTTTGATGGCGCGACTAAAGGCAATCCGGGGGCGGCGGGCTATGTAGGAGTTATAAGGGATTCCTATGGCAACTTCATTGGTGCAATTGCCTCGTCTCTTGGCTCTCAAAATAATCATCTAGCGGAGGTTGTTGGCGCTTACCACATCATAAATTTAGCCCAAAGTCTTAACATTAAAAATCTATGGCTTGAAGGAGACTCCAAAAACATAATTGACTGCCTCCGTGGCAAGTCTCCCCCCTCGTGGACCGTCAATTCATGGATTGAGGTAGCCATATTGAACTTGGCCAAATTTGAAAAAGCTAAAATATCACACGCCTATAGAGAAGCCAATGTTGTTGCGGACTTTTTTGCTAATGAAGGAGTTAAGAGTAAAGAAGTGTGTACCTGGCTAAATATTAGCGATCTAAATTTTAATATCTGTGCCTTATTAAATTATGATAAATCACATGGTAAAGCGACGTGTTATCCCTTTAATGAGGACGGGTTGGATCTATCACATCATAATCATTAGATTGCATGGGAGCGAGCCCAGTGGAGTAATTTGCAAGAAAACTCGACACACTTTGTGGGTTCTTAGATTTGGCAGGGCCAATTTTAGGAAGGCTTGTGTTTGCATCTACCTCACTATGTCGACCGATATGAGAGGAGACAGAAAGCGAACTGAGCCGAACAGCTACGAAACACATATGAAAAATGCCAAGGTTTGGAACAAGATTAAAAGTGGAGGGTCGATTCCTTTCCTGGTGAAGCTTCATGGCTCTAACTAGGAGGCCACGAATCTCTTCGCCAAAAATTGGAATGATGGTAATTTGACTTTGTTTGGTAGGAATGTGGAACTCAACGAAAATCTTATTGTTGATGTTATGGGATTACCCACTGATGGGAAGAAGTTCTTTAGGGACAGGGCTTTTCTGACGAAGCTGTTATCAGATTTCCTAAAAAGGACAAGGAAAGGCTAAGTATTGTCAAAATTGCTAACAGTTACTTCGATGTTGACTCCATAAAGGCTATCTAGAGAAAGGTTTTTCAGGTCATCATGGAGTACATTATGGTGGATGGGCGCTTCACAAAAGTCTATGGCTACCACTTTGCTCTTCTCAACCATTTCTGACACAAGGTAAGGATCTCTATCCCCTATTATCTTTTTTGCTCCTTGAAAAAAAGCTTGGAGGACAATAAGAAAAACCCTAAAAGATTTCCCATTCTGCACACTAGGTTAATTAGGCTGATTATTGAACATCTCCATGTGCCCACTCCTGCTATTTTGGAAACCAACCCAGACTCTGAGAGTGATGATACTAAGCCCAGTGACTCAGAGTATTTGCCTAACTCTAGCCCGGTTAGAAAAGCCCCTAGCTTGCATGTTGTCCCTTCTATGGATTCTGGTAAAAACCGCGTTGAGCTTGAGCCTGATAATCCTTCCCTTAAGATCAGCTCTCTTGACAAGAAAACTCAGGCCAAAAGCCTTGTTTCCTACTCCGAAGAGTCCTCTGAGTCGGAGGAATCTGATACCAACTTTGACTGCGAGACTGGAACCAAAAGGGGGACCTGAGCCCGGTCTCAGAGTTCAGGGTGTAGGATCCTGACCAAGCTCAGATCCGAGGTGAAATCGAAAGGGGGACCTGAGCCCGGTCTCAGAGTTCAGGGCATAGGATCCTGACCAAGCTCAGATCCGAGGTGAAATCGAAAGGGGGATCTATGCCACAGCCATAGAGTCCAGGGTGTAGGTTCTTGTCCGTGACAGAACTGAGGAGGAAACAAAATGGGAACCTATTCAAGGCAGAGTTCAGGGTGTAGGATCTTGTCCAAGACAAATCCGAGGCGAAATTCTGGTGGCAGAAGGGTTGAAGAGTAGGAATTGAAGTAACCATCTAAGGTGGAAGATTCAGACTGACGTAACCAAGGTCGCCAAGGCAGTCTCCAAGCAGGTTGCAGGTGTCCCTCAGCGACACCAAGCTAAGTCGCGCTCACCCAGTTGAGTTCGCATCAAGTCGCTCCGGATCCTATCCGAGTGCAATTCAGAAGTACACCATTCACGGTGGAAAAAAGTATGACAGAATATTGCAGGATCACCAGAAGCAAGACGTGTATCGGCAAACATAAGTTGTTTCATTTTGGCCTATCGTGTGACAGGTGAGAGACTCCTCAGCAGTCGAGTGGGTGCCAAGCCATGCCACGTTGCCGTGCTCCACAGAGTATGCAAGTCCCCAGCGACTACGATACTAGAGCATCATGGGTAGACAAGATGACGCAGCGGACAGAAGCTGTGAAGCCGAAAGTCGAAGGTGTGAATCGAGAAACAGTCAGAAGAAGGTATGCTAGTCGCCGAAGGCTAGGTATTGAACCTGCACAACCAAGTTGTTGCAGCGTGTCTCCCAACCATCGTTGGAAGTTTTGAGTAAGTGTATCCCTCAGCGATGCAGTGTTCACCTCAGGAACAGCTCAGAAGTAAGTCAAGGCCGAACCTTGCAAAGCGTTCTAGTGTCCAAGACATGCAAAAAAGTTTCACTTCTTTTGACATCAGCTCAAGCAGTCCATCATTTGAAGATCCCTTTGGATAGGTGCGTAAGTCTTCTTCAGCAAGCAGATAAGCACGGGTCTCACGTCAGAGTTATCGACGTCGGGGACGTCACCTTTTTTTAAGTGGGGGAGGATGTAAGGGGCTCGAAGTGAATAGTGCGCTCGAGGTTCACTCGGCCCATCCCGAGTGCGGTGCACCCAAGTGTACCCTTGGTGATACAAGTTAGGCGCGGTGCGATGTCTGTCAATGCGTGAGCCAGGCGAGGCACAACGGTCGTGCGAGTTGGTCTTGAGTCTACATGGACGCCACGTCCAGGACTCATCCTAAGTGCACACCCAGCCGTAGTAGTCGTAGGCGAACCTTTGACCATTTGCCAAGCCGTGAGGCGTGAACCAAGTCCATCATCCATCCAGCCATGGTCGAGCCGCACCAAGAAGCCAGGCACAGAGGTCAGTGTTACAAGTATGCCGAGGTGAGTTGGACAGCCAGTTCGACGTCGAGCCGAGTTACTCTCAGTAGCGAGGGCAGAATACAGAAGAAGATCCAAGTGTGCCAAGTCATGCCAAGTCATGGCGAACCAACGTAGGTTTCCCGATGCAACTCTACAAGGCGAGTCGAGCTCGTCAAGAAGTTAGTCAGGCTAGCAAGAGCCTGCAAAGCAGTAAACCACCTATGGGTTATTACAAGGTAGCGATAAGGAGGAAATCAGGGGCCTCACCCGTTCTTCAGCGTCATCCTACCGAGGTCTGGTATTTGGACTAATAACTTATATAAGGAGGTATGGTCGTTCGCACAAAGGAACACCATAGGGCTGCACCATCGCGTCGCACCACAGAGGCACCGATGCGTTGCACTGGGAGTTCACAGCAGGTCACCAATAGCGTGCACCTCAAACTCCTCCTCCCAGGAACTAAGCAGAATAGTTCCGACACCATGCCACGCCATCGTGCAGGTGTTGTCCCGTCAAGCGAAGTATGCAGTCCACATAGAGTATCACGCTCTAGCACTCATCCTTCCAGGAGTGAAACAGAAGTAGCTCCCACCTCGAGTCCCCAGCGACTCAGGTGCTCATCATAGTATTTAGGAGCGAGGAAGTCTCGTTCCACCTCAGCTATGAAGTGAGGGGTTTAGTGGTAGACCCAACGTCCCGAACCCGGTGGACTCAGAAATCGGGCCAACATGAGATAGTTCCAAGACACCTTGTCGAGGGAGCTAGATGTTGGAACTCGTCCCTCAGTGGCAAGGCAAAGAGAGGAACGCAGGTTGGGCGAGCTACGGATCCGCGCCGACAGGGTATGTCTGGGATGGCTCATTGCATTCCAGCAGTGTCGAGTCAAGTCTGGAACTAGTCAGAGGGTTTCAGCAAAGCGATCTCATGTAAGACTTAGATCAGGTCCGAGCCTGTTCCTTAGCATTGAGGTGAGAAGTCGAGGAGCCACGCCGGGTGCGCTCCCCGCAAGCGAGCTGGGCCATGTCGTGTCGAGCACACATGGGCGCCACGAATGCAAGCGAGCTTCGGTTCTCTTGAGGTCCAACTCAATCCTCCTCAGCAGGATCACACGAGTTACTCAAGGGCCGGACTCCTCAGTATGGTGTACAGCCAGAGCAAGGATGGAAGCCAGTGAAGTTGCTGCGCTACCTCAGGAATGGGGGCAGCAAGGAAGGAGTCCCAGTCACTCAAATTGGTATCATCGTGCCAGGTCTCAACAAAGGTTACCCTAGCGTAACAGCACCGTCAGAACTCCCACAGCCGAGTTGGTGTCTATGGAGACAAGTCGCACAATCCGTGAATCCATCGGACCAGGTGATCTACGATCCTGGGCCCTATGCAGTAGTGGGAGTTACTCAGCCAGGAGTCAACCTCCCCAGAGCTAAAAAGGAATCCGTTGTGAGTTTAGAGTTGGATCTGTAAGCGCTCCCTGAGCCAGTCCACGCGAAGAGCGAACTCAGGGTTCAAAGGTGAATGAGTTAGTAGTCAGTTGTCTTATGGGGGACACAAGCCATGAAGCACTCAGCTAAATCACCAAGTCTGCATCCGAGTGCAGCAACCGTTCAGAGAAGTGAACAAAGTTAGTCATGTTCCTAACATGAATGCCAAAGAGCTCCTAGTAGCTCGCAGGTGCGTAATTCCGCAATGCACTTGTAAAGTCGAGTTCCTCGTGAAGGAGGACTCGCTGGCCCCAAAGGCGTAATCTATGAACAAACAAGGGCTCATCCGCAAGGGAGTCGCGAGTAGAGTTGAGCAGTGCCGCGCGAGATAGACCTCTCCCAGCAGAAAAGGAGCATTCGATCCGTGCTTTGGTCTAGCCCCGTGATATACACATTAATGATAATTCCCCTATTAACACTAGAAAAGAGCCCTCTCTGGATTGTCTCAACCTTGCCAAAACCAATTCTGAGTCCCACTCCAAACTCTTAGATTGGACTTTCTCTGAAATTAATGAGCTGAAAATTAAAAACTGGGCCCTGCAAAGTAAGATCAATGAAATGGGCGCTAAGATTGCTGAGATGGAAAAGAAAGAAGCGGCTCACAATAAAAGAAATATTGAAACCAAAGCTGAGAACTTAAGGAATACCATCAAAACTGTCGTCGAGCAAAACAACCGTATAGCAAGACACAATGCTATAATCATTAATGCGATGATTGAGAAGCTTGATAAAGTCCAGCAGGGGTCTTTGGTGGTTGATTTGGAGGATATCGAGGATAAAAGCCAACATACGGAAGCTGGCATTTCCAGAAGAACCAGAGCCAATCTGAAGCACAAGGCCCCCCTTACTCCGAAAATGATTCAAACTTTTAAAAAGGGGGTTAAAGATATGCAGGATCTGGAGGCGAAAACAGAGTCTGTCCTTAGGACTCTGAACTAATGGCTGGGGTTTTCTTTGTGCTTTCTCTACTGGTCTTTTTTTCTTGACCTTTCTGGTCCTTTTTGTTTGGTTGCTGCTGGTCTTTTCTCGGGCAGCTATTTTTTTTGGTGGAACTCTGGAGTCCTCTGTGTAGTTTTGTAAACTTTGTGGTTTCTGGTCCCTGTAAAACCCTTTTTACCCTTTTATCAAAAACTAAGAAGGGGAGAGAAATCGCATCAATGTCACTATTCATGGAAAAGCCACTTGAAACATGCTCACCAACATCCTCAAAGACCTCCACATTCACACACTTTCCTTTGGCATCATCCAAAATAGGATCAATAAAATAATCAAAACCTAGAGAAGCATCAACACCAAGTAAAGAATAGAGAATCTAACACCAAATGAAGAAAGATGTGCCAAATTACCTACTACACCAAAATGAGCAACTAAACCACCAAAAATGTGGCTCTAGACCTAGGGAAAAAGGATTCTCTTTGCTAGGCCCTTAGGGTTTTTCACCCTACGAGCACTTGGTATGTGAGAATGACACTCTTGCCTCTAGGTGGCCACAAGGGTTTTTGGCGGTTGCATTCAAAAGGGTAGGGTTGATTGATGAAGGTTGTGATGTGTGTGTGTATTGTGTGGGTAAAACTAAAAGTGAAATGATGCTAGTCTAATGTATGCAAATGTAAACAAATTAAATCTAAGTTAATGCAAACTAACTAAACTATATGCCCTAAATGTGAGTAATCTGGAAATTGACTGAGAAGGACAGAGGATGTGTACCTGGAAAAGTGATGTTGCAGATGAATGGTCCCAGAATCTTCTAGAAAATATCTAAAAACATCAAAAGGACACTTATGCCAAGTTGGGCGACCTAGTCCACTTGTCGGAAAACTTTGCCAAAACAGGTTTCGGGGAAATGGCTGCCCAAAAATGCAGAAACCCTTTTTTGGGCTTGGCACAAGGACACAAGGTTGCCAATAGGGGTGACCTAGTCCTCTTGTCCTCTTGTGGCTTTTTGGGGAATTAAGGCTTGATTATGTGGGTCCCGGTTGATGTTTCCATTTTTTGCAGCAATCTGTGTCTGAAACTCTCAAGAGTGTCCTATAGCTTGTATTCTTTCTCCTTCTAGGGTTTGATGCTTGGATGTGACTTGAGGGGAATGTTTTTACTTTCTTCCAACACTTTGTACTTAACCAAATTTGCATAAAAAAACCAAACCTTTTTTGTTGATGGTCCGCAACATGCAAGAGCAACTCCAATGGAGGTTGCTTGTGAAACCCTAATGCTTGTTTGCTTGCTTTGGTAGACTTGGATGCTAGAGTGCTTATGGAGAGATTAAAAGTGGGAGCAAGGGAGAAAAATGAGCAAAGGAGAGGGAAAAATGAAGGTGAAAACCCTTATTTGTACATGTGAAACCCTAATTTTCCTGAAATGCAACATGATAGGTCAACCCTAGGGTTTAAGAGGCAAGATTCCCGTTGAATTTTATTTCAAATTTGAAATGTATGCCTAAAGGGACTAAGTCGCCCAAAGTGGGGACCTAGTCCACTTGGGAAAATTTAAGTGGTGGTCGAGAATTATTTTATGTTTAATGAAGTTAATAAGCTTTGCCTCCTAAAACACACTTTGGTCAAGACTAAGGATACATTAAAGGGGAAAATTAGTATAGAAAAAGGGTTAATTTAGGAGTGATAAGCCTAGATAAGTGTGAAAATGCATCACAACACTTTACAATGCTTTGTCATAAGTCTTAGGAAGGTGTAAGAGGGTGTTATTTAGGCAAATTATGTTGAAAGGGTCTTAGAAAAGTGAGGAAATGCATTACAACACTTCACAACACCTTAGTAAAACATCGTTAGGTTATTGTTGAATTGCAAGCTTACAAGACTGAATCAAGGTAAACAAGGCCAAAATCCAATAGAAAATATCAAAATGAGTGAAAAAGTGTCAAGTTATACACTTTTTGGTGACACATTTAGACCCCACTTTAGTGAGAATATGAACTTACTTCAAACTCACACTAAAGTAGTCAAGTCATGCGTGTTTAGCAGGATCTAATGTACTCATGCTAGTAAGGTGAGATGACTCATGATCAAGAGGGATGATCAAGCCCCCAGGATCAAGATCCCATGGAAAAGTAAACATAAGTATAGCAGATCACACAAGGAATGATGTGAAAAAGTCAGATCAAGATTCAATCATTTATCCAATCTAGTTGTGGATCAGATCTAGGTTGTTTGTCCAAGAGAAAAGGATGTACTCACTCTGGGCCGACGAGGCTTTTGGTTGTCCACCGGGTGAGAATTCCAAAAGGTGGTGAGATACATACACACGGTTGGTATGCACTCACACATAAAAAGGTGGCTATGGGGAAAGTCATGCCACCAGTTGGGCTTCCCACTCAACCATACCGAAGTTATACCTCCTGATAACTTTGATAAGGCGCCACAAAAGATAGGAGTGTGGTTCATCAGACAAGAAAAGCCTTAGATGCTTAAAACCCATCAACAAGTGCAAGATGGCACCATAGGCATGCAAGTTGTGTTATGCAAGGTGGCCATGTATGCACAAAAAAGGGTACAAAATACAAAATGCAAAAAGAATGAAAAAATGCAAAAAGAGTGTTCTAAGGAGTCTTGTATAGTTCATATGAGGTCTTTGAATTAAGGAACATTACATTTAATGTCTCCAAAAGAGGACCAATCAAAGGATAGAATATTCACAACTTAGGGGATGCAGTGTGTTGCATCAAACCACTAAGAGGAATATAATATGGTGAGAAAAGTCACACTTGTAGACATGCAAAACATACACATGGATCTAATCATACTTCATTCAACGTTATTTCATCTATTAATTAAATAAACCAATTTAATTAATTCACTAAGATTATCTCTTTAATTAAATAAATCAAATTATTTAATTATCTCCTAGATAGTTCCTAATTTAATTAAATCACATATATTTAATTAAATCACTCATATGCATTTCCTCTCATTTGATTTGAAACAAATACAAAAATTCAAATCAAATGTCATGTCACCTAAACTTCTGTTAGATTAATCAAATCCTGATTAGTTTAATCCTAATTACCTTAATCCTCTAGATTCATCCACTTGCACAATAAATCATTTAAATTGATTTATTAAAACACCCATTTTCCCTCACAAAGGCATATTCCCAAGGAATATGCCCTCATTAACTCCCCTTGTTTGAATTTTTTGGCCAAGCAAAATTCCCCCCAAATCCCTCAACCAAATTCATTTATTGCCATTTTCAAATTTGAAATGGGCACATTGGCCAATCCCATTGTGACAAGTGGCTCTCTCTCATTTGTTGGGTTTTAGTCCCACATTGCTCAATCTTGGCTTCTCCTCTCTCAATCTTTCCTATAAATTCAATGACTTCTCTCTCATTTTTCATCTACAATTTGGAGCATCCTCATTATAGGCAACTTGAGTTCACTTTGCATCTCATTGTCTATCATCTCATTAGCTTGGCAAGGATTGGGAAAGGGTTGCCTTCTACACAAAGGATAGCACCAATCCACTATGGAATAGATATATTTCATGTTTTATGTGCTTTGATCATTCTTGTCATTTGTTTGCATTTTGAATCATGATGTATTATTTCATAGGGATATTAGATATTTGCTTTATTTTGCAATACTAATCAACCATTTGCATATTTTGATGTCCACATTTTGGCGCTAGAAGGAGGGCTTTTACCTTATACATATTTTTCATAATAGAATGTATTCTAAGGGTTTTGGATTCTATAATCTAGTTACACATTAGAAGAAATCTACATACTTCCATTTTCATATCTTCATATGCTATATCTACAGAGTTGGGATTTTGCATTTACGTTGAGGAATTTAACTTTACAACTGTTGACTTCATTTGCTACAAAATTTCTAAATGCTTATGTAATAAAATATATTTTAGGCAAATACAGGTTACCCTCCATTAAAAATAAAAATAAAAAATGCAGATATATTTTATGTTTCTTGGTAGGGTTTCATGGATAAACAGTTTTCGCCAAGTTTGATCATAATGTTAACTCTTTGCTTTGCACACACATCTTCAGCCTTAATATCATGGGGTCCAACCACGCTACCACCATGAGCTCTGTGTTGTATTGTCATTAAATGTTGGACTATCTTTCATTTTTATTCTCAGCTCACCTCTACTGCACAGAACACGAGTGGTGTGGGATTTCCAAAATAAATTTTGAGCTTTTATCTTGGAAGATCTATGGAAATCTGTGACTTGGATTAAGGTGCATCATATTTGACCATTCACATTTCCAACATTAAGATGCATTAGCGCTGCATTATCGGGTGTGGTATTTGTAGTCTATATGAATATATAAAATCTCAGTTTGGGGGTACTTTTATCTGTCACTAACATTGCTTGGCTTGACCGCAGAAGTCTTTAATAAACTATCAATCTTCAATGCTCCAAAGTGGTGAGGATTCCTAAAATATCGTTTCCATTTATTTCTGTGATGGTCGTGCAGTGGAAGGATATTTAATATATGGAAGGGTTGAGCAGGTAGACATCAAATAAGGCAGTTGCGCGCCAAATTAGAGAAGTGACAGCGAACAAGGCCTATGGGAAATCCCCCCTGCAATCATGTTGTCGTAGACAATGGAGATCTTGTGATAGGCCACCTCATTTTCACTGCTAGAATTGATTGGGCTACCTACTATTGCCATGTTTGCACCAGAAAGATCGGTCATCAGATCGTTGGTTGTTTTTCATTGTTGGATACATTCAAGCCAATGAGATCATGTAAAACTGCTGAATGAGAATTCCCGCCCCCAAGCTGAAGTGATTTGACAAAGGACTGGTCAGTCCTTTGATCCTCCTCATGTTGCTCCACCTAATTTCTCACCACCTTGTTTGAATCATTAGAAGGAGCTTTCCATCAGAGAAATATTATATTCGCTTGTTTATTATGTATTTAATGATCTATGCTTGGTTGGCATACTAATACACTTTATATTCACTTGTTTATTATGCTATTAATACACTTTTTTGTTCATTTTCTTTGGTTCATATTGCCACAAAATAAATTACTCCAGTCAAGCTTTATCTCTGTCGTTTTGCATAAAATATGTCTAGTTTTTTTTTACTTTATTCAAATGCATCTAATTGTCTTGTGTAAAATCTATCTAAACAAAGATTGCAGATGAAACATCTCTGTGCCTATGCCATGATCTCAAGGAAACAAGTGATAGAAGGCACATGATAGTTGATATTGGTATTGACGATTGAATAAAAACATCCCTACAAAGACAGAAAATCACAAGCTTAATACTCCTGGCCGATAATAATAAATCTTACTGTTTCTGCTTATTGTCAAAAATGTGTGCGCCAGGTGTAAGTTTTCTTGTTTGTTTTATAAAATATAGCATTTTTTTCTCATACAAATGCTATGAATGCTTTGTCAATATTTGACGCTCACTTTACGTAACTCGGCCTCTGGGAAGGATAATTAATACATGCATTCGATCTATTTTGTATCTACATGACAGGTGAGTGCTTTCAATATTTATTTGATTACTTTCAAAATATGCAAGTCATACTGATAGAAAGTTTTAGATATTGTGACATCAGACTACCATTATTATTGTCGACATAATAGCGATTACTCACAGGTGGCTAGTAATAGTGATTGCGATGTCCTTTTAGCCGATTGTTGCTCAAGGAAACCCTATCCTATCTCATCATTGCCCATTTTCGCCACTGCATGCTCTTTTAAGACCATTCTCGGAGAAGGAAAAAGACAATACTAGCATCTGATATAAAGACAAATTTTATGTACCCTTCAAAGTTGTTGATAAAAGAAGACCTCTGGCAGATTATGCGAGTAACAATATACAATTCTTCTGACACCCATCAGTGGTCTCACAAACACATTTCGCAAGCCGCTAGTCTTACCATAGTACATTGTGGTCCAACAGCCGCTGAGTGGATGAGATGTAGGATTGATGCAATGCAACGCATTCACATGCACCTTAAGAAATATTAGGCTTAAGACATATTTGTTTTGATGATTTCATTTATATGTAGGTGTTTCGACTATGAATGCTAGAAAGTGGTGTTGTATGTGGCCGACAAAAACTGCATCCATTTGCAGTCTTAAAGGCATGTGTACATATTTCAAGATTTTCAAATCTAACTCCAACCACTGCCTTCAATACTCTGTCGCTAGGGGTTTCCACCTGATTTCATCTTTATCACACTTCATTTGGCTAGTGCATTGAATGTATCATCAAGATAAGAACTTTGGAATCACATCAAAATGGGATCTGCTGACAAACAACATTGACTTCACTACAGGAGCAACCAACCACACGCTACTGATGAGGGAAGTATCTCTCATTTAATGTCTTTGATCAAACTTCTTGAAGTCGGGTTTTCTTTTTTGTCATGAGAAATAATGGTGAATGGAATATGGGTTAGTTGTGCTTTAAAAATTTCTATTGATAAAGTTGAGATAATATCACTTAAAATGGAGATTTTTAGATTCTTAGGAATGTTCAATATGATCAACACTAGAAATTCATTGGTTTTTGATGTTTTCCAAAGAGATTTATAAAAGGTTGATATGAATTGTGTCAAAACGAACATTTCAATATTCATAACTAAAATAAACAATATCCAAGTCTACAACCGATGGGAAAAAGATACATAAAGTATCATTTTTTTTCTCTCTTGGTTATTATTGTTTCTTTGGGAATACATTCATTATTTTTGAAAACATATCCATTATATCATTGATTTCTTGAAACATCACACTTCTTACTTGTGATAACTTTGTAATGTTTTATAGGTTGACATTGGAATCAAGCGAAAACAAAGGCGAACAAAGTGGAGTTGGAAATCTTTTTGAAATCAAAACTTGGAAAAAGCATTTTTTAATGCTTGTTTTAAATCTAGAGCATTTATTTTCTACTCTCGTTTTCTATTTTAAACAAACTCACTTTTTGATTTGGGCTTAAAATCAATCACTAATTTGATCTTTTCAAAGTTGGTTAAAAAGAACCTTAGACATTTACTAGATTTTGATTTGGGTTAAAATTGGACAAGCCAAACTTCACATCTCATTTTGGTGCTTTAAAACGAATCAAAATCACTGCTTTTGAGGTCTAAAATGAACAAGTGTTTTTCATGTTTTGCAATCTTTTTCATAAATTAATATCATTTAAAAGGCGTATGCACTTCTCTCATGCCTCATGGCAATCTTGAGAATCAAAAGTCTTTTATGATATTAAGTTGTCAAAAATATTGCCTTCACATTTCGATTTGGGAACTTAAAATTGAACAAACTTGTTTAGTGTGAGAAAAAGGCATTGCGAGTGTTCTCTCTTTGTTCACGCAAACAAAGATGATCGAACTATGAATGCACTGACTCGCTATTGTGTACCTTTAGAGGGCCTAGCTTGGTGGGAAATAGTACTCACCCTAAGGGAATGACTCAAGCGATAACGGGCTATAGCCAAGCTCTTCCAAACCGCTATATAAATTTGTGTTCATGGTGAAAGCCATGGAAAATGGGAAGTGGCACATGATAACTCTCCCCCAGTATCTTTATGATGCGTAAAGCCCTTGTTGTAAGGGTTGGGAGATCTCTCACAAGGAGTTTATCATTGCACCCCCTAAACTGGATGCCCTTACTACAAACTTTTGTTTAGAAGCCAAAAAATACCTTATATTCGTTGGTGCAAGAGGTCATGTCCTCTGAAGCCGCCCCACGTATACATGTGGTTAGGTTGTAGAGATGAAAAGTATGCCATGGGAGATTCATGGGTACTGATGCTTGGCTGACCCGAGAAGCGAGTGCACTGTAAGGGGGAGCCTGTGTGGTCAAGTATCTAATCATCTACACTGAATATGCGCAGCTAGATTTATCCATGTGGGAACCTAACAAATATTGCCTTTTTCCAGCCTAGGGTTGTACATGTGCTTGGAATCAAAAGCACTTTTCTTGAATCCAAAACAGTGGAAAACAAACATTCAACGAATCATCAAAATTTCAAACCCTTTAGGAAGCAAATACCATTGACAAAATTCAAGTGTTATTGCTTGCCTTAGGGATTCTATCCTTAGAGGCTTCTAAACGTTTGAATTTATACCTCTATTTTCTCACTAAAGTCAACAATAGATAACCTTTGCCTTGATTTCCTTGATTTCCACATAATACACTTTGTGGGATGAAAGAAAATTAGGACATTGGACATTCAGTTTGAAAAACTAAGCAAGAAGTGATTGTCGTAAAACGCGAGTCATTAATCAAGATTAACCCCAATTGAACCACACATGTTCTTGTTCTCTTTTGGATCATTTGGTTTCCATGCAAACATTGGTCTTTTGGTTTGAATTACTCCTAGGGAAAAACATGTTCATCACTACCTTGATCTTGTAAACAAATCCTCTTAGGTTCATCTAGGATCAAGTCAAAACACTTCACCCATTTCAAACATCAATCAAACATCATCTCACTAACAACTTTTGGAACTTTCAAACATCGCTTATGCTAGACTTTTGGAAAATCAACATCACCTTATTTGACTTAACGCACCTAGTCAAGCTATCAATCCTCTTGAACAAATTTACCTTTAGGATAACACAACTTCCTAAGGTCTACTAGTTCACTATCACTTTGATTGGCTTAACACACTTAGCCAATTTATTCTCTTGAGCAAGTTTTCCCTAGGATAACACAACTTCCTAGGGTTTACAAGTTCACCATCATCTTGTTTGGCTTAACACACTTAGTCAAACTATCCAAATCGAATCAAATCAACTCCTAAAGTCTAGCATTGATCCAAAGCTCCTTAAAAGTTCAAAACACCCACATCATTCACCCTTTCATCCTTCATCTCATCATTGGTCCTAAACACCTTAGAGGTTCACTCTTTTAACAAGGTCAAAACACAAGAGGAACATGGAATATAAACTTGATTTTTACATCATGAGTAATCCAATTCAACCAGACTATCCAAGTCTCACAATGCAAATTGATTATCAAAACTCACATTTATGCAATCCATCCATGGCATCATTATCCCCTCCAAGCCTCAACAATATGAATGTGAGTAGGCCCAATCTAAGGTTTGGAACACCTTTCCCAATGGTAGATTTAAATCCAAGTCCAAATCTACAAATCTATCAATCAAATGCTCAATGCATGAGTCTTCCAAACAACATTATCTCACCAAATCCTTACATGCCAAATACAAGTTTGTTAAACATGACCATTTTGAATCCGCATTAAAAAAACTTTGGGATAGATATGCTTGCAAATCAAACCAGGGTTGTTCAAAATCCTAACAGTATATTGTCAACTCCATGTAATGATCCAAGTCAAGGTAACCCCATGCAAAATCAAAGTTACCTAAATCCAAGCAATGTGTTTTTCAACCACAACAATGTTCAAAGTCAACCTATAATGCCAAATGAAAACATCACACCGAATCAAAGCATCATCCAGAATCAATTTGTCCATGATCCCAAGCAAACACCACGAGGATGCATTCCAAATTTGCTTGCTCTAAAACCAAGTCAACCATATCAAAGATGTCAAGATTAAAATCAAGATCAAATTTTGCGAGATCAAATTGCTTCACTTGCCAAAGTAATTGATCCATTACGCCAAGAGTCATCTCCACCCCAAAATCAATACACTCCTCCATTGGTTGAACCATGTCATTAAAGCATTGGGTTGTGTCCCCAATCACATCAAGAAAAGTATCTCTAATGTTGAAAGGTTGGATATCAAGATCAACAAAATCAACAACAAACTCAATCACCACATCTCAAAGATCAATCACCACATTTCCAAAATCAATTGCCACAAGGTCAATTTAAAGTGCAAATCTCACAACGTAATAGACAAAAACTATACACACCACTTGGGGAACCAATCAAATTAGTCTTGCAATGGTTGGTACAAGAAAATCTCATTGAAATCCCTGTTTATGTGAGTTATCAAGAGCCCATTGTGAAACCACTAGGGTATGATGAGAAGCATTTTTGTGATTTTCACAAAGTAAAGGGACACACAACATCAAATTGTATTCGACTCAAAAATATCATCCAAGACTTGATTGATCAAAATCTAATAGCTATTGGGGACAACAATCAAAATTCAAACACTAGCGATAGCGTTAACAATCTCTCCTCCACAATTGAGGAAAACAATGATCAAGATCTATCCATCAATGAACACATTCAAGATGTTTCCATCTCATCCAATGATCAAATCAACACACACCAAGAGCCAGTTTTCAATCATGATCAAAACTCACTAATGATGCATAACAATGATCCAATTCAAGAAACGTTAACATCATTTGATCTTATGGTTGAAAACATTGACAATCTATCCACCACAGTTGTTGAAAATAAAGATCTACCCATCAATGAACACCTTGAAGGTGTTTCCACCTCATCCGATGATCAAATCAATATACATCAAGAGCCATTTTTTAGTCATGATCAAGACCCCTCCTACAAAGATCTATTTCAAGAAGTGTTGTTATTTGATCCTATTGACATAATCCATGATCCATCGACCAATGATCATATTGAAAATATCTCTATGTCACTTAATGAATTAGAGGATATATCTTAAGAACGTATTCCAAAGCATTATCAAAATCTTCCATCAAGGTCTAGCAATGGTCCCTCCCAAGACATGTTGGCATCCTTTGACCTCATGGTTACAAATATTGAAGGAATCCTTAGCTCAACATTTGATCCAAATCCACTCAAAGCTCAAGAGAATATTGAGCCACTTCCCATTCCTAATAACAATGGCCAAGAATCCCTCGTAGACAATCCATCCTTTGAAATTGACCCATGTCAAGAACTTGATCCAAAGCAGGTCAAAAGCAATTCCGAAATTAATCAAGATCAAAAATTTGTATCTCCCAGATACTACAATGATCTAATGAGCACTCTCCTATCTATACAAGATGTCACAAATGATGATCATATCCATATAACACATACTCCTCCATCTACCCATAAGATGCTTTCTTTGGATGGAAACGTAGATGATCTTCATTCAAAACAAGAGTCTCATACTCTTGACATCATTACCAAGGAAAAAGAGTCTCCTACTCTTAACATTTTTACACATGATCAAAGTATAGAAAGTTCTAGAGACATACCAAAGGTGAATCATGAAGAAGGTTTCTATAAAATTTGTGAATCAGAAACATCCTATGGAAACCTATCAGAAAAATAACATGAAGTAGGCTTCTACATAAGTTGTGAATAAAAACCATCATATGAAAGCATATCAAGAATGAATCAGCAGAAAGAATTTTACAACGAATCTTTAAAATCACTTGAAGAAGCAACTAAATCTGATATCTCGCAAGATCAAGCTAAAGATATCAATCAGGCATTCATCCCACATGTGGAGGATCTTATCACTTATAAACTTGGATCAATTACCTTTCTTAGAGGAAGCTATCTTATCAATAAAGAAGTTGTCACTTTTGAAGATCCACGACAGAGCACAGAGGGATTAGCATCTTGTTTCCAAGGTAAATCATATCCTATTGCAAATAAGTTTTTTCAACAGATGAATTATCATTGTAGAGGATTAGGCCTACATGAACAGGGCATCCTGGAACCAGTGAAGATTGTTGGCAATCCTAAGAATCAAGGCCTTGGTTATTCGACAATCAAGGGATATAAACATATCAGGGATAGTTCTATAAAACTGGGGGCAGCATCGTCTCAAGAAAATGTCAACATAGGGAGCATGAAGAATCCTTATGATGAAACCAATGCCAATGCTACAACCTGCCACACCATGAATCTCCATCCACCCATCACCCCATCCACGAATTGGGACCAACGTCAAAAGAAAGATTTGAATCAAAGTATGAAAAACATCATTAAAGAAAAAGAAGTACTGAAGCATGAAGGACAAATCAAATACATATGGATACCAAAGAAAACAAAGAATGATTATCCCTATCAATCTCCATTAGTCAAAAAAACTATGGGGCAAAATCAAAAAGGGAAAAGTATCCATCAAATATGTCCACAGAGGAAAAAGCAGACTCCTTGAGCAACGTATAAAGTATATCGAGTTGTTGGTTCTAATTCCATGAACACTTCCATATCCACCCATTATTGCTCATCTTCCCAAGTTTGGAGAGTCAAAGTTTCCAAACTGTCAACCAATCCATATTTTATTCCTAAACACACTCCATCCACGCCTCCACGCATGATATCCAATTCTCACATTGACCATGTGTTGGCAATGACCCTTCATCATAAGGATTCAAAAGGCACTCTATCACGATGTGTGCACAAAGATAGAGTTAACTCCGGTATCAGCAAAGCGGATCATGAATCTCAAAAGTTGCATTCAAGTGCACGTATCTTGGCAAAACAACTTCTTCAAGCAAGATACCGATGACATGTTATGAAAGAAACATCAATTTCAGCAGTACCAGGTGATTCAACATGAGCTTAAAATATTTCAAAAAATACAAAAAAATCAAAAATATAAAAATCCAAAAAAAAAAAAATCAGAAAAAGGATTGAAAATAGTAAAGACAAAAATCGTCCTCTAGCAAAAACCATTTCGGTGGCACTTTGGACAGGTACCATGATGAAAACCTGGCAAACAGGTGTCATGAGTAGAATCGAGCATCTGCATGCGTCATTTCAAGAGAAAGCATCTTATCGCATCCATAATAAAGCCAGCATTCCATCCATATCATTTGTTCATCCATGAACCATTTATCCAACCCATTGCCATCTATCTACCTTATCTAGATCTTGATGAAGGTTTGATGCACACTTTACACTTGTTTATGGTAAACATCTTGACATGGGTCATTTTCATTGATCCCATCCTACCCAATGTTATCTAAGACTTGAAGCATTATCTGAATGAGCAATCCTCTATTCGAATACCTTATCTTGTCACAAGGTAATCCTTGGCATCCTTTGCATGCTTACCATATCTATCCATACACCTATTCAAGAATCCACCCATGCCATTCCATACATTGCTAGATACTGGGGGTAGATATTTGCATCTTGCTTCGAGAATAAATATTGATCTATATCCTCCAACTTATGTGGCGATCCGAACATTGGTAAACATGAAAGAAAATTGGTCAAAGCATTTGTGAGCCAAAGATCCAAATCACTAGCCCATGGCATCTTTTCACAAGACGGTGTTTTCATCGAACATCGATCCAAACAATTCATATCAGTCGCATCTAACTTACACGTCAGCGTCACATCAAATCATCAAAGCTATTTTGTTCCAAATCAAGCTTCATCAATCTTGATCAATCGAATCCAATCAATTATCACCTTGTTTGACTTAACACACTTAGTCAAACTATCATCTTGTGCACGAGTTTACTCTAGGATAACACAACTTCCTTGGGTTTACAAGTTCATTATCATCTTTGTTTGGCTTAACACACTTAGCCAAATTATCAAATCCAGAACCACCTTGTTTTACTTAACACACTTAGTCAAACCACCATCTTGTGTACGAGTTTACTCTAGGATAACACAACTTCCTAGAGTTTAGAAGTGCATTATCATCTTATTTGACTTAACACACTTAGTCAAATTATCCAATCCATCATCAACTTGTTTGACTTAACACACTTAGTCAAACTACCCCCCTTGTGTACAAATTTACTCCAGGATAACACAACTTCCTAGAGTTTACAAGTGCATTATCACTTTTTTTTTACTTAACACACTTAGTCAAACTATCAATCCACCGATCAACATTAAGCTTGGTTTTCAACAAAATCCCAAAACAAAGCACTGGTATCATCACATATCCATATCCAAATTGTCAAAATCATGCGAAAACTCAAAAACATTCAACAATTCATCAAAAATTCAAAAACATTCAAAAAAATTCATATCAAAAATTCAAAAACATTCAAAAATTCATCAAAAATCCAAAAACATGTCAAAAAATCAGAAAATCTTCAAAAATTCATCATTGAGTCTTGTTAGTCTTTCACCTTGTCTGAACTACGTCATCTCTGAGCTTGAACATAGGCAAGGTTGATCTTTGATCATCCCTCGAGATAGTTAGGGTTAGTCCTTAGGCGTCTGTCGCAGTGGCAATCCGTTTGCCCATCTATTTTACAGTTAGGTCAATCCTTAGGCGTCTGTCGCATTGGCAATCTGTTTGCCCATCTATCTCATCATTGAGTCAAGTACGTCGTCAGTCGAACTACGTGGTCTCAACATGTATAACATAGGCAAGGCTAATCTATGGATCAACTCCCGAGAGCCCTAGGATAGGTCTTTAATTTAGTCTCTTCGTCATAAATCTTGAAAATACCAAAAACATTCATAAATCTCGAAAATACCAAAAACACTTGTAAAACATCTCAAAATACCAAAAACAGCCTCAAAACATTTGAAAAACCCAAAATGGTGCATCCATTTCATCTCTCTTTCACCCGTGATAAGCATCACTCATAATAAGTCATCATCACCTTCACTCTTTGGTGAGTCAGTCAGAAGCAAGTTTAGCAGGTTCCAAAGTGAACACTCTAATTGTCAGAGTCTTGAAAGTCTAGGTCAGTAAGCAAGAAAGTTGATCAACTTGGAATATCAATAGCTTATCACCCAAATTAGTCTCATTAAAACCCTGATCACTACATGTCCTAGGATGAATCCTTCCCACGATGGACATAAGCATTAGGTACCTCACAGTAGTTAGTCTTGGCTAACGGTATGAAGAACATTAGCTTGTTTGGTTTGATTTATTTGGGCTTTTATAGACTTGTCTTATTTTGTGCTCATTCCAAGGACATCTCAATGATGCCTAAACAAAACAAGTTTAGAGATAAAGGAATGGGGCAATGATCATTATCTTTTTATTTGTTGTGCTTGTTGGATATTCTTGTAAAATAACTTCGTCATACGTACTTTGTTTTGTTTGTAGGGAGGATGTTTTAGGTGTCTTGTTGACCACATAAGAAGGCTTGCCTTTTTATGTTTTGGCCGGAGATGTCTAGAATATCTTAACTGCATTCCGAATAAGGTTATGTTTGTCAAGTGTCAACAAGAGTACTCCTATCTGTTTGACGAGTCAAATTCCATCACACTAGGTGCCACGCCATCCTGGTTCTTAATATCTTGATGCATCACACCTACGTGTGTTATCAAACATAAAGAATGGTATGCTATTTATCTCTCCCATCCTTGGATAAGCCATACATCATCATTCATCATCATATCCAATAAAGTCTTGACGACTAGTGGACTTGTTGGACTTCTGCATCTTCTTGGATTTAGGGGTTGATCCCTCTCATTCTTCTATTTCTCTTTAATTCTAACAATGCATCCATCATTCTTATATCCTCTTTCACGCTAACAAGGCATCCATCCTGCATCCTGCATAATCACTTCATATCATCATAGCACAACATCATCCATCACATCCATCTCACATATATTTCATAATCATTTAAGTTGTTTAGGATAATATAAATTTGTTATTCTAAGCATCTTCCAAACATCTCATTTACATCATCATTATCATATAGATCATATAGTCTAACCATCCATACATTCATTTTGAACCTCTTTATCGCGAGATCGACCTCAATCTTTTCACTCGATCTCTCGAGGGGGCAATGTACTAACGTACTTCTTCTCGCTAGGGCATCATTCTTTGAACCAATGCAATGAGTACATTGCTTCAAAGAGGGGAAAAATGTAGACATGCAAAATATACACATGCATCTTATCATACTTCATTCCGCGTCATTTCATTTATTAATTAAATAAACCAATTTAATTAATTCACTAAGATTATCTTTTTATTAAATAAATCAAATTATTTAACTATCTCCTATAGTTCCTGATTTAATTAAATCACATATATTTAATTAAATCACTCATATGCATTTCCTCTCATTTGATTTAAAACAAATACAAAAATTCAAATCAAATGTCATGTCACCTAAACTCATGTTAGATTAATCAAATCTTGATTAGTTTAATCTTAATTACCTAAATCCTCTAGATTCATCCACTTGCACAATAAATCATTTAAATTGATTTATTAAAACACCCATTTTCCCTCACACAGGCATATTCCCAAGGAATATGCCCTCATTAACTCCCCTTGTTTGACTTTTTTGGCCAAGCAAAATTCCCCCCAAATCCCTCAACCATATTCATTTATTGCCATTTTCAAATTTTAAATGGGCACATTGGCCAAAAACTTGCACAAGCATGGGCCAATCCCATTGTGACAAGTGGCTCTCTCTCATTTGTTGGGTTTTAGTCCCACATTGCTCAATCTTGGCTTCTCCTCTCTCAATATTTCCTATAAATTCAATGACTTCTCTCTCATTTTTCATCTAGAATTTGGAGCATCCTCATTATAGGCAACTTGAGTTCACTTTGCATCTCATTGTCTATCATCTCATTAGCTTGGCAAGGATTGGGAAAGGGCTACCTTCTACACAAAAGATAGGACCAATCCACTATGGAATAGATATATTTCATGTTTTATGTGCTTTGATCATTCTTGTCATTTGTTTTCATTTCGAATCATGATGTATTATTTCATAGGGATATTAGATGTTTGCTTGGTTTTGCAATACTAATCAACCATTTGCAGATTTTGATGTCCACAACACTTATGAAGGAGATTACACCGAATGTCATCCACAAAGTGAGAAGGCATCATGTGAAGTGACAAGGCTGCACTAAGAAGCACGGGCAAAGAAAAAGAAAATACAAAATGCAAAAATAGAATAGTGCCAATGTATGCCCCCACTTTAAAGGGATTGCTACACACCGCTTTGTGAGCAATTTCTTTAAAGTAGAGAAAGGAAAAATGAAAAAGGGACATGAGAGCCTACTTGAAAAAGCCCAATGTCAAGTGGTAGATATCCAATAAAGGTTGCATCATGGGAAAAATAAAACAAGAGAAAAGGGGGATATGCCCCCAAAGTGAAAAACACCAAACACATAAGGGATCTATGGATTTGGGGTCAGTATGTTCATTGCTACAATGTTTGTTTTAGAGAGCGTGGAACTATCATCATCCCCCCAAATACATAGAATTGGAAGAAGGACATAAAGAGAGCGAAAGAAAATGAAAAAGAAGAGTCAATTTGAGTCAACATGGAAGAGACATAGGATGTTGCAACGCTTTGCATCGTCCCCAAAAGGACCATAAAAAGAAAAAGCAAAAAGGTAGATGCAAAAGACCCTTGTTTTTTAGTCAACATGAAGGAGACATTACGATCTCAATGCCTTGCATCATCCTCAAGTGAAAGGAAAAAGATAAAAGAAAAGAGCATCATTTGGGTCAACATTAAGGATACATTGTGGTATCAATGCCTTTCATCATCCCCAAATGAAGGTGAAAGAAAAAGGAAAAGAAAAAGGGGTTCATTTGGGTCAACATGAAGGAGACATTGTGGTCTCAATGCCTTGCAACATCCCCAAATGAAAGAGAAAAGGAGAAAAGAGAAAAAGAGGTTCATTTGGGTCAACATGAAGGAGACATTGTGGTCTCAATGCCTTACATCATCCCCAAATGAAATGAAAAATAAAAAGGAAAAGAAAAAAGTGAAAAGGCATGCACGACACATAGAAGAAGGTAGATACATATAGAAGAATGTCACAAAGAGTAAGGAAACATCAAACAAACCGGGGAACACACGCCACACAAGACTAGTAAGGCAAGTGTAATTCAATCATGAAGCAAGTCATCCACCTTCCCATCTCGGTGGGGAAAAGTGGGAGGTGGTCAACGGAGCTAAGGGGCAAAGATCATTGCATTACTAGGACAAGGCTAGCAACCTCTTGCCCCCACTGAGTGCAAGGCTGGAGGGAGCCGAGATAGTGGATGAGAGGGGTAATGGAATAGTGAGAAGGACATGTTCTACAACTATTACATGGATGGGTATACGATAGAATACTAGGGGTTGATAGGGTAGCACTCAGAACTAATGAAGTGATACTTACTCAGTATCTCTCATAGATGGCGACATTCATCACTTCTATGGCCAAGAACACGATGATAAGCACAATGTGGTGCATTAGAATCTTTATGATGGATTACCAACCTATTACGATGAGGTAAGGTGATGAGCCCTTTGTTTAAGAGGATGTATAATTGTCTCTCACATTTAGGTGGTAGATGAAGAGGAAAATTAAGTTTCTGCAATTTATATGGACTCTTATGGTGGCTGGATTCTCTGACTTCAAAAAAGGGTATGGGAGCAAGAGATCTTGAAATGAATTGAGGTTGAGCATTCTTGTGAGGAGGGGATGGTGGCTTTTCCTTAGGAAGGAGAACATCCAAGTCGAGAGGGAAATCAAAGATCAGGGTATGTGTAGGATCATGATGGGCCAAAAAGTGGCAATATGATGAGTATGTGGCTGATGAATTTTTTTTTACCCAAAATTGATGAAATGAAAAAGGTTTTTAAAGGAGATTCTCAGCTTTCCACCATTATAAAATATGCTTTAATTTGAATTTAATAAATAATTATTATTCATTTTCTATTGAATTATGACTAAAATCCTGATTTTTAGGCTGATTGAAAAATATTTGTAGCTTTCAAACAATATCATATTTTTTGAATCCAAAACATGTGTCACATTCTATGCTTCGCATACTATAATATTTAAAAATAAAAAAATTAATTTCATGAATTTTTGACCAAGTTAAGGTGGTCAGACATACGAGTCTTTATATTTTTTAAAAGTTGTCATAAAAAAATTATAATTAACTATTTACTTAGTAAAAATTACAAAAAAATATGCATTACATCGGGACATGAGTCCTCTACTTATATCTAAAATATTATAAAAAAATATTATCATTTTAATGTGGTTAGGGTGGTCAGACAAACACCTACTTCTTATTTTTTCCCTGAAATTTAAGTACTATTGTATTGAAATTTCAAATTTTCACCAAATAGATTTTATTTTTTTGTAAATAAACCTAGTAATTTAGAAACTACATTCAATTTTATACAAATTCTATTCTTACATATTTTTGAAATAATATAGATAACTTATTCAAATTTTTATGTCAAGTTGCCTAAAACTGATTTTTTTAATTTTTTTCCCACTTAAGGGCCTATTTTTTCCATGATGATCTTGCACATACCCATCATCGTTCCATCATTATGGAGCCTAAGGAATTCTCTAGGATGCACTCTAGCATGAGGGGGATCTTGATAGCCAATGCCCGTTGTATGTCCATACAGTTGCAATTGGTCATAGTATTTGTGAATGTCATGTTCGTTCATGAGATCACCACCTTGTTTGCTTAAAATGGTAAACCATTTTCCATAAGTTTGTTGCAAATCAATGGGAGGGTGTGTGACCGGGTTATGGTAAAACGGTTCAAGAGGGACCGGTTGAGAGGGACTAGGCTCACCTTGGGTAGGTAGCCTAGCTCCATTATAAACTTTCAAATGAAGATAAGAAAATGAGTCAAGAGGTGATATGTTAGGCATCACAGGCTAGTTCATAGAGGGGTAAAAAGAAGCATTAGCTTCAAGGTTGTCAAGGAACTCATTAAGGGACCGATACATGCTAGCATCATCATCTCCAATGATTTCTACGTTCATAGGAGGACATTCATTGAGAGTTGGTTGAGCAAGAGTGGGTTCAAGGTCATTAGGATCAATGACGAAGGTGCAGCTTGACATGTCCATTAAGGATTTGAGGGAGGTCCATAACTTCTTGAAATACATGGCCATGATGAGGGTTAAGTAATGACAGTAAATGGATCAAAATAGTAGATCTGGAAATGACAATAGAGAATCAATAACATAAACCAGAAATACGGACAAGGTGCTAGAAATCATAGAAATTGTGAGGAAAATTATGCAAGAGGACTAGGTCGCCCAGTGTGACGAATAAGTCCCAATAGTGTTGTTTCTAAAAAAAATCTGAATTTTTAGTTAATTTTTACACTTTTTCTGATATTTAAATGCAAACAGAAATTGGCAAATGCAATTGTTTTTGCATTTTCTTGCTAAAAATGCAATGCAACGTGCAATTCTATCATGAATTATCACCAAATGCACTTTTTTTTTCACTAACCCTAGGATGCAAACAATGCAAAATTTCAATGCAATGCAAGCTATCTCTAAGATGAAATGCAAAAATCAAAAAGCTAACTAATGGTCTACGGTCGGGTTCACCAAAATGTGGCTCTTATGTTTAGATTATGATGCTTTGATATTTTGATCGCTATTTATAGAGTGATGTGGACTATATGTGTGATGAGATGTACTTTCTTTGATGCTATTATGTGACATGCTTTGATTAGTATAATGATGGTTTGGTATAACATGGTTATCACACATGAGTATTTTATTTATGTTGTAATTGTCAGTCCATGATAAGTGTATTGGTGAAGGGGACGGAATTGCATCACTCGCTTGCGAGCGCCCTGTGATTCTACAATTTCCTCTTCACGGTGTGTATTATTATGTTATTTATATACATCATGTGCTTTTGATATCTCGTTTAGAGGATTTCAGGTACAGGACATCGAATCCACCTAGCTCCACAAGTTTGAGCATGTTGACTCAACAATAAAGTTGATTGGGAGATAGTAGCTAGGTTACCTGTGTCAGGTCTACACCCTAGCCCCAGTGTGTCATCAGGTTTTGTCAGTTGTGCTTGTTTAATTATGTTAAAAAGTGCCTTCAATTATTTTGGCAAATGCTTTAAAAGAAGTTTAGTGAAATTTATTATTAAAAGTTGAATAGTAAATTATTCTTATTTTAAATGTGAAGATTTTAGGATTAATAAATTAATTAATTTAATTTAATTAATAAAAAGAATAATCTTTGGATTAATTGATTTATTGATTAATTAAATTGGTTTTATTTGAAAGGGAAGTGTTTTAATTATTTAAATATTAAATTTTGATTATTAAAAGATTTTATGATTAAGTGGGTTGTTGAAAGATATTTTGGAATTTGCCAACAAATGTTAGAAGAATTAATTTAGTTTGTTGGGGAAATTAATTCTGGAGAGTTAATCTAGGCTTTGGGTGAGGAAGCGAAAAGCTTCTTCACGGCAAGGCAAAAAATATTTTTGCATATTGGCATTTTGGGAAAATGGGGTTGGAAAGGGCTTTTTGGCTGTGATCTGGTAAATTTTTGGGGAAGAATTGGAATCTACAGGTAAAGAACATCACTTCCTCAGGCTTCCGGAGATAGGTTCTTTATTGTTTTTATTGTAATACAAATTGGAAAAGGCTATTAGAATTAGTTATTGTCTTGGAAAAGATTGCCAGTACTAGAAGAACATGTTATCTGTGTAGAAGCTTTAATTTATTTCGTAAATTTGAAAGGTTGTTGTGTTTGGAAAATTGTCGTGAAAATTTTAAAAGCTTCTGTAGAAATTGATTTTTAAAAATAGAATACCCAAAAGAATTTTATAGTGAAATATGGGAGCAATTTTCTTTCTGTGTTATTCAATTTTACTGTGGTCCGTATTAAAAATTCTATGTATTTTATACCAGTTGGTACACTTCTTTTAATCCAATGATTCAACTTGGGATAAGTATCCAATCTTCATAGATGAAACCTTTATTTCCAATACCCAACTTCTTTATTCTTTTAGGTCTGTGCCATGCATTATGTTGGGGGTTTTACATCATATTGCATGTTTTGATCTACACTTCTTCTTAATTCTTTTCTTTGGGCAATTGTTATCTCTATTCCCAGTGTCACCTCGACTTTGGAGTTTTCAACATGGGGGTTTTTCCTATAGTTGTTACTCTTCAATTGACATCATATAATGATCTTTCACCTTGCTTTGTCATTGTGTTACTCAATTAACTGAGAAACGATTATAATCAAATCGATGAGAAAAAAAAATTTGTCGTTGAATATAATTATCAATATAACATGCAATATTTGTATGGCACTGAGAAGTATTTGATAGTTCCTCTAAATCTATCCTCCTTATTTGGGACTCTATGCATTTCAATAGAAACTCAAACCTTAATCTATTAACCTATATGGCAGCGACTTTATGTTAACATAGGTAATTTGTTATTATTCTTTTGGGTACGCTAGGATTCAATGCGAATATACCGAATAGGGTGCCAAGATCGAATCTAGTTCAGCCAAATTTGATAGGCGTTATCCTCATGCACTGTGAGTTAAGGCCGCACCAACCCTGATATACTTGTGTTTCTTAGCTTCAATCAATCAAATTGCATTCATTGGTTACATATTTAATCCTTATCTAGATGTCGATCTCGTCCAACTTCATGTATAGGAACTGAATCTCCTTATCATTACTATCCTTGGGCACACCATAGAATGTGCATTTAATATCTTATCCAGATTTAGTTTGAACTGAAGCTTGTAGTGAGCGACGACTAGGTTTGTAGACTTTATGTTTAAATCATGTCGATGAAACTGTTTGTATTGAAGCGAGCATCGGTTTACATATTGATTAGCTTGTATGCATGTCCAATCTTAGTGATCGGATTCTTTAAGTTCTTATCCATTAATCATTTATATGACATTTGATGTGTCATGTTGTGCATGGATTGTTTAGTGTTTGTTATGGTAGTCATAATTCTTTGGACAAAGAGTAACCACGCATGTTTATATATATATTTGATCAATGTGGGTACTAAAGGGTTTTTATTAAGTTGATTCATTTTTAAATAATTAAATATTATATGTTTAAGTATATATAATTATATATATATATATATTAAGTTATATATGTAATATATATATATTGATAAATAGAACATTGATTTATGTGCATGGCACAGTAAGATTAGAATTTTTAAATGAAATAAATTATCTGTGGAAATAAGAATTTATTTTATTAAAAATAATTGAAAAATTGAAGTATTATTTGGTTGAGGAAATTAGTTGAGTTAAGCTTTCAGTGAATTTTTATTTTTCTCTTAAAAGTAATTGAGGTAGTTGTTTCTCTATAAATTTAGTATTTTCCTTCTCCGTATCTGAAGAGGTTTTTAGTTTGCTTTATTGATTATTTTATTAGGGCAGTGGTTATTTTTACTTTGAATTCAATATGAAAGGGAAATGGATTTAGTGTATCCAAAAGTAGAGTATTTCCTTTAATATTGCCTATAAGCAAATTGGTATTAAAATAGAATACTGTGAACAATAATCTATTGTGTCTTTTTTTTATGTGCTTGAGATCTCTTTTGTGGCATTTTGGGGTAAATTGAATAGAGGTATTAGATGGGGTTTTGTAAGTCTTCCAATTAGGGTATGCTAACTTTGGGAGTTGTATTTCATCGTCTTGTCTTTTGTAATTCCCTGTGATAGTGAGGATTTTTGTTTTCAGTGGGTCACCTAGTTTCCACGAACAAGGGTGTTTTGTCTCCTTGCATGGAGTGGTTTTGAGTATTTGTTTCCTCCTTGGTTTGGAGTGGTTGTGTTTCAGATGTTGATAGTAGGAGAGTGATTCTGGATGGGGGTCAAGATTTGGAAGATCTATTGGGTAACTCATGCACCTTTGTGGTGACACATCTCCTAGGACAGTAGTATATGGTTCACTTATTTATTTAGTCGATTAACTTAGGTAGCATTGTATCCTTGAGTTAGCATTGTACGTAAGAATGTTTCATTTAGTTTTATGTTAGCTTGTGTCTAGTGGTGGATAGTCTTTCCTAGGTAACCTGGTTACTGTCTTCTAGCATGGGAGTGGGCCTTCGGGTACCACTTGGTTGGGAGGAACATGCACCCTACATCGTTGGGTCCCCCTTTGATTTCCAGATCATGATGGCAAGATTTCCAGTTGGAGAGCTCGTGATTTTCAGTATTCATTTCATGCTTTATATTTATTTCAAATGGATCTTGTAATTATTACCCCTCATTTGTTTTCAAGGTGGAAGATTGTAATATGTAATCACATTTATATGTATACCTCATTCGAGGAATGAGAGATGTAATCCGATTTGTTAAAATTAATGTGGTGTGAAATCTTATTGTAATTCTTAATGTGATGTAATTTAGTATGAATGGAATGTATGAGTATTTAATTCCTTGAGTAATTAAAATTCTATGGATGTATTACATGATGTATGTATGGATCTAGATGTAATCTTGTCGTGTACCTTAGAGGTTGTTGCGGTAGTGTTGTGCATCTTCCTTGATATTAATGCACTTTAAAAAAAAAAATTATACGTTTTCGTTGTGTTGCAACTTCCTCTAGGGTTTTGTGGCAGGGTATTACACATGGTATCAAAGCCCTAGGTTCATACACTAGGTACTCTGGCTACATTTGAGTCCACTATGTTGTCCTTGTGAAATTTGTTAGTGGGGTTATTAAGTGATCATGTGTTCATGGCTTTTACTTTAGCATGATGTACTCTGTGGAAAAGAGTAGCGTGAAAGAAAACTAATAAAAGCTTATGGATGGAAGGTAATGATATGTATCCCATAAGTTATGGAATTTGATGTTCTTATGGGATTATGTATGTAGTTTTACCCCCTGTAAATGTAAGGAACCAGTAACTTTATCTTGTTTGAGTGTTGTGAATACCCCTACTTGCTTTGTGTATCCATGGAATAGTGTTACTTGGTACCCATCTATGGGGAAAAGGTTGCATTTTGGTGTGGGATTAACCATACCATTATGTGTGTTTGCATGTTTGTTACCTAATTGAGGGCCAACCCATGTGTGGTTGAAACTTATATATATGAGTAACTGAAAGATAGTTTCGCAGATTCTTTTTCTTTTGGTTCTCTAGTTCCTCAATTTGTGAAGGGATAGTAGCAGCCACAAGTTCCTTGGGTGGAGTGTGCAACATATGCATATTATGGCACAAAGTGTCCTAGCTCAACCAATCCTGAGGAATCGTACCCACTACTTTCCCTTATGATGGATCAGGATACTTGATCCATATGTGTTAACCTAATCCCCACAGATTTGAGTACAACAACATAGGTTGGTTAGTGTATGTTTGGTCATCCTTAGGGATGTTAATCTAGAATTAGCGAGTAAACCTCGTCTGTATGAGAGGTGAAGCTCGATAGCCCCATATTGATATTATCATATTGAATTATATATTAAGTGTATCTGCACATGCTCCAACATGATGTAATAGATACGATGCCACACCTCACTGATGTTTGACATACTACTGGTGATGATGTTGTGATATATTGTATTTTCACGTGTTCTGATATGATGCAATATGATGCCACACCCCACTGATGTTCTGACATAGTGATGGTGATGATGTCGTGTTACACGATGCCATGTGCATAGACACGTGAAGGCGCATTATGAGATTGTCTTTGTTAGCCTACTTGTGCGATGAGTGTTATGGGGCCTCAAACACTTGTAGAGGGATCGTCATGGCTGCTTTGACCATGTTGGTTGGGTAGCATACGAGTAGGTCCTAGCCATGTATACCTCTGGCTACAACAAGTTCTTGCATGTGTCTTCTCCATGAGGTATCGCGATGTGGGGTTTTTTATGTGTATGCCTACTTTTGCGGACCCACAGACACACTGCCACATGGCATATGACCAGTATGTGCCTTCTTCAGCTGGCATATCACCATTTAGAGTGACGACATGATAGTCGTGGATACACTCTGGGTCATGTGGGTGGTGTGCTCACTCCACACCACATGAGGTCTATTATTATTCTAGCCAGACATTGTTTCCTTTTTCCTCATTTGGTGGCTATTATCTAGTCACACAGTGTTGTACAATGCAATTTTAAAGATTGTGAACTTTCTTTTTGGTTATTGATGATTTTTTAGTTGATTGTAAAGGTCGACACCTTGTTATATTTGATTGTGAAGGTTTAGCCACAACTTGTGATCTTATTTGCTTATAACCCTAGTGGTTATATATTTGAATTAGTGTTGAAATTATGCTCATTTATTGCCTTATTGTTGAAATTGAACTTTAATTTGCTCTTATTTATGATTTTGGTGGCTAAGCTAGTTATCTTTGCTGTTTTCAATGTCGGCTATGTGTTGTATTGTGATTCCTCTCCAAGGACATATGAGGTGAACTTGGTGAGTGTGTACGAGGAAGTAGATGCAGGGAACATTGAGGATGGGGGTATGTGAGGTTGTTATGCAACTAGGAGCCACTACTCACCTATGTGTAATGACTATCTCTTGGAGGCTAATCACCTTGTACAACAAGAGATAGGTCATTGTGGCCTTGTTTGGATGGTATCACCTTATGTGTGGCCTAACACCATCAAGCCACTGATTGTGATGTATGGATTATTTGAGATGGACTTTGGTTCTTGGTTCATGGATTTTCGTATCATGGATTAGTATGTTGTTTTCCGATGTCCAAATGGTCCATGTGTGGCCTTGTGATGATTCTCGGTGATGTGTATTGGAGTGTAAGTGAAGAATGTATGCTAGATCATGGATATGTGTTTTTGGAGACTTGGTGGGTGGTTGTTTCACCATGTTGGTTTGTATGGATTGACAGTGTGCTTGGCTGGGTTGATTGTGGCACAGGATGTTGTTGTTTTTATGTTGAGGTATGGAGTGGTTCAATTTTGGAACCATTGATTATATGTAATTATATGGAGTTTGTTCTAGGGGTATTTGCAGGCTTCTAGGAGTAAGCCTGACCCTGGGAGGGGAGGATGTAACAACCCTTTGTTTTGCTCTTATGTTTAGAATATGATGCTTTGATATTTTGATCACTATTTATAGAGCAACATGGACTATATGCGTGATGAGATGTACTTTCTTTGATGCTATTATGTGACATGTTCTGATTAGTATAATGATGGTTTGGTATAACATGGTTATCGCACATGATTATTTTATTTATGTTGGAATTGTCAGTCCATGATAGGTGTATTGGTGAAGGGGACGAAATTGCATCACTAGCTTGCAAGGGCCCTGTGATTCCGTGATTTCCTCTTCACGATGTGTATTATTATGTTGTTTATATACATGTTCTTTTGATATCTCGTTTACAGGTTTGTAGGTACAGGACATCAACTCCACTTGGCTTCACAGGTTTGAATGTGTCGACCCAATGGTAAAGTTGATTCGGAGATAGTAGCTAGGTTACCAGTGTCAGGTCTACACCCTAGCCCCAGTGTGTTGTTAGGTTTTGCTAGTTGTGCTTGTTTAATTATGTTAAAAAGTGCCTTAAATTATTTTGGTAAATGCTTTAAAAGAAGTTTAGTGAGATTTATTATTAAAAGTTGAATAGTAGATTATTCTTATTTTAAATGGGGAGATTTTAGGATTAATAAATTAATTAATTTAATTTAATTAATAAAATATTAATCTTTGGATTAATTGATTTATTGATTAATTAAATTAATTAAATTGGTTTTATTTGAATGGGAAGTGTTTTAATTATTTAAATATTAAATTTTGATTATTAAAAGATTGTATGATTAAGTGGGTTCTTGAAATATATTTTGGAATCTGCCAGCAAGTGTTAGAAGAATTAATTTAGTTTGTTGGAGAAATTAATTCCAGAGAGTTAAATTGGGCTTTGGGTGAGGAAGCGAAAAGCTTCTTCACAGCAAGGCAAAATATTTTTTTGCATGTTGGCATTTTGGGAAAATGGGGCTAGAAAGGGATTTTTGGCTGTGATCTGGTAAATTTTTGGGGAAGAATTGGTTGTAGAATTGCATGGGCAGAATTGGAATCTACAGCCGAGGAACATCACTTCCTTAGGCTTACAGATACAAGTTCTTTATTGTTTTTATCGTAATACAAATTGGAAAAGGCTATTAGAATTAGTTATTATCTTGGAAAAGATTGCCAGTACAAGAACCTTATAGAATACCCAGAAGAATTTTATAGTGAAATCTGGGAGCAATTTGCTTTCTATGTTATTCAATTTTACTGTGCTCTGTATTAAAAATTATATGTATTCTATACTAGTTGGTACACTTCTTTTAATCCAGCGATTCAACTTGGGATAAGTATCCAATCTTCATAGATCACACCTTTATTTCCAATACCCAGCTTCGTTATTCTTTTAGGTCTATGCCATGCATTATGTTGGGGGCTTTGCATCATATTGCATGTTTTGATCTACACTTCTTCTTCATTCTTTTTTTGGGGCAATTGTTATCTCTATTCCCAGCACTGCCTCTACTTTGGAGTTTTCAACATGGGGGTTTTTCCTGTAGCCGTTACTCTTCAATCGACATCATATAATGATCTTTCACCTTGCTTTGTTGTTGTGTTACTCAATTAACTGAGAAACGACTATAATCAAATCGATGAGCAAATTTTTCTTGTCATTGAATATACTTATAATTATAGCATGCAATATTTGTATGGCACTGAGAAGTATTTGATAGTTCCTCGAAATCTATCCTCCTTATTTGGGACTTCGATTGAAAATTTAGATCCTTGAAATTTGTTCCATTTTATGCATTTCAATAGAAACTCAAACCTTAATTTGTTAACCTGTATGACGACGACTTTATGTTTTTGATAGAGGAAAAAACGGGTTTTATAGGGACCCAAAACCACAAATTTTACATGCCAAAATAAAAAGGAGCATCAAAGAACCTGGGGGCAGAAAGGTTGCAAGAAAGAGATCAACAAAAGGAACAACAATGACCAGAAAAAACCAAATAAAAAGACAACAAAAAACCAATGTTAGCAACCAAAAAACACAGCCAAAATTAACCTAGAGACTTTAAAGTCTCAGCAACTTCTGCTTCCAGGTTGCCCAAATCCTAGGCCACCTTCTTCTGGTCCGGCGGCGACATTATGTTAACATAGGTAATTTGTTATTATTCTTTTGGGTATGCTAGGATTCGATGGGAATATATTGAATATGATGCCAAGATCGAATCTAGTTCAGCCAAATTTGATAGGTGTTATCCTCATGCACCGTGAGTTAAGGTCAGGCCAACCCTGATATACTTGTGTTTCTTAGATTCAATTGATCAAATTACGTTCATTGGTTACATAGTTAATCCTCATCTAGATGTCGATCTCGTCCAACTTAATGTATAGGAATTGAATCTCCTTATCATTACTATCCTTGGGCATACCATAGAATTGCATTTAATATCTTATCCAGATTTAGTTTGAACTGAAGCCTGTAGTAAGCGATGGCCATGTTTGTAGACTTTATGTTTGAATCATGTCAACTAAACTATTAGTATTGAAGTGAGCATCAGTTTATATATTGATTAGCTTGTATGCATGTCCAGTCTTAGTGAGCAGATTCTTTAAGTTCTTATCCATTAATCAAATATGAGATTTGATGTGTCATGTTGTGCATGGACTGTTTACTATCTATTAGGGTAGTCATAATGCTTTAGACAAAGAGTAACTATGCATGTTTATATATATATTTGATCAATGCGGGTATTAAAGGGTTTTTATTAAGTTGATTCATTTTTAAATAATTAAATATTATATGTTTAAGTATATATAATTATATATATATATATAGTTATAAATGTATATATATATATATATATATATATATATATATATATATATATATATATATATTGATAAATAGGACAGTGATTTAGGTGCATGGCATAGTAAGATTAGAATTTTTAAATGAAATAAATTATTTGTGGAAATAAGAATTTATTTTATTAAAAATAATTGAAAAATTGAAGTATTATTTGGTTGAGGAAATTAGTTGAGTTAAGCTTTCAATGAATTTTTATTTTGCTTTTAAAAGTAATTGAGGAAGTTGTTTCTCTATAAATTTAGTGTTTCCCTTGTCCATATCTGAAGAGGTTTTTAGTTTGCTTTATTAATTATTTTATTAGGGCAGTGGTTATTTTTACTGTGAATTCAAAATGAAAGGGAAATGGATTTAGTGTATCCAAAAGTAGAGTATTTCCTTTACTATTTCCTGTAAGAAAATTGGTATTAAATTAGAATATTGTGAACAATAATCTATTGTGTCTTTTTTTTTATGTGCTTGAGATCTCTTCTGTGGCATTTTGGGGTAAATTGAATAGAGGTATTAGATGAGGTTTTGTAAGTCTTCCAATTAGGATATGTTAACTTTGGGAGTTGTATTTCATGGTCTTGTCTTTTGTAATTCCCTATGCTAGTGAGGATTGTCATTTTTAGTGGGTCACCTGGTTTCCACGAATGGGCATTTTTTTGCTCCTTGGTTTGGAGTGGTTGTGTTTCAAATATTGATAGTAGGAGAGTGATTCTAGATGGGGGCTGAGATCTGGAAGATCTGTCGGGTAACTCATGCACCTTTGTGGTGACACATCTACTAGGACAACAGTATATGGTTCATTGGTTTATTTAGTCGATTAACTCAGGTAGCATTGTATCCTTTAGTTAGCATTGTACTTAAGAATGTTTTTTTTAGTTTTATGTTAGCCTGTGTTTAGTGGTGGATGGTCTTTCTTAGGTTACTATCTCCTAGCAAGGGGGGTGGGCCTTCGGGTACCACTTGGTTGGGAGGAATGTGAACCCTACGTCGTTGGGTCCCCCTTCGATTTCCAGATCGTGATGGCAATATTTCCAATTAGAGAGCTCATGGTTTCTACTATTCATTTCATGCTTTATATTTCTTTCAAATAGATCTTGTAATTATTACCCCTCATTTTTTTTTAAGGTGGAAGATTGTAATATGTAATCACATTTATATCTATACCTCATTTGGGGAATGAGAGATGTAATCTGATTTGTCAAAATTAATGTGGTGTGAAATCTTATTGTAATTCTTAATGTGATGTTGTAATTTATTATGAATGGAATGTATGAGTATTTAATTCGTTAATTAATTAAAATTCTATGGATGTATTATGATGTATGTATGGTTTTAGATGTAATATTGTCATGTACCTTAGAGGTTGTTGCAGTAGTGTTGTGCATCTTCCTTGATATTAATTCACTTTAAAAATTAAAAAATTGTATGCTTTCATTGTGTTGCAACTTCCTCTAGGGTTTCGTGGTGGGGCATTACAAATGGTCTATGGTCGGGTTCACCAAAATGAACCACCAAAAGTGTAGCTCTAGACCTAGGGCAAAAGGATTCTCTTTGCTAGGCCCTTAGGTTTTTCACCCTAGGAGCACTTGGTATGTGAGAATGACACTCTTGCCTCTAGGTGGCCACAAGGGTTTTTGGCGGTTGCATTCAAAAGGGTAGGGCTGATTGATGAAGGTTGTGATGTGTGTGTGTATTATGTGGGTAAAACTGAAAGCAAAATGATGTTAGTCTAATGTATACAAATGTAAACAAAGTAAATCTAAGTTAATGCAAACTAACTAAACTATATGCCCTAAATGTGAGTAATCAGGAAATTGATAAAGAAGAATAGAGGATTTTTATCTAGAAAAGTGATGTTGCAGATGAATGGTCCTAGAATACTCTGGAAAATGTCTAAAAATAGCAGAAGGACACTTATGCCAAGTTGGGCGACCTAGTCCACTTGTCGGGAAACTTTGGAAAAATAGGTTTCAGGGAAATGGGTGCCCAAAATGTAGAAACCCTTTTTCGGGCTTAGCATAGGGACAAGGTCGCCAATAGGGGAGACCTGGTCTTCTTATGGCTTTCTAAGGAATTAAGGCTTGATTTTATGGGTCTCGGTTGATGTTTCCCTTTTCTACAACAATCTGTGTCTGAAACTCCCAAGAGTGACCTGCAGCATGTCTTCTTGCTCCTTCTAGGGTTTTATGCTTGGATGTGACTTGAGGGGAATGTTTGTACTTTCTTCCAACACTTTGTACTTCAACAAATTTGCATAAAAAAACCAAACCTTTGTTGTTGATGGTCTGCATCATACAAGAGTAGCTCCAATGGAGGTTGCTTGTGAAACCCTAATGCTTGTTTGCTTGTTTTCATAGACTTGGATGCTAGAGTGCTAATGGACAAATGTAAAAACGGGAGCAAGAGAGAAAAAAATGAGCTAAGGAGAGTGAAAAAATGAAGGTGAAAACCCTTATTTTTACATGTGAAACCCTAATTTTCCTCAAATGCAACATGATAGGTTGACCCTAGGGTTTAGGAGGCAAGATTCCCATTGAATTTTATTTCAAATTTGAAATTTATGCCTAAAGGGACTAGGTCGCCCAAAGTGGCAACCTAGTCCACTTGGGAAAATTTAAGTAGTGGTCGGGAATTAATTTGTGTTTAATGAAGTTCATCAGGTTTGCCTCCCAAAACACACTTAGGTCGGGACTAAGGATACATTAAAGGGGGAAATTAACATAGAAAAAGGGCTAATTTAGGGGTGATAAGCCTAGATAAGTCTGAAAATGCATCACAACACTTTTTCATAAGGCTTAGGAAGGTGTAAAAAGGTGTTATTTAGGTGAATTATGTAGAAAGGGTCTTAGAAAAGTGAGGAAATGATTTACAACACTTCACAACACCTTAGTAAAACATCGTTAGGTTATTGTTGAATTGCAAACTTACAAGAATGAATTAAGGTAAACAAGGCCAAAATCTAATGGAAAAGGTCAAAATGAGTTAAAAAGTGCCAAGGTATACACTTTTTGGTGACACAAAGATGTAACAAAACCACCAAGTTTGTTAGCAAGATTAAGATTCATAGCATCAGTAACAATAGGAGCTACACCAACATGAGGAACAAAAATACCAACAAGACCATGGACACTATTAACTTCAATAACCCTTACTAGCAACAATTCATTGTTTAATATCTTAACTCTTCTTATGTACCTATAAGGTAGCATTATTTGTAATAATTAAAACTATGAATATCTGGAGAAAAGATAGTGAGCATGCATTTAGAGCCTAAAGAATTATTGTTTCTAGAAACCTTGAGTAATAATAAAATTTTAGAAGAAATGACTAGCCAAATCCTATCCAAAATTTACCAAGAGGAGAAGAAAAATCAACGTTGCTAAATAAGACATCATGCTAATTAATGACACCTTTACCAAATAAAACAACCAAAGAAGGAAAAAAAAATTATCAAGTAATTTATTTTCCATGAGTACTCTAAAACAAGACACACAATAAATTCAACACCCCCATAAACAAGGCAAGATTTAGACCCAAGACTAACCATGAATACACCCATAGGCAACTTATTAAATAATTCCACCATATAAAAATTATTTCTTGGTTTCAATATAGCTAGAACGAATCCTCTTTAAATTTTTAAACCATGCATTGAAGGCCCCAAATGGATTTTAACTTCTTAAGCCAATCATTAGTGAAAGAATCAAAGCATAAAAATATTTAAGAGTAACATATAAAAAATTCTTCCCCATTAAATGAACCTCGTCCCAAAGGTTGTCATTTCATTGAATGATCTAATACTTGTCATCTAATCCTACCATCTTAGCCATAATTAAAAAAATGTACTGATCTAAAATGTTGTTTTTCTCTTAATAAGATCTCAAATCATTGAACTCATATTAAGAATAATTTTTCCAATAATACCTTTGTATACCAACATTTAGTGGAAAATTCTTTAATTGAAGCAAGAAGAGTCTTTTTCCCATCTAAGGTCTACCAATATGATCTAAAACCAATGCACATCAAATTTAATAGTGACACAAACAAGACAATAGTTAGACTAAAGACCCAACATGAAAACACCCATAGACAACTTATTAAATAAAAACAACCATCAAATATATATTTATTGGGTTCAATGTAGTTAGACCAAATCCTCTTTAACGTTTTAGACCATACATTATAGAACTCATGAAGGCCCGAATTTGAGTTCAACTTATTTAGCCAATCCTTAGTGGAAAACATCAAAGGATAGAGTGGCATATAAAAATAGTCCCACACCAACTGAATCTCATGTGAAAGGATATCACTCCATTGAATCAACTCAAACTTTCCATCTAAACCTACCATCTTAACCATAATGAAAGTTTTTTCTATTAATCTAGTATATCAAATTTGTTCTAGTAAGAACCCAACACATTAAATTATTACTAAGAAGAACCCTTCTAGTACACTTAATACCTTCTTTATGCCAACATTTAGTAGAAAATATTTTTGTTGAAGCAAGAAGAATATTTTTAGGTCATCCAAGGCTCACAATAATGATCTAAAACCAAATATAGTCTTATTATTATAGAATGCACCATGACCTTTAGTTAATCATTTAACACATAACCAAGTGTTTCAAATAAAAAATAAGATATATCTAAAAGGCTTACTTCTAAAATTACCAAAGAGAATATTTTACAAATGCAATCCTTTCATTTATATTTCAATTTAACTGATATGATTGAACTAAAAAATTACTTTTGAGGCTCATTACTATTTTAATTACAAGAGACACCATGCTTACAAATATCTTTCAAATTTGTCCCCCCATAACTTTAGGATTATCACAATGCTCCAAAGAAGCAACGTACCATCTTCTATTACCTTTTCCATCTAACCAAAAAACTTCTAATCAATTTGTTTAATTGATTAACATAAGAGGAACCAATAAATTGAACAAAAAGAGAACACTTTTATACACTTAACATGAGAGGAACCAAAAGAAACCACTTTTATACACTTAAAACCTACTTTCCTAAGAAAATCTCTAAAAAAATATATACAAATCAACCATCATTAATATGATTCTTTATATTAATTAGGTGTTAACAAATGGTAAACATGAAATCATTTAACGAAAGGTAGGGAAAGCTTTACTACACCATATTCCTCCATCAATCTACTCCAAATAATATACCTGTAAAGGACTAAGCTAGGAAAGCAGAACCTTCCATGAGTGTATCATAAGCACCTAACAATGGAAAGTGACAAACAATTGGACAAGCAAGAAAAAACCTTCGTCAACTTCAAACCTATCATGAATATAAATTTATTTTATTTGGACTTCAAGCACAATTAGAATAAAGAGACCTTGAGAGTAGCCTGTAAAATTTGATAATAAACACCACAAAAATGTGTGCATCATTAGGGGAGAGGACTCGGTAGTTGAGCACCCTAAATTCACGCTTCTCAAAATCCTACATGGAAATTTCAAATCACTCCCAAAATTTTATAGTAGCTTACTATTGTCACGTAGGACCCTCAACCCTCGTCAATACCCCTTAAACCTCTCTGATGCCACCCTCACTGACAACTTAGGCTTTTGGTGTAGTGGCAGTCGGTTTATGTTAACAAAATTGGTGATTCCGGTAGGGAGGGTTTGACTCCAACTCTTGACACTCTTTCCATCTCGCATTCAACCATGTTTGTCGACCTCTCGACAGGGGGTAAATTGTTGTCAGTGGGACCCTCAACCCTCGTCAGTACCTCTTAAAACCTCTTTGATGTCACCCTCACTAATAGCTTAGGCTTTTGGTGTAGTGGCAATTGGTCTATGTTAACACTTACTTGGCAAGTCCCCTACTTATAACTAAGATTTTAGGGCCACGTCATCAAATATGATACCACATCAACATGATTTTTGTTGAAGTTTTCGAAAAGGCCAAAAAAAAGTGAGAGTGATAATTGTGTACTCATGATTTGTTGCTTTTAGATCTAAGGAATACATCTCATAAGTAGTCATCATCAACGCTAATAAATTTAAAGTCACAACTATTGATCCAATATTTTTGAAAATATTGAACATTAAATCAACAAATATTATAACTATTAGAAAATGCTGAAGAACTAGATCCTCTCCCCTAGACTTACCACTCTCTTTAAGAATGAAATGGTATGTTGTAACCATGGTTTTAGAGGCATATACTCCAAGAAATAGCAAATATTAAAAACGAGGTATATAGAAAATGTTAAAACGAGCGTTCATCAGTCAGAAAGAATAATACTAATGATTGACTGATAGTGCCGCTATTCTCATTATCTCATTTGAGACAATTTCTCATCCATGCTACCTGCCCTGGAATTCTGATACGAGATTTTGGTTCTGTTTTTAAAAGAAAACGAAAAACAGTTTGGAGTTTTATGGGGGCAGCGTTCAAAAGATTCACTGCGCCGAAAAAAGAAGCTGCAGGCTGATGGTGATGCGAATGTCTCCGTTTCTTCTATAGACGAGCAAGAATAAATCAGTACGTGTCTTTTTCTTCTGTATCTTTCGCTTTGATTTAACAGTATCTGTCTTTTTGTGAGTATGTTGCCTCGCACTGGCTAACGTGTTGACTATCTTTAGGTCGAAAAACTTCAGTAGTAAGATGACACGGGCCAAAATAGTAAGAGTTTTATGAAGACAGCGTTCAGAAGATTTAACTGCAGCCAAAAAGGATGCTGCGGGCTGAAGGCAATGCAAATTTACCCGTTTCTTCTGTAGACGAGCAAAATTAAAACGTGCTGAGACGAGTGGGGAGTATGTCAATGGTTTTTCTTCTAGAAATGGTCATATTCTTTCTTTGTCATTCTGTACAAGATTATCAACGATTATATATCATCTAGATGCAATAAGTGTTAAGTGGACCATTCATTATCATGAGAGATGGCTTTTTGTGAACCACTACTCATTAATAATAGGTCAATGAATTTGACTCGAAAACTACACGATTGAATCCTGATAACAATATCATAATTTGACACGCTGTGGAAGAAACCTCCTACTTATCAGTTATATGTCTTTTTGTGGGTATGTTGCCTCGCACAGAATAACGACCAAACGAGTCCAAAAAGAATCGTAAGAAGCTACCGAACGCGTTGAAAGTAGCCGGAATAGACTACTGGACGAGGGCATTTAGTAGAATGATAATAGGCAGGATTTTGGCGGCGCCGTATGATTTTCTACACGTGGAGAAGCAGACGGCTCTTGTTTGTTTGTTCATGCTTGTGCAGTTGCTGGGTATCTGTTATTATTTGATTATGCAGTTTGTTTCTGATTTGGTTTTATTGCATTTGTGTTTGTTTTGCTTAGATTTCATTTTTTCACCGATTTTTTCCTTTTTTTTGGGGGGGCATTGTCTGGCGCTGGTTCTCGTATGGTCTTTGGGCTTGGGGGCTCATCTATGGAAAGATTTAAAGGGGTCCAGGTGTCTGTTGTCTTTCTTATTTAAGGATATTGTTCGCATCATGAACGAGGCTATAACTTTTAGTCAAGAAAATGCTGTTAAATTTTTTTATGCAGGTTATGTATGAAGTTAGATCTGATCAAAGGGTGATCATTGTTCTTAATTTAATGGAAGTTTGAAAAAAAGTGTGGTTAGTATGTTTTAATTGTAAATCTGTGGGTTTTGATATTGCATTGTCTTTTCACATCGTACATGACAATCAAGGGAGATATGAAAGTTATCTTTGTAGAAAATGGTTTCTTTTCTATGATATTTTCAAGAATGATTGATTAAAAGTTGGATTTTGAGGGAGCATCTTTTATAATCAAGTTAAATTATTCATTAAGTTTTAGCATGTGGGATTTTATCTGGTTGAGGAGCTCACATCTAAGATTTCAGTTTGGATTGTCCTTCTTCATCTCTTGATGGAATTCTGGAGACTAGATATTTTACATTCTATTATGGTCATCCTTGGGAAACCCTTTGATTCTTCTCACCACATGCTAGAGAGAAAGGTGATTACATATGGTGGTATCTATGTGAAAATTGATCTTAATAATCGTTTGCCTAATTCTATAGAGATTTGACTAGTAAGTATGCATTGGATTCAATAATTGAATTATAAAGATCTTCCTTTTAGATGTTGTATATGCCATTCTTATGAGCATCTTTTGAGAATTACCCAAAGAAAATTATAGATACTTTTCATTCTTTTGTAGAGGTCCATACAACTAAAGCTAATGCACAAGTGAAAGCCTAAGCTCGTATCGAAGGTCCTAACTAAAATGGGTTTATTCTAGTGAAGTGATATACAAAAGGAAGGAATGAGATGCATTTGCAAATTGATCAACCAAGGGGGCATTTTACTAATAGATTTGATATTTTGGAGAATTTTAGTGATCTTGATTATACTCTAATTGAGAAGACTTTAGCTAATCAAGATTTGATAGTGCTTAATTTTTCTCCACTCCCACCACTAGCAACTCAGAATTCATCAAATATGTGAGTGTTCCTGAAGGAAGAGAACCTTCTTTGTCCAAGTTATGTTGACTGACTAGGTGAAAGTCATGGGATTGGTGTAAATGTTATAGTTCATGTTTTGACAATTTCTCCATTTAAATATTTTAAAAACTATGTGATGTTAGAAGAACTTCAAAATATAAATGCTAAGGACAATATTAAGAAGAAAAATCCTACTTTGTTGGGACTACAACTAAAAAATATTAAAAATACTAGTATGAATAAAATCTTCAAAGAGGGAAGAAGAAGTGATCAAGAGAAAGTGAGTATGAGAGGGGAAACAATAGTACAATTCAAGGCCATTTGTACTTTAGAATCTCATTTCTTGATTTCTCAAAAATAATAGTTCTTTATTGGAATGCTAGGGGTTTGGGTAGCACATCTCATCAAAGGTTGTTCATGACCTTATTTAAATTCAAAATCCAAATATTATTTTCCTCTAGAAAATGAAATTTAATATTGAGGAAATTTTAGCTACTTCTTTAGTGCTCTAGATAATTAGCTAGTGTTAGTGTGTTGGAGCTCAAGGTTCTATAGGAGGCTTAGCTTGCCTATGGGACCATTTTATTCTTAAACCTTCTTGGTTAGTGAGTAAGAATTCTACATCTTTTTTCGATACCCATTTTGATTCAGATAGTCCTATTTTCTTATCCAATATTTATGCTTCTATAAATTTTTAAGGAAAGATCTTATTTTAGTTGCATCTTTGATTTGTTTCTTTTTCCTTTTCTTATTTCTCTTCGATTGTAGTTGGGAATATTATTGCTACTTTTAACCTTGTTGAGAAACTTGGGGGCTTGAGTCAATTAGATCCTTCTTCAACCTTGTTTTGAGATAATGTGTCTTTTCTTAATCTTATGAATGTTAAATCCAGTGGCAGGCTTTTGATGCATTGTCTTACCTCAACATAGACAATATTTAAGAGTCATCATCAAGATAGAATAAATAATGTGACAAGGAAATCCATTGTAAATTGAAACACAAAAATATACACCTAAAAATAAATCCAATGAATAATTTTATTAATCAAAGAGGCCCCCCATTACATAGATTGATCTCCTTGTTTCTCTATAATTACTATACTATCCCCACTAAGCCTAATCATATGTAAATTATAAAGTAGAATTTTTGTGTGACAACACCATTACTAGACCCCTAATCTCACATTCTCTCAAAAAATATTATGTACAATAGTAGTTGCACCCCAAAATTCTAAGTTATAAACAATCCCAACAAGATAAGGAAACAATCAATTAGCCCTTGGTTTAGTGGAATTAGTTTATATCATTCTCCCCTTCTTTTATAATTTTGAATTTCCTAGTTTAAAACTATTTTATTGTGAAAACAAACTTCAAGAAAGTTTAAAAAGCTAAGAAATTTAAGAACTTGACTATTACATTATTGTGGTAATATAGGATTTCTTATACTCTAAGATTCTATTGCATCAAACATCTAAGTAAGAGATTGGGTTATATGGTAGAACCATCCTTTTGTCTTGAAGAACCAAGTGACAGTGTTCCCTTCCACCAAATTAGATACCTTTACAACTCATCACAATTTTCCTTCTTTCACTTCTAGCCTCTTGTTGGAATAGATATCCTCCTCCTCTACCAATTGGTTCTCTTTCTCTTTTCTTATCTCCTTGAAGGGTTGGTGGTCCTTCTCCACTAAAATATGTCATGGATCTTTGCATGACTAGTACCACATTTTTTTGTTCCTACACATAAACCATTAGAAAAATTCCCATATGAGTTTTTTCTCATTCTCCATATTATACCATTTAGACATTCTTTCCAATTCATCTTTTGTAAGGAGGTCTTTGTTTCCTAGATCTACATAGTTTCATTCACAATACAACTCATTTTTTGCATTGCCATCCTTTCCTACTTAACAAATGTGTGTGCTTCTACTTCTTCCTTGAGTCACTCTTATTCCTTCTTGAAGAAAGTGATGATATTCTACTAGCTATTTTAATCAATAAGGGGATTCTCTAGACATTACTCTAGTTTCTTCTTGTTGGTGTGGTCTCCAAAACCAATAGGAATTCATCACAAATGGGGATCTCAAAGATATCCATCTGTGTTGTATCTTCTTCTCTATTTTGGACTACTTCCACTACTACAACATCTTGGGCCATAGGTTGCATTTCATTTCTTTATAGTTTTCCAACTCTTCTCCTCTTGTATTGTAAACTTCAAAAATCTCCCCTTATTCAAGGCATCATAACTCATTAGCTTCATCCTACTCATCCTCTTTATCTTAATCCCATTAAACTATCTCTCCTCTCTAAAACTCTTGAAAGATCATAATTAAGGTTCTTCTGTCCACAAATATTTTTTCCAACTCTTTGAGGGAGTTAATATTTCCCTATTCTAAAAGTTATATGACTTGGTTAATCCTTGACTCTATCGATTTTCTCTTTTGAAATACCTCCTTTTCACCAATTAGTTATTTATCCTTGCCATTCTTTTTCACCTTTCTCACAAATTTGTAATTCCTTTTCCAAAAAAATGTTTGTTATTTACCTTCATATTATTGCATGCATCATATTCCTTCAACATCCACCATAACTCCTCCAACTCATACTCTATTTTTTATAACTTCTTTTTATAGTCTTATATTTTCTTTTATCTTTATATTTTTCCTGTTCTTTCTTCCAACTTGATCATCCTCTTTTAAGTGTCATGTGTAAACATGCTTTAAAAGATTTTAGAGACAATATTCATATTTAGATCCATTTTATGTGAGATGCTATTTAGTTGAATGTATCTAAGAACTTCATTATATTCCTCTTTTGTCTTGATCAAATTGAATGGAAACTTAATTCTATAAATCTTATAATTTAATATTCCATACCAAGCTACTAAATGCTAAGTAACACATACCCCAATAAGACTATGATTTTGATTCTTACAAATAATTTAATCTTTTATGTTTTATAAAATATATATTGTAAATCTCATAATAATAATAATGTTGTTTCTCCAATGACAAATGATTATATTACAAGTACAAGGTGGATTGTACTTTTCTTTGAGAAAAAATTGAAAGTTCTTACAATGATAAATAGGAGGTATTTTCCACAGCATGTCAAATTGTGATATTGCTATCACGATTCAACTGTATAGTTTTACGAGTCAAACTCATTGACCCCTGTTTCATGAGTAGTAGTTCACAAGAACCCATCTCTCATGATAGTGAATGGTCCACTATGCACTCATTGCATTTAGGTGATGCTCACAAAGGTGAAGCACTAGACCTTCCCAATAGTTCACCCTTCCCAATACTACTCCAGTGCAAACGCACTTAATCACAGAATTTTGCCTAAAATAAAATTACATGGTTGAATCCTAATAGCAATATCACAGTTCTTACACTACTTAAGCAAAATAAAACACATGGTTTCTCTACGATAAAGGCGTAACGATTGATCATACAAGATTGCGGTGGTTTGGAAATTGCCAAATAAAAGAGAACGCGTAATAAAGACAGAGATTGTACAAAACTGCTTCTGGACGTGCATGCGATTTTGAGAACCCCATTTCGACAAAACTCGGACTTTTCCTGCTTCATCGTAAACACCATTTATGTCTTCTTTAAGAACTCCCGGTAAGAGCATGTTTCACCGCCCTCTTAATCTGTCTCGTCTCCCTTCCTTCTCCCTTCATCATGCATTACAAACAAAGTTTGTCAATTTCAGCATCCAATCTAAGTTCTGCTATTTATACCCAAAAACTAAGTGTGTACAAGGCAGTACCTTTGTTTTCCCGCGGATTGTCCCCTCAATTAGTTGGTTTGCTGAGCCTAACTCCCTCCACTGGATTCTCACTACCTTCAATTCCATTTCTCTCAGGCATTTATCCACTGTAACAATGGCGTCCATGTGAGTACAATTAGATGCTATGTTTGTCAAGGTTACTTCGATCATCGCTTCATCTGGAATGCTGGTTTTCTCAATAAGTACATCAGCTTCTTCACAGATACAATTCATCAACGCATCTCTTCTTGAATCTGCTGCGCACCCATAAGATAAGTTACTGCAACCTTCGCTTACAGAGTGCTGGGTAAGTGCATTGGTTAGACTTTGATTCAGTTTCTCAAGCTCCTGAATGCGACGCTTTTGCCGATTCAGCTCCGATATCGCATTAGACAGTGTTGAAATTTTATCAACTTTCTGCAAGCACCCATTTGAAACACCATATTATCATCAAAATGCAAACAAATCCAACCATAACCCAAGAAACGGAAGCTGTTGAGAAGCAGTAATGAAAAAAATAGAAAAAAGAACCATTAATCTCACCTTGGGATTGTGATGAACAAGGGAACGTAAAGCCAGAAATTGCTGACTGAGTTTGATTCTCCTGTTGCGTTCAGAAATCTTATGCGTAAGCGCATATGATTCCTCTACCAAGACATCATTTGCTTCCCAACTTGAACTGTCTCTGATATTTTTATACGTCCTCCGTAGAAAATCGAAGCATCTCTTTAATGATTTCTGTTTCAATGCAGGTGCCAAACACAATTGGACTTCCTTTGTGGACTCTTTCCTGTAATTCTTGAATGCACTATTTAGTTTTGATCTACTATGGGGATCAAGATTATTACCAAATAATTCATAATGCAGAGAGGAGCTTGAAATTTGTGGAATATCCATGACCTGAGGGTACGCCTCGTCAAGTGCAGCAGCAATGTGATATTGTTCAGTTAGCTGCTGCTCATCAGTAAAGTCCCTACCAGTCCAAAGACTCTCTGTAAGAACTAAATCTTCCCTATGAAAATCAGGAAAATTACCCAACATGGCCGAATAATCAACACCTGCAATGATGTCTGTTCCTGTCCCGAAAATGTCATCCTCCATTAAACGGCCAGAGCTCTCACACATATGTGTAGAATTATTTTCCATGTTCATGATGACAATTGAACGAGACTGCACGCTCCTTCCCCCGATTATGAAGCATCTTATAGAACTTCATCATTGATTTAGAGGAGAGAAGCTTCTGGGCGTCTGCTATTTAGAAAAGTTCAAAGGAAACGAGGTACATATAAAATATTAGACAACAAGCGTTCTTGCGGTCAGCAAAAGGCTGCACGAAATTTCAATTTAGCGTTTATTATTGACTTATGGAGTCTTACACTGCAGCCTGACAATGATAGCGATGCAAATTTACGCGTTTCTTTTGTTGGTAAGCACAATTAAAACGTGCCGAGAAAATCAGCCCGAGTAAGGCTAACGATTTTTCTTGTAGAAATGGTCATATTCTTCCCTTGCCACTCGCTCCAAACATCATTATTAACGACTATATTTTCCGCTTTGATTTAACAGTGCGTGTATGTTTTTTCTTGATACGTTGCTTTGATTTAACAGTCCGTGTATTTTTTTCTCGATACGTTGCCTCGCACAAAATATCGACCAAACGCCTCTTTCAAAAAGCATCGTATTGGCTGATGTTGGATTTTACAATTTAAAAAAAAGGTAGCGACTATTATTCGAACTCCAAACCACTTTCTCGTTAACCAACAATATCACTAATTACTCTAGGCATATATATATAAATTGTGTTAATTTTGTTAAATTAGAAATAGTTTATAAAATATAGATCATATGAGAAGTTAATCACAAGTTTATAATAATCATGTTTAATGATAGAAAATAAGGACAAATAATAACACCATAAGAACATACCACCCTACCAACTCAACCAACAATCTGTATGACCCTTCAAATAGATGCAAGAAGAGGGGGAAATGACTTAAACATAAACTGTAACATCACAAACACAACACCGAGATCATAGGAATAACATAGCTTATAAGAAACAATAAAAGAGCTCTAATAACCTTAAACTAAGTCATGTTAATAACTTTTGAAGCAACAAGCCAAAAAAAACATATATAGCAATTTTTTTCAAATAAACTATAAAGAACTAATTAAAACTACAAATGGAGAAACATAAAATAAAAAACCAATCCAAACACTATTTCTCATTTTCTCACCTTTCTTTTTCATCCAAAATAATAAAATCCTCCACACTATTCTCCAAAGAATTAAACCTAAATTCAAAACACTCATGAAGCTAGGATTCGGTATAAATTATACTAATAGGGACTAAGAAGAAGAGATAAGCTTCATCAAGATTTATATTAGAGGAAAATCCACCTAAAAAATGCTCACCAACATGCTCAAATATCTCCACGTCCACATAATCCCCTTCAACATCAACCAAAATAGAATCAATAGAATAATAAAAAACTAGAGAATAATTAGGAGCATCAATTCCAAATAAAAAATTGGGAAATCTAACACTAAACAAATCAAAATGTATAAAACTAATTGTAATACTAGAATCAAATAACTAATTCTTAGGACATGTAAAAAAAACCCTAATATTATAACTAGAATCAATATTAGCAACATGAGGAATAAGAAGATAAAGATTAGTACCATGAGGAACAAGAAGAGCTACACCACTATGAGGGGAAAAATGAACAAAAAGCTCATGCTTACACTAAAAACCTCAATATCCCTTCACATAGGCCAAAAACCCCATTGAAGATATTGAAGCTCAAGAAGAAGCTTATGAGCCAAAATAAGTGTATTTTCGCTCTTCCTATATTCCTACAAGGAAAATTTATCTATAATAATGAAAACTATGCCTTTAAAAAAAAAATAGTGAGCATACATTTACAACCTAAAACATATTTGTTTCTAGTGACCTCAATGAACCATAAAATTTTAGAAAACTTGATGACAAAATCCTATCCAAAATTTAACAAGAGGATAATAACAAAGAATATTTCCAAATAATATATCATGTCAATTTCAATGACACCTATACCAAATAAAGCAACCCAAGAAGGTAAAAAATATTGCCAAACCTTTTCCCATAAGAAATTTTAAAAAGATATGCACATCAAATTCAATACCTACACAAACAAGACAAGATTTAGACCCAAGACCGAACAAGAAAATAGTCATAACCAACTTATTAAATATCAATTACCATCTAAAGAACATTTCTTTGGTTTAATATAGTTAGACCAAATCCTCTTTAACATTTTAGACACTAAATTATTCAACTCATGAAGGCCCAAAATGGAGCTTAACTCACCGAAGCAATCCTCATTGAAAAAATCAAAGGATACAAATATCTAGGAGTCCCATATAAAAATTTCTTCCCCTACCAATTAGATCTCATACAAAAGAATATCATTATATTGAATGCCCTCAAAATTTCCATCTAAACCTACCCTCTTAACCATAGTGAAAGTTTTTTCGATTAATTTAGTATGTCAAATTTTCTCTAAATAAGATCCTAACTCATTAAATTCCTATTAATAATATTTTTTCCAAGATATTTGATACTTTTTTTATATGAACATTTAGTATAACATCCTTTAGTTCAAGAAAGGAGAATATTTTTAGGTCATCTAAGGCCTGCCATAATGATCACACACACACACACACACACACACACACACATATATATATATATATATTCTTATTATTAGAGAATGAACCATGAACTTGAGTTAATATTTTAACACATAATTAGGTATTCCATATAAAAAATAGAATAATACTAGAAGGCTTAATTCTAAAGTTACCAAAAATAATTTCTTGCAAGTGCAATCCTTCTAATTATATTTCAATTTAAGAAAACAATTACAACAATTATTTAAATAAGAAAACTTCTTTCAAGCCTCATTATATGGCCATGAAGAGGGTTAAGTAATGACAGTAAATGGATCAAAATAGCAGATCTAGAAATGACAATAGAGAAACAATAATAGAAACCAAAAATACAGACAAGGTGTTGGAAATGACATAAATTGTGAGGCAAATTGTGTAAGAGGACTAGGTCGCCTAGTGTGGCGACTAAGTCCCAATAGTGTTGTTTCTGAAAAATTTATGAATTTTTAGCTAATTTTTATGCTTTTTCTGATATTTAAATGCAAACAAAAAATGGAAATGAATTTTTCTTGTATTTTCTTGCAAAAAATGCAATGCACTATGCAATTCTATCATGAATTATCACTAAATGCACTTTTTTTTCACTAACCCTAGGATGCAAACAATGCAAAATCTCAATGCAATGCAAACTATCTCTAAGATGAAATGCAAAAATTGGAAAACTAGCTAATGGTCTACGGTCAGGTTCACCAAAATGAACCACCAAAAATGTGGCTCTAGACCTAGGGCAAAAGGATTCTCTTTGCAAGGCCCTTAGGGTTTTTCACCCTAGGAGAACTTGGTATGTGAGAATAACACTCTTGCCTCTAGGTGGCCACAAGGGTTTTTGGCGGTTGCATTCAAAAGGGTAGGGCCAATTGATGAAGGTTGTGATGTGTGTGTATTGTGTGGGTAAAACTAAAATTAAAATGATGCTAGTCTAATGTATGCAAATGTAAACAAAGTAAATCTAAGTCAGTGCAAACTAGCTAAACTATATGCCCTAAACATGAGTAATCAGGAAATTGACAGAGAAGAATAGAGGATGTGTACCTAGAAAAGTGATGTTGCAGATGAATGGTCCTAGAATACTCTTGAAAATGTCTAAAAATAGCAGAAGGACACTTATGCCAAGTTGGGCGACCTAGTCCACTTATCGGGAAACTTTACCAAAACAGGTTTCGGGGAAATGGGTGCCAAAAAATGCAGAAACCCTTTTTCGAGCTTAGCACAGGGACAAGGTCGCCAATAGGGGAGACCTAGTCCTCTTATGGCTTTCTAAGGAATTAAGGCTTGATTTTGTGGGTCTCGGTTGATGTTTCCCTTTTCTATAACAATTTGTGTATGAAACTCCCAAGAGTGACCTGTAGCATATCTTCTTGCTCCTTCTAGGGTTTGATGCTTGGATGTGACTTGAGGGGAATGTTTTTACTTTCTTCCAACACTTTGTACTTCACCAAATCTGCATAAAAAAACCAAACCTTTATTGTTGATGGTCTGCAACATGCAAGAGTAGCTCCAATGGAGGTTGCTTGTGAAACCCTAATGCTTATTTGCTTGCTTTGGTAGACTTGGATGCTAGAGTGCTAATGGATAGATGTAAAAACAGGAGCAAGAGAGAAAAAAATGAGCTAAGGAGAGGGAAAAAATGAAGGTGAAAACCCTTATTTGTACATGTGAAACCCTAATTTTCCTGAAATGCAACATGATAGGCTGACCCTAGGGTTTAGCAGGCAAGATTCCCATTGAATTTTATTTCAAATTTAAAATTTATGCCTAAAGGGACTAGGTCGCCCAAAGTGGTGACCTAGTCCACTTGGGAAAATTTAAGTGGTGGTCGGGAATTAATTTGTGTTTAATGAATTTCATTAGCTTTGCCTCCTAAAATACACTTAGGTCGGGACTAAGGATACATCAAAGGGGAAATTAACATAGAAAAAGGGTTAATTTAGGGGTGATAAGCCTAGATAAGTGTGAAAATGCATCACAACACTTTTTCATAAGGCTTAGAAAGGTGTAAGAAGGTGTTATTTAGGTGAATTTTGTTGAAAGGGTCTTAGAAAAGTGGGGAAATGTGTTACAACACTTCACAACACCTTAGTAAAACACAGTTAGGTTATTGTTGAATTGCAAGCTTACTAGACTTAATCAAGGTAAACAAGGCCAAAATCCAATGGAAAAGGCCAAAATGATTTAAAAAGGTATACACTTTTTGGCGACACAAAGATGTAACAAAACCACCAAGTTTATTAGCAAGATTAAGATTTGTAGCATGAGTAACAATAGGAGCTACACCAGCATGAGGAACAAAAATACCAACAAGACCATGGACACTAATAACTTCAATAACCCTTACTAGCAACAATTCATTTTTTAATATCTTAACTCTTCTTATGTACCTATAAGGTAACATTATTTGTAATAATTTAAACTATGAATAATTGGAGAAAAGATAGTGAGCATGCATTTAGAGCCTAAAGAATTATTTTTTCTAGAAACCTTGAGGAATAATAAAATTTTAGAAGCAATGACAAGCCAAATCCTATCCAAAATTTACCAAGAGGAGAAGAAAAATCAACCTTGCTAAATAAGATATCTTCCTAATTAATGACACCTTTACCAAATAAAACAACCCAAGAAGGAAAAAAATGTTATCAACTAGTTTATTTTCCATGAGTACTCTAAAACAAGACACACAATAAATTCAACACCCCCCATAAACAAGGCAAGATTTAGACCCAAGAATAATCATGAATACACCCATAGCCAACTTATTAAATAAATTCATATAAAAATTATTTCTTGGTTTCAATATAGCTAGACCAAATCCTCTTTAAATTTTTTAACCATGCATTAAAATCCCCAAGTGGAGTTTAACTTCTTAAGCCAATCCTTAGTGAAAGAATCAAATCATAGAATATTTCAGAGTGACATAAAAAATTCTTCCCCATTTATTGAACCTCATCCCAAAGGTTGTCATTTCATTGAATGATCTTATACTTTTCACCTGATCCTACCATCTTAGCCATAATTAAAAAAATGTACTAATCTAAAATGCTATTTTTTCTCTTAATAAGATCTCAAATCATTGAACTCATATTAAGAATAATTTTTCCAATAATATCTTTTTATACCATCATTTAGTGGAAAATTCTTTAATTGAAGCAAGAAGAGTCTTTTTCCCATCTAAGGTCTACCAATATGATGTAAAAAAATGCACATTAAATTTAATAGCGACACAAACAAGACAATATTTAGACCGAAGACCCAACATGAAAACACCCATAGACAATTTATTAAATAACAACAACCATCAAATATATATTTGTTGCGTTCAATGTAGCTAGACCAAATCCTCTTTAAATTTTGAGACCATACATTATAGAACTCATGAAGGCCCAAGTTTGAGTTTCACTTATTGAGTCAATCCTTAGTGGAAAACATCAATGGATAGAGTGGCATATAAAACTATTCCCACACCAACTGAATCTCATGTGAAAGGATATCACTCCATTGAATCACCTCAAACTTTCCTTCTTAACCATAATGAATGTTTTTTCTATTAATCTAGTACATCAAATTTGCTCTAATAATAACCCCACATTAAATTATTACTAAGAAGAACCCTTCCAATACACTTAATACCTTCTTTATGCCAACATTTAGTAGAAAATATTGTTGTTGAAGCAAGAAGAATATTTTTAGGTCATCCAAGGCTGACAATAATAATCTAAAACCAAATATAGAATGCACCATGACCTTTAGTTAATCATTTAACACATAACCAAGTGTTTCAAATAAAAAATAAGATATATCTAAAAGGCTTACTTCTAAAATTACCAAAGAGAATATTTTACAAATGCAATCCTTTCATTTATATTTCAATTTAGAAACACAATTGATATGATTGAACTAAAAAAATTACTTTTGAGGCTCATTACTATTTTAATTACAAGAGACACCATGCTTACAAATATCTTTCAAATTTGTTCCCCCATAACTTTAGGATTATCACAATGCTCCAAAGAAGCAACGTACCACCTTCTATTACCTTTTCCATCTAACCAAAAATCTCCTAATCAAGTAGTTTAATTGATTAACATAAGAGGAACCAATAAATTGAGCAAAAAGAGAACACTTTTAAACACTTAACATGAGAGGAACCAAAAGAAACCACTTTTATACACTTAAAACCTATTTTCCTAAGAAAAACTCTAAAAAACTATATACAAATCAACCATCATTAATATGATTATTTATATTGATTAGGTGTTAACAAATGGTAAACATGAAATCATTTAACGAAAGGTAGAGTAAGCTTTACTACACCATATTCCTCCATCAATCTACTCCAAATAATATACCTATAAAGGACTAAGCTAGGAAAGCAGAACCTTCCATCAGCGTATTGTAAGCACCTAACAATGGAAAGTGACAGACAATTGGACAAGCAAGAAAAAACCTTCGTCAACTTCAAACCTATCATGAATATAAATTTATTTTATCTAGACTTCAACCACAACTAGAATAAAGAGACCTTGAGAGTAGCCTATAAAATTTGATAATAAACACCACAAAAATGTGTGCATCATTAGGGGAGAGGACTTGATAGTTGAGCACCCTAAGTTCACACTTCTCAAAATCCTACATGGAAATTTCAAATCACTCCCAAATTTTTACAACAACTTACTGTTGTCATGTGGGACCCTCAACCCTCGTCGATACCCCTTAAACCTCACTAATGTCACCCTCATGGACAACTTAGGTTTTTGGTGTAGTTGCAGTTGGTTTTTGTTAACAAAATTGGTGACTCTGGTAGGGAGAGTTTGACTCCCACTCTTGACACTCTTTTTGTCTCGCAATCGACTGTGTTTGTCGACCTCTCGACAGGGGGTAAAATTGTTGTCACATGGGACCCTCAACCCTCGTCGGTACCTCTTAAAACCTCTATGATGTCCCCGACACTGACAACTTAGGATTTTGGTGTAGTGGTAGTCGGTCTATGTTAACACTTACTTGGCAAGTCCCCTACTTATAACTAAGATTTTAGGGCCACATCATCAAATATGATACCACATCAACATGTTTTTTGTTGAAGTTTGCAAAAAGGCCAAAAACAAGTGAGACCGACAATTGTGCACTCATGATTTGTTGATTTTTAGATCTAAGGAATACATCTCATAGGTAGTCATCATCAACGCTAATAACTTTAAAGTCACAATTATTGATCCAATATTATTGAAAATATTGAACATTAAATCAACAAATATTATAACTATTATGACATGCTGAAATACTAATCCTCTCCCCTAGATTTACCACTCTCTTTAAGAATGAAATGGTATGTTGTAACCGTGGTTTTAGAGGCATATACTCCAAAGAAATAACAAATATTAAAAACGAGGTATATAGAAAATGTTAAAACGAGCGTTCATCAGTCAGAAATAATAGTACTAATGATTGGCTGATAGTGCCGCTATTCTCGTTATCTCATTTGAGACAATTTCTCATCCATGCTACCTGCCCTGGAATTCTGATACGAAATTTTGGTTCTGTTTTTAAAATAAAAAACGAAAAACAATTTGGAGTTTTTTGGGGGCAGCGTTCAAAAGATTTACTGCGCCGAAAAAAGAAGCTGCAGGCTGATGGTGATGCGAATGTCTCCGTTTCTTCTATAGACGAGCAAGAATAAATCAGTACGTGTCTTTTTCTTCTGTATCTTTTGCTTTGATTTAACAGTATCTGTCTTTTTGTGAGTATGTTGCCTCGCACTAGCCAACGTGTTGACTATCTTTAGGTCGAAAAACTTCAGTAGTAAGATGACACGGCCCAAAATAGTAAGAGTTTTATGAAGACAGCGTTCAGAAGATTTGACTGCAGCCAAAAAAAAAAGCAGCGGGCTGAAGGCAATGCAAATTTATCCGCTCTTTCGGTCTTATATGAAATTCTTTTAGCTGAAGCGGGGATTTTTTTACTGGAAGCATCGACGTTAACTCGGTTGATAGGTTATTTAAAGAAGGTTGAAAACATGGATAACCACTGTTGGCCTAAAACAGTTATGAAGGAGGCGCTTGATTGTAGAAAGGAAACTTGGATGAAACAAAACCACAAATAGATGAACAAGTGGGACATTAATTTAAAAGAGTGTTTAAGTACCAATAGTGAAATAAAAAGTTATGTGAATGAAAAATTTAGAACTGCCATGTGGACAAATCAGATTGGGCGAAAAAAAAAACAAACTACATCAAAGAGTTTAACCCGGCGAAAGATCATGGTAAAAAAACTTATTTAAGTGCAACTATTAAAGGGAAGATGAGAATGTTAGTGGCACAAATGAGAATGGGATCGCATCACCTTAGGTGTGAAACCGGTAGGTGGAAGATACCCAAGGAAACTTGGGAAGAAAGAACTTGTATTTTTTGCCATAAAGGGGTTGTAGAAATGGAATGGCAGTTCATCGTGGAATGTGCTTCTTACGAAGATATCCGTACTCAACATGAAAATAGTTTGAAAGTGGACAATATGCACCAAGTATTTGAGGAAGATAAGATTAATCAGACGACTAGCCTTCTAGTCAAAATTAATAGCAGGAGATCAGACTTGAAAAAGAGCATGAATACAAATTAGGTTTGTTGTGTCTCGGTCCCATAAACTGCTTAGTCTCGTGAACGTCATTAAAATCTTTCATTCATTCTATAGACGAGCAAAATTAAAACGTGTTGAGACAAGTGGAGAGTATGTGAATGGTTTTTCTTGTAGAAATGGTCATATTCTTCACTTGCCATTCTCTACAAGATTATCCATGACTATATCTTTCGCTTTGATTTAACAATTATGTGTCTTTTTGTGGGTATGTTGCCTCGCACAAAATAACGACAAAACGAGTCCAAAAAGAATCGTAATAAGCTACCGAACGCGTTCACTGTAGTCGGAATAGACTACTAGACGAGGGCATTTAGTAGAATGATAAATATGCAGGATTTCGGCGGCGCCGTATGATTCTCTACACATGGAAAAGCCGATGGCTATTGTATGTTTGTGCATACCTGTGCAGTTGCTGGGTATTTGTTATTATTTCATTATGCAGTTTTTTTCTTATTTCGTTTTATTGCATTTGCGTTTGTTTTGCTTAGATTTCATTTTTTCACCTTATTTTTTTTAGGCGGGGCGGGGGGCATTCTCTGGCGCTGGTTCTCGTATGGTCTTTGGGTTTGGGGGGTCATCTATGGAAAGATTTAAAGGGGTCCAGATGTTTGTTATCTTTCTTATTTAAGGATATTGTTCACATCAACGAGGCTATAAATTTTTGTCAACAAAATGTTGTTAATTTTTTGTATGCAGGTTATGTATGAAGTTAGATATGATCAAAGGGTGATCATTGTTCTTAATTTAATGGAAGTTTGAAAAAAAGTGTGGATCATCTTGTTTTGGTTCTAGAAGTTACAGTTAATGATGTTTTTCTTTTTTTTGTTGTATGTTTTTATTTGTAAATCTATGGGTTTTGATATTGCATTGTCTTTTCACATCGTACATGACAATCAAGGGAGATATGAAAGTTATCTTTGTAGAAAATGGTTTCTTTTCTATGATATTTTCAAGAATGACTAATTAAAATTTGGATTTTGAGGGAGAACCTTTCATAATCAAGTTAAATTGTTCATTAAGTTTTAGCATGTGGGATTTGATCTGGTTGAGGAGCTCACATATAAGATTTCAGTTTGGATTGTCCTTCTTTGTCGCTTGATGGAATTCTAGAGACTAGATATTTTACATTCTATTATGGTCATCCTTGGAAAACCCTTTGATTCTTCTCACCACATGCTAGAGAGAAAGGTGATTACATATGGTGGTATCTATGTGAAAACTGATCTTAATAATCGTTTGCCTAATTCTATAGAGATTAGATTAGTAAGTATGCATTAGATTAGTAAGTATGCATTGGATTCAATAATTGAATTATAAAGATCTTTCGTTTAGATGTTATATATGTCATTATTATTAGCATCATTTGAGAATTACCCAAAGAAAATCATAGATACTTTTCATTCTTTTGTAGAGGTCCATACAACTAAAGCTAATGCACAAGTGAAAGCCTAAGCTCATAACGAAGGTCCTAACTAAAATGGGTTTATTCTAGTGAAGTGTCATATAAAAGGAAAGAGTGAGATGCATTTGAAAATTGATCAACCAAAGGGGCATTTTACTAATAGATTTGATATTTTGGAGAATTTTAGTGATCTTGATTATACTCTAATTGAGAAGACTTTAGCTAGTGCTTAATTTTTCTCCACTCCCGCCACTAGAAGCTCAAAATTCATCAAATATGTGAGTGTTCATGAAGGAAGAGAACCTTCTTTGTCCAAGTTATGTTGATTGACTAGGTGCAATTCATGGGATTGGTTTAAATATTTTAGTTCTTGTTTAGACAATTTCTCCATTTAAATATTTTAAAAACTATGTGATGTTAGAAGTACTTTAAAATATAAGTGCTAAGGACAATATTAAGCAGAAAATTCCTACTTTGTTGGGACCCCAACTAAAAAATATTAAAAATACTAGTATGAATAAAGTCTCCAAAGAGGGAAGAAGAAGTGATCAAGACAAAGTGAGTATGACAAGGGAAACAATAGTACAATTCAAAGCCATTTGTACTTTAGAATCTCATTTCTTGATTTCTCAAAAATAATAATTCTTTCAGGGAATGCTAGGGGTTTGGGTAGCACATCTCATCAAATTTTGTTCATGACCTTATTTAAATTCAAAATCCAAATATTATTTTCCTCTAGAAAAGAAATTTAATATTGAGGAAATTTTAGCTACTTCTTTAGTGCTCTAGATAAGTAGCTAGTGTTAGTGTCTTGGAGCTCAAGGTTCTATAGGAGGCATAGCTTGCCTATGGGACTATTTTCATCTTAAACCTTCTTGGTTAGTGAGTAAGAATTCTATATATTTTTTGGGTACCCATTTTGATTCGGATAATCCTATTTTCTTATCCAATATTTATGCTTCTATAATATTTTAAGGAAAAGATCTTATTTTGGTTGCATCTTTGATTTGTTGATTTTTTCTTTTCTTTTTTATCTTTGACTGTAGTTGGGAATATTATTGCTACTTTTAACCTTCTTGAAAACCTAGGGGCTTGAGTCTATTAGATCCTTCTTCAACCTTGTTTTGAGATAATGTGTCTTTTCTTAATCTTGTGAATGTTAAATCAAGTGGCAGGATTTTGATGCATTGTCTTACCTCAACATAGACAATATTTAAGAGTCATCATTAAGATAGAATAAATAATGTGATAGGGAAATCCATTGTAAATTGAAACACAAAAATATACACCTAAAAATAAATCCAATGAATAATTTGATTAATCAAAGAGGGCCCCCATTACATAGATTGATCTCCTTGTTTCTCTATAGTTATTGTACTATCCCCACTAAGCCTAAGCATATGTAAATTATAAAGTAGAATTTTTGTGTGACAACACCATTATACGACCCCTAACTCACATTCTCTCAAAAAATATTATGTACAATAATAGCTGCACCCCAAAATTCTAAGTTATAAACAATCCCAACAAGATAAGGAAACAATCAATTAGCCCTTGGTTTAGTGGAATTAGTTTATATCATTCTCCCCTTCTTTTATAATTTTGAATTTCCTAATTTAAAACTATTTTATTGTGAAAACAAACTTCAAGAAAGTTAAAAAAGAAAAGAAATTGAAGAACTCAACTATTACATTATTGTGGTAATGTAGGATTTCTTATACTCTAAGATTCTATTGCATCAAACATCTAAGTACTTGAGAATGGGTTATATGGTAGAACCATCCTTTTGTCTTGAAGAACCAAGTGGCAATGTTCCCTTCCACCAAATTAGATACCTTTGCAACTCATCACAATTTTTCTTCTTTCGCTTCTATCCTCTTGTTGGAATAGATATCCTCCTCCTCTACCAATTGGTTCTCTTTCTCTGTTCTTATCTCCTTGAAGGGTTGGTGGTCCTTCTCCACTAAAATATGTCATGGATCTTTGCATGACTAGTACCACATTTTGTTGTGCCTACACATAAACCATTAGAAAAATTCCCATATAATTTTTTTCTTGTTCTCCATATTATACCATTTAGACATTCTTTCCAATTCATCTTTTGTAAGGAGGTCTTTGTTTCCTAGATCTACAAAGTTTCATTCACAATACAACTCCATTTTTGCATTATTATCCTTTCCTACTTAACAAATGTGTGTGCTTCTACTTCTTCCTTGAGTCACTCTTGTTCCTTCTTCAAGAAAGTGATGATATTATACTCTATTTTTATCAATAAGGGGATTCTCTAGACATTACTCTAGTTTCGTCTTGTTGGTGTGGTCTCTAAAACCAATAGGAATTCATCACAAATGGGGATCTCAAAGATATCCATCTTTGTTGTATCTTCTTCTCTATTTTGGACTACTTCCACTACTACAACATCTTGGGCCATAGGTTGCATTTCATTTCTTTATAGTTTTCCAACTCTTCTCCTCTTGTATTGTAAACTTCAAAAATATCCCCTTCTTCAAGGCATCACAACTCATTATCTTCATCCTACTCATTCTCTTTAGCTTACTCCCATTAAACTATATCTCCTCTCTAACACTCTTGAAAGATCATAATTAAGGTTCTTCTACGGACACAAATATTTTTTCCAACTCTTTCAAGGATTTAATATTTCCCTATTTTAAAATTTATATCACTTGGTTAATCCTTGACTCTATGGATTTTCTCTTTTGAAATACCTCCTTTTCACCAATTAGTTATTTATCCTCACCATTATTTTTCTCCTTTCTCACAAATTTGTAATTCCTTTTCCAAAAAAATGTTTGTTCTTTACCTTCATATTATCGAATGCATCATATTCCTTCAACATCCACCATAACTCCTCCAACTCATACTCTATTTTTTATAACTTCTTTTTATAGTCTTATATTTTCTTTTATCTTTATATTTTTCCTATTCTTTCTTCCAACTTGATCATCCTAATTTAAGTGTCATGCGTAAACATGTTTTAAAAGACGTGTTAGAGACAATATTCACATTTAGATCCATTTTATGTGAGATGTTATTTAGTTGAATGTATCTAAGAACTTCATTATATTCCTCTTTTGTCTTGATCAAATTGAATGGAAACTTAATTCTATAAATCTTATAATTTAATAATTACCAAGCTACTAAATGCTAAGTAACACATACCCCAATAAGACTATGATTTTGATTCTTACAAATAATTTAATCTTTTATGTTTTATAAAATTTATTGTAAACCTCATAATAATAATAATGTTGTTTCCCCAATGACAAATGACTATATTACAGGTACAAGGTGGATTGTACTATTCTTTGAGAAAGAATTGAGAGTTCTTACATTGATAAATAAGAGGTATTTTTCACACACGCTGACAATGATAGCGATGCAAATTTACACGTTTCTTTTCTTGGTGAGCAAAATTAAAATGTGCCGAGAAAATCAGCCCGAGTAAGGGTAACCATTTTTCTTGTAGAAATGGTCATATTCTTCCCTTACCCGCTCCAAACATCATTATTAACGACTATATTTTCCGCTTTGATTTAACAGTCCGTGTATTTTTTTTCTTGATACGTTGCTTTGATTTAACACTCCGTGTTTTTTTTTCTTCATACCTTGCTTTGATTTAACAGTCCGTGTATTTTTTTCTTGATGCGTTGCTTTGATTTAACAGTGTGTATTTTTTTCTTGATACGTTACCTCGCACAAAATAACGACCAAACGAGTCTCTCTTCCAAAAAGCATCGTAATGGCTGATGTTTTCTTTTTCTTTTTTATTGAAATAATGTATAATAATACAATAAAGAGGCAACGAAATGTTGTCGGAAGAGAGATTACAAAAACATAGCAAATCAGGTTTAAATCCGGAAAAACAATCACTTAACAAAGTCACAAGGCATCAAACTCAACAACAATGTTGGATTTTATAATTTTAAAAAAGGTAGCGATTATTATTCGAATTCCAAACCACTTTCTTGTTAACCAACAATTTCACTAATTACTCTAGGCATATATATAAATTGTATTAATTTTTTAAAATTAGAAATAGTTTATAAAATATAAATTATATGAGAAACTAATCACAAGTTTATAATAATCATGTTTAATGATACAAAATAAGGACAAATAATAACACCATAAGAACATGCCACCCTAACAACTCAACCAACAATCTGTATGACCCTTCAAATAAATGAAAATGACTTAAACATAAACTCTAACATCACAAACACAACACCAAGATCATAGGAATAACATAGCTTATAAGAAACAATAAAAGAGCTCTAATAACCTTGAACTAAATCATGTTAATAACCTTCAAAGCAACAAGCCAAAAAAAGCATATATAGCAATTTTTTTCAAATAAACTATAAAGAACTAACTAAAACTACAAATAGAGAAACATAAAATAAAAAACCAATCCAAACACTATTTCTCATTTTCTCACCGTTCTTTTTCATCCAAATTGATAATAACATCCTCCACACTATTCTCCAAATAATTAAACCTAAATTCAAAACACTAATGAAGCTAAGATTCAATATAAATACTAATAAGGAGTAAGAAGAGGGGATAAGCTTCATCAAGATTTATATTAGAGGAAAATCTACCTAAAAATTGCTCACCAACATGCTCAAATATATCCACGTCCACTTAGTCCCCTTCAACATTAGCCAAAATAGAATCAATAAAATAATCAAAACCTAGAGAATAATTAGGAGCATCAATTCCAAATAAATAATTGGGAAACCTAACACTAAACAAATCAAAAAGTATAAAACTACTTGTAATACTAGAATCAATAACTAGTTCTTAGTATATGTAAAAAAAAAACCCTAATATTATCACTAGAATCAATATTAGCAACATGAGGAATAAGAAGATAAAGATTAGTACCATGAGGAACAAGAAGAGCTACACCACTGTGAAAATAAAATGAACAAAAATGTCATGTTCACACTAAAAACCTCAATATCCCTTCACATAGGCCAAAAACCCCATTGAAGATATTGAAGCTCAAGAAGAAGCTTATGAGCAAAACTAAGTTGTTAAGTATTTTCAATCTTCCTATATTCCTATAGGGAAAATTTATCTTTAATAATGGTGAACCACCAAAAAGATGATATACAAGAAGGGAAAGAGGATTCCCCAATGAGCTTCTAGGGTTTTTCACCTAGAAGCTTGGGTGGAAGAATGACTCTCTTTCACCTAATGATATGCTTTTTGGCTGAGTTCATTCAAAGGATTAGGGGTTGTGAGTAGGGTTTTGTGATGTGTGTGAATTTTTCTAACTATGATGTCTCAGTGCAATAAACTGAAATAAAGATGACTCATTAATTTATAAAATCTAAGGAATGTAAAGTGTTGGAAAACACGTGATGATATGCAAACATTAACTAAATGACCTAAGAAAACATAAGTAAACTATTACAAGAAACTAGAAAAGAAAAGGGTTTGCACCTAGAAGCTTGCAGAGGCTAGAGATGGTGCTAAATCTAGAATTTATGCATGCTAGGACACTTACGCCATTCTGGGCAACCTAGTCTTTTTAAGGGAAAATTCTGGAAAAAAAATTCAAAGCCTGTTTTAGCCATAAGGGTATCCAAATCTATCAAAACCTTTGAAATACAAGTTTAGTGATACTAGGTCGCCATTGTTGGTGACTTAGTCATCTTTTGAATTTCTGGAAATCAAAGAGTGGAAGTGGAAGTCGCTGGCCTACACTTTCTGCTCCTCCTAGTGTCCAATCTCGAAAGTGAAGATTTATGTCTGTGAGTGTCCTCCAAGCTTCAAGTAGGGTTTCTCCAACCTTGAATAGATTGGAAAAGTTTTTGAATGATCTTCCACATTGGTTCTTTACCAAATCTACCTACAAGACCTGCAAATCACACTAAGAGGGGAAACTTGTTGATTGTTAGGGATTAGGGGTTTACCTTAGCCAAACCCCTTTTGAGAAATCAAACCAAAATAGAGGAAGTGTTGTAATGAAATGAAGCATGAAACAATGGGGTTTACCTTGCCATGATGTTTGATCTTGAGTTGCAACAATGGAGGACTCAACCCTTGAATGCTTCTTGAGAGATGTCTTGCTTGACTTGGAATACTCAAACCCTAGCCTGCTTGAGAAAAGTGAGATAGAAGAATGAGATAGGAGAAAATGAGCTATAATAAGTCTTAGGAGGGGAAAAATGAGGGGGAAAACCCTTATTTATAGAAGTTATGCCCTAATTTCCTTGAAATAACACCTTACAGGCTGACCTTAGGGTTTAGGAGACAAAATCCTGAGAGAAAATTAAGTTAATTTTGAATTTTAAGCCACATGGGACTAGGTTGCCTAAGGTGGCGACCTATTCCACTTGGGCATTTTTCATTGCTTATCAAGAATTATCAAGTGGTAAATGATGTTTGTCAGGATTGTCTCATGAAAAAACACTAAGATAGGACTTATATGTGCATTAAGGGGTCATTATAGCATGGAAAAGGGTTTATTTAGTGATAATAAGCCTAGGAAAGTGTGAAAAAAAATTGCAACACCTTATAGAACTTTGGCACAAGGCTAGGAAAAGGGATAAAAGGAGGCTAAAAATGGTTTAAAATCCATCGGCATGGGTCCAAATGAGTGAAAAGTGTCAAAGACTACACTTTTTGGCAACACAAATGGAAAGTATGCCTTTTTTTAAAATAGTGAGCATACATTTACAACCTAAAACATATTTGTTTCTAGCGACCTAAGTGAACCATAAAATTTTAGAAAACATGATCAGTAAAATCCTATCCATAACTTAACAAGAGGATAAGAACAAAGAACATTTCCAAATAATATATCATGTCAATTTCAATGACACCTATACTAAATAAAGCAACCCAAGAAGGTAAAAAATATTTCCAAACCTTTTTCCCATAAGAAATTTTAAAAATATATGCATGCCAAATTCAAAACCTACACAAACAAGAAAAGATCTAGACTCAAGACCCAACAAGAAAATAGCCATAACTAACTTATTAAATATTAATTACCATCTAAAGAACATTTTTTTGGTTTAATATAGTTAGACAAAATCCTCTTTAACTTTTTAGACACTACATTATTCAACTCATGAAGGTCCAAAATGGAGCTTAACTTACAGAACCAATCATCAGTAAAAAAAAATCAAAGGATACAAATATCTAGGAGTGTCATATAAAAAATTCTTCCCCAACCAATTGGATCTCATACAAAAGGATATCATTCTATTGAATGACCTCAAAATTTTCATCTAAACCTACCCTCTTAATCATAGTGATTTTTTTTTTTGATTAATTTAGTATGTCAAATTTACACTGAATAAAATCCTAGCTCATTAAATTCCTATTAATAATATTTTTTCCAATATATTTGATACCTTTTCTATATGAACATTTAGTATAACATCCTTTAGTTCAAGAAAGGAGAATATTTTTAGGTCATCTAAGGCCTACGATAATTATCTAAAAAATATATTTTTTCTTATTATTGGAGAATGAACCATGAACTTGAGTTAATATTTTAACACATAATAAGGTATTTCATATTAAAAAAAATAATACTAGAAGGCTTAATTCTAAAATTACCAAAAATAATATCTCACAACTACAATCCTTGTAGTTATATTTCAATTTAGGAACACAATTGCAGCTATTATTAAAATAAGAAAAATTCTTTCAAGCCTCATTACAATAAATAATTTCAATAAACCATTTAATCAAAAGAGAAACACAATGCCTAACAATATATTTTAAATATAATCCCCCATAGCTTTAGGACTAGTATAGTGCTACAAAGAAACATGTGACCTTCTATTACCCTTTCCACCTAACCAAATTAAACTTCTAGTGATTTTTTAATTAATTAACATGGTAGGGAAGCAATAAATTGAACAATAGGAAAACACTTTTTGATGCAATTTTCTAACATCCCTACTAAATGGTCGAGAAAGATTGATTTTTTTCAATATTTTAACAACAATAACTAGCATATAAGAAAATATCTACAAAAAATTATGCAAATTAAACCATCATTAATATGATCCTTTTGAATATTAATTAGGTTAAATAACAAAATTTAGATGTGAAATCCTTTTACAAAAGATTGAGAAACCTTTTAATACACCATATTTCTTCATCAACAAACTCTAAATAATATACCTCTAAAGGGCTAAGTTGGGAAAGAAAATCATTTCATGGGTGTATTAGAAGCACCTTAAAATGGAAAATGATAGAGAATTGGACAAGAAAGAAATAAATAAATCCTCAACCTCATACCCAATAAGGACATGTACATTTATTTTGTCTAGACTTAAAATATAATTTTGAGGTAAGGACTTTCAAAGTAGCCTTGCCAAATATGATAATAAACACATTGAAAATGTGTACATCACTAGATTTCCATTTCATTAAGGATGGAATGGTATCTTGCAACCATTTTTTAGATGCCTATACTCAGATAAGTAGCAATAATTAGATGGAAAAATATGGTAGCTCCTTACATTTGTCCTATTTTATAAAATAGAGAGAGACATGAAAGAGAATCTCAAACTTCAATAAATCCCAAACAAAAAATTAGTCCTTTATAATCATTTGCTTGCCTCTTATGATGCTAAGTGTATTCTACTATTTGAGATCACACATAGCATGAGGGCACTCCATCACCAAACTAACAATTTTTTGGAGTTCAATTAAGAAAAATTGAGATGGTTGACAATTTGTAAAATACAAAAGTATGCATTGTTGATATTTTTATTATATTACATAGTATATATCCAATAAATAAATAAATATGTATTAACTTTTAATAGTATTGAATAATATTACTTTCCTATAATATAATTTGAATAGTCTTGTACAAAATATAAAGTTTTATAAATCAATATAATATAAAAAATAACATGAAAAAAAACAATATATAATATAGCTTTGTATTTCTACAACAATAATATAATCTAGAATTTTATTTTCTATATGCGTTATAAATTTTCATATTAATATTTCATTCATGTTTTAGATATTTTTTAATGTTTTGAAGTCTTGGTCTAGCATTAGAATTGAAGATTTCATTCAAATCTACTTTATTGTTCCCACCACCATATTTGTGGATGAGGCTTTCACTTGTTCTTTTTGCTTTTTCTTGTTGAAGATATAACATGAAGTCAAAGGGGAAAAGAAAAAAGAAAAAAAACCTATTGTATATATAGTTCATTGTAATTGTGTTTTATGTATACACTTACATCTACATCAATTAAACACTATTTCCTATTCACTCTTCTCCCTAATGGATTACGCATGATATTGAAAGTGCAAATTTATATGAGGGTTTTTATTAATTTTCTGTCAAATATTTTAAACGTTTGGACACCAATTTGAAATAAAAATAAAGTTGAGAGTGCATATTTTTATCACGTTAAAACTTGTAACCTATCAATGAACTTCCAAATTGGTATTTTCATCCAAATTTAGAGTTGTGGCTAGTCTATAGGATCAATTCCCATAAGTGTGGTGGTTAGTCCAACATGACCCTCCAACATAACTTAGAAGAACTAAACTAAGGTTGAGGCTCTGATACCACTTTAATATTTTGAAATAGGTCTTGTTCCTTAAGCTAACTACTATAATTACTTTATCAAATAGTTTCAAGAATATGACCTATTTTAGAATCTTTGAACAATAATAAAAATGATCTTGGAAAAAATAATATAATTGGAGAGCTAAGAGCATGAAACGCCCCCTATAGGAACTTTTCAAATTTTCATTTCACAAAGTCATCATGACGAGGGTTTCCAAATGGTAAGGCTTGGTAGAAGACTGCATAATAGTCAGAAAATCATATACATCAAAGACAACTCAAGGGTCAGTGTTATGTAAGCCCTTCTCCAAGGACATGGAATAGTGGGAACAGTTTTGTGGGCTGGAAAATTCTTGTATCCTATCATCAACAGACAGATCAGTTTAAAATTTGAGGGACCACAAGCACTCTATCAAAGACATTGGAGGGTGAGGAGGGCCCTGCAACCGTCCCTAATAATATATCCATCCTAAAACCAAGTCCATTTTGTGCCCCCTTTAATCCAACTCTACCGAGGAAATCATGGTTTCAAAAACCCACTCAAAAAATCATCTGGCGACATAATAAGGAAAAAACAAATCCAAAATTTGAACAAAATGACTCGAACCTGAGACCTTGACAGGGTGATCCCACAAAGTTGGTTTACAATTTATGAGAGGAACTGATTTTTGCTGAAATCATATATTTTTAGAAAATATAATGATTTAATCCTTTAAAAGTTCCATTTTAAGGATTCTAATTGAAGAGGGTTTTATCAAACCACCTTAGATCAAACCCCCTTGGATATAACCTCGCTAGTTTTAAACCATACCTATAAATGAGTCTCCTTTACACCTATCAAAATGCTGATAAAAAATCACTTTTGATTTACCTTTTGGTGGATCAAATTAATTCATTTAAAATTTATTTGAAATGATTATGGTAGTCCTCTAAATGAGTTATCCCATGAATATAATTTTAATATATTTTGGTTTTATTATGTATGTGCTTTTTTAGTTTTATTAAACATAGGTTTTTCATCGAAAATAAAGCTCTATGTTTTGCACATGTGGAAAAATAGAAAATTATCAAAATAATTTTTTTTTAAATATGTTCATGTTGGGTATTGATGTCTTTGATTCATTAAAAAAAAACATTGAATTCCGATACATACAGAAAAAATTATGTTGTATACAGTCCGCCTATGTCTAAATTGAAATTGGTTTGACTTCGAAACTCTATTAAGGAAAAAATATTCAATAAAAAAATACGAGACCAAATTAAAGTGCTATATATCATAGTTAAAAATCTAAATTTGAAAAAATTAGAATTTTATCCTTCATACAAAAAAAATTATGTTGTATACGGTGAGCGTCACTTTTTAAAAATGTTATTTTCTGAAAAAAACCAGTTTTCGTGGGAGATGGAAAAAGAAATGCAATCTTATTCCAAATTTTTTGAAAAAAATATTTTTAGAATCTACAGAAAAAATGTGATGAGACTCTAGTTTGCATCATCTTCAAATTCCTCACGGTTTAGCTGCTATAGGTGCCCGAATGTGAAGATTTAGCTAAAAATAATAATTTCAGTGTCCAGTTTGACCAAAAATCGTAAACCACTATTGTGGGATCATCCCTCATCTACAACAAAAGGATGTGAACTTTCTAGACAAACAACACAAAAGGTCCCATGAAAGAAAAATATATCCTAGGAGGCATGTCATCCCGGTGACATTCTCAAGAGAACACCTCAACCTCTAAATCAAGGAGCTTCATAAAAAATCTATTATTGGTAAGTTTTGGAATATTAACCCTACAAAAAATGTGTTAACCAAATGGGTTGAGGACCATTTGGAGGGTGCTAATGAAGTTCATTACATAGCTAAGGGTAAGGGGGTTTTTATTGCTATTTTTTCATCGAACAAAATAATGGATGTTGTCTTCAAAGTGAAGATGTGGTTCTTGCAAAGTGTGAGACTATATATTCAGCCTTGGATCCAAAAATTTAACCCTTCACCGACAGTGATAAATTTTGTGCCATTCCAGGTGCAACTATCATCCCTACCAATTGAATACTATAGAGAAGGGGATTCACTACTCATGAGTCTCTTTATTCTCAAGAGAATCCCAAGGGGTGAACTTCCCTAAACTACCTCAAGAAATAGAGCAAGAATTTTTGAATCAGAAAGAGTAGATCGCGAAGGTTTTCTGGACAAACTAGCCAGTTTTTGGTCCGGGATGGCAACACAAAATACGAACGACAATGTGGCATGATGTAGTCTCAGAGGCATGTTGGTGTCTCGTATGAACTAAAAAATGAGAGTATCACAAAAAACACAAAGTAACTACTGCTATTCTAACTGCTAAGAAATCTTGGAATGTGAGAAAGTAACAAAGAATATTAGAGCTGAAATAAAGTAAAGTAAATGATAGAACCAAAGAGGATAGAGAAAGAAAACGCTCACAACAACCCAAGTAATGAAGCCTCTAGAAATGAAATATCTTCAATACCTACACACATAAGACTGAGGGAATCTGTTGGGGATATTTAGGGTTTTGCCTCAATCAAACCCCCATTTCGGTGTTCACACCTCCATGGATAGCTAGATAGATAGAGAGATAATAAGCATAAATGAAATGAATGAAAGAGTGACAAAAGCAATCTCGGCTCAAGGAGAAGGACTTGTATCACAAAATAGAGATGCAATAGATAGGGGATGTGATAAATTCCAAGATGCTCAAAGATACAAGATAAGAAAGATATCACCTACATGGCTTAAGGAAGCCAGTGAGAGAGAGACAAATTTGTGAGAGCCAAGAGATAAATTTAGAGAGTTGGTAGAACATGAGAGCTTGAGGCTGCTATAATGAGAAAGATATTTATACAAGCAAGAGATCAAGAGGGAAGAGAGTGTATCCAAGAGGGAGAGATCAAGAAGGAGAAGATGACTCAATAGATTGAAAAGATAGTTGTTAAAGAGAATAGGAGGGGAAAAAAGGTTCCCAAGATGTTACAAGGTGTCCTGGGCTGTTACCACCGACAAAAGGAGTTGAAAAGTGGAAAACATGCTCGACAATGGTTGTTTGAATGTTGAAATGTCACAAGATGCTAGCATGGCATGCAGACATTTGTGCAACGAGCTAGTGTCCAAACAAATCATGCTACAAAACAACGAGAATGAGAAAATCACAAGGTTCAACACAAAGCTAACACACAAAGGTAGTTGTTGAAAAAGGGGTCCTAAGAATCTTGAGAAGGGAAAAGGCTAATGCAAGGGCTAAAATGAGCCTACACAAGTGTTAAGGGAGTGGACACTAAAGTGAATACAAGAATGTATTTGAAATTGCAAGTGATGCAATTTTACGACATTACATTTTTCCCCCACTTTAGCAAGCATATGAATCTACACTAATATGCATGCTAAAGGAAATCTACTAAACATAAATAACATCATGATGTCAAAAGGATGATTTAGAGGAAGGAGATAATTCTTCAAACCAGGGAAGTATGCCCCCAAGGTGAAGACCTACAAAATAAATGCATTAGACAAGAAAGACCTACACAAGAAAACAATGTTTAGAACATAGAGAGCCATTATATTATGGGGTTAGAACATATGCATGAATAACGCATACACATGTATGCACAAACTATAGGATTTGAGTCAGAAAATTAAAAGATACCTCGATGTAGAAGGTTGTCTCAGTACTATGAGTCATCCCCAAATTAAGAAATAGCACATAGAAGAATTCTTAAATGAAGAGAAGAAGGTAACTTGGATTGATTGCTTCAATAGAAGAATACATACAAAAGATAGGGAAGGAATCAATGTCGAAGAGAGAAAGAGGTATATACTCAGGATGAAGAAGATGCAATTCTATGTTCCGATATACACAATTTAGAAGAGAAGAGAGAAGAGAATTTAAGAGCTAGAAAGGAATGAAAACTCCAAGAGAGATGGCTCTACAAGAACTCTCACTTGGGAAGGGTTGAAAAAATGCACCACATATCCATAGACCTACAGAAGGTGAACAAAAGGCTTTGTAGGTATTCTTTCCTATAGATTTGAACAAAGAGATCCCATAGGATGCAAGCGCTTTACAGGTCCTTGGACTTGCAAAGGAGGCACCCCAGGTGCTCGATCTTGAGGGAAGCCTAATGTGAAAGGATCTACAATCTCTAATGGGAATTTATAGGTGCTCAATCTTACAAGGCAAGATTGATGCAAAGAAGCTCCACAGGTCCTCAGTCCTATAGAGCAAGACTAATCAAATAAGCCTATGGCTACTACAAGTTATGTTGCAAGATAGTCACAAAAAAGATAGGTCTATATTCAGGCTACCCCCAAGCTATATGCCAATGAATTCATTCGAGAGAAAATATTTCAAAGGGGGTCCCTCGAGAACCCTTCAAAAGAAAAAGGGGTCCACTCAAGGGATACTTCATTTGAAAGACATATAGAAGAGAGGGGGTCCCTTAGGGAAGACACACATCTCTGGAAAAAGTTATCACTGCCCCCAACATACAGGGGAGGAGAACTATGCAAGATACTTAGAACATATAGGATAGAGGTAGACCTTGATATCACTTCTCATTTGAAGAAGAGGCAGGTGCAGATCAGCAAATAAATGAGTGATAGAACTGGAATGAAGAAGTTTTATTTTATCCTTCAAGGCCTTACATTCACTAGCGGAATGGCCAAGCACTCAATGGTATGCATAGAAAGAATGTTTTTCTTTATCATGCTTATGAAATTTCTTGTGTAGGAGGAGGAAGAGTAATTAAGTGGGCTTTAAGAAGCCTCAACAAAATATGCTCTTTCTTAGACAAAGAATGAGGAGCAAGAAGCAACCCTTTCTCTTGTGGAGAAAGACTTGACTACTCACAAGAATAACACATAAAGATAGAAGACAATAGAGGATGAATCAATCCAAGAGAATGAGGTTGAGCAGAATTCATGTCATTCAACCATGGCTTCCATTTTGATTGTTCATTTGAGCAACCAAGCCCCAAATTATGCTTACGAGGTGCACATTCTATAAGGACTTAAATGCCTTGTTCATTATTCCCACAACCTTTATGCCCATAGCCATATTTAGAGACAAGCTTGAAGCCAGGGCCATAACATGTTTGTAAATCTTGATAAGGAGGAGGATCTTCCTAGAGAGAATTATTTCAACAATGTAGATTATACTCCTCTACGGGATCACCATCAACATTCTTGACAGGAATACCAACATTAGCCTCTTTAACAGAAGTGTGATCATCTTTTTCAAAAGGAGGAGGATCAACATTCAGAACATTACAATTTGTGTGCACATTATCATGCAGCATAGAAGAATAATCATCTTTGATAGCGAGTTTGGATGATGTTATCCGAAGGACTAAGCGGATTGGGTTCACTTTATATTCTCCAATGAAAGATTATGTGAAATCTAGAGAACCCCAATCATCACCAAGACATGCATTCTCTTGAGAAGTAAAAAGAGAAAACTTAGGACTCCTTGCTTCGGAAGGATCTTCATTAGGGACATCTATCTCAAGAACATCCTTTGTGATAAGTATTGCTAGAGAAAACATCAATGCATCGAAAGACACTAAAGGGATAAGAGTAGGCACAACCGAAGCCTGACTAGCAACTACCATCTCACACAAGTGTATGGCCTCAAGGTCAGTCCTAACTGTGACTACTTGATTATTATAAATGAAAATAGATTTATGCAAGGTTGACGAGACTACACCCATAGAATGAATCCATGGTCTACCGAGAATGAGGTTAAATGGTAAATTTTCTGACATAACATATATGAGGGTGTGTACAGTAACGAGTCCCAACCTTAAAGGAAACAATATCGTACCTAAAGGTTGTCAACCAACATTATCGAACCCATCAATAACAAGAGAAGAATTAGTTAGAGAGGAAGAATCAATATTAATATTAGGAAATAGATCAATGCTACATACATTTAGTGTTGAACCCGCATCAATGAGAGTACATCTAATGTTGACTATAATCATTAGAGGATCCACCTACTTTTTTACTTTCATAGGTGGGAGTTCCTACTGATAGAACGTAATATTCAAAGAATCCACTTGAATATTAGCTATCAATGCATTAACATCCATCAGCCTAGTCGAAGAAGGCAAGAGGATATTTTGCAAGGCTTCTTGAAGCATACCTTGATAAATCGAAGTAGACTAAAGCAAGTCCCATAGTAATATCTTAGTTGTAGTAACACAGATTTGCTCAACAAGACCATAATCACCAGATCTATCTTCAGTAATGGGTTTAGGTGCTCGAGGAAGGCTTGGTTGAGAAGGTGGTAAAGAAATAAGTTGATTAACATTTAATTTATTCTTTCTAGTATTATAAGTATTTTCTACCACTCTAGAAGAGGGAGCCTTAGAAAGATCAAGAGAATCATTGTTAAGTGGAACACCATTAATAAAAAAAATCCTTTTAGGAGAAGGAGTAGATTGATTCAGATAAATGATCAGTCTCTTAGGCCTTTGAGGGGCAGAAAAGAAATAGATTTCATTCACAAATTCATCACAACTAGTGGAATAATTATTTGAATACATATTCTCAACATCGATCCAGGGAGGATCAAATATGGAAGGAGATTTTTCATTCACTAATGCATCATCTCTAGAGGAGAGTGCATTGGAATAGAGAAGAGATTCACCATTAAATAATGCATCATCTCTAGAAGAGAGTGCATTGGAATGAACAGAAGGTAGAGTAACATTAAGAAAGATATCAATGATTTCATCTTCTTGCAACAAAATATCCTTTGAAGCAAGAGAAATTTTGTGAGAAGGATCAAAGACATCGAGTGACATAGGTAAAGCTAAGTCACCATCATGTGCATGAAATGTAACATCATTAACACTTTGAATAAAATTAGATATTGAACTGATAAAAGAGGATATTAAATTCATTTTGGAAATAATAAGTTAAATATAATACACAATGCATAAACAAGTCAGTCGAAGGCCAGTGCATCACTTTTGAAAGTATGAAGTTGTGTTCACATCGGGTTCACTTAAATGTAGAGAAAGGGTATTCACTACTCATGAGTCTCTTTATTCTCAAGAGAATCCCAAGGGGTGAACTTCCAGCCTCAAGGAAAAGATCAAGAGTTTTGAAATCAGAAAGAGTAAATCACGAAGGTTTTCTGGACAAACTAGCCAATTTTTTATCCAATATGGTAGTGCAGAATACAGATGAAAATGTGGTGTGTTATAGTCTCAGAGGCATGTCAATGTCTTGTATGAACTAAAAACTGAGAGTATCATAGAAAACACAAAGCAACTATTGTTATTCTGACTACTAAAAAATATTGGAATGTGAGAAAGTAACAGAGAATAGCAGAGCTGAAATAAAGTAAATGATGGAACTAAAGAGGATAGAGAAAGAAAATTCTCACAACAACCCAAGTAATGAAGCCTCCAACAATGAAATATCTTCAATACCTACACACATAAGATTGAGGGAAAATTTGGGGGCTATTTAAATTTTTTCCTTAGTCAAGCCCCCATTTCGGTGTTCCCACCTCCATAGAGAACCAAATAGATAGAGAGATAATAAGAAAAAATGAAATGAATGCAAGAGTGATAAAAGAAATCCCTACTCAAGGAGGAGAACCTGTATCATGAAATAGAGATGCAATAGATAGGGGATGATATAAATCCCAAGATGCTTAAAGATACAAGAGAAGAGAGATATCACCTGCAAGGCTTAAGGAAGCTAGGGAGAGAGAGAGAGATAGAGAGACAAAGTTGCAAGAGCCAAGAGAGCAATATAGAGCATTGCTAGAACATGAGAGCTTGAGGCTACTATAATGATCAATAAATTTGTACAAGAAAGAGAGAAAGAGGGAAGAGAGTGTGTCCAATAGGGAGAGATCAAGAAGGAGAAGAAGACTCAATATACTGAAAAGATAGCTTTTAAAGAGATAAGAGGGAAAAGAAGGTTCACAAGTTGTTACAAGGAGTCTCGAGCCATGTTACCACTGACAAAAGGAGTTGACAAGTGGAAAACATGCTCGAAAATGGCCATTTGAACATTTAAATGTTGTAGGACGCTAATGCAATGCACGAACATTTGCACGGTGAGCTAGTGTCCAAACACATCACACTACAAAATGACAAGAACAGGAAAAGAACAAGGTTCGACACAAAGCTGACATGTGAAGGTATCTATTGAAAAGGGGTCCTAAGCATCTTGAGAAGGTAAAAGGTTGATGCAAGGGCTAAAATGAGCCTACACAAGTACTAAGGGAGTGGACACTAAAGTGGATACAAGAATGTATGTGAAATTACAAGTGGTGCAATTTTTCTACATTACAAATACAAAGATCTCCAAATAGTAGAAACCTTGGGCAATCAAATGGGTATCTTCATGAAGATTGATCAAAGTTGTTTTGACAACATCGAAGCTTTGGTCAATTTTTGTGCTTTATTAGACACCACTAAACCTCCCCCACAAGCTTTTCAAATCTGTTCTAGGAATGGGCCCTAGCGACAGGAAATTTTTCTTGAAGGGCTCTTCCTTCCATCTAAATATTCACCCTAGCATAAAAGGTTCATATCAAGCCACATAGTCTTGGGAGGCCTGCAAGGATCAATAAATTATACTAGTTGATAAAATAATCCTTTCCAAGGATGATTTTATCTTGTTTCCAAAAATTCCTTCAATGTCTAAAGAGGCTGCACAAAATAGTACTAAGTCTTTGGAGGAAAGTTCTCTAAAAAAAGCAATGGGAGGTAAGGTTCTATCAGATGTCCAATTGGAAAAGGATTTTTCTCCTTTAAAGGTACTAGCTTGCAGTGAGGAGAATGAACTTTCAGTGCAGTTGAACATAATGTTGGAATTTCTAAATTGATAGGCACTGGAAAATGTTAGCCAGAATACATAATCTAATAGTATGATCCCAAACTTAGGGTAGAGGAAAAAGTGACTTAGGATGTTTCTTTAGTAGTCCTAGATACAATAGTTGAAGATTTAGTTAAGTATTTTGGAGAAGGAGTGTTCTCTTAGAAAACTTACGTTAAGGCTATGGAACTAAATACTCCTCCTAAACCTAGCCATGTGGCTAAGAATGACACTGAAATAAATTTTCCTACAGAAAATTGCAACTAAGATATTATTAAATATATTTCTCTAGACTCTCAAGTTCCCTCCCAAAGGTCTCTATCAGCAATGGTCAAACAGATCTTAGAGAAAGTACAAGGAAATATCATTGATAAAATTAATGAGGACCTGAATGATTTTGATTACTCTTAGTCACTTTCAATATCACATACTCAATTTTATGTGACTAACTTGTCTCCTAAAACAAATACAAAGAAAGGAAAAAAATACAAGACAAAGAAAATACAAGAAGAAATCACAATGGATTTGCAAACTAGACCCTAGATAAAAATTTGAATGTGAGATCAAGGAGGGTTTGTCGCTCTCCTCAATACCAATAAAGCTCCTTTCATGGAATTTTAGGAGCTTAAATACCCCAAACAAAAGGTTCTTGATTAAGCGCCATATTGACTTGAGTGATTTTGATATTTTATTACTATAAGAAACTAAATTTTCAAATGAACAAAATAATGAAATCCTAACAAAATGGTCCAAATGGGAAGTGCTTTATACTCTTGTGGTAGGGGAATTAGGAGGACCGGCAGTCGTATGTGATCCATGCAAGGTCAATATAGATTTTATTTATGCCCAACAAGGGTGGATGCTCATCAAGATTCAATGTTATCAACACACATTTTGGATATTCAATGTGTATGGTCCTACATCAACTACTGGCAAGAAACAGGCATGGGACTCTTTGACAACAACCATATTTTTTTCAAGGGACGAATTGATTATTTTAGGAGGGTATTTTAATGATATTACCTCCTTGAAAGAGAAAATAGAGGTATAATTCACCCTCCAAAAGAAATGGAGGACATTTCCAATTTCATCTTGGACAACGCATTGATTATTTTTACCAGCTAATGGAAAATTTACCTGGACAAACAGAGGGAAATTTTTTTGTCTCATTGAAGAGAGGTTAGATAGATTTATCCTCCCTATAATTTGGACCAACACTAATATCAAATATGCCTCTTTCATCCTCTCTTTGTCGAGTTCATATCATTATTCAATCCAGCTAGATATTGTTTAGAATTTTGTACCAAAAAAATTAAAATCATCCTTTAAATTTGAACACATGTGGTTCAGGGATGACAACTTTCTACTTTATCTTAGACAATGGTGGGAGAACGCACTATTTGTAGCAGGCTCCAAACTTTACCAATTAGCAAAAAACACTAATTCATAAAAGGGCAAATCAAACAATGGAACCATCTCCATTTCAAAAATATTTTTAAACAAACTTTTTTCTTATTTGAAAAATTCAAGCGCTCAATGAACAAGACATTCAAAATGGTATAGAAAATGAATCCTTCCATCATCACAACCAACTTTAGAAATAAATCGAAGAATTTCTTGATAGAGAAGAAATATATTGGAAACAGAAGTCAAGAGAAACTTGGTTAAAAGAGGGGGACAAGTATACCAAGTTTTTTCACAACTCAATCAAGGTCAGACACAATGGTAACACAATATTCTCTATCATTTTTGTATCTAAGGAAATTCTAAAAGATGGGCAGTAGATTCAAAATGACTCCATCCCATTTTTTTCCAACCTTCTTACCAAACCAAAAAACTAGGACCCTAATTTGGTTGGAAAAGAATAATCGAGTTTTTCAATTTCATCCCAAAGATACTTAGTCTAGATGATAACAAGTTTATCTTGGCTCCATTCACCTTGGAAGAGGTCAAAATTGTAGTTTTTACACTTGCCCCAAATAAATCTCCCTAGTCGAACGGTTTTACTACATTATTCTATCAAAAATTCTTGGATTTTGTGGGAAGATATATTTAGCTGGTGTGACCACCAAAGAAGTAACCCTTCTACTTGTTATGGCTTGTCCAGGCCTTCCTTGTGACTTTGGCTTAATTTTCCCTTGATTTGATGTTGAAATGTGGATAACACATTCACATTAGGTCTTAGGTCCTTGTCAACTAATGAATTTTAATGGTGCCTTGCAAAAGTGTTGTTAAGTGTTGTAACACACCTTCACACTTTTCTAGGGTTTTATCAAATAGCTAAGAATAATAATCATAATTAACATTAATCTTTCCTTATTTGGAGTTTTGTAACACACTTTCACATTTCTCTAGGATTATCATTAATAATTGGGCTTTCTTATGCTTTAACTAGCCATTTTTGCATCCACAAGCCTCATTTATTGCATCTTTTTGAGAGTAATCCCGAAACCAATCATTGACCAATCATAATTTAGGTGTTCCTAGCTTGTGTGGCCCAAATTTAGTGTTTGAGATTCATTCGCCACCTTGGGCGAATGAGTCCCACCTAGGTCTTTTTGGCCTCGATGCAAGTTTCACACATTTCTAAGCACTTTTCATTTTTGGTCCCATACATTTGGCCTGGGTAGAATCATTCACCACCTTGGTCGAATGAGTCTTGTGTGACTAAAATTCAAATTTAATTCAAATTTTTGGCAGGATTTTATTCTCCTAGATTTGATGTCGACTTGTAGTGTTGCAATTTTGGGAATTCTTGCAAAATTGAGTATAAATACAAGGTTCTTTCACTCATTTCCATACCTAAGCAATCCTAACAGCATACCTAGCATTCAAGAGATTTCACAAGAGCATTTGAGCAAGATAATTCAAGGCATTCAAGGGCGGATTATCAATCATTCTAGTGCATTCTTCAAGTGTCAATCATCATGTCAAATATTGCTTGCATCATGTTGTTTTAGAGCTAACAATTGTGATGTAGATTTCATGAATCAAGAAAGCATTACATTCAAGATCTATCAACATCAAGCAAGATTCAAAGACCACATCCATTGGATCTATTACTTACATGTTTGTAGCACCTTATTGTTAGGGTTTGGTGAGTTACAACATTGTTATTTGTTCATTCATCATTCTCCCTTCATATTTGCTTTCATTTCAAGGTTTAATTACCAACAAGGGGTTTGACCAAGGAAAACCCATATCGTCTAACCCCACAACATTTTTCCCTTTTCTTGTGTGCGATTTGTAGGGCTAGGTTGCAAATTTTTTAAGAAGCAAATTTGGAGAAAAGTTGTCAAATCCCTAAAGTTGTCAAAGTTGTCATCAAACCTTGGAGAAGATTGGAGAAGGTCTATAGGTGGAAATTTGCAAATTCGGATCTAGAAACTAGTCAAAAAGAGAAGAGCGGACCGAGAGGCACAAAATCTAGTTCAGAACTTCCAGAAAAATATAAGTGGATTGATTCACCACCTTGGGTGAAGTCCCACTATACAGGCCTAGCAGATTTTTTGCAAATCTAGATAACATTTTGGCTAAAACCTGTATTTGCACATTTTTCGAGAAAATGGACTTATTCACCTAGCTTGGCGAATGAGTCCTAGTCAACAAAAGCAGCAAATTTTCCAGAATTCCAAATCTCCATTCTGCCTTGTTTAGTTTCCCAAGTGCACACTTCCAATTTCATAGCTTTCTATTGCATTTTGTTCATCTTTCAGGTCATTTAGGATTATTTTGCATTGCATTATATTTTCCAAGTCTAAACTTGGTGGTGAATACCATATTAAATATCATTCAATCCCTAGGACAACCCTATTGCAAGATTTCAATCTCCTTTGCATTGAGATCTCTAGGGTTATCCTTGAGTGGAATCTCTCTGAAAGGCGGTGTGAACATCAACCTCCAACATTGAGTCCTTTTTCGAAGGTTCCATTTTGGTGAACATGCATTTAGGACATCATTATTCTGATTTGGAGTCTATCATCATCCTAAATCTAGCTTACATTAACTTTCATTAGGATTTGCATTAGATAATTTTCATTCTAGGGTTTCAAAACTCGCATTAGTGAAAATCTCATTTAGCTTGCATTATTGCATCTAATTTCATTAAAAATCAATCAAATTGTGCATTTTCATCTCAGATTTGCATCAAAAAACATAAAAAGCACAAAATTCAATTCAAAAAAAATCAAAATTTTCAAAAAAAAAATAGTACTTGGACTCATTCGCCACCTTGGGCGAATCAATCCCTTTGCATATTTTTCACTGCATTTTCTAGCATTTACAGTTCATTATCTAAGTTTATTTTTGTTGTTTCTATATTTTTTTTAGTTTCTAGATCTTTAGTTATAAGTATTTCATTGTTCTTATCTTACATTTCATTTGCATTCACCCCACATTTAGTAGCCTTTACATGAGTGTTTGGTGTCATATTGCTAATACCATAGTGAGAAGAAGGTTGAAACTCATGTCATCCTATGATACCGCAATCATTGTGGATCTTGGGTTATCTAGAGCTTCCACTCCTAGTATTGACACTAGTACACTAGGAATGGATAACACCCCTAACAAGTCTTTGCCTTCAAGTAGCATGCAAGTTGAAATAAGGAATGATAGTATTCCACAAGAAAACATAATTCAAATTCATGAAGATTTAGTAAACTTAAAACATCAAATAAGCCTCGAAAAAATTTCAACTACTATCACCCCTGCTATAGAAAACATTCACCGCATTCTTGAAAGTGAAGATGGCCTTGATCTTGTGAAAAAGATAGTGTAAATCTTTGGAAAACATATTTCCTCAACCACTAGTTGTCCCTTACCAACAAGAAATATTACAAGTCAAGGGGGAACCCAAATTCCTCCTCCCAAAACAATTTCCTCAATACCTACCTACACCCCTCCTCAAGTCACAACAACAATGCAACAAGTTAGTAATGTGATTCCTTCCTGGGTATTCCTACTAGCATCCCTAGTTTCTATGTGGCATCACAAGTTATATATCCTACCTTACCACCTATAAGCATTCCATTCACTTATCCTATAAACACATATACTCCATCTCCACTTTCACTTCCATCTCATAACACAAGCAATGACCCTCTCATAACTCAACTTTTCCAAACCATGTCATCCCTTCAAAAGAAATTTTCCACCATCAACCAGAATCAAAATGGCCCACCCACACATTATGTCAAAAGCAGTCCATTATCCTTGGATATATTATAAACACCAATGCCACAAGGTGTAGAGGTGCCTATATTTGAAAAATATGGAGGGAAGGGAGATCCTTCTAACCATGTTAATTCCTACACTACCTTATGTAGTGACTTTGTCCTTGATGATAAACTATTGGCAAAACTCTTTCCTATATCCTTAAATGATACCACCTTGGAGTGATTCTCTTCTTTACCAAATAACTCAATTTGTTCATTCGATGAACTTGTTGAGGCATTTGTAAACCATTTCCAAGTGCATATGACTCCCAATATGACCTTGGCCAATTTGTTGAGATGAAAGCAAGCAGAAGAAGAAAAGATAATTGATTTGATCTCACATTATCAATCATTTTATTCCCAAATCAATGTCAAGATCATTGACCCACACCTTCAAAAGATGTTCATAGAAAATTTGCAAAGTAAGATTCAAGACAAGCTTACTATGATGAAATTCCCATCCTTCATGCACTTGTGTACTGCCCTCCACGATTATCAACATTCAGTTAGTAGTCAAGATACAAAGTCCACTTCTATCTAAATCAAGAGATTTGAGCCCACACACCAACACAATTCCCAACCTTTTAGAAAACAAAATAAAGGGTTCCTTCAATTCAATCCCACTCAAAAAACAACTCAAAATAACCAAGTAGCTACTATCAAAGCCATGGTGCCCTTTAGTTTTGGAGATTCTAAAAGACAATTCACTCCCTTACCCAATACCCTTCATAATACCATGTTCCAACTTATAAACCAACAAATGATTACCTCACGTCCCATCAGAACACCCGACCCTAATAAGCCTTTACCTCTAAGCTTTAAATAAAATTCTTATTGCCACTATCACAAACAAAAAGGACATGACACGGAACATTGCAAGCATCTTAAACATCTTGTGCAAGACCTCATTGATTTTGGTCGTCTATCCATTGTAGGTACCAGTGATCAAGGCAATAAGTTTGTTGCCCCTCTAAACCAGAATTTTTAATTCATTTGTCAAAGCCAGCGAAACTACAAAGAATGATGTGATGAATGTTGATATAGATGATGAAAACAATGATTTTGTTCTAAATAATGCTATTAATTTCAATCCTATAGATGAAATGGTAGGGGCGATAGATGTTATCCCTTGTAAGTACTGACCTAAGAATTATCTTGACATTGCATTCTCCTCTAAGGATATACTTAGACATTTACCTAATGTTCCTCTCTACATAGCCGGTTGTATCTATGATAAGCCCACTAATGGGATACTAAAAGATCTCACTTGTGGAGAGAATGTGATCACTAAGGAATTCTTACTTTTACATGAACTCTATCAAGATATATATATATATATATGATACACCAAAAGCATGGATCAAGACACACAATGGTTTTTCCTTCCCTACATTGGGATCGATCACCCTTCCATTTCAAATAGGACCAAAAACATTAGGTGTCACATTCTCCATCATCCTGCAATCGGACCAATTTCATGTGACGCTAGGACATCCATGGCTTCACTCCATGAAATTCGTCCCTTCAATTGTGCATAAATTTTTTAAGTTTCCCTTTGACAATGAAATACTCACCCTTCACAATAGCGGCTTTAACCCCTTGTCTTCCAAAGGAAACTTTTTCCTTAGAAGCCTTTTGGCCCGAGCGGGGCTAACCTATAAAACCTTGAGAATACTTCTTCTTCTTGTCCTATCAAAACTTCAAGGCAAAGAAGATAGCAGAGATATCTCTCTAAAACATGTCCCCATCCACCTCTGAACCTCCCACCCTTGATGAAACCATTCTTGAACCTAAACAAGACCAAAAAAACCAAGACCAACCTAAAATAAAAACTTCACCTACCTCTTACAAGCAACCAAGAGATAATGAAACCAATCTCGTCGCACCTCCTAGAATAAAACAAGTTTACAAAGTCAAAGAGAAAGCAATTGAAAAACCTCTCATGGTTCCTTTCATTCCTCCCCTTAGGTAAGAAAAGAAACTATTGGTTGATCAACCCGCTCCTACAAAATTTCAAATTGAAAACAAAACCAAAAGAGACAAAGGTGCTAGGGAGTGTATACATAGACGTCGTGCCCTTGCTTGCAAGTTACATGATGAATTAAAAAAATAAAATTAAGATCCAAACTTGACTAAAGCAATGCATGAGGACACTACCCCTCCCCTAAAACAATACAATTCAATGCAACCTCCACAACAAGAATTGAACTCTTCTATGGCCATTATCCTTCGACCTCCTGTTGTGATCAACTTAGACGATGACAACGAGGTTGCTATAATTGACGAAGAGGTGCATAATGAACTGAATACATTGTTTTCCTCTTCCATGATCTTAAATGAAAAATCTCCTATAAAGAGTATTAAACCTGGTGCTTCTCCTAGTTTAAAACTTTCTCTTGTCCCTTTGGCTAGTTTCATGCCTTTGATATATAACAAACATGATAGAGAGGTGGATGACTTGAGCTCATAGGTTGACTCACATTTTCCTTACTAGTCTTTTGCATTATTTCTTTTTCATTTTATTTTGTATGATTGCATGTGCATAATGTGATCCTCGTAACATTTTGTTTGATTTTCTCTCTCTTTGTGACATTCCTCTATTTGTACCTTCATTCCTCTTCATGGTGTGCATCTCTTTCACTTTTTATCTTTATCTCTCTTTCATTTGTCTTGTTTTTTCATTTTGGGGATGACATAAGGTGTCAAGACATTCATGTCTCTTCCATGTTGACCCAAAAGGCTTTCTTTTCCTTTTCCTTTTCTTTATCTATCTTTCAAAAAACAAACAAAAGAGATAAATGTAGATCCACCGCTAGGGTTTCACACATTTGCAACCTGACTAGAATATTGTAGATGCCATCAGCTCACTGCTTTCAGGAATCTAACACCTTAAAGCTTAGTTGCCTTAATTCTCTCTTCCACTCTCTACTTTTTGCACTTTTCTACACACTTCTCTCAATTGCTTGATTCGTGGATGATAGATGGATGGATATTGAATTCGCCACAACTTGATTTTTTTGTATACCATCTTCAACCTTAGAAACATTCATCAAGGTTGGCTTATACAATTTTAAACTAAGTTGGCTACTCAACATTCCTGCAGTGGATAAGAATGAGAGAGGACCAATTACATATTTAATTTAGGACCCAAACAACATCTTGACGAACGTGTATTCTTTCTTAACTCGATGCAAAAACCGACTGTAACATGTAAACACTAGGTCGACCAAAACTAATGAAAACACTAATGATCTTTGAAGTACACACATCTCCTGAAAAATAATCTCATGTGGAACACTCAACACACTTCACCATTCACTTCACCATCTCTAAGAACACCTCAGATACATCCGCAACAATTACAACCAGCTTCATTTGCAAAGAACTCTTCACCAGTCCAACCAGACCAACTAGTAAAACACAAGAGCTCTAGAGCATGTCTTCCAGAGTGACAAACCTCAAGAAAAAATTGTCATAACACAAAAACTATTAGAAAGAGTCATATCCCAAATCCACAAGATCTGAAACCAATTATTAGAAGATTATGGAGCCAAAACGTTTCTCCCAATCCACAAACAAATAGTTCTGGCAAACTAGTTTACACATCGATGAACATATCTTCTACTCACCATCGAACCAGAAGTTGAAACTCGGAACATATTATCCATTATAGTATATGAAAACACCTACAGATCCGCATAGGCATAGGATCAACATAAGAGAAATGAAAATCACAATTCCAAAGCACACTCAGAAAATACTTCAACATTATTTTCATTATTTCTCAATTTTTCTCAAAAGCACTTGGCAAAACACAACTTACTTAACCTTAACTATGTTGAAATCAATGACAACACCACCAAACACATCCATACTTGCAAAAATCTCCCCCTTTGTCATTGAAAGCAACACATGATGTGAAAAAATCATCAAAGACAACATACATGATTTTTAGAAGCGACAACCTAACAAGCATAAAATTTTCACATGACTCTCTCTCCCCCTTTGACATCAATGGTAAAGTAAATTCTTGCCATATAAATATGTGTTCACTCCCCCTAAGGAGTACACCTCACATCACATATTGCAGCAATTCACTTCACTACTCCCCCTGAGGAGTAGACCTCAATCATCATTCCAAAATAAAGAGTCTATGAATCCACTGAACTGACGCATCTCCATGTGCAATTAGTTCAAAGGAGGGGTAGTAACCCCTAACTTGACTCTAAGATACTCAAAAGTATCCTTCAGAAGGGCCTTAGTGAATATGTCTACAACGTGTTCTTTGGTAGGTACATATTCAAGTCTAACTTCATTCCTCAATACCTTCTCCCTCAAGAAGTGATACTTGATAGATATATGCTTTGTTCTCGAATGCATCACTGGATTCTTTGAAATATTTATATCACTTGTATTGTCACAAAATATAGAGATAGTTTCCTCACTTACCACACCTATGTCCATCAAGGTTTGCTTCATCCAAAGTACATGTGTACAATAGGATGTTGCTGGAATATATTATGCTTCTGTAGTGGATAAAGAAACTGAATCTTGTTTCTTACTCAACTAGGAAACTAATCTTCCTCCAAGGAAGAATGCACCACCACTTGTACTCTTTTGGTCATTTACACAACCAACCCAATCTACATCAGTGTAGGAATTCAATGTGAAACCATTGTCCTTTGAATACCATAATCCATAGTTTGGAGTTCCCTTAAGATATCTGAATATCCTCTTTACATATTTAACATCTGCTTCCTTAGGTTCTGCTTGAAATCTTGCAACTAGGCATACTGCATGCGTAATGTCAAGTCTAGTAGCAATAAGATACAATAATCCACCAATCATGGATCTGTACATGCTCTGATCAACTTTAGCATATTCATCATCCTTACTTAGCTTGCATCCAGTTACCATAGGGGTAGAAACCAGTTTAGAGACATCCATTCCAAACTTCTTTATAAATTTCTTAACATACTTAGATTGTGAAATGAATATCCCTTTGTCAATTTGATTAACTTGAATTCCAAGGAAGAAATTCAGTTCACCAATCATAGACATTTCAAATTATTTTTGCATCTCTTTAGCAAATCTTTTACACATACCTTCATTTCCTCCAAAGATGATGTCATCAACATAGACCACAACTATCAATATCTTGTCTTTCTCAACCTTGAAGTAAAGATTTTTTTCTGCAAACCCTTTGTTGAATCCTTGTTTTTCCAAGTATTTGTCTAGTCTTGCATACCAAGCTTTGGGAGATTGCTTTAGTCCATATAATTATTTCTTTAACTTACAAACCATGTCTGGTCTATTAGATAGTTGAAAACCTTATGGTTGCTCCATATATACTTATTCTTCCAATTCTCCATTTAGAAATGTAGACTTGGCATCCATCTAATATACTTTGAAGTCTTTATGAGCTAAAAATTCCAAGAACATCTGAATGGCCTCCATTCTTGCTATAGGTGTAAATTTTTCCTCAAAATCTATTCCTTCAACCTGTGAATTTATTCTTTACATACAAGTCTTTCTTTGTTCCTTACCACTTCACCATATTTATTCAACTTGTTTCTGAATACCCATTTAGAATCAATTACATTCTTGTTTGCAAGTATAGGGACTAGTTCCCATGTCTTATTCTTCTCTATCTGTTGTAGTTCCTCTTTCATTGCTCTAACTCAACTTTCATCATCACACGCTTCATTTGCAGTCTTAGGTTCTATCTTAGAAAGTAAACACAAATTTACCTCAACCACTTTTCTTCTTGTCTTCACTCCTTCACTTTTGTCTCCAATTATTTGTTCCTCCAGATGATTTCTCTTCACATATTTAGGATTCTTAGGTGCAGTTTTTGGAGTCTCTTCCTATTCATTACTCTGTTCTTTCTCTTCATTTTCTTATTTTTGTATTTGCACATAGATTGGTTCATTAGGTTTAACTTCGGTTATTTCCACTGGTCTACACATTGCTTCATCAACCTTCACATTAGTACTTTTAATTATTTTCCTTGGTCTCTTATTAAAACATTTATAAGCCTTGTTGTTATTTGAATATCCAAGGAAAATTCCTTCATCACATCTTGCATCAAAATTTCCAAGATTGTCTTCATCTCTTCTACTATAACATCTACTTCCAAATACCTTAAAGTATTTCACAATAGGAGTCTTACCAGTCCATAACTCATAAGGGGTCTTAGTGTTACCTATAATTTGAACTATGTTAAGTATGTAAACAACAGTATGGATTGCTTCTCTCCAATAAACATCAAGAACATTGGCTTCTTTCATCATAGTTTTGGCAGCCTCTTGCATAGTTTGGTTCTATCTTTCTACAACTCCATTATGTTTCAAGGGGTTCTAGGAGCAGAGTAATGTCTTTTTATGCCATGTTCTTCACTAAATTCATTTAACTCACCAAATGTAAACTCTCCACCTCTATCAGACCTCATGCATTTGATTTTCAGGTTTTCCTCATTTTCTACTCTTGCCTTAAACACTTTGAATCTATCAAGAGCCTAAGCCTTTTTCTAAGAAATGTCACCCATGTCATTCTAGATTAATCATCAATCAAGAGCATTAAGTACCTGTCACCACTTAGGCTTCATGTTCTTGTAGGACCATAGAGGTCTATATGAATTAATTCTACCATTTTGGTAGATGATTGATCCTTTGCTTTAAAACTGTTCCTTGTCTATTTTCCCATTTGACAACTTATGCTGATTGAATTTGAAGGCTTTGTGATTCTAGGCAAATCTCTAAGAATTGATCCTCGCCAGATTATCAAAATTCACATGTCCCATCGTCTGATGCCCGAGCCAACTCTAACTAATATGAGAAACAAAACACTGACCATCTCCACCTTTAAGTTGATATATGGTTTCATGAGTTCTTCTTCCAACTACTACCATAGTTCTAGATCCTTTTTTAATCTCACAAGTGTTATCTTGATACACAAGTTTAAAACCTTTGTTTCACATTTTTCCAACACTTAAGAGATTATGCCTTAAACCCTTTACATAATAAACATCGTCAGTATTATGTTTTCCATCAAAGATAATTGTTCCTTTACCAACAATCTTAGCACCAAAGTAATCTCCAAACATGACTATTCATCCATCATATTTCTCAAGTTTATTAAATTTGTTCTTATCTCTAGTCATATGATTTGAACATCCACTATCAATTACCCAAAATTCTTCATCTTGTCTGGCATGAAAAGCAATTACCAGAGTACCTTCTGATTCATCCTTCTTATTCTCTGGACTAGATTCTTTTGCACATCTTCCAAGGTTACTAGGTATGGCATTCTTTTCCAAGGCTAGAAACAAGAATTCATCTTTGTCTTCCTCAAGGTCAAATTCATCATCAAAAATTCCTAAATCTTCCTTAACATAATACAGCTTCTTGAACTTCTTATCCTTCTTATCTTTTTAATTATTGTTATTACATTTTTTCTTCTTTTGTGTAGCTCTATTAGGACATCTTGATGCATAATGACCAATATTTCCACAACTGAAGAACTTAAAAGGCAACTTACCTTTTTATTTACCAGTACCTTTCTTTAATCTCCTTGTGAAATTTTCTTCCAGATCTTTTGTATCATCATCATACGGATCATCTTCTATTTTCATTTCTTTAAAGTTTTTTTTAGTCTTCTCCTTATCTCTTGCAAATTTTCTCCCCAAATGTAGTCAAGACACCAAATAGATGCTCTTTGGTAAATGTCTTCGGATCATACTATTCTTCGAGTGCAAATACTTTGTCACTGTAATTTTCCAGTAATTTCATCAAGATCTTCTCAATTATATCTTCATCTGTCATGGTACCACCTTGATTCTTGATTTATGTTGCTATAGTTTCAACTCTCTAATAATAGCTTGCAATTTCTTCTCCATCTTCCATTCTTAGGTTCTCAAATTTTTTCTTCGCAATTAGTTTCCTTAACAACTTTACTCTATCATTCCCTTCATAAATCTCGTTCAACTTTGTCCATACTTCATGAGCAGTAGGCAAACAAATAAATTTTGATGTTTTAGTTTTAGATAAAGCATACCTTGCTCTTTCATTTTATTCATAGGTTGCAACCTCATCAATAGAGGAAGGACCAGTTGTTAACCTATCATGTATAATTTGTCTCCACAACTTTCCAAGTGTTGAAATTAAGTGAAATCAGATAACTTCTCATCTGCTATTTCCAGAGGTGCTATAATTAGCTCCATCAAATATAGGAAGTTGTAACTTGTGCGCCATCTGATCTACCTCAAGCGGTAAAGCTTTTCACTAAGGAACCAAAGCTCTAATACAAATTGTTGAAATGCACAAGACAACTAAGAGGGGGGGTGAATCAGTTGTATCAAATCTCTTTACTTTCAAACTTAATCTTTTCACCTTAACTTCAGTTTGTTATTAAGTATAAACATGAAATCCAAATAATAGAAAGCAAACACCAGAGACACTAGATTTATGTGGAAAACCCAATGAGGGAAAAACCATGGTGAGTATTGACTCACAATATAGTAGTAATGCAAAACCAGATACAAAGGCTCACTACCCAAATACAAAGGCTCACTACCTAGATTAAGGGCTCACTACCTTGAGAAGGACTCATTGTCCAGAAAGGAGGTTTACTGTCTATAGAAAACAAACAAAAGAGATAAATGAAGATCCACCACTAGGGTTCCACACATTCACAACCTAATTAGAAGATTGTAGATGCCATCAGCTCTCTGCCTTTAGGAATCTAAGGTCTTAAAGCTCTATTTCCTTAATTTTCTCTTCCACTCTCTACTTTTCGCACTTGTTCACACACTTCATTCACTTGATCAATTCATGGATGATAGATGGATGGATATTGAATTTTCCACGACTTTATTTTCTTTTATATCATCTTCAACCTTTGAAACATTCATCAAGGTCGGCTTATACAATTTCAAATTACAATTTAAAACTAGGTTGGGTACTCAAAATTCCTACAGTGGATAAGAATGAGAGAGGACCAATTAAATATTTAATTTAGGACCCAAACAAATTTTTTAAGCTCACACATGCTTTCTTAACTCGATGCAAAAACTGAATGTAACATGTAAACACCAAGTCGACCAAACCTAATGAAAACACCAATGATCTTTGAAGTACACACATCTCCAGCAAGATAATATCATGTGGAACACTCAACACGCTTCACCAGTCATTTCACCATCTCTGATAATAACTTAGATACATCTGCAACAATTACAACCAAATTCATTTGCAGAGAACTCTTCACTAGTCCAACCGAACCAATTAGTAAAAATACAAGAGCTCTAGAGTAGGTCTTCTGGAGCACCAAACCTCAAGAAAATTTGTCAAAACACATAAAATATCATAAAGATTCATATCCTAGATTCACAAGATCTGAAACCAAATATCAAAAGACTGTAGAGCCAAAACTTTTCTCCCAATCCACAAACAAATAGTTCTAGCAAACCAATTCACACACCAGTGAACATATCTTCTACTCTCCATTGAACCAGAAGTTGAAACTCATAACATATTATTCATTACAATATATGAACAAACCGAAAAATCCGCATAGGCATAGGATCAACATAGGAGAAATACAAATCACAATACCGAAGCACACTCAGAACATACTTCAACACTGTTTTCATTATTTCTCAAATTTTCTCAAAAGAATTTGGCAAAACACAACTTACTTAGCCTTAAGTGTGTTGACATAAATGAAAACATTAATGACAACACCACCAAACACATCCATACTTGCAACATCTTCATCCTGGGGGGCTTGATCACCCCTCTTGATCATTGTCATCTCTTCTTGCTAGCATTGGTATATTGGAACCCCTCTTGGTGTGTGTTTGTCTACTTTAGTGTGAGTTGGAAGCAAGTTCATCCTCTCACTAAAGTGGGGAGTAAATGTGACCACTGAAAAAAGTAACCCTTCTAGTTTTATGGCTTCTCCAGGCCCTCCTTGTGATTTTGGCTTAATGTTGCCTTGATTTGATGCTGTAATTTGGATAACACATTCACATTAGGTATTGGGTCCTTGTCAACTAATGAATTTTAATGGTGCCTTGCAAAAGTGTTGTGAAGTGTTGTAACACACTTTCACACTTTTCTAGGGTTTTATCAAATAGCTAAGCATAATAATCATAATTAACATTAATCTTTCCTAATTTGGAGTGTTGTAAAGTGTTGTAACACACTTTCACATTTCTCTAGGCTTTTCATTAATAATTGGGATGTCTTATGCTTTAATTGGCCCTATTTTACATCCACAAGCCTCATTTATTGCATCCTTTCAAGAGTAATCTCGACACCAATCATTGACCAATCATAATTCAAGTGTTCCTGGCTTGTGTGGCCTAGATTTAGTGTTTAGGACTCTTTGCCACCTTGGGTGAATGAGTCCCACCTAGGTCTTTTTGGCCCCAATGTAGGTTTCACACATTTATAAGCACTTTTCATTTTTGGTCCCATACATTTGGCCTAGGTGGACTCATTTTCCACCTTGGGAAAATGAGTCTCATGTGACCAAAATTCAAATTTACTTCAAATTTCTGGCAGGATTTTATTCTCCTAGATCTGATGTCAGCTTGTAGTGTTGCAATTTTAGGAATTCTTGCATAATTGAGTATAAATACAAGGTTCTTTCACTCATTTCCATACCTAAGCAATCCTAACAAGATACCTAGCATTCAAGAGAGTTCACAAGAGTATTTGAGCAAGAGAATTCACGGCATTCAAGGGTTGATTATCAATCATTCTAGAGCATTCTTCAAGTGTCAATCATCATGTCAAATATTTCTTGCATCATGTTGTTTTAGAGCTAACAATTTTGATGTAAAGTTCATGATTCAAGAAATCATTTCATTCAATATCTATCAACATCAAGCAAGAGTCAAAGACCACATCCATTGGAGCAATTACTTACATGTTTGCAACACCTTATTGCTAGGGTTTGGTGAGTTGCAAAATTTTTATTTGTTCATTCATCATTATCCCTTCATATTTTCTTTCATTTCAAGGTTTAATTACCAACAAGTGGTTTGACCAAGGCAAACCATTATCCTCTAACCCCACAACATTTTTCACTCTTCTTGTATGTGATTTGCAAGGCTAGGTTGCAGATTTTTCAAGAAGCAAAGTTGGAGAAAAGTTGTCAAAGTTGTCACCAAGCCTTGGAGAAGCTTGGAGAAGGTCTATAGGTGACAATTTGCAAATTCGGATCTGGAAACTAGTCAAAAAGAGAAGAGTGGACCAAGAGGCACATAATCCATTTCAAAACTTCTAGAAAAGCAAAAGTGGACTGATTCACCACCTTGAGCGAATGAGTCCCACTATACAGGCTTGACAGAGATTTTTGCATATTTGGATACCCTTTGGTTGAAACTTGTATCTACACATTTTCCCAAAAAATGGACTGATCTGCCTAGCTTGGCGAATGAGTCCCAGTCAATATCAGTAGCAAATTTTCTAGAATTTCATATCTCCATTTTGCCTTCTTCAGTTTCCTAGGTGCACACTTCCAGTTTCATAGCTTTTTGTTGCATTTTGTTCATCTTTCTAGGTCATTTAGAATTAGTTTGCATTCAATTAGGGTTTTGTCTTACAACTTGCATTGCATTATCTTTTCCAAGTCTAAACTTGGTGTTGAACCCCTCATTAAACATCATTCAATCCCTAGGACAACCCTATTGCAATATTTTAATCTCCTTTGCATTGAGATCTCTAGGGTTATCCTTGAGTGGAATCTCTCTGAAAGGGGGTGTGAACATGAACCTCCAACATAGAGTTATGGGGTGTGCTCTTGCCTTGAATGCTTGGATTTTGTGGGAAGATATATTTGGTTGGCTCTAGAGGAATCTCGTAGAAACTAAACAATGTTAAAATATTTCAACACCACTCATGTGTATTTCTCTTATACGCAAAATCAAAACTTCCTCCTCATTTGCAAATTTTAGGCCTATCTCCTTCTGCAATACCATTTATAAAAAAAATTCTAAAGCTATTACCCTAAGGCTTGCTAAAATCATTCCAGGCATAATCTCAAAGGAACAAGGTGGTTTTGTTCCAAGAAAAGAGACAGTTGAAGGGGCAATAATAGCTCATGAAATCTTGCACTCAATTCATCAAGAGAAAATTTCAGCTATGATCATAAAATTAGACATGATGAAGGACTATGACAAAGTAAATTGTGTTTTTTTATGAAAAGTTTTGGCAAGGCTAAATTTTGCTATAAATTGGAGAAAATGGATTATTTCAGGTATTTCAAATCAACTAAATTCTCACTCCTCATAAATGGATCTCAAGTTGGTTTTTTCTCTACCTCTCGAGGAGTTAGGCAAGGGGACCCTCTTTTCCCTTTCCTCTTCATCCTAATAATGGAAGCATTGAGCCGGAAAATTTCAGCCTTCCACACATCAAGTAAATGGAATGGTATAAAAATACCAATATCATAAATCTCTTGCACTCATTCCTTATTTATAGACATAAATTATGTGTTCGATAACTATTTTCTAATTTTAGGTCAAAATATTAATTCGAGTAAGTCAAAAAAAAATAGAATACTATCACTTTGGTAATTGGCTACATCATCTCTATCTTAGATTTCAAACAAAAAAATCTTCCCTACAACTATCTGGGTATTCCCTTCTTTGCAAGGGCTGAAAAAGCCTCATTTTGGCACAAGATATTTGCATCTATTCAAAATAGAGTAGCATCTTGGAAGGGTAGATGGTTTTCACTAGCAAGGAGATTTACTATGATAAGATCCATGTGTTATCTACCATTCCAAATTACTTCTTATCAGTACTCAAAATACTAAGAGGGATTCACGAAAACATTGTCAAAGCAACTAGGCATTTTTTGTGGAGAGGCAATTTAGACAACTCCATGAAAATTCTTTAGTTTCCTGGGGAAAATATGCAAGGATAAATTATTTGGAGGCATTGGCATTCAAAATCCAAAATTGAGAAATTAGGCCTTAGGTGTGAAGCTAACATGGAAGCTCTATGTGAATCCTTCTTCAAAATGGAGTCGAGTCATGAGATCCAAGTACCTAGATTTGGAAGCTCCAAAAAGAATCTTCACTTTGGCAAACCCATTGGAAGGATAAAAAATGTGGAATTTCATCATCACATGCCAAGATGTACTCTCACCTTTCCTATCATGGATTGTCAATAATGGAGAAAAGGTTAATTTTTGGGAAGATTCATGGAATGGTTACCCTCTGTTAACTATAATTGATGGTCTATAGGAGGCTCAGACTTGTCTAGAAGAAATTTTGGGATAAAATCTCAAGCATTATGTAGTAAGGGACAATGCAAATTTCAAATCCAATACTACATGGAAAAAATTCCATAATCTCCCATTCCCCAACATCAAAAACATAGGTTGCAATCAATATTGGACACAAGAAATATTTTACTTTAATATTTTGAGGATAAAATTATTTGGTCCCAATTAAAATAGGACAATATATGTCAAATAGAGCTACAAATATTTGACCTTTGAGTACAAAATTCAACTAGGTAAGTGGCCATATAATCTTTGTTGGCACACTTCAATCCTCCCTAAAGTAGGTTTTTTTCTTGGTTAGCTCTTCATAATCGGGTTCTAACAAGTTGTAGGATTTCTAGCTTGGGCCTAGCCTAGCCATTCAACTATATTCTATGTGGTGCCCACCAGGAATAAGCAGACTATCTCTTGCTCCACTATAATTTTTCTCAAACATGCTAGAATTGGATCTAGAACAAACTTTATTGGCTTTCCCCTGTTAAACACCATTTTGGAGTTATTTTGAAGTTGGTTGTTAGTATATAAATTTTCTCTCTTTGAAACAATATGGGTGGTGATCCTAGCCTCACTAGTTTAGAATATATGGCTCGGACAAAATAGAAGGATTTTCAGAAATAGTTTTTTAGATCTGAATTTTCTTCAATAAATTGGAAAGGAATATATCGGAAGTAGTAATGGTATATGTAGTGAAAAAATCAAACCCATGTAACTCATTCTCAAGATAGGACAATGAAATATTAAAGAATTGGTCTCTCTTGAAGGTTCCAAACTAGGGGCACATTCTAATGTCCAAAAATTGACAGAACTAGAATCAAATGGTCTGCCTACCCTAAAATGTCATGAAACTAAATATTGATTGTGCATCTAAAGGCACCCTGAGATTATTTGGTTTAGGTTGTGTAATCCAAATTGACAAAGGAGAGATACTAAAAGGTTTGTCTCTAAAGCTACCTATGGGCACTAACAATGTAGTAGAGGCACATGGCCTCAAGTAGGAGGTTTAAAGCTGACACGCAACATGCAGCTCAAAAATATTCACATTGAAGGAGATTGTTTGAACATTATTAATGCTTGCAAGAACTAACATGAAAACAAATGGGTCATTTCTTACATCTTGAAACCAGTAAATGGGAGCTCCTTGAGGGTTTCACTTTAGTAACAATTACACATTGCTATAGGGAAGCTAATTCTGCAATAGATACCCTGAAAAATCACGCTTGCAAAATGGAGACAAAAAGCCTCCAAATTGATCCATCTAATTTCTCAACTTGGAGGACTTTGTGTAAATTATTCGCAAAGAAAGGTAAAGAAGCGACGCTTCTCGGGTCTCTAGTTAGTTGCATGATTAATGACAAATCATCTATGTTTCCCAACTCATTGGTGTGGTAACTATTTGGCTAGGTTTCATATTAGTACCCAAGAAGAATATAAGTCTATGTGAGATGTGACACACTCCACACGATTTTTCTCCAAGGGTGGATCGAAAAGCCTAATTTTAAGCCTAGTGTCCATGAGTGCCTTACAAAATATGTTTCATCTGGTCCACGAGATGGCTATCATATCCTCCCCAAGCACCACAATGTTTCCCTCCCCCAAGGAAGGACTTGAAACTTACATATACTTTGATTCTAATGCCCACTAGTGCCGTGGCTTTTATGCACAATTTTTGAATGTTTAGCATTCGAAGGTTGCAAAAAGGTGTGACATTGGTCCATTTTATGGAAGTTGGCTCTATGATTCTCGCGTTAGTAATATAGATACTTACAATTCCTAGGAGAAAAATGTCATGCGCTTTGAAGGACAATCCTCCAAGGGAGGTCTCGAAAGCATAACCTTAAATTTAGTGTCTGAAAGTTCCAAGAAGTCATTTTGATTGGATCCTGGATTGGGTGTACTAAGGCCTTATGTTGGCTTCACTTCGCTATGAATTTCGCGCTATTCTTCTCCAAGAGAGGTGCCAAAAGGCAAACATATTGTGCTCGACACCCGACAAGCCATGTGTCATATGGGCGCAAGATCAAGAACATTTTGAGCTTGAAGATTGCGGAAAGATGCATGATTGGTTTTTTAAATGTTTGGCATGTTATGTTTTCTGTCACATGTATTATTGTTGGGTGACCCCAAAGAGTGGTTTCAAAGCTTATTTCAGCTTGACCTCGCTACGATGTTTGTGAGCTATATTCCCCTAAGGGAAGCTCTGAAAAGAAAACATCTTGATTCTGACAGTGGACAAGCCACGTGTCATTTGTGTGCAAGCTCAGGAGAATTTTGAGCTTGCAGTTTGCGCAAGGTGAACTATTGGCTATTTTATACTTGCAGCTCCACAAGCGCAGATCCAAAAGCTTGTAACAGGAATCTACAGTTCGCTAGCACCACATGTCACTTGGCCGCAAATTTAAGAAGTTTCATGGCTAAGGAAAGCTAAATAATGTGCCATTGGCTCGCTGTCACCTCTAGATGGTTCATGGGAATCTGTGCTCACAATCAAACCTCTCGTGAACTCTATTTTGGAAACACCACTCTAATGCTAGGAAGCCTTCTAAATTTTAGGGAATACTATATTTTGGCATTTTCTCGACCAAAGGTTGCAGTTTTCCCTTCATACCATCTCTGGCGTTTGTATCAGATGTTAACAGATCGATTTTTTGATGCAACGGCAAACGTATTCTAACACCTTCTTCCTTGTCATGCGTTACAAAACATCCATTCTAGGTTCTAATCGATTTTTTGATGCAATGACAAACGTATTCCAACACCTTCTCCCTTGTCATGCATTACAAAACATCCATTCTAAATTCTAATCGATTTTTTGATGCAACGGCAAACGTATTCCAACACCTTCTCCCTTGTCATGCTTTACAAAACATCCATTCTAAATTCTATTCTTTATAAGAAGAAGATAAATTTGCGTACTAAATCTTCCCTATTAAAATCAAGTGAATTAGCCAAAATGGCCGAATAATCCACACCCTCGATGATGGCTGCTCCTGTCCTGCAAATATCATCCTCCATTAAACTACAAGAGTTCTCACACGTCTGTGCAGAATTAGTTTCCATGTTCATGATGAAGTTTGAAAATTGAACAAGACTTAACGCTCCTTCCCCTAATTATGGAACTTCACTATTGAGTATCTGTCTTTCAGAAAATGTCAAAAGAAACGAGGTATGAAGAAAACTATTAAAACAAGCGTTCATCCAGTCAGCAAGGCTATCACTTATGATAGCTAACAGTGCCACCATTATCGCTATGAAAATACGATTTGGAAATTTTGTTTCTGTTTGAATTAATTATAAAAAAAAACAGTTTGGAATTTTATGGAGGCAGCATTCAAAAGATTTGACTGCAGCCAAAAAGGAAGCTGCAGCCTGTATGACGACGAAGCAAATTGACCCGGTTTTCCTGTAGACGAGCTAAACTGAAACGTGCCGACACAAGCGGGGAGGAAGAAAGAATTTTCTTGTGGAAATGGTCATCTTTGCCTGCCATCTTTCCAAGATTATCAGCGACTATGTCTTTCGCTTTGATTTAACAGAATGGGGCTTTTTCTTGGTGTGTCTTGTCTTTTTCATTTGACTGTGACCTTTAGTTAATATTTTAACACATAAATAGGTTTTTCAAATAATGAATTGCATGATATTTATTATATTTTTTTATGACTATTTATTATTTGCATGTATTTAAAGATATTTATTATAGAATCTTGTTTTTTCGTATTTAAGGGTATTTTTAATGGCTTTATTATTTGCATGTATTTAAAGACATTCATTATAGAATCTAGCTCTCTCATATTTAAAGGTATTTTTATTATTTGCATGTATTTAAAGACATTCATTATAAATGGGTTGCATTGTTCCACTATTGGGGTTAGCTTGTTTCTTGGAATTTGTTAGAAATTTTATCAAGACCCTCTTACACTACTTATTTTGAAATGTGTAATATATACTTTTATCATCAATTGAATCCGCTTGTATTGGAATCATCATTGAACTTGTAATATGAAGTAAATTATTTTCTTTTGATGGAAGGTTTCATTTAAATTCTTTTATATTATCATTTTATTCTATGTGTAAATAATGTGTGTTTAATGTAATCATTTGATTATGCTTAACTTAATATATTGTATAGATATATTTTTTTCATTCTATGATGATTATGCTATTGAATTCTTTTTCATTCTAATGTTCATGTTAGAAAAATTAGTTTTTGTTGTTAGACACACAGAACAACTAAGAGGGGGGAGGAGGGGAGAGCGGGGGGTAGTGAATTAGTTGTGCATTAAAACCTTCAAACCCTTATTGAGTATTAGCATGAACATAAACAAATGAATCAACACATCCACAAGCATTCACAATAGAACATCATATTTTTACATGAAAAATCCTTTACGAGAAAAACCACGGTGAGGATTAGCTCACTATATAAAAATTAAACCTGATTACAAGAAGCTCACTGTCTGAAGAGCTCACTGCCTAGATGACTCATTTTCTGAGAGAAAAGGCTCACTTCCGAGGATTTTTAACATGAAACTCAAATATTTGTGAAACTTTTACTTTTGTTCCTTTCATATGTCCATATTTTCTTTGTATGACCTTTTATGTTTTTCTTTTCGCTTCTTTTCTTAAACATCTCTTAATATATAGCTCGTGAAAACCTTCTTAAGTGATACAACTCCTTATTTGACTCAAGTCTCTCTCTCTTGAAAATATTGATAAATCTTCCTCCATAATCTATCTCTTAAGAATCTTAATAAATCTTCCTCCATAAATAAATTTGAAACATTGATGTGTCACTAAATGAACCACTTTTCATTGTTCTAGCTATAGTGTACCAAACTTTGTCATAGAAAATGTGTAATAGGACTTGGATATCTTTAGGTCAAAAAACTCTAGTAGTAAGATGACACAACCCAAAATAGTAAGAGTTTTATGAAGGCAACGTTCAAAAGATTTGACTCTAGGCTCAAGGCAATGCAAATTTACCTGTTTCTTCTATAGACAAGCAAAACTAAAACATGCTGAGACGAGTGGGGAGTATGTCAATGGATTTTCTTGCAGAAATACTCATATTCTTCACTTTTCATTCTCTCCAAGATTATCTTTTGCTTTGATTTAACAATGTCTTTTTGTGGGTATCTTGCCTCGCACTGATAACGACCAAATGAGTCCAAAAATAATTGTAATAAGTTGGCTAATGTATTGACTGTCGCTGGATTCTTAAACCTGTTGACTTCATTATTTTAGATTTGTTTGATTATGGATTTTTACATCGAAGGCATGTCCCTATATGAACTTTCCAAGTTCATTTTCTCCTTCAACGGTTGAAAAGTAAGAAGAGGCCTAGTTGATAGTGAAATAAATCTCATCCATCCATCCTTTTTCGCCATTTTTCGACTATTTTTCCCCACCGCTACCGTTTTCCCAATCGAATCTCAGTCGTTCATCATTTTTCGCCATTTTTTCGATTGTTTGTCATCGATCTTCGCTGCTTTCCCTACCACTTTTTCGCTACTTTCCCGCCACTCCTCCATCTCCAATTTGGTGAGTTGCAGCCTAAAAATAAGGCTTTGATGAGGGTTTTAGAGTTATGTTGATCTTTACGTGTTTCACTTTCTTTTGTTTTCATTTCATTAAATTATTGAGGGAGCAATAAAGTACTTTTATTGAGGGTGGTCGGCACCTTCATCTTTTCAGTTAACAAGACCCACTTTTCCGCCCAACAACTTTAGTAAGCATTTATGCATGGGGGTGTTTAAGTCATCTAAAAAATATTTAGTAAATATATAATGAATTAATGATTAGACATGTGAATATAATAGTTAGTAATTATTATATGTTAAAAAATTATATAATTATGCAATATTTTATTAAATTAAATAATTAATTATCTAATAATGAGCACATTTAGGTTTTAAAATTACGGCATCCTTTACCCTATGTAGTTAAGTATAAATTAGCATAATTAATGTATAATGTATATTTTATATAATTAAAAAAAATTATAAATAATGTAATTATATTATTTATTATATATCTAATTTTTTAACAAAATTATCAAATACATATTTATTAGGTTTAAAAAATTTGGCATTCTTTATTTTACGTATTTAAGTATAAATTAGCATAAATTACAGCCCTAATAATGAGCATATTTAGGTTTTAACATTAGGACATAATTAATGAGTTTTATATAATAAATAATTTGGTTTATAATATATAATGCTATGTTATATAACAATATAATAGTTAATACAATAGTTAATTAATAAATAATAAATATAAATAGTTAATATATAAAAAAATGGGTGAAGCGAAAAAAGCCAACGAGGCAGCACAGGAGGGCGTGGTAGAACAGAAGGAAGCATGTGAACCAGGGAAGGAGGCCGGATAGTTAAGCTAGGACCAGGAGTCACGGCAGGAGAAGAAGCAAAGCATGACATGCCAAAAGTGGACATTAGCCAGCAGCAGAAATCAACACCAAAAGAGGTAGGAAGAAACAAGGAGAAATGGAGCGAGGAAATTGACAGAACAATTCCCTTTGAAGAATTCAAAGAAAAAATTAATAAGGGATGGACGGCCTATGAAAATTTCGGCTAAAATCATGGTTCAGAAATGCATAGGCCGCAATGGGTGATGGAGAATGGTGTTTGGGTGGACAAATGCCATCCTTACTATCAACAACAGGAATAGGTTGTGATGGATCAAAGGCGCAGGAGAAACAGGGCCTGGCTAGGTCAAGGACCTCCATGGGTGAGACCCAATCGCTTTGTGCAAGGAAGGATTCCGGAATTCAACGGTGGTTGGAGGCGGCACCCCACAAAATCGAAAGGGTGGTTCAGGGAAAAGGAAGGAGCAAAAAGACCTGACCAAAAATTGGCACCAAATGGATCCGACCAAAGCCCCATTACCCAAAGGAATAGAGGAGACTGCAAGAGAGAGTAGGGGAATGACGAATAAAGGTAAGTCCATACCAACCTCCATACCGATTCTAAATGTCAATAATGAAGTAGTTAAGAAAACTCATGAAATTATGCAAAATTCTGGAATGTTCACAAAATGGGGGGGAGAAGGACAAAAAAGTTGGAAATCCATGGAAGAATGGTGTAGGTCAAGCTGGGGGGAAGAGACATCGGTAAATTCCTTGGAAAATAATTGGTTTCTGATTAAGTTCTATAGCCAGGAAAGGAGGAATAAGGCTTTAGAATCAGGACCCTATTTTTTGGATGGTGCCCAAGTTCACCCTATGGAATGGAGGTCGAATTTTAACCCAAGGAAAGAATGGGTTGGGGAAAGTGCAGTATGGATAAAGATTTACAATCTGCCCTTAGATTACTGGTCAGAAAAAACCCTAGAAGGAATAGGTAAACTTCTAGGAAAACTCCAAAGTATCGATAACATCCAGGTGGATAGAAAGAAAGGACCTTATTTCCAAATTTGTGTAGAGATATCTCAGGGGATAGAGGTGCTTAGAATGATAGAACTCATATCTGAACCAAGTTCTTGGAGGCAGGAAGTGTATAGGGAGGACAACCCGCATTTATGACCTAAATGCAAATCAGTAAAGCGCGATAAGGAAGATTGCACAGAAAAGTGGGAGATCAACAACACGAGGGCATCAGAATAGAATAAGGAGTGGGAAAAAAATAGAAATAAATTAGAGGTGGGACAAGCAATGGAATTCCATGAAAAATAAATGGTGGATTCAATGCATTCAAGACAGATGATGTATGAGCTAGGAAGGAAAACACTCCTGGACACCAGCCAAGAAGCAAACCAATCAACTTGGTGGCTAGTGCAAGATAACCATGGAACCCGTTCAGAAGTCAAAATTCGGGAGGAAGATGGTTTTCCCCATCTCACAAACATTAGGCATGAAAATCAATTAGTAGTAACAAAGGAAAAAGAAGCTGAAAAACAAAAGGCATGATTTAGAGAGACATCAGCCACAAAATCACTTAACAACAACAAGGACCCAGAGGAAGGCTCAGAGGAAAATCAGGAGGCAGGGAGTGTGGATTTAGAATCGGAGTACGATAAAAGCTTTGAAGAATATCAAGAGGGTATATTGGCTGAAAGGGGAATCAAGCAAATACCCTCGACAAGAAAAACACCAAGGATTAAATCAAACATCTAAAGAGGTTGTAAGCCCAATAAGGAGAAATAAAAAATGGCAGGGGTAGCCAAAGGACAAACCAAACTAGGCCAAACAATCCTTAGAAACGGGAAGGGACTTCCCCTTCCTAGGGAACCATGAAAATCTTAAGTTGGAACGCTAGGGGCTTAAACGTCCCTAGTAAATGGTGCCACTTCAGGCATCAGATAGACAGTGACAAGCTAGATATTTTAATAATTCAGGAGACAAAATGGAGTAAGGAGGAACAGGAAAGGAAATTGAAGTGGTGGAGAGATTGGGAAGGATTTTGTAAAGAATCAATAGGGGCATCTGGGGGACTTGGGATATTTTGGAACCCTACCTCAGTATGTTGCAAACCCATTGAGGATAAGAAGAATTGGTCAGCAGTCTCAGTTTGACTATATCGGGATAATTCAGAATTCAATTTGATCAATGTATATGGCCCTATAGCACCAATAGATAAAAGGCTCCTCTGGGCAGAAATCCCCACCTTCTTGAGTCAAACAAAAGAAGTTAAAACTATAATTGGTGGGGAATTCAATGCTACTCTAAACAACTCAGAGAAGCTGGGCAGATTGCAAAATTTGATAAGATCTCAAGTAGATTTCCAAGAATTTATAGATCAAAATATGTTAAGAGAGATAAATACTAGGAATGGAATATATACTTGGACCAATAGAAGATCAGGCCACTCTAGAATAGCAGAAAAACTAGACAGATTCCTGGTAAAGGGAGATTGGAATCAAGGAATGAACTTGTTGGAGGATTCAATTCTCCCTTGGACTGGCTCGGACCATTTCCCAATACAACTTGAACTCCAACTAGATAATTTTAAAGGGGGATCTCCCTTCAGATTTGAAAAAATGTGGATGAGGGACCCAAGCCTCTATGAACAGATATCGATATGGTGGAAAGATGTTTGGATCGGTAACCACTCACACCTTTTTGCCTTCCAAAACAAACTTGCTCATATCAAAACAAAATTGAGAATTTGGAATAAAGAACATTTCAAAAATATCTTTGAAGAAAGTGATAAAATAGAAAACGAGCTCAAAACCTTAAATGAGAAAATAATCAAAGATGGTATCGGGCAAGAGGAGTACCTAAGGGAGAAAGTCTTACTAGAAGCCCAATATGAATCCCTAGCAAGAATGGAATGTCATTGGAAGCAAAAATCCAGGGAACAATGGCTCCAAGAAGGAGATAGAAACACTAGGTTCTTCCATAACTCAACCTTGGTTAAAAGAAATGTGAACAGAATAACAGATTTGGTGAGAAATGATGGGTCTCTTGCCAGAAATATTCAGAAAAACAATCAGGAAGTTGTGGGGTACTTTGAGTCACTCTTTAATAAAGAAGATCAGGTGGATGTTGGAGTAAGGGAGGAGTTCATCAGGAGAATACCGAAATTGATCTCAAACATTGAAAATATAGAACTCACTAAACCTATAAGTATGGAGGAAGTTAAAAAGGCAACTTTCCAACTAGGAGCAGACAAATCCCCAGGCCCGGATGGCTTCCTGGCATCCTTCTTCCAAACTTATTGGGAAATAATCAAAGAAGATCTAGTCAAAGCAACAGAAGAGTCAAGGAAGAAAAAAGAAATGCTAGGAGCAATAAATCATACCTTCATAGCACTTATCCCAAAAAAGGAGGCAAACTGCATGGGGGAATTTAGGCCAATTTCCCTTTGTAACACAATATACAAAATAATCACAAAAATCATCGCCAATAGGCTCAAAATGGTAATAAGTAAAATCATCTCAGAAGAACAAAGTGGTTTCATTCCAAATAGGTCAATTGTGGAAGGGATAATAGTGACTCATGAAACAATGCACTCAACAAGGAAGTTAAGACTACTAAGCATGATCCTGAAATTAGATATCCTAAAGGCTTACGACCGGGTGGATAGGCAATTCTTGTTAGATGTGTTAATAGGGTTTGGTTTTGATAAGGAAATAGTAGGCTGGATCAAAAGCTGTATAAACGACCCAAGATTTTCAATACTAATAAATGGAGTAGCCCAGGGATTCATTGATTCTACTTGGGGGATAAGACAAGGTGATTCACTTTCCCCATTTCTTTTTATCATAATGGTAGAAGCCCTGGGCAGAAAAATAATCCAATCTAGAGAGGAAGGCTCTTGGAAAGGAATTGAGGCAGCACCTGGGGTAGGAACAAGTACACACCAGCAATTCATGGATGACACCATCCTCTTTGGATTAGCCACAAGAATGGAGGCAAAAAAAATCAAAGAAGTTTTGAATAATTACAGCAAAGCTTCCGGCCAAGCCATCAACTAGAGGAAATCATAAGTCTTCTTTCTCAATACCCAACCTAGCCTCCAACGCGACCTCACAAGAATCTTGGGTATCAAATCGGCCAACCTACCAGGGATATTTCTTAGAATGCCATTATTCACCGGAGCTAACCTCACCACCTTTTGGGACAAACTAGTAGGAAATTGCAAAAAGAAAATGGAACTATGGAAAGGTAAATGGCTAACATCAGCAGGTAGGCTTATCCTGGTTATAGCATTTTTGGCAGCAATCCCCATCTACTCAATGTCTTGCCTAAAAATCCCTGAGGGTATTGTAGACCAACTTAATCAAATTATGAGAAAGTTATTTTGGAATGGTCCGAAGGATCTAAACAAAGTACCCTTACTAGCCTGGGATAAGGTATGTAAACCTCAGGTTTCAGGTGGAGCAGGAATTATGCAGTTGAAGAAAATGAACCTGGCTATGGGGGGCAAACTAGTCTGGAAAATATACACAAGCAATCATAAATGGGTCAGAATCCTGAGGAAGAAATATCTTGACTCAAATGAGCCCATAAGCATAGTCAGGGTACTCAATCCTCCAAAAGTGTCGACAATCTGGAACTTTATATGTGAATGCAGAGATATTATTCATAAACATGTCTCATGGGAAGTCCATAATGGTAGAAAAGAATCATTCTGGGAAGACTCGTGGGACGAATACGCTAAATTAAACAATATGTTGGGACTGGAGGACATCAAGGAAGAAACTATCAGAGTATGGGGCCACAAGATAAGTAACTATGGGGGATTTATATGGGAGAATGGTGTTAAGAAATGGAGGTGGAAAAACCTAGACACACTCAACGCCCCTGCAGCACAAAAAAAGGCCCTGAAAAGAATAATGGAAGCTAGAACCTTCCCCATCAATGAAGGGGAAGATGTCTTGAGATGGAGTGCCTCAGCAGATGGTGAATATAAAGTAAAAATGGGTTATAGAATCAAGGAAAAAAGGGCGGAGAGGAAAACTTGGAAAAATTCACTATGTTGGGGGAGAGATGTCCTACCTAAAGTCAGAGTGTTCTTATGGCTAGCCTCTCAGGGAAGGATATTAACCCATGACAGGCTATCAAAGTTAGGATTCAGAGGACCTAGCAAATGTGTAATGTGTAAGAATCAGGCAGAATCAGCATCCCACCTCCTGCTTACCTGCCCCTATGTGGATTCCTATTGGAAACACATCCTCAAAATTCTAGATTTCCCTACCCCTATTTCTCCAAACCTTTGGGATTGGTTAGCTGCCTGGCCAAATAAACTACACAAAGGGGTATTCAGCAGCATATGGTGAATAATTCCATCCACAGTATGCTGGGAAATATGGAAGGAGAGAAACAAATGCATCTTTTAGGAGCAATCGCTAGGGAGAGAACAATTAGCAGGTCGAATGAATAAGGCAGTCATAGAACTTGGAAACAATGCAGCAAAAAACATTCCTTATCCAAAGAACGTATTCTCCAACAAAGATATTGAACTCTCTAATAAGTTTGATGGGCTACATATCCCCCCCATTATAAGCACTCTAAAGGCTCCACAGAAGGTTGAAATCAGATGCGGAATAGTTTGGCAGAAACCTCAACCAGGGTGGATTAAAATAAACTTCGATGGCGTTTCCTTGGGAAATCCGGGAGCAGCTGGCATTGGTTGTGTGGCACGTGATTTTGAGGGGAAGGTGATCGCTCAAGAAGCAAAAACTATAGGACAAGCAACAAATAATATGGCAAAAATAAGAGTGGCACTGTGTGGAGTCGAATTAGGAAAAACTGCATCTAGAGGGAGATTCACTAATTATAGTGAACGCCATAAGATGCAACACCACACCAAATTGGATACTAAGGAGATGGTTAAGTCCAATACGGACTTTGACATCATCCTTCGACGAATTTTGTGTCAACCACGTATACCGTGAAGGTAATACCATGGCTGATAGCTTGGCTAAGCATGTGGCAATGGATTCGGAGTACGGCTCAAGAGGAGACAACTAAGCCAACCTTGTGGGAAGGGTCTCGTCAATAATAATGCAGAATCTTTGGTGGCAACATCAGAACTCACAAATGGAAAGCTAAGTACGTCTAGGGTTTTGAGCGATCATCACAAAAGGCAAGCAAAATGTCCCTTCAAATCTTGCAGATCGACTCAAGGCGAAATATAGTCACATCAGGTAGGTGGCCTCGAGAATGAAGGACTGAAGTAAAGGCTCATTCATGTGAAGCGATGGTGACTTTAAGGCAAGATTGAAATGAAAAACAGTTGGCTATAAGAATAGCTAGTGTAGTGGTAAAAAACACATTAGCAAAAGCATTTGGAAAGGTTGGCATTGAGAAATGGATACTCCGGTGTGCCTGGAAACTACTACCACCATGGTTCCTTTCCAGGGGGAGGTAATGGATATAAGACTTCGTGGTATCCTTACGGTTAAGGATAACTTGGTAATTCATGCAATGAAAGAGGTTCTGGGGAGGGAGTTCATATGGTCTTTCCACAAGCATCGCCTCAACACAGATATACCTGAAATGTTTCTGGCAATTGCTCTCTACCGGGGAGTGGCGAAATCTAGGGTAAAAAATCTTTGTCAACGAATTTTCAAGCACGCTTACCTAGGGGAAATAGATGCAGTCTTGGACAACATCGATGAGCACGGTCAAATACCCATGCCACAACATTACTACCTGCTAAAGAGGAGCGGTGGGAGACCAATTCCAAAATTTCCTATCATGTCTACGATTGAGCCAGAGGCGCAGACAAAGCACGACACAGACATAGATAGAAATCTCAGTTTCCTCCTGATGGTGGCAGGGCTCATAGAGCCAATGTCAAAAGAGGATTTGGGAAACTACATGGCAAGGGAGGGATTTGATGTGGACAATGACGCCGAGGAGAACACTAGATCGGTACTCCCAATTCTCCTAGACTCAGGGGAGGATTGGGTAGAGGATGATGGACGGGACGTGGAGGAAATTGCGAATGGCCCTGCTCACAAAAAATGCAAAATGGAGTGCCCAGTGAAGACTTGTGTGGCGCATGAAAAATAGATGCGCAAGGAAGCGACAGCCCAGGGGTCAAGATATGATGCAACCAATCCCCTATTCACTGCTCTGCATGGGCCATGGAAGCCAAAGGGAAGAAGGGCCAAGTAGTCATGAAAACTGGTCAGCATAGTAGTGTATTTACTACTCAAAACAAATAACTAGGTTAATATAAGCTAGGTTGGTAGGTTCTCCTGGGAATGTATGTCGTTTTGAAGTTCAAACTGTGTCGAAAGGCAACCTTGTAATATTTTTTATCGATAATATATATGGTGTTGGCCTTACCAGCTATTAACCTATAAAAAAATAATAATAATAAATATAGTAGATTAATATAATAATGACATAAATAATATATATTTATATAATAATATAATAGATAATACATAAAATTTTAAAAATAAATATAATAATATTATTCTATAATTACAAAAATAAAAAATTAATAATAATATTAAAATCATTTTCTAAATGACCTACCGATTGATCTCATTTACTATACAAATGTGTGTAAAAAATAATCCAATTTTTTCCTAATTGACCTTCCACACCTCTTCGACATACCCATTGCACAAGGTGCCATAGCTAGTAAAAATAGAATATAAACATTATCTTGTTATAAGAGTTCAAATTTTTAATGGCTGATGTATTGGATTATACAGTTTAATAGAGTTTTACTCATTATTTTTAACTATGCTAATAATTGGTTGTGGCAATAATCAAATTAAATCTAAGTGATTAGTATCGTATATATGTTAAAGGAAAATAATATTTTTCTATAATTTAATTGATAATATTAAATTAATAATTGTAAGTGGGTATATGGAATTCTAAATTAAATGTTTATTTAAGAAAGTAAATGTAAAGAATAAGTTGTACTTAGCTCAATAAATTAAGATGGATAGTTTTGTTGTAGTTTTTGAATATGGATTATCTTTTCTCTATCTATGTATTGCTTTGGGTTCTATGTGAGATATTGCTTTGTAATGGTTTGAGTTCATGTCTCTAAGTCATTTATGCATCCATAGCTCTATGGTTTGACATGTGGATCTAATCTTTCTAGATGTGCATCTTTTCTCTTTAATTTTCCAAAATTATTGCTCTCTACTTTGCACTAAAGATTGGAAGTATTTATGAATTCCTTAGGAGGGTTGCTAGAATAGTTAGGGGGCATTCTCTCCTATGTCAACCAAAAAAAAAATTGGCTTTATTGTTGTGCAAAGAATTGATAAAAACAAAGAATACTTAGAATGAATATATAGATTTTAATTCATTTTAGCGCACTAGACTAAAGTGTTCTTCTAATGGTTACTTCTTAAGTGCTCTAGAATGAGAGAGAATCAAATATATGAGAGGCTTAGATTTTATAATGAATGCATTTAAATAAATGTGCATAACAACTAATACACAAGCATATGTTTGATCAACTCAAAATAGCTAGTGAAATAAAATGGAATTAACCAAATTTCAATTTCAATTTCTTAAACTTAGGGGTCTAATCCATAATCATAAAATCAATATCCAACACCTACATAAATGATCAAACATGATGAGACAATAAATTTCATGCAAGAGTGAGTGATTGATCATAGAGGATTAAATAAGCATGGTCTATATAAGGAGATGCACAAAAATAGATATGTAAAACAATGAATGGGGATAGGTGTGTATGTAACTCATTACCCCTAAGTCTATATCAAACTATGTTGAAAGAGAAGACTTCAATTCATAAGTCAAACCTTTCATGTTATCAAAAAATAAAACAACATATAACACAATAATGAGAATACAATCATTATCCATATTAGAGTAAATGAAATGATCTAATTTGGATCTCATAAATCCCATGCTTAACATAAAATAATTGAAAATTCGGTATCATGTATCCTAGGAGATTTTTCAAGACCATACAACTTGATTTCTTCAACTTACAAACCAAATGGTTTTTACCTTTCTCAATATAGTGTTATGGTTGTGTCATATAAATCTCTTCCTCCAAATCATCATGAAGGAATTTTGTCTTCACCTCAAGATCATACACTGCAACAAGAGACAATAAAAATCAAATGGATATTAGATTTGTTACTATGAAGAAAATATCACCATAATGTATACCCTAAACCTAGGAATAACCCTTCACAACCAATTATACCTTGTACTTGTCAACACTACCATCATACCCTATTGTCCTTTTGAACACCGATTCACATCCAATGAGATTTCATCCATTAGGAAAATATACTTTATATTTATTCAAAGTGGCCTCTCCTCATCCATGACCACCTTCTAGGAAATTACTTCATTCATACCCATAACCTCCTTTAATTTATATTCCTCAACTCATTAGTGTTAGTAATTAAAGAAAAAATATATCTCTAATAAGGAGTATACTTGTTTGGTTATTGTCTTTGTCAAGTGGACCTCCTCAATGACTAACGTAGAAGTTCTATCTCTTCTTCAAAACTCTCAAAACTATTTAAGATCTCCTCTTCTTTGATTCTTTTGTAGGATTTTGGTTTAATCTTCTTAGTCTTTGAGGTTAGTTGAACCACATCTATATTTCCACCATTCTATGTCTACAATTGTATGAGATAAGTATTGAATTCTCTAAAGATAAAACTTCTTATAGATAAGAATTTCTCAACCACAAGGTTTGAATGCTTGTATCCTTTCACACCAAAATGATAACCAATGATGATACGTATTTTACATCCTTATTCTCCAACTTTGACCATTTCTATATAAGCGCATGTGTATGTATGCCTTGCAACCAAAGACTTGAATATGTAGAAATGAGGGATTTTTTCTTGACCACACCTCCATATGTCTTATCAATAAGAGTTGATGTAGGAGACCTATTAACCAGGTAACAAGTGTGGCAACTTGTTCTACCCAAAAAAAATAGACTGGCCCTATTGAGCATGCTCACATACCTTTCAATCTCATTATTAAAATCTACCTTGTCTTCTTCTTCTTCTCCTCCTCTTTATAGTCTCATATTAGATGTTATGTTGGTGTGAAAGGGGTGTTTTGTCTATCTAGTTCATCACCTAGATCATAATCAGACTTTTTAGTTAAGTTTACTTAGGGTACACATAGAATATTTATCACTTTATGTCCCAAGTCATAAGATTAAGACACATTTCATAATATTATGCAATCATATGTTCGCCTTGGCCTAACTATGATTTTCCCTTTGTAATTCATCTAATTCATTATAATATATCATTTGCATCCTTTGATAGAATAACATTATTCTCTCATAGTTGGTCTCTCTTGTGCTTTCATAGAAGTTCCCAAATCTTGGGTGGCTACAATCTTTAGCCAAATCTTGCATGGTGTAGAATATTCTATACCAACTCTTGCATAATATTAGAGCTTGTGAGATTACTTCTTATTAGTTTTAATTGAGAGATATAGATTGTAGATCTTGATAGATCTTGAAAATTAGAGTATGCTCTTCTCTTGCACCAAATAATGATTTGGAGAATTAAAAAAACTTGATAAAAATACTAGATTTGGGGGTTTCATCTTTGTGTCTTTATATTGTAGGTTCATTTTGGAGGATGTTGGTGTAGATCTCATATCACCATTGAGTTTAAAGTGTTCAAGAAAGTCAGTTTTTATTTTTTTTCATATAAATTGGACATTTGAGGCCAAATCCATGAGGGTTTGAAACTAGGAGGTGGTTGTCAAATCTAGAAGGTAGTTGAAATTTTGGAAAACAATTGGTCAAAACATACCTTTCCATTGCATCCAAAAGGCTCAAGAACTCCATTATTGGATATCAATTCATAAAGCTCAAACATCTTTTCCCTAGGCCCTTAAGGAAATTTTTGGCCCCTCCATCATATGACATCCATACAATCATACAATTGATCTACAAGGTTGGGATCAGTGCTTGTGCAAGTGCAAGTATGGTCACATGAAAAAATTAATTAAAAATTATGTTGTTTAATAAAAAAATAAAATTTTAATTTATAATGTGGGCAAGTACATAGAGTACCTTGTATGCTCGAATTTTTGATAGGATTGTCGCAGTACCCACCTACTAGTTGGGCACAGACCTTTGTAGTAGTAGAGGGTACAATAGGTTGGGGCTGACGTAGGCACACCACATGGCACCATTTCATTGGTGTGACCTAGACCACCATGAATAATTGGATTTCAATGTCAATGACTAGAAAAAAAAATTGACGACCAAAGATTCTTGGTTGCTAGTATATTCTTGAGAATATTCCCAATAAAATCCACCAATCTGTAAGATGGAGAAAATCAAATAGTATTAGATTAAGTGACAGCCAACACTTCTAAACTATTATCCCAATCTAAACAAAAGAATACAAACAAAGAGAGCAATAAAAATGAAAGCAAATGAAATAAAGCACTCCCCTTTGAAGTTGATTCTTTCTCTTGTCTCTCCTATTTCTTCTTATGCCAATATTGCCCTCAGATTTGTTGATGAAGTTGTGCAAATACCTGCAAATAGTAAGCAAGAAAGTTGGAGATAATGACTGTTAAATTGAAAATGGAGGGGAAGGGTTTCTTTTATAGACAACCATTCGAATGGACGGATGAGATTGATCTTCCAGAAAGATTCTAAGATCAACGGATGAGGATTCATGAGAGGGAAGTTACGAAATGGATGGCCAAGATCGAGTTTCTAGAAAGATGCCAAGATCTACGGTTGAGAATTGATGCAACCAGAATATGCCATGCATGGAAAAGATATGACGCCGACGGCTATGACGCCTGACGGCTATGACAGACATGCAGGACATGCAGACTATGACATGAAATAATGACAGGGGATCTTTGACCAAAATAAAGGGATAAATAATTTATTTTAAATTATTTATTCGAAAATGGAAGAGGATGACAAGTGGCAAATAAATCATTTATTTTAAATCATTTATTTGGAGGAAATGAAAAAGGAGATTTAATTAAATTCATAAATTTAATTAAAGGAGGAGATATAAATTAAATATGGATAATTGATTAGGATCAATTATTTAAAGGAGAAGAATGACACATAATTAAATAATTTCGTTAATTATTTAATTATAGAAAAATAAAAGGTCAAATAATTATTATTATCTGACTATAGACATGTAATAAAAGATAAATAATTAAATAAATAATAATTTATTTAATTATTGAAGAAAGGGGTATTAGTGATGCAATTAAATAATTTTAATTGATCAAGATAGAAATGAGAAGGTGAATCAATTAAATAATTAAAAACTATTTAATTAATAAAGGAATATGATCGAACATAATTGAATAATTAAAATTATTCAATTATTGAAAGATGATGACTAGGAAAAATGATGCTCATAGACTTAGGACATTTTTCAGTGTCTACATTTTGCCCCTCTTTGACATAATGTAGTTCATCGCATTGTGTCAAAGAAATTTAATTTTGAAATATGCCCCAGTGTAAAGAGAAAGGGGAAGGATGACCAAGAGGGTTGTGGTATGCCCCCTCAAGAGGACATGCAGGTTCAAAGAACAGGAATGTGCTCTCAAAATGGAAGAGAAGAATAGAGGATGAAAGATGGAAGAAATGTTAGCATGAAGGAGATGGGATGTTAGCGTGAAAAAGGGAAAGAAGATAGACATGAAATGATAAGGGAACCAACTTTCACGCTTACATTGTTATATTTATCATCATTGGGCATCAAAAATGTCACAAATGGACCACAAACACCATGGTATGACATAAACCAAGGTGTGCAAGGTGACCATTTGGGAGAGACAAACAATCAAAAAAGACAAGGAATGCCCTAGCTCATACTAGGGACCCGATTGTCCCAGTCTTTTTTCCAAGACAAACCACAGGCAGCAAACAGAGAAAAGAGGCCATGATCCATCATCGTCCCTCTAAATCCATTGATAGGACATCCTCGAGGAGACTAGTAACATGACCCAAAACCAATCAAAAAGATAAGAAAATCCATACCAACAAAGTGTTTGCCAAGAGAGTGTTTTCGAGTGATAATGATGATTGTTTGGTTGGTTGATTAGGTTGACCAAGATGACCGAGTTGATTGATAGGTTGATAAGGATCGATAAAGTGATTTAATTGACCATGCCTAGCCTCAGGAAGGACACATCCTGATGAAGGAAAGATTGATTGACCAAGCTGATAAGATTGAGTGGTGTGACAAAGTTGATTGATAATGATAATCCTCGGTTTCAGGAAGGACACATCCTGATTAAGGAAAGATCGATTGAAAAAGTTGACAAGATTGTTTGATTGTTTGACAAAGATTGATGAATATGACCAAGCGATGTGACAATACCCAACCATAGGAAGGACACATCTGATAAAGTTGACCAAGTGACAAGTGTTGACATGACACCCTGACTGCAAGAAAGACACATCCTGCTTAAGGTGAATGACAAGGTTGAGAAAGTCCAATCCCAGGAAGGATGTATCTTGATAAAAGACAAGAGATAAGACCAAATGAGACAAATGACATGATGCCCCATTCCGATATAAGACTAGTGACTTGATTGAGTTGATGATAGGATAATTGATTGATGAAAGATTTAATTTGTTTGTTGTTTCTTGATGTAGTTTGAATGATGATTGCTCTCGGATCAAGCACACGACCCAACTCGATGAACCCTAAAGGACTTGACCTAGGGGGCCTCGGGGGCTCATCGATAGATGGCCTTGCCTACATAGCAGTGCACAGAGACCTCGTAGTTTGACACGACTTGAATTTGTCTTATTTGACAAAATACTAGGTCATGATTTTATTTGGACAACCTAAAGGGACTGACCTAATGCCTCGGGGGATCATTTAAGATGTGCCCTGCTTATGTAGCAAACACGCAGAGGCAACATAGTTCGACCATTC